>OY757019.1:47471241-48179528 GCA_963580285.1 Lucinisca nassula
TACAGACAGCACGCCGTCTCAAAGAACATGGGGCAGAATGGCAATTTCAGAGGCTAATTTTTTCGACTTTTTGCCAGGTTTGGAAGCCTCTGGTCCTGTTCCAGTATCTCTTAGGGGATTGATATGCATGTTGCAAACAGTTGTTGGAATACCCTATTCAAAAACACCCTTATCAAAAGTATGGTTGAATATGGGAAAGAATGAGGGTCGTTCAAAAAGTTTTTGGCAGCAATTACGCAAAAATACGCTATGGTAGTGGAAAGGATATGGTGAAGTTATTTAGAACAGTGGAACTAGCCGTTTTAAACTTGAAATCTTTATTTTTCGACATATTTTGTTGAAATATGAGGAAATCGGGGCAATTTACAGGGATTTTCACTTTTTCACCATATCCTTAGGACTGCCGGGCATTTTTGAAACCATGACTAAAATGGGGGTAGGGGAGAACATTTCGCCCTAGAACCCGATCTTTTGGTTCATTTAGTCTTGTCTAGCCCGTTTTCAATAGAAGACAAAATGTACTGTTCGGTATGTGAAAACAAACTTTCTGATGACGTCATAGGTCATGGCGCAGGGGTCACGCTATGCTAAAACATGCTCACGGACTTCTTTTTTTTTTTTTTTTTTTTTTTTTTTTTGCGCTTTTCTCAACCTAATTTTCCTCTCGTTTTCTATCATTTTACCTTAAGTACGTTTCACTCTTTTGTACCTATTCTCGACATGTCTTTGTTTTGGCCGCACTTGTTTCGTACAGACAGCACGCCGTCTCAAAGAACATGGGGCAGAATGGCAATTTCAGAGGCTAATTTTTTCGACTTTTTGCCAGGTTTGGAAGCCTCTGGTCCTGTTCCAGTATCTCTTAGAGGATTGATATGCATGTTGCAAACAGTTGTTGGAATACCCTATTCAAAAACACCCTTATCAAAAGTATGGTTGAATATGGGAAAGAATGAGGGTCGTTCAAAAAGTTTTTGGCAGCAATTACGCAAAAATACGCTATGGTAGTGGAAAGGATATGGTGAAGTTATTTAGAACAGCGGAACTAGCCGTTTTAAACTTGAAATCTTTATTTTTCGACATATTTTGTTGAAATATGAGGAAATCGGGGCAATTTACAGGGATTTTCACTTTTTCACCATATCCTTAGGACTGCCGGGCATTTTTGAAACCATGACTAAAATGGGGGTAGGGGAGAACATTTCGCCCTAGAACCCGATCTTTTGGTTCATTTAGTCTTGTCTAGCCCGTTTTCAATAGAAGACAAAATGTACTGTTCGGTATGTGAAAACAAACTTTCTGATGACGTCATAGGTCATGGCGCAGGGGTCACGCTATGCTAAAACATGCTCACGGACTTCTTTTTTTTTTTTTTTTTTTTTTTTTTTGCGCTTTTCTCAACCTAATTTTCCTCTCGTTTTCTATCATTTTACCTTATGTACGTTTCACTCTTTTGTACCTATTCTCGACATGTCTTTGTTTTGGCCGCACTTGTTTCGTACAGACAGCACGCCGTCTCAAAGAACATGGGGCAGAATGGCAATTTCAGAGGCTAATTTTTTCGACTTTTTGCCAGGTTTGGAAGCCTCTGGTCCTGTTCCAGTATCTCTTAGAGGATTGATATGCATGTTGCAAACAGTTGTTGGAATACCCTATTCAAAAACACCCTTATCAAAAGTATGGTTGAATATGGGAAAGAATGAGGGTCGTTCAAAAAGTTTTTGGCAGCAATTACGCAAAAATACGCTATGGTAGTGGAAAGGATATGGTGAAGTTATTTAGAACAGCGGAACTAGCCGTTTTAAACTTGAAATCTTTATTTTTCGACATATTTTGTTGAAATATGAGGAAATCGGGGCAATTTACAGGGATTTTCACTTTTTCACCATATCCTTAGGACTGCCGGGCATTTTTGAAACCATGACTAAAATGGGGGTAGGGGAGAACATTTCGCCCTAGAACCCGATCTTTTGGTTCATTTAGTCTTGTCTAGCCCGTTTTCAATAGAAGACAAAATGTACTGTTCGGTATGTGAAAACAAACTTTCTGATGACGTCATAGGTCATGGCGCAGGGGTCACGCTATGCTAAAACATGCTCACGGACTTCTTTTTTTTTTTTTTTTTTTTTTTTTTTTGCGCTTTTCTCAACCTAATTTTCCTCTCGTTTTCTATCATTTTACCTTATGTACGTTTCACTCTTTTGTACCTATTCTCGACATGTCTTTGTTTTGGCCGCACTTGTTTCGTACAGACAGCACGCCGTCTCAAAGAACATGGGGCAGAATGGCAATTTCAGAGGCTAATTTTTTCGACTTTTTGCCAGGTTTGGAAGCCTCTGGTCCTGTTCCAGTATCTCTTAGGGGATTGATATGCATGTTGCAAACAGTTGTTGGAATACCCTATTCAAAAACACCCTTATCAAAAGTATGGTTGAATATGGGAAAGAATGAGGGTCGTTCAAAAAGTTTTTGGCAGCAATTACGCAAAAATACGCTATGGTAGTGGAAAGGATATAAGCCCATGTAAAACCAAAGGGCCCAGGGGCGGGGGCATTTTTGGCCCCAGCACTATAATTTGAACAATCTTGGTAGGGGTCCACTAGATGAAGCTTCATACCAAATATGAAAGACCTGGGCCTCGCGGTTTCAGAGAAGAAGATTTTTAAAGATTTTCCCTATATAAGCCCATGTAAAACCAAAGGGCCCCGGAGTGGGGGCATTTATCGCCCCATGGCTATAATTTGAACAATCTTGGTAGGGGTCCAGTAGATGAAGCTTCATACCAAATATCAAAGACCTGGGCCTTGCGGTTTCAGAGAAGAAGATTTTTAAAGATTTTCCCTATATAAGCCCATGTAAAACCAAAGGGCCCCGAGGCGGGGGCATTGTTGGCCCCAGCACTATAATTTGAACAATCTTGGTAGGGGTCCACTAGATGAAGCTTCATACCAAATATGAAAGACCTGGGCCTCGTGGTTTCAGAGAAGAAGATTTTTAAAGATTTTCCCTATATAAGCCCATGTAAAACCAAAGGGCCCCGGGGGGGGGGGGCATTTTTGGCCCCAGCACTATAATTTGAACAATCTTGGTAGGGGTCCACTAGATGAAGCTTCATACCAAATATCTAAGACCTGGGCCTTGTGGATTCAGAGAAGAAGATTTTTAAAGATTTTCCCTATATAAGCCCATGTAAAACCAAAGGGCCCAGGGGCGGGGGCATTTTTGGCCCCAGCACTATAATTTGAACAATCTTGGTAGGGGTCCACTAGATGAAGCTTCATACCAAATATGAAAGACCTGGGCCTCGCGGTTTCAGAGAAGAAGATTTTTAAAGATTTTCCCTATATAAGCCCATGTAAAACCAAAGGGCCCCGGAGCGGGGGCATTTATCGCCCCATGGCTATAATTTGAACAATCTTGGTAGGGGTCCAGTAGATGAAGCTTCATACCAAATATCAAAGACCTGGGCCTTGCGGTTTCAGAGAAGAAGATTTTTAAAGATTTTCCCTATATAAGCCCATGTAAAACCAAAGGGCCCCGAGGTGGGGGCATTTTTGGCCCCAGCACTATAATTTGAACAATCTTGGTAGGGGTCCACTAGATGAAGCTTCATACCAAATATCTAAGACCTGGGCCTTGTGGATTCAGAGAAGAAGATTTTTAAAGATTTTCCCTATATAAGCCCATGTAAAACCAAAGGGCCCAGGGGCGGGGGCATTTTTGGCCCCAGCACTATAATTTGAACAATCTTGGTAGGGGTCCACTAGATGAAGCTTCATACCAAATATGAAAGACCTGGGCCTCGCGGTTTCAGAGAAGAAGATTTTTAAAGATTTTCCCTATATAAGCCCATGTAAAACCAAAGGGCCCCGGAGCGGGGGCATTTATCGCCCCATGGCTATAATTTGAACAATCTTGGTAGGGGTCCAGTAGATGAAGCTTCATACCAAATATCAAAGACCTGGGCCTTGCGGTTTCAGAGAAGAAGATTTTTAAAGATTTTCCCTATATAAGCCCATGTAAAACCAAAGGGCCCCGAGGCGGGGGCATTTTTGGCCCCAGCACTATAATTTGAACAATCTTGGTAGGGGTCCACTAGATGAAGCTTCATACCAAATATCTAAGACCTGGGCCTTGTGGATTCAGAGAAGAAGATTTTTAAAGATTTTCCCTATATCCTTAGGACTGCCGGGCATTTTTGAAACCATGACTAAAATGGGGGTAGGGGAGAACATTTCGCCCTAGAACCCGATCTTTTGGTTCATTTAGTCTTGTCTAGCCCGTTTTCAATAGAAGACAAAATGTACTGTTCGGTATGTGAAAACAAACTTTCTGATGACGTCATAGGTCATGGCGCAGGGGTCACGCTATGCTAAAACATGCTCACGGACTTCTTTTTTTTTTTTTTTTTTTTTTTTTTTTTGCGCTTTTCTCAACCTAATTTTCCTCTCGTTTTCTATCATTTTACCTTAAGTACGTTTCACTCTTTTGTACCTATTCTCGACATGTCTTTGTTTTGGCCGCACTTGTTTCGTACAGACAGCACGCCGTCTCAAAGAACATGGGGCAGAATGGCAATTTCAGAGGCTAATTTTTTCGACTTTTTGCCAGGTTTGGAAGCCTCTGGTCCTGTTCCAGTATCTCTTAGAGGATTGATATGCATGTTGCAAACAGTTGTTGGAATACCCTATTCAAAAACACCCTTATCAAAAGTATGGTTGAATATGGGAAAGAATGAGGGTCGTTCAAAAAGTTTTTGGCAGCAATTACGCAAAAATACGCTATGGTAGTGGAAAGGATATGGTGAAGTTATTTAGAACAGCGGAACTAGCCGTTTTAAACTTGAAATCTTTATTTTTCGACATATTTTGTTGAAATATGAGGAAATCGGGGCAATTTACAGGGATTTTCACTTTTTCACCATATCCTTAGGACTGCCGGGCATTTTTGAAACCATGACTAAAATGGGGGTAGGGGAGAACATTTCGCCCTAGAACCCGATCTTTTGGTTCATTTAGTCTTGTCTAGCCCGTTTTCAATAGAAGACAAAATGTACTGTTCGGTATGTGAAAACAAACTTTCTGATGACGTCATAGGTCATGGCGCAGGGGTCACGCTATGCTAAAACATGCTCACGGACTTCTTTTTTTTTTTTTTTTTTTTTTTTTTTGCGCTTTTCTCAACCTAATTTTCCTCTCGTTTTCTATCATTTTACCTTATGTACGTTTCACTCTTTTGTACCTATTCTCGACATGTCTTTGTTTTGGCCGCACTTGTTTCGTACAGACAGCACGCCGTCTCAAAGAACATGGGGCAGAATGGCAATTTCAGAGGCTAATTTTTTCGACTTTTTGCCAGGTTTGGAAGCCTCTGGTCCTGTTCCAGTATCTCTTAGAGGATTGATATGCATGTTGCAAACAGTTGTTGGAATACCCTATTCAAAAACACCCTTATCAAAAGTATGGTTGAATATGGGAAAGAATGAGGGTCGTTCAAAAAGTTTTTGGCAGCAATTACGCAAAAATACGCTATGGTAGTGGAAAGGATATGGTGAAGTTATTTAGAACAGCGGAACTAGCCGTTTTAAACTTGAAATCTTTATTTTTCGACATATTTTGTTGAAATATGAGGAAATCGGGGCAATTTACAGGGATTTTCACTTTTTCACCATATCCTTAGGACTGCCGGGCATTTTTGAAACCATGACTAAAATGGGGGTAGGGGAGAACATTTCGCCCTAGAACCCGATCTTTTGGTTCATTTAGTCTTGTCTAGCCCGTTTTCAATAGAAGACAAAATGTACTGTTCGGTATGTGAAAACAAACTTTCTGATGACGTCATAGGTCATGGCGCAGGGGTCACGCTATGCTAAAACATGCTCACGGACTTCTTTTTTTTTTTTTTTTTTTTTTGCGCTTTTCTCAACCTAATTTTCCTCTCGTTTTCTATCATTTTACCTTATGTACGTTTCACTCTTTTGTACCTATTCTCGACATGTCTTTGTTTTGGCCGCACTTGTTTCGTACAGACAGCACGCCGTCTCAAAGAACATGGGGCAGAATGGCAATTTCAGAGGCTAATTTTTCGACTTTTTGCCAGGTTTGGAAGCCTCTGGTCCTGTTCCAGTATCTCTTAGAGGATTGATATGCATGTTGCAAACAGTTGTTGGAATACCCTATTCAAAAACACCCTTATCAAAAGTATGGTTGAATATGGGAAAGAATGAGGGTCGTTCAAAAGTTTTTGGCAGCAATTACGCAAAAATACGCTATGGTAGTGGAAAGGATATGGTGAAGTTATTTAGAACAGCGGAACTAGCCGTTTTAAACTTGAAATCTTTATTTTTCGACATATTTTGTTGAAATATGAGGAAATCGGGGCAATTTACAGGGATTTTCACTTTTCACCATATCCTTAGGACTGCCGGGCATTTTTGAAACCATGACTAAAATGGGGGTAGGGGAGAACATTCGCCCTAGAACCCGATCTTTTGGTTCATTTAGTCTTGTCTAGCCCGTTTTCAATAGAAGACAAAATGTACTGTTCGGTATGTGAAAACAAACTTTCTGATGACGTCATAGGTCATGGCGCAGGGGTCACGCTATGCTAAAAACATGCTCACGGACTTCTTTTTTTTTTTTTTTTTTTTTTTTTTTTGCGCTTTTCTCAACCTAATTTTCCTCTCGTTTTCTATCATTTTACCTTATGTACGTTTCACTCTTTTGTACCTATTCTCGACATGTCTTTGTTTTGGCCGCACTTGTTTCGTACAGACAGCACGCCGTCTCAAAGAACATGGGGCAGAATGGCAATTTCAGAGGCTAATTTTTTCGACTTTTTGCCAGGTTTGGAAGCCTCTGGTCCTGTTCCAGTATCTCTTAGGGGATTGATATGCATGTTGCAAACAGTTGTTGGAATACCCTATTCAAAAACACCCTTATCAAAAGTATGGTTGAATATGGGAAAGAATGAGGGTCGTTCAAAAAGTTTTTGCAGCAATTACGCAAAAATACGCTATGGTAGTGGAAAGGATATAAGCCCATGTAAAACCAAAGGGCCCAGGGGCGGGGGCATTTTTGGCCCCAGCACTATAATTTGAACAATCTTGGTAGGGGTCCACTAGATGAAGCTTCATACCAAATATGAAAGACCTGGGCCTCGCGGTTTCAGAGAAGAAGATTTTAAAGATTTTCCCTATATAAGCCCATGTAAAACCAAAGGGCCCCGGAGTGGGGGCATTTATCGCCCCATGGCTATAATTTGAACAATCTTGGTAGGGGTCCAGTAGATGAAGCTTCATACCAAATATCAAAGACCTGGGCCTTGCGGTTTCAGAGAAGAAGATTTTTAAAGATTTTCCCTATATAAGCCCATGTAAAACCAAAGGGCCCCGAGGCGGGGGCATTTTTGGCCCCAGCACTATAATTTGAACAATCTTGGTAGGGGTCCACTAGATGAAGCTTCATACCAAATATGAAAGACCTCTGGGCCTCGTGGTTTCAGAGAAGAAGATTTTTAAAGATTTTCCCTATATAAGCCCATGTAAAACCAAAGGGCCCCGGGGGGGGGGGGCATTTTTGGCCCCAGCACTATAATTTGAACAATCTTGGTAGGGGTCCACTAGATGAAGCTTCATACCAAATATCTAAGACCTGGGCCTTGTGGATTCAGAGAAGAAGATTTTTAAAGATTTTCCCTATATAAGCCCATGTAAAACCAAAGGGCCCAGGGGCGGGGGCATTTTTGGCCCCAGCACTATAATTTGAACAATCTTGGTAGGGGTCCACTAGATGAAGCTTCATACCAAATATGAAAGACCTGGGCCTCGCGGTTTCAGAGAAGAAGATTTTTAAAGATTTTCCCTATATAAGCCCATGTAAAACCAAAGGGCCCCGGAGCGGGGGCATTTATCGCCCCATGGCTATAATTTGAACAATCTTGGTAGGGGTCCAGTAGATGAAGCTTCATACCAAATATCAAAGACCTGGGCCTTGCGGTTTCAGAGAAGAAGATTTTTAAAGATTTTCCCTATATAAGCCCATGTAAAACCAAAGGGCCCCGAGGCGGGGGCATTTTTGGCCCCAGCACTATAATTTGAACAATCTTGGTAGGGGTCCACTAGATGAAGCTTCATACCAAATATCTAAGACCTGGGCCTTGTGGATTCAGAGAAGAAGATTTTTAAAGATTTTCCCTATATAAGCCCATGTAAAACCAAAGGGCCCAGGGGCGGGGGCATTTTTGGCCCCAGCACTATAATTTGAACAATCTTGGTAGGGGTCCACTAGATGAAGCTTCATACCAAATATGAAAGACCTGGGCCTCGCGGTTTCAGAGAAGAAGATTTTTAAAGATTTTCCCTATATAAGCCCATGTAAAACCAAAGGGCCCCGGAGTGGGGGCATTTATCGCCCCATGGCTATAATTTGAACAATCTTGGTAGGGGTCCAGTAGATGAAGCTTCATACCAAATATCAAAGACCTGGGCCTTGCGGTTTCAGAGAAGAAGATTTTTAAAGATTTTCCCTATATAAGCCCATGTAAAACCAAAGGGCCCCGAGGCGGGGGCATTTTTGGCCCCAGCACTATAATTTGAACAATCTTGGTAGGGGTCCACTAGATGAAGCTTCATACCAAATATCTAAGACCTGGGCCTTGTGGATTCAGAGAAGAAGATTTTTAAAGATTTTCCCTATATAAGCCCATGTAAAACCAAAGGGCCCAGGGGCGGGGGCATTTTTGGCCCCAGCACTATAATTTGAACAATCTTGGTAGGGATCCACTAGATGAAGCTTCATACCAAATATGAAAGACCTGGGCCTCGCGGTTTCAGAGAAGAAGATTTTTAAAGATTTTCCCTATATAAGCCCATGTAAAACCAAAGGGCCCCGGAGCGGGGGCATTTATCGCCCCATGGCTATAATTTGAACAATCTTGGTAGGGGTCCAGTAGATGAAGCTTCATACCAAATATCAAAGACCTGGGCCTTGCGGTTTCAGAGAAGAAGATTTTTAAAGATTTTCCCTATATAAGCCCATGTAAAACCAAAGGGCCCCGAGGCGGGGGCATTTTTGGCCCCAGCACTATAATTTGAACAATCTTGGTAGGGGTCCACTAGATGAAGCTTCATACCAAATATCTAAGACCTGGGCCTTGTGGATTCAGAGAAGAAGATTTTTAAAGATTTTCCCTATATAAGCCCATGTAAAACCAAAGGGCC
Source organism: Lucinisca nassula (assembly GCA_963580285.1). NCBI lineage: Eukaryota > Metazoa > Mollusca > Bivalvia > Lucinida > Lucinidae > Lucinisca > Lucinisca nassula. Next base: position 47,480,459 of record OY757019.1, read on the forward strand.
CAGGGGCGGGGGCATTTTTGGCCCCAGCACTATAATTTGAACAATCTTGGTAGGGGTCCACTAGATGAAGCTTCATACCAAATATGAAAGACCTGGGCCTCGCGGTTTCAGAGAAGAAGATTCTTAAAGATTTTCCCTATATAAGCCCATGTAAAACCAAAGGGCCCCGGAGTGGGGGCATTTATCGCCCCATGGCTATAATTTGAACAATCTTGGTAGGGGTCCAGTAGATGAAGCTTCATACCAAATATCAAAGACCTGGGCCTTGCGGTTTCAGAGAAGAAGATTTTTAAAGATTTTCCCTATATAAGCCCATGTAAAACCAAAGGGCCCCGAGGCGGGGGCATTTTTGGCCCCAGCACTATAATTTGAACAATCTTGGTAGGGGTCCACTAGATGAAGCTTCATACCAAATATGAAAGACCTGGGCCTCGTGGTTTCAGAGAAGAAGATTTTTAAAGATTTTCCCTATATAAGCCCATGTAAAACCAAAGGGCCCCGGGGGGGGGGGGGGGGGGGGGCATTTTTGGCCCCAGCACTATAATTTGAACAATCTTGGTAGGGGTCCACTAGATGAAGCTTCATACCAAATATCTAAGACCTGGGCCTTGTGGATTCAGAGAAGAAGATTTTTAAAGATTTTCCCTATATAAGCCCATGTAAAACCAAAGGGCCCAGGGGCGGGGGCATTTTTGGCCCCAGCACTATAATTTGAACAATCTTGGTAGGGGTCCACTAGATGAAGCTTCATACCAAATATGAAAGACCTGGGCCTCGCGGTTTCAGAGAAGAAGATTTTTAAAGATTTTCCCTATATAAGCCCATGTAAAACCAAAGGGCCCCGGAGCGGGGGCATTTATCGCCCCATGGCTATAATTTGAACAATCTTGGTAGGGGTCCAGTAGATGAAGCTTCATACCAAATATCAAAGACCTGGGCCTTGCGGTTTCAGAGAAGAAGATTTTTAAAGATTTTCCCTATATAAGCCCATGTAAAACCAAAGGGCCCCGAGGCGGGGGGCATTTTTGGCCCCAGCACTATAATTTGAACAATCTTGGTAGGGGTCCACTAGATGAAGCTTCATACCAAATATCTAAGACCTGGGCCTTGTGGATTCAGAGAAGAAGATTTTTAAAGATTTTCCCTATATAAGCCCATGTAAAACCAAAGGGCCCAGGGGCGGGGGCATTTTTGGCCCCAGCACTATAATTTGAACAATCTTGGTAGGGGTCCACTAGATGAAGCTTCATACCAAATATGAAAGACCTGGGCCTCGCGGTTTCAGAGAAGAAGATTTTTAAAGATTTTCCCTATATAAGCCCATGTAAAACCAAAGGGCCCCGGAGTGGGGGCATTTATCGCCCCATGGCTATAATTTGAACAATCTTGGTAGGGGTCCAGTAGATGAAGCTTCATACCAAATATCAAAGACCTGGGCCTTGCGGTTTCAGAGAAGAAGATTTTTAAAGATTTTCCCTATATAAGCCCATGTAAAACCAAAGGGCCCCGAGGCGGGGGCATTTTTGGCCCCAGCACTATAATTTGAACAATCTTGGTAGGGGTCCACTAGATGAAGCTTCATACCAAATATGAAAGACCTGGGCCTCGTGGTTTCAGAGAAGAAGATTTTTAAAGATTTTCCCTATATAAGCCCATGTAAAACCAAAGGGCCCCGGGGGGGGGGCATTTTTGGCCCCAGCACTATAATTTGAACAATCTTGGTAGGGGTCCACTAGATGAAGCTTCATACCAAATATCTAAGACCTGGGCCTTGTGGATTCAGAGAAGAAGATTTTTAAAGATTTTCCCTATATAAGCCCATGTAAAACCAAAGGGCCCAGGGGCGGGGGCATTTTTGGCCCCAGCACTATAATTTGAACAATCTTGGTAGGGGTCCACTAGATGAAGCTTCATACCAAATATGAAAGACCTGGGCCTCGCGGTTTCAGAGAAGAAGATTTTTAAAGATTTTCCCTATATAAGCCCATGTAAAACCAAAGGGCCCCGGAGCGGGGGCATTTATCGCCCCATGGCTATAATTTGAACAATCTTGGTAGGGGTCCAGTAGATGAAGCTTCATACCAAATATCAAAGACCTGGGCCTTGCGGTTTCAGAGAAGAAGATTTTTAAAGATTTTCCCTATATAAGCCCATGTAAAACCAAAGGGCCCCGAGGCGGGGGCATTTTTGGCCCCAGCACTATAATTTGAACAATCTTGGTAGGGGTCCACTAGATGAAGCTTCATACCAAATATCTAAGACCTGGGCCTTGTGGATTCAGAGAAGAAGATTTTTAAAGATTTTCCCTATATAAGCCCATGTAAAACCAAAGGGCCCAGGGGCGGGGGCATTTTTGGCCCCAGCACTATAATTTGAACAATCTTGGTAGGGGTCCACTAGATGAAGCTTCATACCAAATATGAAAGACCTGGGCCTCGCGGTTTCAGAGAAGAAGATTTTTAAAGATTTTCCCTATATAAGCCCATGTAAAACCAAAGGGCCCCGGAGTGGGGGCATTTATCGCCCCATGGCTATAATTTGAACAATCTTGGTAGGGGTCCAGTAGATGAAGCTTCATACCAAATATGAAAGACCTGGGCCTTGCGGTTTCAGAGAAGAAGATTTTTAAAGATTTTCCCTATATAAGCCCATGTAAAACCAAAGGGCCCCGGAGTGGGGCATTTATCGCCCCAGGGCTAAAATTGGAACAATCTTGGTAGAGGTCCACTAGATGAAGCTACACACCAAATATCAAAGACCTCGGCCTTGTGGTTTCTGAGAATAAGATTTTTTTAAGATTTTTCCTATATAAGTCCATGTAAAACTATAGGGGTCCGGGCCAGGGGCATTCCTTGGCCCCAGGACTATAATTAGAACAATCATGATAGAGGTCCACTAGATGAAGCTTCATACCAAATATCAAAGACCTAGGCCTTGTGGTTTCAGGGAAAAAGATTTTTAAAGATTTTCCATATATTAGCCTATGTAAAACCAAAAGGCCCCGGAGCAGGGGCATTTTTGGCCCCAATGCAATAATTTGTACAATCTCGATAAAGGTCATCAAGACAAAGCTTCATTCCAAATGTCAAACACCTGAGCCTCATGGTTTCAGGCAAGAAGATTTTTTAAGGTTTTCCATATATAAGTCTATGTAAAACCAAAAGGCCCAGGAGCAGGGGCGTTTTTGGCCCCAGGGCTATAATTTTAACAATCTTGGTAGAGGTCCACTAGCTGAAGCTTCATACCAAATATCAAACACCTAGGCCTTGTGGTTTCAGTGAAGAAGAATTTTCAAGATTTTCCCTATATAAGTCTATGGGTCTATGTAAAACCAAAGGGCCCCGGAGCAGGGGCATTTTTGGCCCAAGGGCTATAATTTGAACAATCTTGGTAGAGGTCCACAAGATAGAGCTTCATACCAAATATCAAAGACCTGGGCCTTGCGGTTTCAGAGAAGAAGATTTTTAAAGATTTTCCCATTATAAGCCTATGTAAAACAAAAGGGCCCCGGGGCGGGGGCATTTTTGGCCCCAGCACTATAATTTGAACAATCTTGGTAGGGGTCCACTAGATGAAGCTTCATACCAAATATCAAAGACCTGGGTCTTGCGGTTTCAGAGAAGAAGATTTTTAAAGATTTTCCCTATATAAGTAAATAAGCCCATGTAAAACCAAAGGGCCCCGGGGGGGGGGGGGGGGGGGGGGGGGTGCATTTTTGGCCCCAGCACTATAATTTGAACAATCTTGGTAGGGGTCCACTAGATGAAGCTTCATACCAAATATCTAAGACCTGGGCCTTGTGGATTCAGAGAAGAAGATTTTTAAAGATTTTCCCTATATAAGCCCATGTAAAACCAAAGGGCCCAGGGGCGGGGGCATTTTTGGCCCCAGCACTATAATTTGAACAATCTTGGTAGGAGTCCACTAGATGAAGCTTCATACCAAATATGAAAGACCTGGGCCTCGCGGTTTCAGAGAAGAAGATTTTTAAAGATTTTCCCTATATAAGCCCATGTAAAACCAAAGGGCCCCGGAGTGGGGGCATTTATCGCCCCATGGCTATAATTTGAACAATCTTGGTAGGGGTCCAGTAGATGAAGCTTCATACCAAATATCAAAGACCTGGGCCTTGCGGTTTCAGAGAAGAAGATTTTTAAAGATTTTCCCTATATAAGCCCATGTAAAACCAAAGGGCCCCGAGGCGGGGGCATTTTTGGCCCCAGCACTATAATTTGAACAATCTTGGTGGGGGTCCACTAGATGAAGCTTCATACCAAATATCTAAGACCTGGGCCTTGTGGATTCAGAGAAGAAGATTTTTAAAGATTTTCCCTATATAAGCCCATGTAAAACCAAAGGGCCCAGGGGCGGGGGCATTTTTGGCCCCAGCACTATAATTTGAACAATCTTGGTAGGGGTCCACTAGATGAAGCTTCATACCAAATATGAAAGACCTGGGCCTCGCGGTTTCAGAGAAGAAGATTTTTAAAGATTTTCCCTATATAAGCCCATGTAAAACCAAAGGGCCCCGGAGCGGGGGCATTTATCGCCCCATGGCTATAATTTGAACAATCTTGGTAGGGGTCCAGTAGATGAAGCTTCATACCAAATATCAAAGACCTGGGCCTTGCGGTTTCAGAGAAGAAGATTTTTAAAGATTTTCCCTATATAAGCCCATGTAAAACCAAAGGGCCCCGAGGCGGGGGCATTTTTGGCCCCAGCACTATAATTTGAACAATCTTGGTAGGGGTCCACTAGATGAAGCTTCATACCAAATATGAAAGACCTGGGCCTCGTGGTTTCAGAGAAGAAGATTTTTAAAGATTTTCCCTATATAAGCCCATGTAAAACCAAAGGGCCCCGGAGTGGGGGCATTTATCGCCCCAGGGCTATAATTTGAACAATCTTGGTAGGGGTCCAGTATATGAAGCTTCATACCAAATATCAAAGACCTGGGCCTTGCGGTTTCAGAGAAGAAGATTTTTAAAGATTTTCCCTATATAAGCCAATGTAAAACCAAAGGGCCCCGGGGCGGGGGCATTTTTGGCCCCAGCACTATAATTTGAACAATCTTGGTAGGGGTCCATTAGATGAAGCTTCATACCAAATATCAAAGACCTGGGCCTTGTGGATTCAGAGAAGAAGATTTTTAAAGATTTTCCCTATATAAGCCCATGTAAAACCAAAGGGCCCCGGGGCGGGGGCATTTTTGGCCCCAGCACTATAATTTGAACAATCTTGGTAGGGGTCCACTAGATGAAGCTTCATACCAAATATGAAAGACCTGGGCCTCGCGGTTTCAAAGAAGAAGATTTTTAAAGATTTTCCCTATATAAGCCCATGTAAAACCAAAGGGCCCCGGAGTGGGGGCATTTATCGCCCCAGGGCTATAATTTGAACAATCTTGGTAGGGGTCCAGTATATGAAGCTTCATACCAAATATCAAAGACCTGGGCCTTGCGGTTTCAGAGAAGAAGATTTTTAAAGATTTTCCCTATATAAGCCCATGTAAAACCAAAGGGCCCCGGGGCGGGGGCATTTTTGGCCCCAGCACTATAATTTGAACAATCTTGGTAGGGGTCCACTAGATGAAGCTTCATACCAAATATCAAAGACCTGGGCCTTGTGGATTCAGAGAAGAAGATTTTTAAAGATTTTCCCTATATAAGCCCATGTAAAACCAAAGGGCCCCGGGGCGGGGGCATTTTTGGCCCCAGCACTATAATTTGAACAATCTTGGTAGGGGTCCACTAGATGAAGCTTTATACCAAATATGAAAGACCTGGGCCTCGCGGTTTCAGAGAAGAAGATTTTTAAAGATTTTCCCTATTGAAGCCCATGTAAAACCAAAGGGCCCCGGGCGGGGGCATTTTTGGCCCCAGCACTATAATTTGAACAATCTTGGTAGGGGTCCACTAGATGAAGCTTCATACCATATATGAAAGACCTGGGCCTTTCGGTTTCAGAGAAGAAGATTTTTTAAGTTTTTGGTGAAAAAAATCCATTTTTTGGCTCCTGTGACCTTGATGTGAAACGGACCGGAACCATTTGAACAACTTTGAAAGGGGACCACCTAGGCATCATTCCTGTGAAGTTTGATCAAAATCCGATCAGTGGTTTCAGAGGAGATGTCGTTTGAAGAAATTGTTTACGCACGCACGCACGGACGGACGCACGGACGGACGCACGCACGACGGACGACGGACAAAAAGTGATCCCAAAAGCTCACCTCGTCACTATGTGACGGTGAGCTAAAAACATCCATCAAAGGAGATGACAGATTGTAAAAAACATCTGATTTACTTTCACATTGCCTTTGAGCATAATAAGTATACCACAAGGTATGTTTTTCGCTTGGTTACTTTCATTTCTTTTCCATCACGAAAACATGCCTATATAATTTTTACCCCCTCGAACCCCACTTTTATATAGTAAAACTGGGGTTTACGGGGGTATACCTTTTCTTATTTCTGCTCTAAAATATAGATTGTGGGTACTCGTTAGCACCGCCTCGATGAGGCGGTGCTAACAAGTACCCACAATCTATATTTGGAGCAGAAATAAGAAAAATTTCTCAATTTTTCATCTTAAAATTTTCATTTTTTTCGGCGATAAAGATTACAATGTATTTGAATAGGCCTGTTTTCGTAATGTTTTGTTAAAATTGCTTATTCATAGTTGTTTAGTGTCATTATCAATAGTAATCAGGCTGGTACATGTAAGTGCCGAAGTGCCAAAATGGCAACTGAGAGGAAGAGAATGTCATTGAACAAGTTGACATGCAACACAGACTTTGGGGCAAAATGATGCTTTCTAGTGTCCCATATATGTCATTTTCTTTACATCTCATAATCTGCTCAAAAACAGCTTGCAGGTTCTTGTCTAAAGTATCCCATCCAGTTTGGTGCAGTTATATGGTCAATACCTTTTCCTCTCTTAAAAAGATCTAATTTGAATCATAAAAAGGACCATATATTCTATAATGGTCTGTTCATTGATTATAAACACAGGAAGTAAGTACAGTCAAACTTCAATGGCTTGAACACCTTTGGGACCTCGAAAATATGTTCGAGACAGGGGTAGTTCGAGCCACTGAAGTTATTGTCAGGAGGCATAACGAGATACTTTTGGACATCTTTTCGGTGTCCTGTAATGAAAATGTATGCTGTGTGTACTCATAAGAATCGCCTCATCGAGGCGATTCTAATGAGTACACACAGCATACATTTGCAAGATAAAAAACAAAAGCCTCCTTAATTATCTCGCACCATTTCTTATGTAGAGGACATCCCTAGGGACTCAACAACGGATTCGACTCAGCCATGGTAAACGAGCCATCAGTGTTCGAGCCATCGAAGTTCTACTGTAACTACTTACATATATAAGGTTGCATCACAACAACTCAACTGTCTTCCTCTCATTACGAAAACACACCTATACAAATGCATTGTAACCTTTACCGCCGAAAAACAAAATTTTTAAGATGAAGAATTGTGAGATATTTCTTTATTTCTGCTCAAAATATATATTGTGGGTATCGTTAGAACCGCCTTATCAAGGCGGTTCTAACGAGTACCACCAATCTATATTTTAGAGCTACTCGTTAGAACCGCCTTATCAAGGCGGTTCTAACAAGGCGGTAGAACCGCTTTTCTAAGGCTGTTCTAACGAGTACCACCAATCTATATTTTAGAGCAAAAATAAGAACAAGAGGGCCATGATGACCCTGGATTGCTCACCTGATCCATAGGGTAACAAGTGGGCCTTGGGAGAGCTATAATTTGAATAATCTTTGTAGTGGTATAAAAGGTGAACCTTCATACCATAAATCAAAGACCGGAGCATTCTGGTTTCAGACAAGAAGATTTTTAAAGGTTTTCCTTATATAAGTCTATATAAAATTTGGGGTTCCCTGGGCAGGGCCATTTTTGCCCCTGATGACCCTTGATTGCTCACCTGATCCATAGGGTAACAAGTGGGCCTTAGGAGAGCTATAATTTGAATAATCTTGGTAGTGGTATAAAAGGTGAACCTTCATACCATAAATCAAAGACCGGAGCATTCTGGTTTCAGACAAGAAGATTTTTAAAGGTTTTCCTTATATAAGTCTATATAAAATTTGGGGTTCCCCAGGCAGGGCCATTTTTGGCCCCAGGGCTTTAATTTGAACAAGATGTGTTTGTGAAACACCGATGCCCCCGGACAGCGCATGTGAAATATGAAAGCTGTGTCACTTACCAATCGAAAGTTATGGCCAATGTTAATGTTTTTCAAAAATGTTGAAAAAACTAGGTCAAAGGTCAAGGTCAAGGTCACGAGATAAAAAATTATGGTACCACTGGAAAGGTGTTGTGATAAGGTATACACATGTGAAATATGAAAGCTCTATCTATTACCATTCAAAAGTTATGTCCAATGTTAAGGTTTTTGTAGACAGACAAACGGCCAAACGGACAAACAGACAGACCAAAAACTATATGCCCATGAATCTCTTAGATTCCGGGGGCATAAAAATCTTGGTAGAAATCCACAAGACAAAGCTTCATACCAAATATCAAAGACCTTGGCCTTCTGCCTGCAGACAAGAAGATTTTTCAAAGGTTTTCATTGCCTTGACTTCTATTTCCTAATATAAGTCTATGTAAAACAAGTGGGCCCTGGGGTGGGCCAATTTTTGGCCCCAAAGCTATAATTTTAACAACTTTGGTAGAGGTCCACTACAAGAAGCTTCATATCAAATATCAAAGACCTTGGCCTTCTGGTTTCAGACAAGAACATTTTCAATGGTTTTCCCTATATAAGTCTATGTAAAACCAGAGGGCACAGGGGTGGGCCCATTTTTGGCCCCAGGGCTATAATTTGAACAATCTTTGTAGAGGTCCTTCAGACAAAGCTTCATACCAAATATCAAAGACCTGAGCCTTCTGAGACCAGCAGATTTTTAAAGCTTTTCTCTTTATAAATCTATGTAAAACCAGTGGGACCGGGGCAGAGCCATTTTTTGTAGAGGTCCTTCAGACAAAGCTTCATACCAAATATCAAAGACCTGAGCCTTCTGAGACCAGCAGATTTTTAAAGCTTTTCTCTTTATAAATCTATGTAAAACCAGTGGGACCGGGGCAGAGCCATTTTTGGTCCCAGACTATAATTTGATTAATCTTGGTCGAGGTAAATATCAAAGAACCGAGCCTTCTGGTTTCAGACAAGAAGATTTATAAAGATTTTCCCCATATAAGTCAATGTAAAACCAAAGGGCCCCATGGCGGGGACATTTTTGACCCTAGGGCTATAATATGATCTTGATAGAGGTCCTTTACCTGAAGCTTCACAACAAATATCAAAGGACTGGGCCTTGCGGTTTCAGAGTAGAAGATTTTCCCAATATTTTGTTTGTTTGATTTGAAGTTAAACGTCCCCGTCAACACTGTAAAGGTCATTTTGGAGACGCTGCTTCCAATTTTGTGGGACTTTTACCCAACATTGAGATAAATGACATCTTAAGCCCTGCCACCCAATGTAACCAATAGGGTTTGTAAGCGTGGAAGGGCCGATCGCACCGCATTGCCAGGGCAGGCTTAGATCCCCTTAGCAGTTTACCAGTACTCGTGTGCAGGTCGGTTTCAGCTCTGCGTGGAAGCATCATACAGCTCATCTATTTCTTCAAGCCCCGATGGGCGGGGGCTAGATTTTCCAAATATCAGTTATGTAAAACCAAAGGGCCCCAGGGCAGGGGCATATTTAGCCCTAGGGCTATAATCTTAACAATTTTGATAGAGGACCACTAGATGAAGCTTCACACCAAATATCAAAAGCCTGGACCTCGTGGTTTCAGAGAAGAAGATCTTTTAAAATTTCCCTATAAAAGTCAATGCAAAACCAACAGGCCACGGGGCAGGGACATATTTAGCCAAAGGGCTATAATTTGAACAATCCTGGTAGAGATCCTTTAGATGAAGCTACACGCAAAATATCAAAGACCTGGGCCTTGCGGTTTCAGAGTAGAAGATTTTTTTTAAATTTTCCTAATATCGGTGTATGTACAACCAATGGGCCCCGGGGTGGGAGCATTATTTACCCAAGGGCTATAATTTGAACAATCTAGATAGAGGTCCACTAGATGAAGCTACACACCAAATATCAAAGATCTGAACCTTGCGGTTTCAGGGAAAAAGATTTTTTTAAATTTCCCTATATATGTCAATGTAAAACTGAAGGGCACCGGGCAGGGGTATTTTTGGCCCAAGGGCTATGCTTGCAACAATCTTGGTAGAGGTCCAATAGATGAAGCGTCACAACAAATATCAAAGACCTAGGCCTTGTGGTTTCAGACAAGAAGATTTTTAAATATTTTCCCAATATAAGTCTATGTAAAACCAACATAGGGGGCACTTTTGGTGCCAGGGGGAACTTTTGGTGCCAGGGCTATAATTTGGTAGAAGTCCACTAGATATAGCTTCATACCAAATATCAAAGACCTGGGCCATGTGGTTTCAGAGAAGAAGATTTTTTAAGTTTTTAGTAAAAAAAACTATTTTTAGCTCCTGTGACCTAGATGTGCAACAGACCGGAACCATTTGAACAACTTTGAAAGGGGACTACCTAAGGATCATTCCTGTGAAGTTTGGTCAAAATCCGATCAGTGGTTTAGGAGATGTTGTTTGAAGAAAAAGTTTATACACACACACACACACGCACGACGGACAAAAAGTGATCCCAAAAGCTCGCCTCGTCACTATGCGACAGGTGAGCTAAAAATAACATTTACCCCTGTACACCCCGTTTTTTCTAAATAAAAGTGGGGTAAAAGGGGTCAAAATTATATAGGCGTGTTTTCGTGATGTCATTTAGTTAGCCAGTCAAGTGAGTGTTTGAGTTTTATGTCCCACTAACAGCTAAGGTCATAGGGAGACGGTATCTCAGTTAAAAGACTCATCCTAAAGTCTGGAGAAGCCAGGGTTTGATCCTGCAACCCCTGGTTTACAAGGAGAATAGCATAACTACTACACCACGGTCAAGAGGTGTGTAGGTTCAGATCCAGTAATTAGTCATCTAATAAAATGCGTGTTTTGAGATGACCCTAATGCTTGTCAACACCGAGATGTCACATGATTTGGTAAGTGTCGAAACTGCAATCTATGCTATGCATTCGTATAGATTTTTTTTAACAATACAGCCTTTGATAGGGGCAATAAATGCTTTCTGATGCACATTAATTGAAAAACATATTCCGGTGCTGTTTATGAATAAACAGCCATCTGATCAGGATCTACACGGACTGACATTCAATTCATGATTTTATAATATAAATTACATCAAGAAACTTGATTGGTTTGTGGACAGCAATGGGTGTGGCTAAATAATGTATTCAGCAGGACAAGGGTTAACTAACAATATTGTTTTATTTGACCAACTGGGTCCTGGTTTGAAGGTAAAGTGCTATAGTTACTCACCAACTATTGTACAAGAGGGAGCCACACTATTCCAGCCAGTCTCAAGACACTGTATCCTTGACAAACCAACCATTTGATAACCTCTCTCGCACTTATATGTTGCAGTACTACCATAGGTGGTCTCGGTTACCACCACTGAACCACCTCTAGCAGATGGGGGAGGGCCACAATCTAGAAACAGATAATTTTGTGTATTTTTTTGTTTTTAGTATCTCTTTCTGGGTGGTCACCTCGAGAATCATGTAATTTGAGTGTCATCGTATGTGTGTTTGAGTTTGACATCCCACCAACAACTAAAATCCTATGGAGATGGTACCGCAATTCAAAGATTTCTGAAAATCTGGAGAAGCCCAGAATTAAACCTACAATCCCTGATTTATAAGGCCAGTAGCTTAACCCAGTTTGTTTGTTTGATTTGAGGTTTAACGTCCCCGTCAACACTGTAAAGGTCATTTTGCTTCCAATTTTGTGGGACTGTTACCCGACATTGAGATGAAATGACATCTCAAGCCCTGTCGCGCAATGAAACCAATAGGGTTTATTAGCATGGACAGTCCGCCTCACACCGTGGTTCCTGGACAGGCTTAGATCCTCTAAGCGGTTTACCAGTACTAGTGTGCGGGCCGGATTCAGCTCTGCGTGGAAGCATCATGCAGCCCATATATTTCTTCAAGCCCCTATGGGCGGGGGCTTCTTAACCCATTTTGTACCGGGTAATTGGCAAACAGTGCAGGCCCAGATCAGGGCCTTCACTATTTGCAGAAAGGTCAGCCATTTTCCAAATCAATTTTGAAGAAAACACAACCTGACACCCCCAAATTTTGACATGGACTCCTGCTATATATAAGGAGGAAGATTCCATTTTGTACAAAAAGGGTTTAATCACTACACCACAGAGACTTTAATGCCAGAGGTATTGTAGCGGAACTGGGCTGCTGCAGTTACTTTTAGTGTTTATTTACGCTGCCGAGTATCGGTACATGTCGGCAGTAAGAAAAGTCGAATCGAGAGCCAACTTTGATCGTCGAATTTACCCAGTAAAACCTTTCACTGTACGTCTTCCGATCATGATCGGGAAGATTTACCTTTATATTTTCTAGTTGGATACTTGTCATAAGTTTGCAGGCGTTTATATCGCTTTATTTTGGGTGAATTCTGTCAATTATCGAATCGCAACCATTATTGGTTGCGGTTCGGTAGTTTTCGCGCCCTTCTAACCGAATCGTCCAGAATGGTCCCACAGTCCCGGAATCGTCTTGGCGCAACCATTGCCATCTCGTGAGCTCACGAGATGACGTTGCGACTGTCACGTGACCAAAGACTATATAAACGTCTGCACAGCTTGTTTCCGGGAGACTGCTACAATAGTATTCTCCCGATCACTTTATCAAAATACTGAGAAGAGAGCAACCATTGCACAACCATTGCACCATTTAGTTGCACCAATTGAGAAGTCAGACAACCATTGAACTATGCCTGGGAGAAAGTCAACAAACGGACCTAATGAGGTTTCTCTCTCATAATTTCTAGTTGGTATTCTTGTTTTGTTTTGTTAAGTTCAATGGATCTAGGTTGGCACATGATACTTACTCCATAGGTTGGCACATGATACTTACTCCATCCCTCCTCTAGTGTAGAGATGACTCTAGTGTGGTAGTTTACCATTGAAACCATTGCGGTTTCTCTTATTTTGCCACTTCCACACTCCCCTACATGCACAACCATTACACACAACTCCCCCAACCATTGCAACCATTGCACACAACCCATTGGTTCACAGCCATACAACCATAATCAGCAACCATTGCAACCATTACACTCAACCATTTACTCACACCCCTTGCACCCTTAACCATTGCAACCAATACACTCCACCATTGCAACCATTGACTCTCAATCCTTAACCATTGCAACCAGTACACTCAACCCTTGCAACCATTGACTCTCAGCCCGTACACCCTTAGCCATTGCAACCATTACTTTTAACGGTTGATTCACAACCAGTACCCACAACCATTGCAACCATTCCGCTCAACCCCAACCCCCCCTTGCACTCCACCAATGCAACCATTGCACGCAACCATTGGTTATCTTGAAGGCCAGCCAATGTCACGCAACCATTACTCGCAATAGGGGAAACGTACACCATAGTGGAACTCTACCACTGACTCGCAGACTTAACCCATCAACTACCACTTATATAGAGTCATCACACTGGCGGGTGAGAATTCCTGTTCACAAAGATTTGTTCTGCTGATGATAACAGATCCCGGTGCAATTTCTCTGCACTGTATAGTTATTTATATCCATAGTTATATTAAGATTAAGAGTACCTCTAGCCGGCACATCAATTTATATTAGTTCACCTATATTATTTATGAGCAGGAATCTGTTTAGATTTGAAACTACTAAAACAATAAAATAATCAATTTAACTTGAAAACACGGACTTGTCTCTCTGTCATATTCCACTAGCATTGATGCCAGCCCAGGTCGGACCCACAAATTATGTAACGCCACCTTGTTCATCCTGACCTAAATTTGCCTCGGCGAGGTGGTCCCGTTACAGTATTTTGTCACCAACAGGGAACTTTCACAATTTCCTTGCTGCTTTTCTTTAAACAGAGCACTTACCCAGCAAAATCCGGATCCACTGCATTACGATAACACACTCATTCGACATAGTGCATATTTCACATCTCCAAAATGGCTACTTTTCTGATGAAAATCCCTGGTATTTTTCTTATTTATACTCCAAACATAGGTTTTTGGTGCTCGTTAGAACCGCCTCAATCGCCTCATTGAGGCGGTTCTAACAAGTACCCACAACCTATGTCTTAGAGCAGAAAGAAGAAATATAATATATACCCCCGTACACCCCAGTTTTCTCTATATAAAGTGGGGTTTAGGGGGTCTTTATTTCACAGACTTGTTCACGTGATGGTGTGTCAGTCGTCTTTCAGCTATCGTAATTATCCTAGCATTGGGACAGACAGGCCTAAGCAAACAGTGCAGAGCCAGAGCAGGCTGCTCCTGTAGGGGCTGTCTGATCAGGGTCTACATTGTTTGCCATTCTGTCTACACCTTTTGCACTCCTTGATGGATCATGAAACATTTTTTTAGATTTTAGAAGAATTATAGCAAGTCCACAAGGTGTCTGAAATTTTTAGGATTTTTACGGAACTTATGAATCTGAGTAAATTGCAGATGTCTATATGAAATCCTTGTCACTTTTATTAATAGCCGCACTAGTCTTGTGGCTGTGACACACTTTAAACTGGGACTCCGCTGATGCCTTGTGTTTATGCTTGAAAGAAATTAAGTTTATCTAAGGTTTACTATTGAATCAGTAAACCCATATTATACTCTGGGTCCTAAAACAGGACACTGGCATATAATGTAATATTTTCTTGGACCCAAATAGGAAGATTTTGATTTTCCAATAGGGAGACTGGGATCTCAAATAGGGAGATTTTTCCGCAGTTAAAGGTGATCTTATTTTTCGGTGAAAATTGACCTATGAAGCACTTAATAAGCAATTGTAATGTGAGGTAACTATCATTTTTGTCTTAGAATGTATTCTGAAGCTGCATTAAACCATATTCTGTGGGTGCTCATTTAGGCAGTTCTAAAGAGCACTCACAACCTATAAGGACAATCGGCATGACGTCACTTCCGCTGAAGTCCACCATTTTCGGACGTATAAACAAAGGTATTCTGCTATATGATGCACAAAATGTGCACAAAAAATATTTTAAATCAGTCTCAAACCTCTGACAAAGACTTACTCTATATTATTGTTCCGTATATTTCCTTTTATTTCTGATGATTTTCAATAAAAAAAATCAGACACATTTTGCTTTTAAAACTGATCACATTTTAGCAAAAAAACCTAAGCTTTCACCTCCACCAAATGACAAAAATGGTGGGAAAGATAACCGTTCTTTGTTTCTTTTTGCTGAAGAGCTCCCTGCCGACTGTCCTTATGTCCTGGTAATGTCAGAAGTGAGAACGTGAGAAGGGACTTCTGAAGTTCTCCCTCCTGGGAAAATAGGGAGAAGTGAGTGTGGCTGGATGATTGGGTGTAATGAGCTCTCCTATAAACCTCATTTTTGGAGACAAGTGGGGTTTACAGGGGTATACATCATAGATATGATAAATTGATGAGTGAGATTTGCATTATTTGATTCTACATGAGGCAGAACTTCAAACAGGAGTTTGAAAAATGTTGAAAATCAATATATCATATGACGTCGCGTCTGAGAGTGTAATAACGTCATGTAATATTTTCGATAATCCACTAATGGATTAAATATGCAAATAAGCTAGATACGACCCGTAACGTTACATGTACGATGTCCTTAATGACGTCGCGTTTACTAAAGGCGGTATATTGACATTTTTGTAAACAATCTTGAATAAAATGCGACTTAAATGTCATATGATAAATAGAATCTTGCATTCGTGCTCATGTATTATTGAATTTATTAAACTCGTCAAGGAAAAGGGATAAAATGCGAGGCTTTCAACGAGTTTAATAAATTCAATAATACATGAACACTCATGTAAGATCCTCTATATTCTAAATTCACTCTCTATACTTATACCCCCATTCTCTTTGTTGGGCCAAAAAGTGAAAATGTTAATTCCAAACAAACATTACACATGACAACTTCTGATATGTTTGGGTAATAATGCACAAAAATTTGGGTAAACTGTCAATTTTGTTGTATCCAAACCTTGATATAATTAACAGTGTTATAAAGACGTTTATGGGTAGTCATTAGATACACAAAATGAATGGACAAAAATTACAGATTTCACTAATATGAAGTTCACTGGGTTCCTGTCACAACTGTTTTAAAATACATGAGTACTTGTACTTTTTCAAGGGAATCAACTTCACTATAAGAAAATTAGTAGACATTTTCATGACTTGCAAAGATTACTGGGTATTGAATGGTAAATAATAACTATTTTTCGCTTTCAAAATTAAAAATTGCTGCCTCTTCATGAACAAGAATTCCACCGAAGGCTATGTCCTGCATGTGAGGGTGCAGTCACTGAACCATGAAATCTAGATTTAACATCCCCGTCAAAACTATTTAGGTAGTTTTGAAGAAGCTGCTTCCAATTTTGTGGGACTTTTACCCTGAAATTGATATGAAATGACATCTCAAGCCCTGCCACACAATGAAACCAAAGGGATCATTGAGTTCATTTTGCAAATAGAGCTCTGCTTAAGCCAGCGCTACAGGGCGTGGCCAGTGTTGCACATTTAAGTACTGGTCATGAACAGACAATAAAACCAAGTCTCCTATTTTCATTTAAGTGGTGTATTCTTTGCTTCCAAAGGTTCTAACTATTCAGAACCTATTTATCTTCACTGCAGCTAGTGTTGTGCCGTGTGGCGGCCGTAAAAAGTCTCACCATACATCATCATAGTGCAGATTATATTTTGTGGTCCTTTGGGATCACTGAGTTCATTTAGAATCATTTTGAAAATAGAGTTCTGCTTAAGCCGGTGCTAGAGGGTGTGGCCGGTGTTGCACATTTCAGTACTGGTTATGAACAGATGCAATAAAACTGAGTCTGCTATTTTGTTTATTTGGTGTATTCTTTGCTTCCAAAGGATCTTACTATTCAAAACTTATTTATATGCATTGGGCTGACATCGCTTTGCCTTGGCAGGCTTAGTCCTTATAAGCGGTATACCAGCACTCGTTTGTGGTCAGTTTCAGCTCTGGATGGAAGCAACATGCAGCCCAATCTATTTCTACAAGCCCCGATGGGTGGCGGCATCCTGATAGTTGTGACACTGAGGAAAAACTTTACACCATGTCTGATGCAGAATGCCAGATGGAGACAAACGGATGGAAAGCCCTTTAACCTGCTGAATATTCAATTAAGCCACACTCATTTCTGACTTTGAACCAATCAGATTACTTGATGCAGCTTATTTCTACATATTCATAAACTGAATGTCAAACTGTGTAGATCCTGATCAGATGGCTTCTTCAGAACCATCTGATCTGGATCTACACTGTTTGCAAAGATAGGGCTTGTCGCCTACAGCAGGGTAAAGGTTAAGGGGTAACAATATATGCCCTTTCCATCATTCTTAAAATAGCAGGGGGCATAAAATGGCAGACAACATGACAGATGTACCCATTCTCATTAAATATGTTTGGTCCATTGTTTCTACCTGTAACATCACAGTGTGGTTCCAATCCAGACCAGCTACTACTCTTTGTACACACGCGGGTACTGGACCCATTTATTCTGTATCCAAGGGCACAATGATACTGAGCCAAATCACCAAAAAGGGTGCCACCAGGGAGAGAGACAAAGCCATTGTCGGGATTTCGAGGTCTTCTACAGTCTGAAAACATGAAATATTTTGGCGTCATTTTTGGTATGACAGACCGGCCTGAGTGGCCCAGCGGGTAAGACAGAAGTCTCTAAATTCTTGTTCTTATCAGTAAGTTGATTAAGCTGACTCTAAACCAATAAAATTACTTGAGCCCCGCCAAGTGAATTTGTGTCTTCGAGCATTCCGTCATGACAAATTTTAACTGCGCATGCCCAGCCATTCAGAGGGGCCAGGGATATGGCTTTCTGTCTGAAGGTTCCTCTTGATTCACTGCTTGTATGAGTAAGCATTGAAGGTTCTGGCGAGACTGCGCGGATGCGCAGGCTCGCCTGAACCTTCGCTGCTCGCATAGGCGATAAGTACCAAAATTGCTTGTCGGGGCCAAAATGACAGTGTAGATCCTGGTCAGGTGACCGCTTAAGAAGATCTATACTGTTTGCAAAGGAAGGAGCTGTCAAGATCAGCAGGACAACGGTTAATCTTAAGGTGGCCATGATCCACTATGCTCACCAGAGCTAAGGTGGGCACTGCCCAAAGGTGGACGCTGCCCACTGGCAGTCATCTATTTTAACATGGTATAATTTTAATCTACCGATCCAAAACAAACCCCCATACACAATTGAGCACCCATGTGGACTATGTATCTGAAATATTTGGCATTTTATGAAGTGGAGGGGTGGGGCATGGACCCAACAGAGCCCTAGTTGGTTTAACTGAATGTGCCATATCATAAGGAACAAGAATGTATATGGTGTAGGGGTGGGGGATCTGTACGAGGCCTTTTCGGCAGCTGATGGGTTTGTGCATGGCCCAGCCAGATACCAGGAAAGCCCTAGATTGTTGTTACTGAATGTTTCTTATCATAAGGATCAAGAATATATATGGGTTAGGGGTGGGGATCTGAATAGTTTCTGAGATATAAGGCCCTTTTATTAAATGGAGGGGAGGGGAACAGCCCCTGTGGAACCCACAAGTTGGTGAGACTGAAACTGTCTAATCATAAGGAATAAGAACATATATGATTATGAGTCGGGAATATAAATGGCTTCTATGATATATGGTGTTTAACGAAGTGGAGGGGCGGGGCATGGTCCCAGCACATCGCCCCAATACAAAGAGACCCCCCTGTGCCCCAGCCCATCGGGACATGGAGAAAGAGATTGGGATGCATGATGCTTCCACGCAGAGCTAAAAATCGAGGGGGTAGGGCATGGCCCCGCACACCATTGGGACCCACAGGTTGGTATAAAAGCATATGGCTCTTTCAAAGTTTACTCAAGGAACATTTCTGTAAAGATTTTGTCAAAACATCTGCCATTTTTCTATTTTCCCCATTATAAGTCTATGGAAACTCTAAGTTGTCATAGCGACCTACCCAATGAGTCGATTTTCATTCAAAACAAACTTCCAATTCAAGGATGCTACAGATGAATTTGGGCTGAATCAGCCGAGGAGCTTCAGAGGAGATGTCGTTTGAGATGTCGTCAGAGGTCAACGACGATAGACAACTGCCTATCCTATAAGCTTCCCCGGAGCCTTGGGCTCTGGTGAGCTAAAAAAACAAGAGGCCCATGGGCCACAATGCTCACCAGAGCTCAGAGGGCCACTGCCCACTAGCAGCAATGTATTTTAATTAACCATGGAAGCCCTGCTCCCAAGGCTGCTACAGATAAAATTTTGACCCAATCAGACTAGTGGCTTCAGAGGTCTGATGTCGCTTAAATACAACAGATGACAATTGACAATTTCCCATCTATGGCAATAGGCCAAAAAGAACATTATTAAAGGAACATTTCTATGAAAGTTTGACAAAATATCTTGAGAGGCATTAACGTCATTTTTCAATTTTCCCCATTATAAGTCAATGGAAACTCTTAACTTGCCATAGCAAACAAACCAAAGAGCCACATTTCATAAACCAGAGCTCAGGTGGGCACTGCCCAATGGAGCCCTGATTGGTGGCACTAAATGGGTCTTATAAAAAGGAACAGAGACATATATGGTTTAGCGGTGGGATATGTATGGTTCTTGAGACGTAAGGCCTTTTAAGCAATAGAGGGATTCGGGCATGGCAGATCCAAGAAAAGCCAAAGATTGTTGTCACTGTATAATATTATGTCTTATCATAAGGATCAAGAATATACATGGTTAAATGGTGGGGATCTGAACGGTTTCTGAGATATGAGGCCCTTTTATGAAGTGGAAGGGAGAGAAATGGCCCCTTCGGACCCCCCAAGACAGGGTTGACTGAATGTGTCTAATAACAATGGCTGCATGATGCTTCCACGCAGAGCTGAATCTGGCCCGCACACTAGTACTGGTAAACCGCTTAGAGGATCTAAGCCTGTCCAGGAACCGCGGTGTGAGGCGGACCGTCCATGCTAATAAACCCTATTGGTTTCATTGGACGACAGGGCTTGAGATGTCATTTCATCTCAATGTCGGGTAAAAGTCCCACAAAATTGGAAGCAACGTCTCCAAAATGACCTTTACAGTGTTGACGGGGACGTTAAACCTCAAATCAAACAAACAAAAACAAACAAGAGGGCCATGATGGCCCTGGATAGCTCACCTGATCCATAGAGTAACAAGTGGGCCCCCGGGGAGGGCCATTATTGGCCCCAAGGTTATAATGTGCATAATGTTGAGGGAGGTCTAAAAAGGTGAAGCTTCATACCAAATATCAACAAAGGCTATAATTGTCCACTAGATGAAGCTCCATACCAAATATCAAAGACATTGGCCGTGCAGTTTCAGAGAAGAAGATTTTTAAAGATTTTCCTGTATAAGTCTATGTAAAACCAAAGGGTCTAGGGGCGGGGGCCTTTTTGGCCCCAGGGCTATAATTTGAACAATCTTGATAGAGGTCCACTAGATGAAATTTCACACCAAATATCAAAGACCTAGGCCTTGTTGTTTCAGAGAAGAAGATTTTCAAAGATTATCTCTATTATAAGTCTATGTAAAACCAAAGGGCCCTGGGGCGGGGGCATTTGTGGCCCCAGGGCTATAATATGAACAATCTTGGTAGAGGTCCACAAGATGAAGCTTCATACCAAATGTCAAAGACCTAGGCCTTGTGGTATCAGAGTAGAAGATTTTTCAAGATTTTCCCTATATAAGTCTATGAAAAACCAAAGGGCCCAGGAGCGGGGGCATTTTTGGCCCCAGGGCTATAATTTGAACAATCTTGATAGAGGTCCACAAGATGAAGCTTCATACCAAATATCAAAGACCTGGGCCTTGCAGTTTCAGAGAAGAAGATTTTTAAAGATTTTCCCTATATAAGCCTACATAAAACCAAAGGGCCCGGGGTGGGGGCATTTTTGGCCCCAGCACTATAATTTGAACAGTCTTGGTAGGGGTCCACTAGATAAAGCTTCATACCAAATAGCAAAGACCTGGGCCCTGCAGTTTCAGAGAAGAAGATTTTTAAAGATTTTCCCAATATATGCCCATGTAAAACCATAGGGCCCCAGAGCGGGGGCATTTATGGCCCCAGGGCTAAAATTTGAACAATCTTGGTAGAGGTCCATTAGATGAAGCTTCATACCAAATATCAAAGTGCTGGGCCTTGTGGTTTCAGAGAAGGGGGGGGCACTTTTGGCCCCAGCACAATAAATTGTATCATCTCGGTAAGGGTCCTTTAGAAGAAGCTTCATACCAAATATAAAAGACATAGGCCTTGCAGTTTCAGAGAAGAAGATTTTTAAAGATTTTCCCTATATAAGCCTATGTAGAACCAAAGGGCCCCAGGGTGGGGGGCATTTTTTGCCCCAGCACTATAATTTGAACAATCTTAGTAGGGGTCCACTAGATGAAGCTTCATACCAAATATCAAAGTCCTGGGCCTTGTGGTTTCAGAGAAGAAGATTTTTAAACATTTTCCCTATATAAGCCAATGTAAAACCAAAGGGCCCTGTGGCGGGGGCATTTTTTGTCCCAGCACTATAATTTGAACAATCTTGGTAGGGGTCCACTAGATGAAGCTTCATAATAAATATCAAAGTCCTGGGCCTTGTGGTTTCAGAGAAGAAGATTTTTAAAGATTTTCCCTATATAAGCCTATGTAAAACCAAAGGGTCCTGGGGCGGGGGCATTTTTGGCCCCAGCACTATAATTTGAACAATCTTGGTAGGGGTCCACTAGATGAAGCTTCATACCAAATATCAAAGACCTGGGCCTTGTGGTTTCAGAGAAGAAGATTTTTTAAGTTTTTGGTGAAAAAAATCTATTTTTGGCTCCTGTGACCTAGATGTGCAACGGACCAGAACCATTTGAACAACTTTGAAAGGGGACCACCTAAGGATCATTCCTGTGAAGTTTGGTCAAAATCCGATCAGTGGTTTAGGAGGAGATGTCGTTTGAAGAAATTGTTTACGCACGGATGACAGACAAAAAGTGATCCTTATATTAATCACAAGAGGACCATGATGGCCCTGGATCACTCACCTGATCCATAGAGTAACAAGTGGGCCCGGGGGAGGGCCTTTATTGACCCCAGGGTTATAATGTGCATAATGTTGAGGGAGGTCTAAAAAGGTGAAGCTTCATACCAAATATCAACAAAAGGCTATAATTTGAACAATCTTGGCAAAGGTCCACTAGATGAAGCTACACAACAAATATCAAAGACCTGGGCCTTGTGGTTTCAGAGAAGAAGATTTTATTGAAGATATTCCATACATAAGCCTATGTAAAACCAAATGGCCCAGGGGCAGTGGAATTTTTGGCCTCAGGGCTATAATTTAAACAATCTTGATAGAGGTCCACTAGATGAAGCTTCACACCAAATATCAAAGACCTGGGCCTTGTTGTTTCAGGGAAGAAGATTTTCAAAGATTATCTCTAATATAAGTCTATGTAAAACCAAAGGGCCCCGGGGCGGGGGCATTGTGGCCCCAGGGCTATAATTTGAACAATCTTGGTAGAGGTCCACTAGCTGAAGCTTCATACCAAATGTCAAAGCCCTAGGCATTGTGGTTTCAGAGTAGAAGATTTTTCAAGATTTTCCCTGTATAAGTCTATGAAAAACCAAAGGGCCCAGGAGCGGGGGCAATTTTGGCCTCAGGGCTATAAATTGAATAATCTTGATAGAGGTCCACAAGATGAAACTTCATACCAAATATCAAAGACCTGGGCCTTGCAGTTTCAGAAAAGAAGATTTTTAAAGATTTTCCCTATATAAGCCTATGTAAAACCAAAGGGCCCCGGGGCGGGGGCATTTTTGGCCCCAGCACTATAATTTGAACAGTCTTGGTAGAGGTCCACTAGATGAAGCTTCATACCAAATAGCAAAGACCTGGGCCCTGCAGTTTCAGAGAAGAAGATTTTTTAAAGATTTTCCCAATATAAGCCCATGTAAAACCAAAGGGCCCTGGGGCGGGGACATTTTTGGCCCCAGCACTATAATTTGAACAATCTTGGTAGGGGTCCACTAGATGAAACTTCATACCAAATATCAAAGACCTGGGCCTTGTGGTTTCATAGAAGAAGATTTTTATAGGTTTTCCCTATATAAGCCTATGTAAAAGCAAAGGGCCCTGGGGCGGGGGCATTTTTGGCCCCAGCACTATTATTTGAACAATCTTGGTAGGGGTCCATAAGATGAAGATTCATTCCAAATACCAAAGACCTGGGCCTTGCAGTTTCAGAAAAGAAGATTTTTAAAGATTTTCCCTATATAAGCCCATGTAAAACCAAAGGGCCCCGGAGCGGGGGCATTTTTGGCCCCAGTACTATAATTTGAACAATCTTGGTAGGTGTCCACTAGATGAAGCTTCATACCAAATAGCAAAGACCTGGGCCTTGCGGTTTCAGAGAAGAAGATTTTTAAAGATTTTCCCTATATAAGCCCATGTAAAACCAAAGGGCCCCGGGGCGGGGGCATTTTTGGCCCCAGCACTATAATTTGAACAATCTTGGTAGGGGTCCACAAGACGAAGCTTCATACCAAATATCAAAGACCTGGGCCTTGCGGTTTCAGAAAAGAAGGTATTTAAAGATTTTCCCTATATAAGCCCATGTAAAACCAAAGGGCTTGGGGCGGGGGCATTTGTGGCCCCAGCACTACAATTTGAACAATCTTGGTAGGGTTCCACTAGATGAAGCTTCATACCAAATATCAAAGACCTGGGCCTTGCAGTTTCAGAGAAGAAGATTTTTAAAGATTTTCCCTATATAAGCCTACATAAAACCAAAGGGCCCGGGGTGGGGGCATTTTTGGCCCCAGCACTATAATTTGAACAGTCTTGGTAGGGGTCCACTAGATAAAGCTTCATACCAAATAGCAAAGACCTGGGCCCTGCAGTTTCAGAGAAGAAGATTTTTAAAGATTTTCCCAATATATGCCCATGTAAAACCATAGGGCCCCAGAGCGGGGGCATTTATGGCCCCAGGGCTAAAATTTGAACAATCTTGGTAGAGGTCCATTAGATGAAGCTTCATACCAAATATCAAAGTGCTGGGCCTTGTGGTTTCAGAGAAGGGGGGGGGCACTTTTGGCCCCAGCACAATAAATTGTATCATCTCGGTAAGGGTCCTTTAGAAGAAGCTTCATACCAAATATAAAAGACATAGGCCTTGCAGTTTCAGAGAAGAAGATTTTTAAAGATTTTCCCTATATAAGCCTATGTAGAACCAAAGGGCCCCAGGGTGGGGGGCATTTTTTGCCCCAGCACTATAATTTGAACAATCTTAGTAGGGGTCCACTAGATGAAGCTTCATACCAAATATCAAAGTCCTGGGCCTTGTGGTTTCAGAGAAGAAGATTTTTAAACATTTTCCCTATATAAGCCAATGTAAAACCAAAGGGCCCTGTGGCGGGGGCATTTTTTGTCCCAGCACTATAATTTGAACAATCTTGGTAGGGGTCCACTAGATGAAGCTTCATAATAAATATCAAAGTCCTGGGCCTTGTGGTTTCAGAGAAGAAGATTTTTAAAGATTTTCCCTATATAAGCCTATGTAAAACCAAAGGGTCCTGGGGCGGGGGCATTTTTGGCCCCAGCACTATAATTTGAACAATCTTGGTAGGGGTCCACTAGATGAAGCTTCATACCAAATATCAAAGACCTGGGCCTTGTGGTTTCAGAGAAGAAGATTTTTTAAGTTTTTGGTGAAAAAAATCTATTTTTGGCTCCTGTGACCTAGATGTGCAACGGACCAGAACCATTTGAACAACTTTGAAAGGGGACCACCTAAGGATCATTCCTGTGAAGTTTGGTCAAAATCCGATCAGTGGTTTAGGAGGAGATGTCGTTTGAAGAAATTGTTTACGCACGGATGACAGACAAAAAGTGATCCTTATATTAATCACAAGAGGACCATGATGGCCCTGGATCACTCACCTGATCCATAGAGTAACAAGTGGGCCCGGGGGAGGGCCTTTATTGACCCCAGGGTTATAATGTGCATAATGTTGAGGGAGGTCTAAAAAGGTGAAGCTTCATACCAAATATCAACAAAAGGCTATAATTTGAACAATCTTGGCAAAGGTCCACTAGATGAAGCTACACAACAAATATCAAAGACCTGGGCCTTGTGGTTTCAGAGAAGAAGATTTTATTGAAGATATTCCATACATAAGCCTATGTAAAACCAAATGGCCCAGGGGCAGTGGAATTTTTGGCCTCAGGGCTATAATTTAAACAATCTTGATAGAGGTCCACTAGATGAAGCTTCACACCAAATATCAAAGACCTGGGCCTTGTTGTTTCAGGGAAGAAGATTTTCAAAGATTATCTCTAATATAAGTCTATGTAAAACCAAAGGGCCCCGGGGCGGGGGCATTGTGGCCCCAGGGCTATAATTTGAACAATCTTGGTAGAGGTCCACTAGCTGAAGCTTCATACCAAATGTCAAAGCCCTAGGCATTGTGGTTTCAGAGTAGAAGATTTTTCAAGATTTTCCCTGTATAAGTCTATGAAAAACCAAAGGGCCCAGGAGCGGGGGCAATTTTGGCCTCAGGGCTATAAATTGAATAATCTTGATAGAGGTCCACAAGATGAAACTTCATACCAAATATCAAAGACCTGGGCCTTGCAGTTTCAGAAAAGAAGATTTTTAAAGATTTTCCCTATATAAGCCTATGTAAAACCAAAGGGCCCCGGGGCGGGGGCATTTTTGGCCCCAGCACTATAATTTGAACAGTCTTGGTAGAGGTCCACTAGATGAAGCTTCATACCAAATAGCAAAGACCTGGGCCCTGCAGTTTCAGAGAAGAAGATTTTTTAAAGATTTTCCCAATATAAGCCCATGTAAAACCAAAGGGCCCTGGGGCGGGGGCATTTTTGGCCCCAGCACTATAATTTGAACAATCTTGGTAGGGGTCCACTAGATGAAACTTCATACCAAATATCAAAGACCTGGGCCTTGTGGTTTCATAGAAGAAGATTTTTATAGGTTTTCCCTATATAAGCCTATGTAAAAGCAAAGGGCCCCGGGGCGGGGGCATTTTTGGCCCCAGCACTATTATTTGAACAATCTTGGTAGGGGTCCATAAGATGAAGATTCATTCCAAATACCAAAGACCTGGGCCTTGCAGTTTCAGAAAAGAAGATTTTTAAAGATTTTCCCTATATAAGCCCATGTAAAACCAAAGGGCCCCGGAGCGGGGGCATTTTTGGCCCCAGTACTATAATTTGAACAATCTTGGTAGGTGTCCACTAGATGAAGCTTCATACCAAATAGCAAAGACCTGGGCCTTGCGGTTTCAGAGAAGAAGATTTTTAAAGATTTTCCCTATATAAGCCCATGTAAAACCAAAGGGCCCCGGGGCGGGGGCATTTTTGGCCCCAGCACTATAATTTGAACAATCTTGGTAGGGGTCCACAAGACGAAGCTTCATACCAAATATCAAAGACCTGGGCCTTGCGGTTTCAGAAAAGAAGGTATTTAAAGATTTTCCCTATATAAGCCCATGTAAAACCAAAGGGCTTGGGGCGGGGGCATTTGTGGCCCCAGCACTACAATTTGAACAATCTTGGTAGGGTTCCACTAGATGAAGCTTCATACTAAATATCAAAGTCCTGGGCCTTGTGGTTTCAGAGAAGAAAATTTTTAAAGATTTTCCCTATATAAGCCCATGTAAAATGATATTTTTAATGTAAAATTAATTTTAATTAATAATATACCTACCCATCACTACAATTATAGCCTTTTCACCAGACGCAGGTCTGGGACAGTCTGACACAAAAAAAATCTAGCCAGAAATGCCACTGGCATGTCCCTTTTCCCGTGACCTCCCCAGCGTCGAGTCCTGATTGGTCGCTGATGTCACATGACCTATCAGACCAATAGGCAGACGATACAGGTCACGTGACCGCGATTTTCGCGCCGAGAAGGTCATTATTTCTTTCAGGAAAACAAATATTTCAGGCGGGGCTGGGAGGCGGGACATACCATTGTAGTGATGGGTAGGTATATTATTAATTAAAATTAATTTTACATTAAAAATATCATTTTAATATCAAATATAACTACCCATCACTACAATTATAGCCTGAATTCAAAGCAAGTGGAGGGTTGGATGAAAAATAAAGTTACACATACCTAACTCCTCCAACCTTGGTTGTTTATACCCCTTTTAAAACCATCCAATGATGGTAATGTAAGAGAGTATCCACCATGACTGCAAGGGATCCAAATCCAAAATTCACAAGTGGAGAAGATAAATGGACAGGAACCGGAGTCAAAATAGAAGGTTCATACCTATTCAAACAGGCTAACAAACAACCAAGGAAAATAAAATCCCAAAATAAGTGCTGCTCATAATAGATTGAGAAGCTACTAAACTACCCAAGGAATGAGTACCACTACGAATGAGAACCAAGCACCTTAGGTGAAGGGATGAAAAGTAGCGTTGGAACATCCATTACGCAGTAAGAAAAAAAACATTCTGAAGAAAAAACGGAGTTCCAATATGCCCAAAATGTAGAAGGTTCTAACCTCATACTGTATTCTGAATGATAATAGGGCAGAAGTGAAATTAGCATATACTGGTAGAAGCTTTATCACTTAACAAATCCACTTTGCAATCAAGGATGGTTAGAAATATATCCAAAACCCCTTGATTGAAAAGAAAAAATTCTCATGATAATCTCGAAACGTTTTAAACATTCTAATGTATACAAAAAATTCACATTAGCCTACAATCCACGAATCCTGGAAATGACAGGACAAATAGTAGTTTCAGACAAGGTTATTTATAGCCTGAAACAAAAATAGGTTGAAAGAGAAGAGAAAAAGAAGTTATTGTTCTTCTCATACCTGAAAACAACCCTCTGTAATTGGCAAAGCATGACTATAACTTCTACGAACTGAAGCAAATGTCAAATGAAATACAGCTTGACTATCAAATGAATAAAAGAAGCTGAATTCACCGGATCGTAAGGTGGTTTAGAAAAGACCACAACACCCATGCAAGATTCCATTTGGATTCAAAGTCCTGAAAACCTGTCGGCATAGTGAAAAACCCCTTTAATAAGCTGGTGATGGTAGGGTTTAATGAAAAAGTGTGAAGCCGACTAAAATTTTAACATGTTCGAGATTACTGATCTGTACCCTTCTCTTAGATGAAATAGAAATTGAAGGGTAGAGAACAGACAGAAAAAGAAATCCAGTAAAAAAAACCTCCCTAGAGGAATTGTCTGGATTTATTTCCCTTTTTCTACACCAACTAGAAAATATCTTCCATCTTCCAGAGTAAAACTTGAGAGTGGAGATCTTTCTATATTTGAAGATACACTCGGCAGAGAAACCAGAAAAGTGTCTACCTCTGGTTTGATTCCTGACAACATCTGGATGTGTAAGTAAAGCATTTCTGGATTGAAATGGAATGCTTGACCCACACCTTTTAGATATTTGATCTGGAACTACTGGAAGACAGGTTGCAAGTCTTGAGACTAGGCTCAGAATGACTAAAAAACCAAGATCTCTGAGGCCATAGGAGGCGTAATCAGAATGGCTCGGCTTTTGGACGCTTGAATTTTTTACCTAGAACTAGAGGAATTCTGTTTAATGGTGTAAACGCATATGTAAAAGATTCCCCCAATCTAGAGATATTAAATCAACTGCACGTTCCAGGTGATCTGAAACTTGAAACACAAAGGAAGTTGATTGGAGAACCGAGTTGTTTGGACATTTGATTAAAAAAGGCCCAATAAAGGTTCTCTCCATTTGAGAAAACGCCCTGTAGAGAACGGATGGTGAACTGGTCTATAGGGGCGATCCCAATGACATAATCTGCCCTGGAGGTGACCGACAAGGATAGACATACCTTCCTGAAGACACCAAGTTATAATCTTCCATGTAAAAGCCAACAGGGAAGAGTAATGAGTCACTCCCTGATAATTAGAAAAAACTACACTATTCATTTGTCTGGAGTAACAATAATGAAGCTGTTCCTCAGTTTGGAGCTATGAAGAACTGATAAACCAAGGAAATTTTTCTGAAGTTTCAGAATGTTTATACACATATACATATATACATACATATACGCATACACACACATATATATATATATATATATATAGCCCCGCCTAATATAGGCCCCACGTTCCCTGAACAACTAATCCCTGAGGTTCGAAGTGGGAAACCAACCTGAAAGGCTGGCATGCGAAAAAACAAATAGGGAATAGTCTCTAAAAGAGGAGACCCCATTTGATACTGAGAGATTCATAAATCGTAGAGAGCAATCTTGATAATGGAATTTATTGCTCCTTTAGACCGTATGGTATTTCCAGTGATAATATTAGCAAAAATAAACTGGACAGGTCTAAGATGAGATTGTCCAGGGAAACTGGATCCAATTACTAAGTTCTAAAAAAAAAAGGGAAACAAACCCCTGACATAAATCGAAAGTTTTTCGGGGCGTGAAAAAAAATTTGAGAAGTATCTTTGAGGTAGAGTCAATTTCAACTTCTCGATAAAGTGTATGAAATCTAAATTCACAATAACCTGTACACGTTAGGACAAGGTATGATAAACAGTATCTGTAAAAATGAAGACAAAACCCATCATCGGAACACTACACGAGATTGGGGCCTAATTCTATGATGAGAGCTGCTTAATTAATTTCCATTAAGTTGGTGAACAGGGAAAACATTGATCCGTTGACAAATCCAACAAAGGAAAGGCAACGGACTGATACACAAAAATTCCATCCAAGGTGAAACAAAGGTATTTGCGTAATGACCTATGGATGGAGATGTGAAGGCTAGCGACCTTTAAAACTACGGAAATCGTCCCCGAATTTGGGAAATTTGACCTGACTAATCGAGGACGAAGTTTCCATTTTGAGACGATTGACTCGCATCATCTTGTTAAGTGTGAGAAGTCGATGATGAGTCGATTTTCCCATTTTCTTCTTTTCTTTTCATTGATCCGTTGACAAATCCAACAAAGGAAAGGCAACGGACTGATACACAAAATTCCATCCAAGGTGAAACGAAGGAATTTGCGTAATGACCTATGGATGGAGATGTGAAGGTAAGCGTCCTTTAAAACTACGGAAATCGTCCCCGAATTTGGGAGAATTGACCTGACTAATCGAGGACGAAGTTTCCATTTTGAAATGATCGACTTGCATCATCTGTGTTAAGTTTGTTTGTTTGATTTGAGGTTTAACGTCCCCGTCAACACTGTAAAGGTCATTTTGGAGACGTTGCTTCCAATTTTGTGGGACTTTTACCCGACATTGAGATGAAATGACATCTCAAGCCCTGTCGCCCAATGAAACCAATAGGGTTTATTAGCATGGACGGTCCGCCTCGCATCGCGGTTCCTGGACATACTTAGATCCTCTAAGCGGTTTACCAGTACTAGTGTGCGGGCCGGATTCAGCTCTGCGTGGAAGCATCATGCAGCCCATATATTTCTTCAAGCCCCTATGGGCGGGGGCTTATCTGTGTTAAGTGTGAGAACTCGATGATGAGTCGATTTTCCCATTTTCTTCTCGAACAGAAAGATCCGCCTGTAGAAGCCTGGGGAAAGGAGAAATTTTTCTACTTACACGGCTTTCTTTTGGAGAAGAACCCTTCCTCTTCCAATAAAAAGATTTCTTTTCTTGATACTATTTACCAGAAATAGTATTAGCATGTGAGAAAGAGAAAGGATTCCTAACGAACGCAATCCAGTAACCCTTTCTCACAACTCATAAAAACTCAAAAAATATTTAATAAAAGAAGCCAAGGCTTGATAGAACTGAAATAGCTCGGCTCCTACTGGGAGAAGATGAAGAGGAGGGGAAGGAAGAAAGTCATTTGTTAGACTTGTGTCTTCCTCTATTGGGAGATTTCGTTCCAGTCCGACCTCTGGAACGAAAGGACCGTGTACCCTGATCTGAGAATGATCTATTAGTAGACGAGGACTGATTGAGATCTTCTAGTCGAGGGTGATAAGCACTTAAAAGTCATCGGAAGTAGTCGAAGAGCGTCTCTTGGTTGCGGTACCTGTACTTGATACGCTCTCCGAAGACTTCAAAAAAGACGAGTGCCCACGGTCTTGAAGCTTGATTCTGAAAACGTTGGGAAGACATGGTCCGCTTATAGTTTTAGAATCAAGAGGCGCTGAGGCTCTAAGTTTTCATTTACTATGCTCAGTAAAAACTGAACCAGTTATCAAGAGCAGAGTTGCGCCAAACATGCAACATGGTGGTAGACAGCCATGGCATGTGAAAAAATGACCGGGAAATAAACAAAAGCATTAGAATAGCAGCTATATGGTCGGAATGCTCTTGTTTGAAGGCAAAGTGGGTAGAATTAGAATACCAGTCATAATGAGAACCCACTTAATAATAGTCCTGGTAAGAAGCTCCAATGTTAGAGCGTCGAAACAGGAAGTAATGCCAATTTCCCTGACGTCATATATACAGAGTCTGAATCTGGGTAGAATTTTGGAATTTCATAAGAACAAAAAATTGATGGTTTTTGTTGTTAGAACCAATGTTCCAAGTTCTTTTCGCACGAGTGCCCCCGGTCTTGAAGCTTGATTCTGAAAACGTTGGGAAGACATGGTCAGCTTATAGTTTTAGAATCAATAGGTGATGAAGCTCTAAATATGTCCTCCTCATAATCGCTAATTAGTAAAGACGAAAAAAGACCAACCTCTGAGTATTGATATATCCCCAGAGGATAATTCACTAGGCCCAGATTCAGCTCTAGGGGCAAAACACTCGAGGCTCAATTAAACTTCCCCAGTGTTAGGCCCTTTATTGTGTATCGTGCACTGAACATGCGAAATTGCCGAATCAAAATTGAGCATTCAAGGAGCCGTGCCTAAAACGATCAAGGCCGAATTAACCCAAGGCCGAATCGACACAAGGCCGAAACGACCCACCGAAATAGGCCGAATCGATCCAGGTGCAAATTCGGGCCGAAAACGACCCAGGCCGAAACAACTCCGTACCGAAACGTCCCGGACTCACTTTCAATAGTCACGGTATACCAATAAACGATGCCCAAGTCTGTATGTTTTACAAGGGAAAACAATCCAATTTAATGATTATGATAACAAAAATTTATCACAATAAGAGGAAAGAAGCATATGACCAAGGTAAACTAAGTACCGAAGGTCCGGAAAGGTTACCCGATAAAAACCGGGATCGGAACCGTACCAAAATTCGTATGTAACATGGATTCGGAAAAAATTTTTGGGCATAGGTTCCCCGCACCCCGGAGTCCCCGCAATTATGAGCAGGGTCTCTACGGGGCGGTAGACGAACCTATCCTAGTCAACCCAGGCCCAAATGGGAGGAGGGGACATAGACTGGCTCATCTTGATTCGGCAAAAGTGACCCACACGAATTGGATGGATTCTGTTTAGAAGATACTATAGAAAGGCCACAAAGGGACCTGAATATTATCCATCTGCCTCGTGGGATTTATAAGTGCTAAACGAAGACGGGTCTTGCACATGTTCAAAACTAAATTAATGCTGAGAATTTATATTCAGCGATACAACGTCTTCCGATACCGGAAGTGGAAGGAACACGCACAAAAACCGTCCTCTTTTCTGGCAATTTAAGTTTCCACAACGCCGACTTCTATTAAAACATTACCAGGAATAATACGAGCGTATACCCTGGCACATAACATGAAAAGAAGTGTGGTGCTTATCAAAAACCAAAAACGGTTGATCAAATGATAAACAAAACTTCCAAGTGAAAATTCAAAATGGCGGACAACCACTACACATGTAATGTCGGCAGAAACACGCGAAATAAAGTCTCTAAGAATTTCGGAATAAACAGTAAGCTTAAAAAGCCTAAGTACGTTGTGGAAACTCAAGGTAAGTGCAAAATCAAAAAAGAATAAAACACTTATCCGTTTATTCATTCTTCCATGGAATGTAGTTTGACGACCTATCCCAAGCAAGTCTGAAAAAATAATGACCTTCTCGGCGCGAAAATCGCGGTCACGTGACCTGTATCGTCTGCCTATTGGTCTGATAGGTCATGTGACATCAGCGACCAATCAGGACTCGACGCTGGGGAGGTCACGGGAAAAGGGACATGCCAGTGGCATTTCTGGCTAGATTTTTTTTGTGTCAGACTGTCCCAGACCTGCGTCTGGTGAAAAGGCTATAATTGTAGTGATGGGTAGTTATATTTGATATTAAAACCAAAGGGCCCCGGGGCTTGGGCATTTTTGGCCCCAGCACTAATTTGAACAATCTTGGTAGTGGTCCACTAGATGAAGCTTCATACCAAATATCAAAGACCTGGGCCTTGCGGTTTCAGAGAAGAAGATTTTTTAAGTTTTCGGTGAAAAAATCTATTTTTGTCTCCTGTGACCTATATGTGCATAGGGCCGGAACCATTTGAACAACTTTGAAAGGGGACCACCTAAGGATCATTCCTGTGAAGTTTGGTCAAAATCCGATCAGTGGTTTAGGAGGAGATGTTGTTAGAAGAAATTGTTTACGCACGGATGACAGACAAAAAGTGATCCTAATATTAATCACAAGAGGGCCATGATGGCCCTGGATCGCTCACCTGATCCATAGTGTAACAAGTGGGCCCCAGAGAGGGCCATTATTGGCCCCAGGGCTTTAATGTGCATAATGTTGAGGGAGGTCTTAAAGGTGACGCTTCATACCAAACATCAACAAAGGCTAAAATTTGAACAATCTTGGCAAAGGTCCACTAGATGAAGCTACACATCAAATATCAAAGACCTGCACCTAGCGGTTTCAGAGAAGAAGATTTTTAAAGATTTTGCCTATATAAGCCTATGTAAAATCAAAGGGCCCCCGGACAGGGGCATTTTTTGCCCCAGCACTATAATTTGAACAATCTTGGTAGGGGTCCACTAGATGAAGCTTCATACCAAATTTCAAAGTCCTGGGCCTTGTGGTTTCAGAGAAGAAGATTTTTAAAGATTTTCCCTATATAAGCCTATGTAAAACCAAAGGGCCCCGTGGCGGGGGCATTTTTTGTCCCAGCACTATAATTTGAACAATCTTGGTAGGGGTCCACTAGATGAAGCTTCATACCAAATATCAAAGTCCTGGGCCTTGCGGTTTCAGAGAAGAAGATTTTTAAAGATTTTCTCTATATAAGCCTATGTAAAACCAAAGGGCCCCGGGGCGGGGGCATTTTTGACCCAAGCACTATAATTTGAACAATCTTGGTAGGGGTCCACTAGATGAAGCATCATACCAAATATCAAAGACCTGGGCCGTGTGGTTTCAGAGAAGAAGATTTTTAAAGATTTTCCCTCTATAAGCCAGTGTAAAACCAAAGGGCCCCGTGGCGGGGGCATTTTTTGTCCCAGCACTAAAATTGGAACAATCTTGGTAGGGGTCCACTAGATGAAGCTTCATACCAAATTTCAAAGTCCTGGGCCTTGTGGTTTCAGAGAAGAAGATTTTTAAAGATTTTCTCTATATAAGCCTATGTAAAACCAAAGGGCCCCGGGGCGGGGGCATTTTTGACCCCAGCACTAAAATTTGAACAATCTTGGTAGGGGTCCACTAGATGAAGCATCATACCAAATATCAAAGACCTGGGCCGTGTGGTTTCAGAGAAGAAGATTTTTAAAGATTTTCCCTATATAAGCCAGTGTAAAACCAAAGGGCCCCGTGGCGGGGGCATTTTTTGTCCCAGCACTAAAATTGGAACAATCTTGGTAGGGGTCCACTAGATGAAGCTTCATACCAAATATCAAAGACCTGGGCCTTGTGGTTTCAGAGAAGAAGATTTTTAAAGATTTTCCCTATATAAGCAAATGTAAAACCAAAGGGCCCCGGAGCGGGGGCATTTTTTGTCCCAGCACTAAAATTTGAACAATCTTGGTAGGGGTCCACTAGATGAAGCTTCATACCAAATATCTAAGACCTGGGCTGTGTGGTTTCAGAGAAGAAAATTTTTAAAGATTTTCCCTATATAAGCCAATGTAAAACCAAAGGGCCCCGTGGCGGGGGCATTTTTTGTCCCAGCACTAAAATTTTAACAATCTTGGTAGGGGTCCACTAGATGAAGCTTCATACCAAATATCAAAGTCCTGGGCCTTGTGGTTTCAGAGAAGAAGATTTTTAAAGATTTCCCTATATAAGCCTATGTAAAACCAAAGGGCCCCGGGGCGGGGGCATTTTTGGCCCCAGCACTATAATTTGAACCATCTTGGTAGGGGTCCACTAGATGAAGCTTCATACCAAATATCAAAGACCTGGGCCATGTGGTTTCAGAGAAGAAGATTTTTAAAGATTTTCCCTATATAAGCCTATGTAAAACCAAAGGGCCCCAGGGCGGGGGCATTTTTGGCCCCACCATTATAATTTGAACAATCTTGGTAGGGGTCCACTAGATGAAGCTTCATACCAAATATCAAAGACCTGGGCCTTGTGGTTCCAGAGAAGAAGATTTTTTAAGTTTTGGTGAAAAAAATCTATTTTTTGCTCCTGTGACCTAGATGTGCAACGGACCGGAACCATTTGAACAACTTTGAAAGGGGACCACCTAAGGATCATTCCTGTGAAGTTTGGTCAAAATCCGATCAGTGGTTTAGGAGGAGATGTCCTTTAAAGAAATTGTTAACGCACGCACGCACGCACGCACGGACGCACGCACGACGGACGACGGACAAAAAGTGATCCCAAAAGCTCACCTCGTCACTACGTGACGGTGAGCTAAAAACAATGAACAAGAATATATGTGATTATAGGATGGGGATTTGAATGGTATCTGAGATATATGGCCTATTATTAAGTGGAGTCTTATTATCAGGAACAAGAATATATATGGTTTAGGGGTGGGGATCTGAACGGTTTCTGAGATATATGGATTTTAATGAAGGGGTGGGGCATGGCCCGTGGAACCCCCATGCTGATGTCACTGTTTGCATCTTATCATAAGGAAGAAGAATATATATGGTTTAGGGGTGGGCTCTGAATAGTTTCTCAGATATATGGTCTTTTGTGAAGTCGAGGGGTGGAGTGTGGCCCGGGAACAACCTGGGTGACCCCTAGGTTGGTGTCACAGAATGTGTCTTATCATAAGGAACAAGAATATATATGGTTTTGGGGTGGGGATCTGTAAGGTTTCTGGAATATTTAGCCTTTTATGAAGTGGAGGGGGTTGGGCATGGCCCCCGCACATCCCGGGGGACCCCCAAGTTGGTGTCACTGAATGCGGCTTATCATTTGGAACGAGAATACATATGGTTTAGGGGAGGGGATCTGTAAGGTTACTGGGCCTTTTATGAAGTGGAGGGGTTGGGGCATGGCCCCGGCACATCCCGGGGGGGCGCCATAGGTTGGTGTCACTGAGTCCATCTTATCATAAGGAACAAAAGTATCTATGGTTTAGGGGTGGGGATCTCAATGGTTTCTGAGATAAATGGCATTTTATGAAGTGGAGGGGGTGGGGCATGTCCCCGGCACATCCCAAGGGACCCCCAGGTTGGTGTCACTTAATGCATCTTAGCATAAGGAACAAGAATATATATAGTTTAGGGATGGGGATCTGAATGGTTTCTGAGATAAATGGCATTTTATGAAATAGAGGGGGCAGGGCATGTCCCAGGCACATCCCGGGGGACCCCCAGGTTGATGTCACTTAATGCATCTTATCATAAGGAACAAGAATATATATGGTTTAGGGGTTGGGATCTGTAAGGTTTCTGAGATATAAGGCATTTTATGAAGTGGAGGGGGCGGGGCATGGCCCCATCACAACCTAGAGGACCCCCATGTTGGTAAAAGCATTATGGCTGAGAGAAGTTTACTCAAGGAACATGTCCATGTAAGTTTTGTCAAAATATTTGCAATGACTTGGCAGTAAATGCCATTTTTCAGTTTTCCCCATTATAAGTCAATGGAAACTCTAAGGTGCCATAGCAACAAAACTAAAAGGCCAAATTTCATAAAAAACACAAAACCTGTAAAGGCAAATATGGTGAATATTTTCATAAAGTCTCAGCCTCCTAAAGCATATGGTTTCTGAGGAGATGATTTTTTAAGTATTTTTTTCTGGTTTCCATGGCAACCAATAACAAGAGGGCCATGATGGCCCTGGATCGCTCACCTGATCCAAAGAGTAACAAGTGGGCCCCGGGGAGGGCCATTATTGACCCCAAGGCTATAATGTGGATAATGTTGAGGGAGTTCTAAAAAGGTGAAGCTTCATACCAAATATCAACAAAGGCTATAATTGTCCACTAGATGAAGCTCCATACCAAATATCAAAGACATGGGCCTTGCAGTTTCAGAGAAGAAGATTTTTAAAGATTTCCCTATATATAAGTCTATGTAAAACCAAACGGCCCTGAGGCATGGGCATTTTTGGCCCCAGGGCTATAATATGAACAATCTTGATAGAGGTTCACTAGATGAAA
Organism: Lucinisca nassula; assembly: GCA_963580285.1. Classification (NCBI taxonomy): domain Eukaryota; kingdom Metazoa; phylum Mollusca; class Bivalvia; order Lucinida; family Lucinidae; genus Lucinisca; species Lucinisca nassula. The sequence goes on from OY757019.1 coordinate 47,518,116, forward strand.
TTTCACACCAAATATCAAAGACCTAGGCCTTGTGGTTTCACAGAAGAAAATTTTTAAAGATTTTCCCTATAAATAAGTCTATGTAAAATCAAAAGGCCCCGAGGCGGGGGCATTTTTGGCCTCAGGGCTATCATTTGAACAATCTTGGTAGAGGTCCACAAGATGAAATTTCACACCAAATATCAAAGACCTAGGCCTTGTGGTTTCACAGAAGAAAATTTTTAAAGATTTTCCCTATATATAAGTCTATGTAAAGCCAAAAGGCCCCGAGGTGGGGGCATTTTTGGCCTCAGGGCTATAATTTGAACAATCTTGGTAGAGGTCCACTAGCTGAAGCTTCATACCAAATATCAAAGACCTAGGCCTTGTGGTTTCAAAGAAGAAGATTTTTAAGATTTTCTCTATGTAAGTCTATGTAAAAAAAAAGGGCCCCGGAGAGGGGGCATTTTTGGCCCCAAGGCAAAAATTTGAACACTAGTTGAAACTTTATACCAAATATCAAAGACGGGATTTTTAAGATTTTCTCTATGTAAGTCTATGTAAAACCAAAGGGCCCCGGAGAGGGGGCATTTTTGGCCCCAAGGCAAAAATTTGAACACTAGATGAAACTTTATACCAAATATCAAAGACCTGGGCCTTGCAGTTTCAGAGAAGAAGATTTTTAAAGATTTTACCTATATAAGCCCATGTAAAACCAAAGGGCCCCAGGGCGGGGGCATTTTTGGCCCCAGCACTATAATTCTAACAATCTTGGTAGGGGACAACTAGATGAAGCTTCATATCAAATAGCAAAGATCTGGGCCTTGCAGTTTCAGAGAGGAAGATTTTTAAAGATTTTCACTACCGTATTCGCCCTAATTACTGCACATGCTCCTATAAGCGCACACCAAAGCTATTTTTGAAAAGGAAATGCATGAGCGCACACTTTACAGTAACCTCCCCATGGAAGCTCTCACAGTAAATCTATAAAAAATTTCTTCAACAGTGAAGGCAATGCTTTAGTATCCTTTTCCGTCCCATTAAATATCAGTATGCATCATCTCTGAAGCTATTGTTTTAGCATTGAGTGTGCGCTAATTAGGTAGACTTTTCACTGTGATTTTTTGACACGATTTTGAAACAAGAGGGCCATGATGGCCCTGGATCGCTCACCTGATCCATAGTCAGTAACAAGTGGGCCCCGGGGAGGGCCATTATTGACCCCAAGGTTATAATGTGCATAATGTTGAGGGAGGTCTTTAAAGGTGAAGCTTCATACCAAATATCAACAAAGGCTATAATTGTCCACTAGATGAAGCTCGAAAACAAATATCAAAGACATGGGCCTTGCAGTTTCGGAGAAGATTTTTAAAGATTTCCCTATATAAGTCTATGTAAAACCAAAGGGTCTCGGGGCGAGGGCATTTTTGGCCCCATGGCTATAATTTGAACAATCTTGATGGAGGTCCACTAGATGAAATTTCACACTAAATATCAAAGACCTAGGCCTTGTGGTTTCACAGAAGAAGATTTTTAAAGATTTTTCCTATATAAGTCTATGTAAAACCAAAGGGCCCCGGAGCGGGGGCATTTTTGGTTCCAGGGCTATAATTTGAACAATCTTGGTAGAGGTCCACAAGATGAAGCTTCATACCAAATATCAAAGACCTGGTCCTTGCAGTTTCAGAGAAGAAGATTTTTAAAGAATTTCCCTACATAAGCCTATGTAAAACCAAAGGGCCCCGGGGTGGGGGCATTTTTGGCCCCAGCACTATAATTTGAACAATCTTGGTAGGGGTCCACTAGATGAAGCTTCATACCAAATAGCAAAGACCTGATCCTTGCAGTTTCAGAGAAGAAGATTTTTAAATATTTTCCCCATATAAGCCCATGTAAAACCAAAGGGCCCCAGGGCGGGGGCATTTTTGGCCCCAGCAGTATAATTTGAACAATCTTGGTAGGGGTCCACTAGATGAAGCTTCATATCAAATATCAAAGACCTGGGCCTTGCGGTTTCAGAGAAGAAGATATTTACAGATTTTCCCTATATAAGCCCATGTAAAACCATAGGGACTCGGGGCGGGGCGTTTTTGGCCCCAGCACTATAATTTGAACAATCTTGGTAGGGGTCCACCAGATGAAGCTTCATACCAAAAATCAAAGACCTGGGCCTTGTGGTTTCAGAGAAGAAGATTTTTGAAAATTTTCCTATATAAGCGCATGTAAAACCAAAGGGCCCCAGGGCGGGGGCATTTTTGGCCCAAGCACGTTAATTTGAACAATCCTGGTAGGAGTCCACTGGTTGAAGCTTCATACCAAATATCAAAGACCTGGGCCTTGCGGTTTCAGAGGAGAAGGTTTTTTAAGTTTTCGGTGAAAAAATCTATTTTTGGCTCCTGTGACCTATATGTGCAATGGACTGGAACCATTTGAACAACTTTGAAAGGGGACCACCTAAGCATCATTCCTGTGAAGTTTGGTCAATATCTGATCAGTGGTTTAGGAGGAGATGTCGTTTGAAGAAATTGTTTACGCACGGATGACAGACAAAATGTGATCCTAATATAAAACACAAGAGGGCCCAGAGGGCCCTGGTTCGCTCACCTGATCCAAAGCATAACAAGTGGGCCCCGAGCAGGGTCAATTTTGGCCCCAGGGCTAAAATTTGAACAATCTTGGTAGAGGTCCACAAGATGAAGCTTCATATCGAATATGAAAGACCTGGGCTTTCTGGTTTCAGAGAAAGAGATTTTAAAGGTTTACCCTGCATATAGAAGCCTATGTAAAACAAGATTTTCACTATATAAATTTCACTTTATAAGTCTATGTTAAACCAAAGGGCCCCGGAGCGGGGGCATTTTTGGCCCCAGTGCTATAATTTGAACAATCTTGGTAGAGGTCCACTAGCTGAAGCTTCATAACAAATATCAAAGACCTAAGCCTTGTGTTTCAGAGAAGATGATTTTTAAAGATTTTCCCTATATAAGTCTATGTAAAACCAAAGGGCCACATGGCGGGGGCATTTTTGGTCTCAGGGCTATAATTTGAACAATCTTTATAGAGGTCCACTAGCTGAAGCATAACAAATATCAAAGACCTGGGCCTTGAGGTTTCAGAGAAGAAGATTTTCAAGATTTTCCCTATATAAGCCAATGTAAAACCAAAGGGCCCCTGTGCGGGGGGCATTTTTGGCTCCAGCACTATAATTTGAACAATCTTGGTAGGGGTCCACTAGATGAAGCTTCATACCAAATATCAAAGACCTGGGCCTTGCAGTTTCAGAGTAGAAGATTTTTAAAGATTTTCCCTATATAAGCCTATGTAAAACAAAAGGGCCCCCGTGCGGGGGCATTTTTGGCCCCAGCACTATAATTTGAACAATCTTGGTAGGGGTCCACTTGATGAAGCTTCATACCAAATATCAAAGACCTGGGCCTAGCGGTTTCAGAGAAGAAGATTTTTCAAGATTTTCCCTATATAAGCCAATGTAAAACCAAAGGGCCCCCGTGCGGGGGCATTTTTAGCTTCAGCACTATAATTTGAACAATCTTGGTAGGGGTCCACTAGATAAAGCTTCATACCTAATATCAAAGACCTGGGCCTTGCGGTTTAAGAGAAGAAGATTTTTAAAGATTTTCCCTATATAAGCCCATGTAAAACCAAAGGGCCCCCGTGTGGGGGCATTTTTGGCCCCAGCACTATAATTTGAACAATCTTGGTAGGGGTCGACTAGATGAAGCTTCATACCAAATATCAAATACCTGGGCCTTGAGGTTTCAGAGAAGAAGATTTTTCAAGATTTTCCCTATATAAGCCCATGTAAAACCAAAGGGCCCCCGTGCGGGGGTATTTTCAGCTCCAGCACTATAATTTGAACAATCTTGGTAGGGGCCCACTAGATGAAGCTTCATACCAAATATCAAAGATCTGGGCCTTGCAGTTTCAGAGAAGAAGATTTTTGAAGATTTTCCCTATATAAGCCCATGTAAAACCAAAGGGCCCCCGTGCGGGGGCATTTTTGGTCCCAGCACTATAATTTGAACAATCTTGGTAGGGGTCCACTAGATGAAGCTTCATACCAAATATCAAAGACCTGGGCCTTGCGGTTTCAGAGAAGAAGATTTTTAAAGATTTTCCCTATATAAGCCTGTGTAAAACCAAAGGGCCACGGGGCGGGGGCATTTTTGGCCCCAGCACTATAATTTGAACAATCTTGGTAGGGGTCCACTAGATGAAGCTTCATACCAAATATCAAAGACCTGGGCCTTGCGGCTTCAGAGAAGAAGATTTTTTAAGTTTTCGGTGAAAAAAATCTATTTTTGGCTACTGTGACCTATATGTGCAACGGACCGGAACCATTTGAACAACTCTGAAAGGGGACCACCTAAGGATCATTCCTGTGAAGTTTGGTCAAAATCCGATCAGTGGTTTAGGAGGAGATGTCGTTTGAAGAAAAGTTTACGGACGCACGGACGGACGCACGACGGACGACGGACAAAAAGTGATCCCAAAAGCTCACCTTGTCACTACGTGACAGGTGAGCTAAAAACTAAGCGCATGGTGCGGTAATTAGGGCGAATACAGTATATAAGCCCATGGAAAACCAAAGGCTCCGGGCGGGGGCATTTTTGGCCCCAGCACTACAATTTGAACAATCTTGGTAGGGGTCCACTTAATGAAGCTTCATATCAAATATCAAAGACCTGGGAATTGCCGTTTCAGAGAAGAAGATTTTTACAGATTTTCCCAATATAAGCCCATGTAAAACCAAAGGGCCCCGGGATGGGGGCATTTTTGGCCCCAGCACTATAATTTGAACAATCTTGGTAGGGGTCCACTAGATGAAGCTTCATATCAAATATCAAAGACCTGGCCCTTGCGGTTGCAGAGAAGAACATTTTTACAGATTTTCCCTATATAAGCCCATGTAAAACCAAAGGGCCCTGGGGCGGGGGCATTTTTGGCCCCAGCACTATAATATGAACAATCTTGGTAGGGGTCCACTAGATGAAGCTTCATACCAAATATCAAAGATCTGGGCCTTGCGGTTTCAGAGAAGAAGATTTTTTAAGTTTTCGGTGAAAAAATCTATTTTTGGCTCCTGTGACCTATATGTGCAACGGACCAGAACCATTTGAACAACTCTGAAAGGGGACCACCTAAGGATCATTCCTGTGAAGTTTGGTCATAATCCGATCGGTGGTTTAGGAGGAGATGTCGTTTGAAGAAATTGTTTATGCACGCACTGATGACAGACAAAAAGTGATCCTAATATAAAACACAAGAGGAAAATGATGGCCCTGGATCGCTCACCTGATCCATAGAGTAACCAGTGGGCCCGGGAAGGGCCATAATTGACCTCAGGGTTATAATGTGCATAATGTTGAGGGAGGTCTAAAAAGGTGAAGCTTCATACCAAATATCAAAGGCTATTATTTGAACAATCTTGGCAAAGGTCCACTAGATGAAGCTACACAACAAATATCAAAAACCTGGGCCTTGCGGTTTCAGAGAAGAAGAATTCTTTAAAGATATTCCTTACATAAGCCTATGTGAAACCAAATGCCCCCGGGGCAGGGGCATTTTTGGCCTCAGGGCTATAATTTTGATAGAGGTCCACTAGATTAAGCTTCACACCAAATATCAAAGACCTGGGCCTTGTTGTTTCAGAGAAGAAGATTTTCAAAGATTATCTCTATTATAAGTCTATGTAAAACCAAAGGGCCTAGGGGCGGGGGCATTTGTGGCCACAGGGCTATAATTTGAACAATCTTGGTAGAGGTCCACTAGCTGAAGCTTCATACCAAATGTCAAAGACCTAGGCCTTGTGGTTTCAGAGTAGAAGATTTTTCAAGATATTCCATATATAAGTCTATGAAAAACCAAAGGGCCCAGGAGCGGGGGCATTTTTGGCCCCAGGTCTATAATTTGAACAATCTTGATAGAGGTCCACAAGATGAAGCGTCATACCAAATATCAAAGACCTGGGCCTTGCAGTTTCAGAGAAGAAGTTTTTTAAAGATTTTCCCTATATAAGCCTACATAAAACCAAAGGGCCCCGGGGTGGGGGCATTTTTGGTCCCAGCACTATAATTTGAACAGTCTTGGTAGGGGTCCACTAGATGAAGCTTCATACCAAATAGCAAAGACCTGGGCCCTGCAGTTTCAGAGAACAAGATTTTTTAAAGATTTTCCCAATATAAGCCCATGTAAAACCAAAGGGCCCTGGGGCGGGGGCATTTTTGGCCCCAGCCCTATAATTTGAACAATCTTGGTAGGGGTCCACTAGATGAAGCTTCATACCAAATATCAAAGACCTGGGCCTTGCGGTTTCAGAGAAGAAGATTTTTTAAGGTTTTCCCTATATAAGCCTATGTAAAACCAAAGGGGCCTGGGGCGGGGGCATTTTTGGCCCCAGCACTATAATTTGAACAATCTTGGTAGGGGTCCATAAGATGAAGATTCATACCAAATATCAAAGACCTGGGCCTTGCAGTTTCAGAGAAGAAGATTTTCAAAGATTTTCCCTATATAAGCCCATGTAAAACCAAAGGGCCCCGGGGCGGGGGCATTTTTGGCCCCAGCACTATAATTTGAACAATCTTGGTAGGGGTTCACTAGATGAAGCTTCATACCAAATATCAAAGACCTGGGCCTTGCGGTTTCAGAGAAGAAGATTTTTAAAGATTTTGCCTATATAAGCCCATGTAAAACCAAAGGGCCCCGGGGCAGGGGCATTTTTGGCCCAAGCACTATAATTTGAACAATCTTGGTAGGGGTCCACTAGATGAAGCTTCATACCAAATATCAAAGACCTGGGCCTTGCAGTTTCAGAGATGAAGATTTTTTAGTTTTCGGTGAAAAAAATCGATTTTTGGCTCCTGTGACCTATATGTGCAACGGACCGGAACCATTTGAACAACTTTGAAAGGGGACCACCTAAAGATCATTCCTGTGAAGTTTGGTCAAAATCCGCTCAGTGGTTTAGGAGGAGATTTCGTTTGAAGAAATTGTTTACGTACGCACGCACGCATGGACCGACGCACGACGGACAAAAAGTGATCCCAAAAGCTCACCTCGTCACTACGTGACGGTGAGCTAAAAATGAACAGAAGGCCTAAAATCATACTGTAGATAGTAGATTGCCTATAGAACATTTCTATGAAAGTTTTGTCAAAATATCTGCAGAGGCTTGGCAGTAAATGCCATTTTTCAATTTTCCCCATTATAAGTCTATGAAAACTACAAGTTGCCATAGCAACCAAACTAATATGCCAATTTGCATAAAAAACACAAACTGTCAATCCCCCAGCCCAAGGATGCTACAGATAAAATTTGGGCCCAATCGGCCCAGTGGCTTCAGAGGAGATGTCGTTTGAAAGTGTTGACGCCAGACGACGACGACGGACAACTGCCTATCCTATAAGCTCCCCCGGAGTTGTTTTATTTTACACCAGAAGTACTGTCCGTCGAGGAATAGTTGACAGTGACGTCACGACTTGGTTTTGTTCTGAACAATGCATAGCTTATGGGGCTAACGGTAAAATAGCTCAAATAGTAAGCTACGTCACTACCAGCTATTAGTTGGCGAACTATATGTATGGTATTCGCCATAACCACACATGCTCTAAAAAGCACACACCCTATCTGTTTTGAGAAATACAGCGGACACCAATTAAGAGCCTAAGATTTTAGTCAACTGAATCTGAAACAGCGCTAAAAAATAGACTAACATATCAATATTTTCACTTTTGTGATAAAGAGTGACAAATTGCTGACTTGTGTTTATCAAGGATTTGATTAATTGTATTGGAGTTCAACAACACAAAAACCCTTGTGGATCATTTTGTGTCATCTCTCAGAGAAAGGGAGAAAATAGATAGTAGAGATAATAGAGGAGATCAAAGTGAGGGCCATGGGAGAGAGGAAAATAAATTGAAGTTTTTTTGTTTGTGGATTTACATCCCTGTCAACACAATTTAGGTCATTTTGGTGAGGGGAAAGAATCATGCAGCCCAATGTATTTCTCAAAACCCCGATGAGAAAGGGTGCTCGATAAATATAAATGAAGAAATAGAAGAAATAACAACATTCCCCCTCTACCCATACCCAGTGCAAGGACAGCAGGCCTTGCCAAACCATATCGATAACACGTGTGTGATATAATACATTCTTCCACACCAGACAAGGAAATCCGTGATTTTACCCTTGGATAGAAATTTATGTTCTGATCCCGGTGTTCCGACCCCAAATCAAATATGATCGCGTGTTTGATAAATGCACTGGTTGAATACAACCTCATGCGCGGCGGCGTCATGCATATGACGTCACTAAACATTCCTGTTGTGTCATCACAAAATGGCGGACGTCAGTAACCGAAGTGACAACAGCATTAAAAATTCGCAACAGAAATGGAAGGTAAGCAAGAAAAAGAATCCTATAGGGGTGTGAGGGGTGAATAGAAAAATCCGTCCCTCGGGATCACTGTCCGGCATCACTCGGCTTGCCGAGTGATGCCGGACAGTGATCCCAAGGGACGGATTTTTCAATCCACCCCTCACACCCATATAAGATTCTTTTATCAGTTATCCTCTTTATATATTGCATTATAACGGGACGACCTGATAAAGATATGCTATCTCAGGACAAGTGAGCTTTATCAGGTCAACGTGACATTGCACTTTTATGAATGAAGCGGACTACCGGCAAAAATGGCTAAAAAATTATAATATACTAGAAACAAGAGCACCGCAAGCGGGTGCCAACGCTCGTCTGCAGTTTCTTTTAGAAAACAAAAGTTCTAAGTCAAATCAAATTGCAAGATGGAGTTATAAAACTTGTAGGGAATGTAGCGCTTGTGATGGTGAGTATGTGTATGAAGTTTCATGAAGGTAGGCCAAATACTTTTGGAAATATGGTCAAGGTTAAGTTTTTTGGTTAATTTTTCGAAAAATAGGTCAAAGTTCAAAGGTCAAGGTCACAGGTCAAAAAGCGTGGTATGACTGAAAAGGTCTTGTCCCAAGGAACATTCATGTGAAGTTGGAAGGCTCTGTTGTGAATAGTATTGAAATAAGAGACAAAAACAATTTAAAAAAAACGGAGAGAAAAGGGGAGATAATTCAATCAAATTTCAAGATGGAGTTATAAAACTTGTAGGGAATGTAGCTCTTGTGATGGTGAGTATGTGTATGAAGTTTCATGAAGGTAGGCCAAATACTTTTGGAAATATGGTCAAGGTTAAGGTTTTCGGTTAAATTTTCGAAAAATAGGTCAAAGTTCAAAGGTCAAGGTCACAGATCAAAAAGTGTGGTATCACTGAAAAGGTCTTGTCCCAAGGAACATTCATGTGAAGTTTGAAGACGCAGGACGCAGGACGCAGGACGACTACGCAGACGCCGGAGTGATGACAATAGCTCGAAAGTTTTTTTTCAAAAAACAGACGAGCTAAAAATGGAAAAATTACATTTAAAAAGACTAAAAAAAAAAATAAATAAAAAAATAACGGTCAGCTGATAGTAAATATACCGTATTCGGGCGTGTACTACCCGCATTTGCGTACTACCCGCACCCCTTTTTTTTGCCAAAATCTGGGGGAAAAATGTTATTCTGTTGTATTACCCGCATGGAACATTTGCTGAAATTTTGGTGGGTCCGTAAGTGAGAAAAAGTAAGAATTTGGCCAGTTTTTGTAACATAAAACGGAACGCGCGATCGTCTTCAAAAGGCGGGAAAATGCACGTGCGTGCGGCTATCACCAGAAAGCATGTATTTTACATGAAAAAGTTGTAAAAACTTGGCCTGTTCACCCTTGTTATTTATTTATTAACCAATATATGCCCAGCGGCCCTTTTTGGGGACATCGGCAAACAGTGCAGGCCCAGATCAGACGCGGCAGAAAATGTTGTAAAAACTTCACCTGTTCACCCTTGCAATTTATTTATTAACCAATATAAACTTTCCCTTAATAAAACATTGTCATTGTTTTTATTCTTTTGTATTATCCCTTCCCTGGCCGCTGTTTGCGATTACGACTGATCATCGTCGTTACGCACTACGAACCGCTGATTAGCGGTGCTTTTGATGTGCAATTTAGACCACTCATCGGGTAAACACTTATTGCGCATGCAGTGTCCGTGTCCGTTAATCGATAGCGAATTAACATGATTAAAGTCGGCCTTTATTTGTGTTAATTGTGTGTTTGGTAAAGGTGACAAAGTTGAGAACTTTGAGAAGTGACATTGAGAACTCAAGTACTTGTATATAACATCGCTGAGTTTGAGTGTCATTGTTAGCAATCTTCCGATTGTCTTACTCTATTGTCACTTGACGAAAGAAAACTTAAGAAAGAAAGAATAGCCAAATAATGTCACTAAGTAGATATACATATCTACACGTCCCCTTTTCATTTTTTTACTCCGTTTCATTGATATATTTCTATTTGTTTTTCTGCTCCGCAAAAAAAAAATCCGCTGGTAAAATGTAGCATCCTTTTGTAAAAGCTCATTCTTGTTTCACGGAAACGCTCGAATATAGTCGAGTGACCACGATCGCTCAAGTCAAATATAGCGGCCAATCAAATCGATTGTAGCTATACACACCTTCTCAATTCCCGGAAATCAGACAAACCATGTGTACAAATGGATAAATAACTTGTTTATTTCGTTTAAAATCAGAGTTTTAGGAATAATTAGTACAAAATCGGTTTTCCTAGTATTGGAGATGGTTATATTACTCATGTGTAAGTTAAATTGAGTCGGCAATTAACGTTATTTATATCGGGAATCGTAAATAGATAGCGCATAACATTGAGATGCATTGTATTTTCAGCGGACAAAAGTAAAAAAAAAAAAAGGTCCAAAACAAATTCGGGCAGATTACCCGCACCCCAAACTTGGGCTGTAATTTGGGGGAAAAAAACTGCGGGTAGTACACGCCCGAATACGGTACTGACCCATTATATTGTGCGCCGGAATGTTGGGACGCAATGACTGATCATAAATTGCCGATTTAAAGAGTTTACAAGGGGATAAACTGATAAATAGAATACCAGATTCGTGTCTTTTGATATCAAGTTTATCAGGCTCGGCTTCGAGAACGCATGCTACAAGCGTTCTCGAAGCCTTGCCTGATAAACTTGATATCAAAAGACACGAACCTGGTATTCTCTCAAAATTCTTCCATACCTCAAAAAAGTCATTTATCTGATGAAAATGTTCAATATTTTTCTTAGAGATACTCCAAACATAGGTTTTGGGTGCTCGTTAGAACTGCCTCAATGAGAAGGTTCTAACGAGTACCCACAACCTATGTCTTCGGGCAGAAACAAGGGAAATGAGGTTTACCCCCCTTAAACCCCAGTTTTCTCTATATAAATTGGGGTTTAGAGGGTTGATTATTACACGGACTTGTTAACATGATGAGTATGTTTATCAAGAACCTGAATTAAAAGAGAAGCAATTTTGCCCCTTTTTATGTTCAGAGTGATCTCTAAGCACTATTTCATCTTCAATAGACTTCAAGGTCTTGCATTCTTAAATAGTGGTAGAAAATGAATGTGCTCTGATTGCGGCCAATAGGGAATTAAATTTATAACAAAACTTGGCAGCTTATATTACTGAAACAAACAAAGTAGATCTTATGAAAGAAGGTGGATTTAGTACAGTAAAAAGTGGTCTTTAAAGACCACTTTTGAACAGTCCCAAAGGTGGTCCTTGACCAGACGACACTGTGGGCAGATTACACAAAGAAAGATTAAGTGCAGCCTTCAAAATAAGCCTTTTTAGTCTTAATTTTAGGTGGTCTTAATAGCAGAATTTTATTGTAATTTCAGACAGATACAGCATTGCAACCTTTACAATACTAAGCAAATTGCAAAGTAGATGACAATGTGTTTTTTCTTTCAGAAAAACATCAGGTTTGACATTTTATATTTCACATGAAATGTCCATCCCAACTTTTCTGGGCAAATTGACTGATTGTTTTGTCAACCCTTGTGGGTCATTTTGGGTCGTCTCCCAGAGAAAGGCAGAATGGAGATAGAAGAGATAGTAGAGGAGATAAAAATGAGAGATGGGAGAAACAGGAAAATGAATGGAAGTGTAGAAACAGAAGAAATAACAACACTACCCCTCCACCCTTACCTGCTGCAAGGACAGCAGTCCTTGCCCAACAGAACTGTAACCCAATATCAGTTGGACACTCCAGTGACACAAGATACATGTCACTTTTGCCTCACCCAACCACCCCTTTTTCTGAGCCTAACTTTTCTCATAAACGTAAGAAAATAAAAGCTTAATTTTCTCTGAAAATCTCATTTTCAAATTCATGATTCACACTTATAAAGGAAAACTTTTTTTATTGCCAAACCTCATGTGTAGATACATCCACATCTAAAGAGCAAGGGGGGTGGTTGGGCGAGGCAAAGGTAACATGTATCTTCCATCAATGGGGCGTCCAACTGATTTTGGCTAACAATTGGTCAAGGCCTACTGTCCTTGCAGCAGGTAAGGGTAGAGGGAGAATGTTATTATTTCTTTCATTCATTTTCCTCTTTTCCCCTCTAGCCCTCACTTTCATCTCTACTATCTCTACCATCTCTTTTCTCTCTCCGGGAGACGACACAAAATGATCCACAATGACTGATGCGTCATAAAACCCAAAACAATCAATCAATCTAAAGTGCAATCTGTCATAGCCCCATATAAGGAGGAGTATTTTTTGCTAGAAATATATGTTGTAGGTACTTGTTAGAATCGCCTCTATGAGGCGATTCTAACAAGTACCCACAACATATGATTTTTTAAAGAAATGAGAGACACTATGCCAAAATCATCTTTATATTGCTCCTTAGAAGCCTCCATGGTGTAGTGGTTACGCTACTCGCCTTGTAAACCAGGGATCGCAGGATCGATCCCGGGCTTCTCGAGACTTTCAGATGAGTCTTTAAACCGAGGTCCCGTCTCCGTCTCCTCACCTTAGCTGTTGGTGGGACGTAAAACTCAAACTCCCTCACTCACTCTTAATTGCTCCTCCATATCTTAAGCTAAATTTCACCTAAGTTTGTACTTGTGATGCTAGTAGCTCATGACCAGAAAATGGTTATTTCCACTGTGATCCAACCTCACAAATTACTCTGATTTCAAAAGCATGCCAGTAACCATTGTCACAAATAGACTGGTGCCTATGTTACTAACCTATGAGCAGACAAAAAGGTGGATCATAGTCCCACTGCGAAATATTGCCACAAACCAGTCTGGTCTCACCAACAAGTCTGTAACCATGATTACAACTGAAGACTGCACTGTCACCCGGACTGGTACCAGTAATATTCACTTTTCCATTGCTCGGACTTGGTATAGCCGTACAATCTGAAACATTACAACAACAAAGGATGTTACTAATAGATAATAGGGATTATCAACTAAATGATAATCCCATTTATTTGGTGCGAACAAATTGAATGGACTGTCATTAATGTGTCATGATTGCAGCTTCAGGGTGGCTTGACCTCTCATTATTTAGGTTTAAACAATGTCTGATCGCAATTTAGATCTCGTCATCCACCATGACAGTTGGTCCAGGTTACTGGACGCTTGCACCGTGTTTGTTATTTAGCAGTCAAGCGTCTTAAGGGCCAAACTATGGTTTGGCGTCTTGCGCATGCTCAGGGAAACCTTCCTTTTCCGTTTTCAAATCCAGCAAAAGAAAGTTGTATTATTTAAGAGGAATCTAAAACTAAAAATCCAGCAAGAGAAAGTTGTCGGGACTCGGTTGAGATATGTTTCATAATAAAAGAAGAAGAGGGTGTCCTTTAGCTATAATATAAGAATTTCCATTGGTTGACCTCGAACAACAATAATATTATCGGTACATTCGTTTTGCAACCGGAAATGATAAAATGCGTTAGTGACGAGGTACAACTAAATAGGGAAAAAGTGACAACTAAGACAGTTCACCGTTACGAAAATATTAGGAAAAGTGACACTACGGCGGCATAAAAATCGCCATTTTAATTGCAAAATATACATGGGTGACAATGGTGGCCCTGCGAGTTTTTGGTACCTTATAAAGCTTGGGGAAAAATGTTATTATGGAAGATAAATAGTATGCAGCGAAGAAATTAAAGGGCTAAATATGATTTCTGATATAAGGACGGTCGGCCGGGAACTCTTCAGTAAAAAGAAACAAAGAACGGATATCTTTCCCGCCAGTTTCTCATTGGTGGAGGTGAAAGCTTCGGTTTTTATTGCTAAAATTTGATCATTTTTGAACAGTTAAAAGCAAAATCTTTGCCAGAGGTGTGGGACTGATTGAAAATATTTCTTGTGTACATTTGGTAAGGTCATATAGCAGAATACCTTTGTTTGCACCTCCGAAAACGGCGGACCTCAGTGGAAGTGACTTCACGCCGATCATCCTTATATATTTTGTACCACAGGGACGCCCGGTATCTGTTTATTTTGAGTGCAAATCTTGGGAATTTATCTGTAGATAGATTGTAGACAAGATGATGGCCGATATTTACAAACTGACCGGGGAATTTCCACAGGGGTCATGACCTTTGGCACTCATTGTGTAACGCTAAATTAACTTAAAATACCATATTTTAAGTAAATACGCTTTTAGAATTTTCTTTATATTTTTGAAGGGATTATGCCTCGACTTTCGGGTACAATAGCGTCAGTTTGGGTTGTCAGAGTTAAACAGCGCAGGCATTGTGGGATAGCTTGACGGCTCGGCTGACCAGCTATGTTATTTTTAAATATGCAAATGACCATGTGTTTGTCGAATGTTAGTTTATTTATGAACACCCGACCTACTTTTGAGCCGGACACAGGTGTGATATACCGGTATTATCGATAGTAACCTGTCAATTAAACATATATTGGGAATTCAATGACCACAAACAATATATTTTCTAAAGGTAATTTTATTGACTTTCAAAACATATTTGAAGCCACAAACCTCATCTGATTCGATATGACAGAGTGGCTGGACCTTTTGACTCTTGTCCGCTATGAACTCTGCACATATCACCATTAGGTCTTGTATATTATATTGTGCAAATGGTACAAGCTTAAGGCTGTGGTTGCCTTTTGGTAAATTCCGATATAAAAGGAAAATTTGGGCTATTACTCGTCTCTCCTTTAGACTCTGATCAGCTCAGATTCAAGCTTGACGGGAAGTTTTATTTTGTTTAAGCAATGCCATTTGGTTGCAGCATAGCACGCCAGACTTTCGAGACTGTCGCTACTTTTTTGGAATTCTGGGTAGCTAGACATGTTTCTGCGGGACGATTCATATGTTATCTTGACAGTTTCCTGCTTGGTACTAGGGAGTCCATTTTGTGGGCAATTTATAAATGTTACATGTGGTTTATGAAAGATACACTGTCACCTGCGCATCACAGCAGATATGAAGGAATTTGAACTTTGGGTACAATTTTTAAAAAAAAAAAAAAAAAAAAAAAAATTATGGTATTTCCGTTTGTCATGACCGGTTCTGGATGTCAAATGAGGACTTACAGCACTGCACCATTCGTGCAAGGGGTTTGAACTCGGTTTTGGTGCCTACTTTGTAGGTAATGAGATAAGACCAGTGGTCCAGTGGATAATTTTTCCATCTTTGGAGCATCTTCTGTTATTTATTTTTGATTTATAAAAAAAAAAAAAAAAAAAAAAAAAACAGTAGTGTACTGGGAACTGCACCCTGCAGTACACCACATTCTATTCAAAATTACAGACCAACCTTACCAAGTCATGGAAGGCAATGTTAATCGAGATATTTCCATGACATATTAAAAATGTAGAGTGCCGAGCACTGAACTTTGCAGTACACAACATTCTTTTCAAATCTACGGATCAACCTTACCACTCACGGAGGGTAATTTTTAATGAGATATTTCCATTTATGTATTTATTTATTTATTTATTTTAATTTATGCATTTATTAAAATGTAGAGTACTGAGCACTGCACCTTGCAGTACACCACATTCTAATCACACATACCCACTCACGCAGGGTAATGTTGGATGAGATAGTTCTAATCAGATAAATAAACTAGATAAATATTTAATTCATCTTTAGAATTAGTTGAGACATAACTGCCCTCCAACAATATCGTGCATCCCACTTGCAATCAATGCATCTATATGTTGCCTTGGTTGTCAAACAATATATGATGTGGAAGCCTGATGGTAGTCTAGACTTCTTTTGCCTCCGGAATGGCCATTCATTAAAGCACTGTCAGCTCAGTGGCATTCTTGTGACAGCTGTAGAAAATAAATTAGGACTTCCAAAGCAACTTTATGCTGCACATTCCTTTAGAATTGGAAGGGCTATTAATTTGGCAGCTAAGGGTATTCTAGTATAGCCATAAAAGAACTTGGTCGATGGAAAACTGGGGCGGTAACATAGTACATACTTTTTTAAATTGTCTGTTACAGATATATTGATTATCGGTGATTCCCTGGTTTCACACCTTGCTGACAGTGTATCAGCTCTCAGACCTCCAGCTAATGCAGTGATTGTTAGCTAAAATTTTTATTAGGGTTCAGCGGTGCACTGGGATCACTACGACACCGAGCTCCAATGGTTGCTGCAGTTTCATTCAACCCTTGTGATGATAATTATTCACCTCGGGGGCAACAACCTTGTTGAGTGGTCCCAAAGCAAACTTCTTAAAGACTTTTAAAAGCTAATTTGCATACATGGCTTCTATCTATCCCGAAGCCCAAACAGTATGATCAGACATCCTCCCTAATTGTCAGTCGTGGCTGGGGGCGGACAACACTCATAAAGGGCTTAAAAAGCTGGATCAAAGGAGGCGTATAAACCAATCGGGTAGACAGCCTGCTTTAATTGTAGTGACCGAACAATCAAGCATGTGCTCGATTTCAATACAACAGGGCTATTTAAGACGGATAGGGTTCATCTCACTGCTGTGGGCAATATCATATTTTTAAATACATTTGAGGAAGTAGTCAATCAATTTGTTACAGACCCTTCTTCCCAAATGTAAAATCCTAATGTGTAGTTAGAATAACAGGACAAAGATAAAAAGGCTATATTCATAAAAATGTTGACTTGCTGAATTGGGGGACAAATTTATGTGGGGCATCATAAATTTGCTGTGGCGGAATTCAGCATTCGATAGGGGGGACGCTTTGCTTAGACAGCTGTTTGGTTGTAATGAAACTTTACGCCTTGAGCCTAGATTCCAAATACTGGTTGCTGGGAGCAAGGCTGAAGTTGGTTTCTTTCAGGACTTCTACTTGGACTGGGTGGCATCTCCTTCATGGAAGTGGTCCGCCATAACCTGAAGATTTGTTCTTGAGCCTAGATTCCGGGTACTGGTTGCTGGGAGCAGAGCTGAGGCTTGTTTCTTTCAGAACTTCTTGAACTGGGTGGCGTCTCCTTCATGGAAATGGTTCGCCATAGCCTGAGGGTGTGTTCCCCCCAGGGTCATACTAAAAATTTCTAAATTGCAAGTCATAAGTAAGGTTCGCACGTGCAGCCGGGGCTATTTGAATATATGTAATATGGGATGGATTACATGGTATGCATTGCATAATGCAGAAGATGGTATGGAATGCGTGTCATGGAATGCATTTTTGGAGTGCACATTACGGAGTGCTCACTGTCAAGATTAGTTGGAGTGCATAAATTGGAGTGCACAAGAGTTGGGATAGAATGGAGTGTACAAATAGGATGTGCGCAATATCTGGATTTTTACATAATTTGGAGCGTACAGTCAGGATGTGCGCAATATTTAGAATGCTAAAAAATTGTAAAGCATACAAACAAGATGTATGCAATATTTGGAATACTTGGAGCGTACAAATAGGATGTGCGCAATATTTGGATTGTTACAAAATTTGGAGCGTACAAACAGGATGTGGGCAATATTTGGAATGTTAAAAAATTGTGGAGCGTACAAACAGGATGTACGCAATATTTGGAATACTCTGTTACAAAATTTGGAGCGTACTATAGGAAGTGCGCAATTTTTGGAATGTTACAAAATCTTGGAGCACACATTTGGAGTGTGCACATATTTTGGAATACTCAAAATTCAAAATTGGACTGCACAATATTTTGAGTGCAAACAAATTAATAATTTGGTGCCCGTTTTCGTGCGAGCAAGGTTATATGCTGTCACTGTGTCCCTCCTTCGACCTGAATTTACTCGGTGTCCATATACTGCCAATAATGTTTTATTAACTATATGAAAAAGGAGATAAATTAAAGTAGTTGTATCTATATATATTTTGTTGTATGAGTGAGCATCCTTAATAATAGGGATTATCAACTAAATGATAATCCCATTTATTTGGTGCGAACAAATTGAATGGACTGTCATTAATGTGTCATGATTGCAGCTTCAGGGTGGCTTGACCTCTCATTATTTAGGTTTAAACAATGTCTGATCGCAATTTCGATCTCGTCATCCACCATGACAGTTGGTCCAGGTTACTGGACGCTTGCACCGTGTTTGTTATTTAGCAGTCAAGCATCTTAAGGGCCAAACTATGGTTTGGCGTCTTGCGCATGCTCAGGGAAACCTTCCTTTTCCGTTTTCAAATCCAGCAAAAGAAAGTTGTATTTTTTAAGAGGAATCTAAAACCCACCCACCCGCCGCTGTCGTTGTGATCTTATTGGCAGTCCAGGAAGTTTAATACCTGATACTGTCTTAAGTTCTTTTCATTTCAGGCTTGTTTGGTGCCTCCTGGTGCTGAGGCTGGCATGTCCTAATTAAAGATGCTGTACATACGACAGTCTACTTGTATAAATATAGCAACAATACTTAGTTCTATAAGTCAATATATAATTATCAAATAAGTAAATACGTGTTAAATTGGATAAATATATTATTCTCCCGATGCTGGATATTATTCTCCCGTTGCTGTAGAGAGACTGTTGGATGTGACAACGCTGCCTATCGACGTATATCTTCGACTGGCCCACAAAATGGATTGATGTGTTAACACTATATATATGTATACTGGCTACTTAGTGACTTTTAATGCCCATGGTTTTAACTACATATACGCATGTGACATTGAACATGAACTAAAAGCCCAAAATTCAGCGACAGCTGTTGCAAAATATGGAGTGTGCATGTTTTCTGGGCCAGACTAGCTAGTTTCGGCCAATTAGGCCTCATCAGTGACCCTCAGATATTTTCAAATTTCCATAATGGAATCAATGATCCCAAAGGACAAGAAAATATAATCTACACTATGATGTAGACTCCGGATCGGTTGTTTATGGCCACTTAATTTCTTCACCGAGAGATTCTGCTGACTTTTGATCAGCTGAGCTTCGAGGTGCAATGCGGAATTCAGCATTCGATAGGGGGGACGCTTTGCTTAGACAGCTGTTTGGTTGTAATGAAACTTTACGCCTTGAGCCTAGATTCCAAATACTGGTTGCTGGGAGCAAGGCTGAAGTTTGTTTCTTTCAGGACTTCTACTTGGACTGGGTGGCATCTCCTTCATGGAAGTGGTCCGCCATAACCTGAAGATTTGTTCTTGAGCCTAGATTCCGGGTACTGGTTGCTGGGAGCAGAGCTGAGGCTTGTTTCTTTCAGAACTTCTTGAACTGGGTGGCGTCTCCTTCATGGAAATGGTTCGCCATAGCCTGAGGATGTGTTCCCCCCAGGGTCATACTAAAAATTTCTAAATTGCAAGTCATAAGTAAGGTTCGCACGTGCAGCCGGGGCTATTTGAATATATGTAATATGGGATGGATTACATGGTATGCATTGCATAATGCAGAAGATGGTATGGAATGCGTGTCATGGAATGCATTTTGGAGTGCACATTACGGAGTGCTCACTGTCAAGATTAGTTGGAGTGCATAAATTGGAGTGCACAAGAGTTGGGATAGAATGGAGCGTACAAATAGGATGTGCGCAATATCTGGATTTTTACATAATTTGGAGCGTACAGTCAGGATGTGCGCAATATTTAGAATGCTAAAAAATTGTAAAGCATACAAACAAGATGTATGCAATATTTGGAATACTTGGAGCGTACAAATAGGATGAGCGCAATATTTGGATTGTTACAAAATTTGGAGCGTACAAACAGGATGTGCGCAATATTTGGAATGTTAAAAAATTGTGGAGCATACAAACAGGATGTACGCAATATTTGGAATACTCTGTTACAAAATTTGGAGCGTACTATAGGAAGTGCGCAATTTTTGGAATGTTACAAAATCTTGGAGCACACATTTGGAGTGTGCACATATTTTGGAACACTCAAAATTCAAAATTGGACTGCACAATATTTTGAGTGCAAACAAATTAATAATTTGGTGCCCGTTTTCGTGCGAGCAAGGTTATATGCTGTCACTGCGTCCCCCCTTCGACCTGAATCTACTCGGTGTCCATATACTGCCAATAATGTTTTATTAACTATGTGAAAAAGGAGATAAATTAAAGTAGTTGTATCTATATATATATTTTGTTGTATGAGTGAGCATCCTTAATAAATGCAACTAGAATGATGCCAATTTGAACATGGCAATGGACTGCAATAACATTTCTCCCTTCAATAGTCTATTTTAGTGGATCATGTTTAAAACTAATCTCTGACAAATGCATCAGAGAGTTAACTCTTTGGCTCAGTGATTAGAACATTGGATTTTCACCCAAGCAGCCCCAGTTTGAATCCCACAAGAGATGGGTATTTTATTCAGCTATGTTTCTTTCCTTTGTTATGACTTTTATTTCTTAAGATGGGAGCTATTTTGGGGTCAAACTTTTATTTTGCAAAAAAAGGTTTCGCTTTATCACAAATGATGACTTCCATGAAGAGGGGAAGTGTTACAGACCCCAATTCCTCCCTTATACAGTAAAATTCCTATATTAAGACCACCTCTGGGACTGTTCAAAAGTGGTCTTTAAGACCACTTTTGAACAGTCCAAAAGGTGGTCTCTGACCAGAGGCCATTGTATGAAGACAACAGTAAGAAAATATGACTTCACCTGCTAAATAAGCCTTTTAAAGCAGAATTAGTCTTAATTTTAGGTGGTCTTAATTATAGGTGAATTTCACTGTATTATCTACCTTGGTATATTACACATAGCGCACCGGCCCCGATAGCTCATTTGGTAGAGTGTCCACTCCGGGGAACGGGAGGTCACGGGTTCGATCCCGGGCCGCAACATACCAAAGTCGTTAAAAATGGTACTAGCTGCTCCTCACTTGGCACTCAGATTTACGGGGTAGAGCTAGGACTGGTCGACCCAGTGTCAGGATAATGTGACTGGGTGTGGTATCATGTAATGTGTCTGGGACATGATACGTCAGCGAGACAGCACTATAAAAGTGAGCATTGAGCTCCCTGTCGCAACCAGACACCGTTGTGATATGACTGAAAAATTGTTGAAAGGGACGTTAAACCCGAATTCACATACACACACACATATTACACATAGCTTAAAGATTTATAACCCGTCTCTGACAACTATTTCTGGGAGTTGACTCTGGCTCAGTGGTTAGAGCATCGGACTTGTACCCAAGTGGCCCGAGTTCGAATCCTAAACTAAGGGGATTTTTTTCCAACTTTGTTTCTTTCCTTCCTTTGTTACGAATTTCATGTCATAAGAACATACATGCAGTTGACTCAGTCAACAATATTTAGGTGATTTTGGAGACGTTGCTTCAAACTGTGCAGGACTTTTACCCGGCATTAAGATGAAATGACATCTCAAGCCCTGCCGCACAATGAAACCAAAAGGCTTATACATGTATGCATTGGCCGGTCTGACTTGCACCACTTTGCCTGGGCGGGCTTAGACCTAAGCAGTTTACCAGTACTCATATGTGGTCAGTTTCAGCTCTGCGTGGAAGCATCATGCAGCCCAACCTATTTCTCCAAGCCCCAATCGGTGGTGGCTCTCTGTTGTTTTACATGCCACCTAGTAGCCCACTTTGAAAATATAGGTTTTTATTTAGGTTCTTCTTACTTAAAATATAGGTTATTTACAGGTTTTTCAATAAACAAGAGGGCCCAATGGCCCTATATCGCTCACCTGTGTACCAGAAAATTAATAGTGTATGAGACCACTTGTCATTGCTACACTAAATATCTAAGCTCTGGGCCTTATGGCTTCAGAGAAGAAGATTTTTGAAGCTTTTTTCCATTATAAGTCTAAAGGACCTAAGGGGCCCCGGGGTGTGGCCCATTTGGCTCCCAGGGGCAGGTTAGCAGGATTTATGTAGGTGACTATTTTATGTTGCTAGATACTAAATATCTAAGCTCTGTGCTTAGAAGTTTCAGAGAAGAAGATTTTTGAAGCTTTTCTCCATTACGAGTCTATGGGAGCTAAGGGGGTCCCAGGGTGTGGTCCATTTGGACCCCAGGGGCATGATTGGCAGGATTTATGTAGGTGACCACTTGCCATTGCTACATGCTAAATATCTAAGCTCTGGGCCCTGTGGTTTCTGAAGAAGATTTTGAAGCTTTTTTCCATTATGAGTCTATGGGAGCTAAGGGGCCCCGGGGCATGGCCCATTTGGACCCCAGGGGCATGAATGGCAGGATTTATGTAGGGGACAACTTGCCTTTGCTACATGTTAAATATCTAAGCTCTGGGCCCTGTGGTTTCAGAGAAGAAGATTTTTGAGGCTTTTTTCCATTATGAGTCTATGGGAGCTAAGGTGCCCCTGGGCATGGCCTATTTGGACCCCAGGGGCATGATTGGCAGGATTTATGTAGGTGACCACTTGCCGTTGCTACATGCTAAATATCTAAGCTCTGGGCCCTGTGGTTTCAGAGAAGATTTTTGAAGCTTTTTTCCAATATAAGACTTTGGGAGCTAAGGGGCCCTGGGGCATGGCCCATTTGGAGCCCAGGGGCATGATTGGCAGGATTTATGTAGGTTACCACTTGCCGTTGCTACATGCTTAATATCTAAGCTCTGGGCCCTGTGGTTTCAGAGAAGAAGATTTCTTAAGCTTTTTTTCCAATATGAGTCTATGGGAGCTAAGGGGCCCCGGGGTGTGGCCAATTTGGACCCCAGGGGCATGATTGGCAGGATTTATGAAGGTGACCACTTGACATTGTTACAAGCTAATTATCTAAGCTCTGGGCCCTGTGGTTTCAGAGAAGAAGATTTTTAAAATTGTTCCCATTATAAGTCTATGGCAGCTTTATGTTGCCATGGCAACCAGAATTCCAATCTGATCAGCCC
The DNA here is from genome assembly GCA_963580285.1 of Lucinisca nassula. Taxonomy (NCBI): domain Eukaryota; kingdom Metazoa; phylum Mollusca; class Bivalvia; order Lucinida; family Lucinidae; genus Lucinisca; species Lucinisca nassula. Next base: position 47,541,301 of record OY757019.1, read on the forward strand.
AAAAACCTTATGCAGCCTTTCCCCCTACCTGATGATGCTTCACATGAAATTTGATCAAGATTGGTCATGGGGTATTAGAGATATACTTATTTGAAATTGTTTACGGATGCAGGCACGGAAGGACGGACGCACGCAGGACGGACAAAATGTGATCACAAAAGCTCACCTTGTCACTACGTGACAGGTGAGCTAAAAATATAGGTTAAAAAAGGTTTTTCCGAACTCACATGAAGATTTAAAACTAAAGAAAAGATATTTGGTGAATTTGATGAATAAATGTGCCTAAATTACTCAGATAAAGCTTATCTGAATTTTACAAATTTCGAGTCAGCGAAGCGAGCAAGGAAAAAAAAAAATAATTTTTTTTTGACACATTTCATCACTTTTATGGGGACAAAAAAAATAAGTATAGAAGGGAATTTTGAATAAAAGTTAGGGTTGAGTCGAGAGAAGTTTCATAAAGTGATCAAGAGGACCATGATGGTCCTATATCACTCACCTGAGCTAAGAGATTTACATCTGGGTAAAGGCCTATAATTTGAACAATCTTGGTAGAGGTCCACTATATAAGTCTGTGTCAAACCAGTGGGCCCTGGGGCGGGGCATTTTTTTCATACTAGAGGTCCACTAGATGAAGCTTCATACCAAATATCAAAGAACTGGGCCTTCTGGTTACAGACAAGAAGATTTTCAAAGGTTTTTACTTTATAAGCCTATGTAAAGACAATGGGCCCTGGGATGGGGCCATTTTTGGCCCCAGGGCTATATTTTGAATAATCTTGGTAGAGGTCCACTAGATGAAGCTTCATTCCAAATATCAAAGACCTGGGCCTGCTGGTTTCAGACAAGAAGATTTTTAAGTTTTTTCTATATAAGCCGATGTAAAACCAGTAGGCCCCAGCACAGGGCCATTTTCAGCCCCAGGACTATAATTTAAGCTTGGTAGAGGTCCACCAGATGAAGCTTCATACCAAATACCAAACACCTGGGCCTTCTGGTTTCAGACCAGAAGATTTTTAAAGGTTTTCCCTATTTAAGCCTATGTAAAATCAGTGGACCTCAGCGCGAGGCCATTTTTGATCCCAGGGCTATAATTTGAATAACCTTGGTAGAGGTCCACTAGATGAAGATTCATACCAAATTTCAAAGACAAGGACCTTCTGGTATCAGACAAGATGATTTTTAAAGGTTATCCCTGTGTGCGAATATGTGAAACCAGTGGGCCCTGACGCGGGGTTAAAGGTTTTCCCTATATATGCCTATGTAAAACCAGGTGCCCCTAGTGTGGGGGAATTTTTGGCCCTAGGGCTATAATTTGACAAGGACCTTCTGGTTTCAGACAAGAAGATTTTTAAAGGTTTTCCCTTTATAAGCCTATGTAAAACCAGCAGGCCCTGGTATGGGGGCATTTTGGGGCCCCAGGGCTATTATTTAGACAATCTTGGTAGAGATCCACTATATGAAGCTTCATACTAAGTATCGAAGACCTGGGCCTTCTGGTTTCAGACAAGATGATTTTTAAAGGTTTTTTTCTAATTTTCCCCTTGCCATGGTAACCCAGAGTTCTTCAAGGATGACAAAAAGATTTTGAAAGGTTTTCCCTATATGTAAAATACATATGTAAAACCAGTAGGCCCTATTGTGGGGGCATTTTTGGCCCCAGGGCTTTAACTTGAACAATTTTGGTATCCACTAGATGAAGCTTCATACCAAATATGAGAGACCTGGGCCTTCTGGTTTCAGACAAGAGGATTTTTAAAGTTTTTCCCTATCTTTTCCTATGTAAAACTAGTAGGCCCTGGTGCAGGGGCATTTTTGGCCCCAGGCCTATAAATTGAACAATCTTGGTAGAGGTCCACTAGATGAAGCTTCATACCAAATATCAAAGATCTGGGCCGTCTGGTTTCAGACAAGAAGATTTTTTAAGGTTTTCCCCATATAAACCTATGTCAAACCAGTAGGCCCTGGTGCATGGGGCATTTTTGGTCCCAGGGCTAAAAATTGAACAATCTTAGATGATGCTTCATTCCAAATATCAAAGACCTGGCCTGTCAGGTTTAAGACAAGAAGATTTTTAAAGATTTTCCCTATATAAGACTATGTAAAACCAGTATGCCCTGGTGCGGGGGTATTTTTGGCCCAAGTGCTGTAATTTGAACCACCTTGGTAGGGGTTCACTAGATGAAGCTTCATACCAAATATCAAAGACCTGGGCTTTCTGGTTTCAGACAAGAAGATTTTTAAAGGTTTTTTCTAATTTTCCCTGTTTGGTTGCCATGTGGCTAAGGTCATACGGAGACGGGACCTCGGTTTAAAGACTCATCTGAAAGTCTGGAGAAACCAGGGATCAATCCTGTAATCCCTGGTTTACAAGAGGAGTAACATAACCACTACACCACTGAGGCTTCTAAGGGAAATGGAAACACCTGTCATATTTTTATGTCATTTTCCAAAAGGAGACTTCCTGTTTGCTTTTCTATAAGCCCTGTCCCACTGAAAAAGGGGTCTACTCTTAAAGGAAAGAATTTGCTCCTCGGGAGCAAATTCTTTCCTTTAAGAGATGACCCCAATTATCATGGAAGATCCAAATACTTTTGCAGGAGTTGCCTCCCCTGAAAGTGTATCCATTCCCCTTGAACAAACATGTATCCAGAACGTATAGATTACATAGAAAACTGATCCTCTATATAATCTAAATATTTTTGGATTCATCATTAAATCATGTTGTCTCCAAAACTGTGTTTGTTTTGCGCTGAGGTTTTACATCACCGTCAACACTGTTTAGGTCATTTTGGACACATCACTTTTGATTTTGTGGAACTTTTACCCGGCACCGAGATGAAATGACATCTCAAGCCCTACCCCCCAGCAGACAACATTATGAAATATTATTTTTTCCAAGAAAACAGGATTAATCATTTCATGCAAATTAGCTCCATAGGCAAATTGTCATCTGCTGAATTAGCCCAGAAAGTGATTATGGTTAATATTCATAACATCACGTGAAAAAGTCTGTGAAATAAAGACCCCCCTAAACCCCACTTTATAAAGAGAAAACAGGAGTTTACGGGGGTAAACAGTATTTTCCTTATTTCTGCTCCAAGACATAGGTTGTGGGTACTAGTAAGAACCGCCTCAATGAGGCGGTTCTAACGAGCACCCAAAACCTATGTTTGGTGTATAAATAAGAAAAATATCAGGGATTTTCATCAGAAAAGTAGCCATTTTGGAGATGAGAAATATACACAATGTGGCACGGGTGTGTTATCATAATGTAATTAACCTACTTTTCACAGCACAGTTAGGCAGACTGCCGCTCCAGTATCCCATATCAGTGCACGACCTGACCCTAGGTCCAGTCAGAACAAAGCCCGAGTCACACCAGTAGGAAGCAAACTGACCATATGTTGTGCCTGTTGATGTATCTACCTGTCCATTTGCAGGGTTGTAAAGTGGCCCACAATCTACATTAAAGAAAACTTCAAATCAAAAAGTACAGGTGACTCTCGCTATCTCGACTTCAGCTATCCCGATAATATCACTTATGTCAAAGTCATTTTTCACTCCCGAATATTTTCAATATATTTTATACATTTTAACTCCTTGTACATGTATGTTGAAATAAGATGTCTAAACTAGAAATGTGTCCATAGGACATGGATGCCCCCGCTTGAAAATATGTCTATGTTCGTATTCATCCATAGAAAGTTATTGACCGTGTTTAAGTTTTGGACCCTTTTTTCACATTTGACCTCTAAGTATGACCTTAACCTTGGAGGTACGGACCTGGGTTTGCACAAGACACATCGTCTCATGATAGTTAATATTTTTTCAAAGTAATTTCAAAATCCATCCCGAAATAAGTAAGTTATTGACTGCATTTAAGTTTCGGACCCTTTTTTTACCTTTGACCTCTAAGTATGACCTTGACCTTGGAGGTACGGTCCTGGGTTTTGCATGTGGCACATCGTCTAATGATGGTTAACATTTCTACAAAGTAATTTCAAAATCCATCCAGAAATAAAGTTATTGACTGCATTTAAGTTTCGGACCTTTTTTTGACCTTTGACCTCTAAGTATGACCTTGACCTTGGAGGTACGGACCTGGGTTTTGCACATGACACATCGTCTCATGATGGTTAACATTTCTGCAGAGTCATTTTAAAATCCATCAAGAAATAAGAAAGTTATTGACCATGTTTAAGTTTCGGACACACGGATGCACGGACGAATGTCGGACGGACAGGGGCAACACTATATGCCCTTCCCACCATTCTTCGAATGGCAGGGGCATAAAAAAAACTGATATCTCAAAGTGATTTTTATGCTCGGTACCTAATTTCTTCTACAATTATGACTGCTTATGTCGAAGTTTGAATCGGCGAATTGAATTAGGCATAAAAAAATAGCTGTGTTTCTACTAACATGCTGAAAAATTTTGGTCGGTAGGTAGGAGAAACTCTTTTTTTTCATTATTTTATTTTTTCTATCGAAAAAAACAGGGTCAGATCTGTATTTTTTTATGTGTTTTTGTTTTTGTACATAATTTTGTTCATGAAATTGTCATGTTGCGACTTGCACTGTTTATCATAATTCATTTTAAATACTCAAAAAAGCTCTGTATTTTGGAAGGTACTAAATGTCAAAAACTACAAAAATGTACTTAAAACGTGAATTACTATGGGAAAATGCAAAGACGACACTTGGTAGGGTCGGAAATTGAAAATGGTAGGGTTGGTGTTCTTATTTTTATTTTCTTCTTCTATTGATAACAGGAAAAATGCCTAATGGCATTATGGACGGGTTTTTTCTTCAGTACGGTTAGGATGGTGGTGGCATGGGTGGGGTAGGGTGGGGTGTGCTGGTGTGGGGTAGGGTGGGGTGGGGTGGGATGGGTTAGTAGTCGGGTGGGACGGGGTGGAATTTGTGGTGGGGTGGGGTGTGGGGTGGGATGGGGTGTGGTGGGCTTGTGGGGTGGGGTGGGCTTGGGTGGGTGGGATGGGGCGAGGTCGGGTAAGGTGGGGAGTGTTGGGATGGGGTGGGGTTGGGGGTGGATTGGGGTTGTTTTGGGATGGGGGTGGGGTGGGGTTGTGGGGTAAGGTATGCTAGGGTAGGGTGTGGTGGGTAGGGGATGTATGTAAAACTAAGTATGCATGTATGTACAGAACAAATGCAATATCCTAACCAAGTAACAACTTTTTGTGGAGGGGGGGTATGATTTGTTTATGTGCTTTAAGAAGAAAAAAAAATAAAGTTTTTTTTTCTATTTTTAGCTCTGGTGGACACTGATTTTAGCGATTTTGAAAAAGGGTCACCTAATGAACATTTCTGTATGTATGTAAAACAAGAGGACCAAACTAGCTTGGTCCTGTATCGCTCACCTGAGCTAACAGATTCAAAGTTTAAGGAAGTGCCAACCTTTACTGAAGGCTTTATTGGGAGGACATGGTGATGACAGGGTAAGCATTTTCTGAAAATCAAGTAGAATTTAACTCTATGATAAACAGGCTGACCTCACCGGTTTTCAAACTCATTCAAGCTTTTATTCCTGACTTGCTAAGAAGATCCAATCTAAACTGAAGTGGCTATGGTGATGACAAGTTCAAAAACAAGAGTTTTCAAACTCCTCCAAGCTTTCTGCCTGACTTCCTTGTTTGTAAGTTTCATGAAGATCCGTTCAAAACTAAAGGGGCAGCAGTGATAACAATGTCGAAAATAGGCATTTTCAGCAATCAAAGGCACGTCACTCTATGATAAATGTGCCGACTTGGCCGGTATTCGAACTCACCTGAGGTTTTATTCCCAGCCACCTTACATGTAAGTTTCAGAAAGATCCGATCAGACTTGGCCAGTATTCAAACTCATCCAAGATTTTATTCCCAGCCACCTCACGTATAAGTTTCAGAAAGATCCGATCAAAACTGAAGGGGCTATGGTGATGACAAGGTCAAAATTTGGCATTTTTAGCAATCAAAGGGATGTTACTCTAAAATAAATGAGCCGACTTGGCCAGTTTTCGAACTCATCCGAGGTTTTATCCCCAGCCACCTTACATATAAGTTTCAGAAAAATCCGATCAAAACTGAAGGGGCTACGGTAATGACAAGGTCAAAAATCAACATTTTCAGCCATCAAAGGGACAGAACTCTACGATAAATGGGCTGACTTGGCCTGTTTTGGAACTCATCCAAGATTTTATCCCCAGCCACCTTACATATAAGTTTCAGAAAGATCCGATCAAAACTGAAGGGGCTATGGTGATGACAAGGTCAAAAATCGGCATTTTCAGCAATCAAAGGGACGTAAATCAATGATAAATGGGCCAACTTGGCCGGTATTCAAACTCATCCTAGGTTTTATCTCCAGTCACCTTACATATAGGTTTCAGAAAGATTCGATCAAAACTGAAGGGGCTACGGTGATGACAAGGTAAACAAGTTAAAAAAAAAATGTTTTCAAACTCCTCCAAGCTTTCTGCCTCACTTCCTTGTTTGTAAGTTTCATGAAGATCCGTTCAAAACTAAAGGGGCAGCAGTGATAACAATGTCGAAAATAGGCATTTTCAGCAATCAAAGGCACGTCACTCTATGATAAATGTGCCGACTTGGCCAGTATTCGAACTCACCTGAGGTTTTATTCCCAGCCACCTTACATGTAAGTTTCAGAAAGATCCGATCAGACTTGGCCAGTATTCAAACTCATCCAAGATTTTATTCCCAGCCACCTCACGTATAAGTTTCAGAAAGATCCGATCAAAACTGAAGGGGCTACGGTGATGACAAGGTCAAAATTTGGCATTTTTAGCAATCAAAGGGATGTTACTCTAAAATAAATGAGCCGACTTGGCCAGTTTTCGGACTCATCCAAGGTTTCATCCCCAGCCACCTTACATATAAGTTTCAAAAAAATCCGATCAAAACTGAAGGGGCTACGGTAATGACAAGGTCAAAAATCAACATTTTCAGCCATCAAAGGGACAGAACTTTACGATAAATGGGCTGACTTGGCCTGTTTTGGAACTCATCCAAGATTTTATCCCCAGCCACCTTACATATAAGTTTCAGAAAGATCCGATCAAAACTGAAGGGGCTATGGTGATGACAAGGTCAAAAATCGGCATTTTCAGCAATCAAAGGGACGTAAATCAATGATAAATGGGCCAACTTGGCCGGTATTCAAACTCATCCTAGGTTTTATCTCCAGTCACCTTACATATAGGTTTCAGAAAGATTCGATCAAAACTGAAGGGGCTACGGTGATGACAAGGTAAAAAATCGACATTTTCAGCCATCAAAGGGACATAACTATATAGTTAATGGGGCAACTTGGCCAGTTTTCGAACGCATCCGAGGTTTTATCCCCAGCCACCTTACATATAAGTTTCAGAAAGATCCGATCAAAATTGAAGGGGCTACAGTGTTGACAAGGTCAAAAATCAACATTTTCAGCAATCAAAGGGACCTAACTCTATGATAAATAGGCCACCTTTGCCAGTATGCGAACTCATCCGAGGCTTTATCCCCAGCCACCTTGCATATAAGTTTCAGAAAGATCCGATCAAAACTCAAAGGGCTACGGTGATGACAAGATAAAAAATCGGCATTTTCAGCAATCAAAGGGACGTTACTCTGTGATAAATGGACCAACTTGGCTGGTTTTCGAACTCATCCGAGATTTTATCCCCAGCCACTTTACATATAAGTTTCAGAAAGATTCGATCAAAACTGAAAGGGCTACAGTGATGACAAGGTCAAAAATCAGCATTTTCAGCAATCAAAGGGACGTTACTCTACGATAAAAGGGCCGACTTGGTCGGTTTTCAAACTCATCCGAGATTTTATCCACAGCCACCTTACATATAAGTTTCAGAAAGATCCGATCAAAACTGAAGGGGCTACGGTGATGACAAGGTCAAAAATCAGCATTTTCAGCAATCAAAGGGACGTAACTCTATGATAAACCAGCGGACTAGGCCGGTTTTCGAACTCATCCGAGGTTTTATCCCCAGCCACATAACATATAAGTTTCAGAAAGATCCGATCAAAACTGAAGGGGCTACGGTGATGACAAGGTCGAAAATGGGCATTTTCAGCAATCAAAGGGACGTAACTCTATGATAAATGGGCCGACTTGGCTGGTTTTCGAACTCATCCGAGTTTTTATCCCCAGTCACCTTACATATAAGTTTCAGAAAGATCCGATCAAAACTGAAGGCGCTACGGTGATGACAAGCATTTTCCCATAGTAAGTCTATGGGACCTTGTGGTTGCCATAGGAACCAAAGTTTTAGAGCGATTTCAAAAAAAAGTTTATGTCATCAATGCCCCACCAGAGGCATACTACAGGTGAGAAATGATTGAGATCAGCCTGCAGGATACAGAGATATAGCTGCTCAAAAGTGTGGACGGAATACGGACGGACGACGGACGACGTACGACGGACGACGGACGACCCACTATACTATAAGCTCCCCTGGAGCCTTCGGCCCAGGTGAGCTAACAATGTATGCATGTATGTACAGAACAAATGCAATATCCTAACCCAGTAACAACTTTTTTTGGGGGTGGGGGGGGGGGTGTTGATTTGTTTATGTGTTTTACGAAGAAAAAAAAATAAAGTTTTTTTTCTATTTTTAGCTCTATTTTTTAGCTCTAGTGGCCACTGATTTTAGCAATTTTGAAAAAGGGTCACCTAATGAACATTTCTGTAAAATAATTTTGAAATCGGGCCATTATCCCAGGAGGAGATGTTGTTTAAAGAAATTGTTGACGGACGACGGACATCAACTCACCTTGAGCACTTCGTGCTCAGGTGAGCTAAAAAAAGAAAGAAAAAAAAAAAAAAAAAGAAAAGAAAATTCCATGCTTGTGCATGCATGTATGTATTATTACTAGCAACTATCAGGGGAGGAAGATAATAATTGTTCATATGTGTTTATGGAGAAGAAAAGAAAAATAAAGAAAAAAAAGAATGAAAAAAGAAAGAAAAAAAAAAAAAGAACAAAAAAAAAAAAATGTCTCCACCGGGGTTTGAACTCACGCCCCTCAGATTCATAGTCAACAATAGGATTCGTAGTCCAGCACTCTATCCACTACACTGGCATTTGAAAAAAGGTTAACCAAAAGGTAAATCTGAAAAACACAAGTTGAAAAATGACAATTTCCGACAAAATTTTAGTCTTTTGCGCCATTTATGGATAATACATGAAAGCAGTACCTCCACTTATGCATTAGTCCTGATATTAAAACAATCTGCTACAGAATAGATGAAAAATATCACTTTGAAAAAAGGTTAACCAAAAGGTAAACCTGGGACGACGCCCGCCCGCCCGCCCTGACATCGCTATTTCAAACGACGGATTTTTTTTTAAAAAACCCGTCCAAAAATGGTAGAGTCGGGGAGTCTGAAGCTGGGTCGGTCAGTTTAGCAGAAACACGGCTATTTTTTTTTAGGCCTTATCCGCCATTACTGTGCAAAGTGAAACCAAGGAGACTGTTGTTGTCAATTCAGCCATGTGATTGGTAACGTGTGAAAAATATACAAACTAAACTGTTATTAATCATTTATTAATCAACAAACTTTCCCATTCAGCAAGGAATCAACCCTCAATAAAAGTAATTAAGTCCTCAATTTAGTTTTAACCCTTCTCTTGCTGAATATTCATTTTAGCCACACACATTTCTGAATTTGAACCAATCAGATTACTTGATGTAATTTATCCCTACAAATTTACAAACTGAATGTCAAACAGTGTAGCTCCTGATCAGATGGCTTCTTCAGAAGCCATCTGATCTGGATCTACACTGCAAAGAAAAGGGTTGTCATGAACAGCAGGACAAGAGTTTATAACAGTAAAGCACAACACAGAAATGCCTTTACACAATTGACTGCTGTAATTTAAAAGGGCATATGTGTAAAATTACATGGAAGTAAAAAATGTTCACTTGTTCGTTTTATTAATATAAACATCGCTTTTGATACACAATTATGCAAATAGATACTCAGTAGCAAATGAAATACATCAGTATATACACTATATTGAAAACTTTCACAGATCATGACATGCACTGATGTTCATAGCTGTGCACTTTTAAGTCCACTATTTAGGCCTGGACGACGTATTTGATTTGTTTACTCAAACTACTGATAACTGGAAGTAATTACTTTGGTGCCTTCAACTTTGACATTTTTTTTTTTTTTTTGGTTTTGGTTTTACGGCCCTTTGAAGATTATTTCACTCATATCGAGCCGATCGTTACTCATAGGTGGGCGAAAACCGGAGTACCCGGAGAAAAACCACCTGACCTTCTGTTGCAGAACTTGGCGTCTAACACGTGGCCCGAGCGAGGCTCGAACCTACGGCGGTGAGAGACCTAATGACTAAGAGTCAGCGCTCTTATCCACTAGGCCACGGAGGCCCGTATTTCAACTTTGACATAACGAGAATCACCTGTATACAGATGAATTTTAACAGCCCTTTTAAAATGACTGATTAGAACTCCTTTAGTCGATAAGAAAATCCCCACATTACGTGAACAAGTCTGTGAAATGAACACCACACTAAACCCCACTTTATATGGAGAAAACTGGGGTTTACAGGGGTATTCATTATTATTCTTATTTCTGCTCCAAGACATATGTTGTGGGTACTCATTAGAACCGCCTCAATGAGGCGGTTCTAAAGAGCATCCACAACCTATGTTTGCAGTACCAATAAGAACAAGAGGGCCATGATGGCCCTGGATCGCTCACCTGACCCATATGATAGAGTAACAAGTGGGCCTCGGGGAGGGCCATTATTGACCCCAGGGCTACAATGTGCATTATGTTGAGGGAGGTCTAAAAAGGTGAAGCTTCATACCAAATATCAACAAAGCTTATAATTTGAACAATCTTGGCAAAGGTCCACTAGATGAAGCTACACACCAAATATCCAAGACCTGGGCCTTGGGGTTTCAGAGAAAAAGATTTTTTAAAGATATTCCCTACATTAGCCTATGTAAAACCAAATGGCCCCGGGGCGGGGGCATTTTTGGCCTCAGGGCTATAACTTAAACAATCTCGATAGAGGTCCACTAGATGAAGCTTCACACCAAATATCAAAGACCTGGGCCTTGCTGTTTCAGAGAAGAAGATTTTCAAAGATTATCTCTATATATAAAACTATGCAAAACCAAAGGGCCGCGGGGCAGGGGCTATAATTTGAACAATCTTGGTAGAGGTCCACTAGATGAAGCTCCATACCAAATATCAAAGACATGGGCCTTGTGGTTTCAGAGAAGATTTTTAAAGATTTCCCTATATAAGTCTATGAAAAACCAAAGGGTCTCGAGGTAGGGGCATTTTTGGCCCCAGGGCTATAATTTGAACAATCTTGATAGAGGTCCACTAGATGAAATTTCACACCAAATATCAAAGACCTAGGCCTTGTGGTTTCACAGAAGAAGATTTTTAAAGATATTCCCTATATAAGTCTATGTAAAACCAAAGGGCCCCCGAGACAGGGGTGTTTTTGGTCTCAGGGCTACAATTTGAACAATCTTGGTAGAAGTCCACTAGATGAAGCTTCATACCAAATATCAAAGACCTAGGTCTTCTGGTTTCAGAGAAGAATATTTTTCAAGATTTTCCCTATATATAAGTCTATGTAATACCAAAGGGCCCAAGTGGGGGCATTTTTGGCCCAAGGGCTATAATTTGAACAATCTTGGTAGGGGTCCACAAGATTAAGCTTCATACCAAATATCAAAGACCTAGCCCTTGTGGTTTCAGAGAAAAAGATTTTTCAAGATTTTCCCTAAATAAGTCTATGTAAAACCAAAGGGCCCTGGAGCGGGAGCATTTTTGTCCCCAGGGCTATAATTTGAACAATCTTAGTAGGGGTCCACTAGGTGAAGCTTCATACCAAATATCAAAGACCTGGGCCTTGTGGTTTCAGGGAAGAAGATTTTTAAAGATTTTCCCTATAGAAGCCTATGTAAAACCAAAGGGTCCCAGAGCGGGGGCATTTCTGGCCCCAGCACTATAATTTGAACAATCTTGGTAGGAGTCCACTAGGTGAAGCTTCATACTAAATATCAAAGACCTGGGCCTTGCGGTTTCAGAGAAGATTTTTAAAGATTTTCCCTATATAAGCCTATGTAAAACCAAAAGGGGGGGGGGGGGGACCTGGGCCTTGTGGGGTGAAGCTTCATACCAAATATCAAAGACATGGGCCTTACAGTTTCAGGGAAGAAAATTTTTAAAGATTGTCCCTATATAAGCCCATGTAAAACCAAAGGGCCCCGGAACGGGGGCATATTTGACCCCAGCACTATAATTTGAACAATCTTGGTAGGGGTCCACTAGATGAAGCTTCATACCAAATATCAAAGACCTGGGCCGTGTGGTTTCAGAGAAGATTTTTAAAGATTTTCCCTATATACGCCAATGTAAAACCAAAGGGCCCCCTGGCGGGGGCATTTTTTGTCCCAGCATTAAAATTTGAACAATCTTGGTAGGGGTCCACTAGATGAAGCTTCAGACCAAATATCAAAGTCCTGGGCCTTGTGGTTTCAGAGAAGAAGATTTTTAAAGATTTTTTACTATATAAGCCTATGTAAAACAAGGTTTTTCCATGATTTGACCTACTGACCTACATTTGACCCGACATGACCAATATTCAAATTTGACCGAGATATTGTCATGACAATCATTCTGAGCAAGTTTAATGATGATTGGACCATAACTGTGCCCTCTAGTGTGTTCACAAGGTTTTTCTATGATTTGACCTACTGACCTACTTTTTGACCCAACATGACCCATATTCAAACTTGACTGAGATATTGTCAGGATGATTATTCTGAGCAAGTTTGATGATGATTGGACCATAACTGTGCCCTCTAGAGTGTTCACAAGGTTTTTCTATGAATTGACCTACTGACCTACTTTTTGACCCGACATGACCCATATTCAAACTTGACCGAGATATTGTCACAATGATCATTCTGAGCAAGTTTGATGATAATTGAACCATAACTGTGCCCTCTAGAGTGTTCACAAGGACTATCTATGGTTTGACCTACTGACCTACTTTTTGACCCTACATGATCCATATTCGAACCTGACCGAGATATTGTCATGATAATTATTCTGAGCAAGTTTGATGATGATTGGACCAAAACTGTGCCCTCTAGAGTGTTCACAAGGTTTTTCTATGATTTGACCTACTGACCTACTTTTTCACCCGACATGACCCATATTCGAACTTGACCGAGATATTGTCATGATGATCATTCTGAGCAAGTTTGATGATGATTGGACCAAAACTGTGGCCTCTAGTTTGTTCACAAGAAAAAGTTTACGCACGACGGACGACGGACGACGGACGACGCACGACGACGCCGGACATCTTACGGTCACAAAAGCTCACCATGACCTTCGGTCAGGTGAGCTAAAAATGTCACTGGTTTTCATCTGTCAGACAGAAAAGTAGCCATTTTGTAATTTTGGAGATGTCAAAAAAAAAATGCATTATGTCGCACGGGTGAGTTGCCATAATGAGATAGCACTTTGGGATAATTGAGATTTTTCTTTTTTTATGATGAAAATACATGTTGCGTGTACTCATTAGAATCATCTTGATAAGGTGCTTCTAATGAGCATCAACAACCTATATTTGGGACCTTCAATAAGACCAGAGGGCCATGATGGCCCTGGATCGCTCACCTGATCCACAGTGTAACAAGTGGGCCCCAGGGAGAGCCATTATTGGCCCCAGGGCTTTAATGTGCATAATGTTGAGGGAGGATATAAAGGTGAAGCTTCAAACCAAACATCAACAAAGGCTATAATTTGAACAATCTTGGCAAAGGTCCACTAGATGAAGCTACACACCAAATATCAAAGACCTGGGCCTTGCGGTTTCAGAGAGAAGATTTTTTTTTAAGATATTCCCTACATAAGCCTATGCAAAACCGAATGGCCCCTGGACTATATAAGTCTATGTAAAACCAAAGGGCCCCTGGGGCGGGGGCATTTGTGGCCCCAGGGCTATAATTTGAACAATCTTAGTAGAGGTCCACTAGATGAAGCTCCATACCAAATATCAAAGACCTGGTGGCCTTGCAGTTTTAGAGAAGAAATTTTTTAAAGATTTCCCTTTATAAGTCTATGTAAAACCAAAGGGTCTTGGGGCGGCGACATTTTTGGCCCCAGGGCTATAATTTGCACAATATTGATAGATGTTCACTAGATGATAGGGGTCCTTTAGATGAAGCTTCATGCCAAATATCAAAGACCTAGGCCTTGTGGTTTCAGAGAAGAAGATTTTTAAAGATTTTCCCTATATAAGCCTATGTAAAACTGAAGGGCCACAGGGCGGGGGCATTTTTAGCCCCAGGGCTATAATTTGAACAATCTTGGTAGAGGTCCACTAGATGAAGTTTCAAACCAAATATCAAAGACCTGTGTCTTGTGGTTTCAGAGAAGAAGATTTTTAAAGATTTTCCCTATATAAGCCTATGTAAAACTGAAGGGCCACGGGGCGGGGGCATTTTTGGCCCCAGGGCTATAATTTGAACAATCTTGGTAGAGGTCTACTAGATGAAGCCTCATAACAAATATCAAAGGACTGGGCCTTCTGATTTCAGAGAAGATTTTTATGTTTTCAGCAAAAAAAAAAATCTATTTTTGGCTCCTGTGACCAAGATGTGCAACGGACCAAACTATTTGAACAGCTTTGAAAGAGGACCACCTCAGGAACATTCCTGTGAAGTTTGGTCAAAATCTGATCAGTGGATTAGGAGGAGATGTCGTTTGAAGAAATTGTTTACGGACGGACGCACACACCCCAGCGGACGACGGACGAAAAGTGATCCCAAAAGCTTACCTCGTCACTACATGACAGGTGAGCTAATAAAAACAAATTTTCATCAGAAAAATGTCATTTTTACAAATATAAATAAAGTCTCCTGCATACGTATGCCAGCCTAGTTGACAATATTTGACTTATTAACATAATGGACTCTGTTCTTTAAAAGGAACATGTGAATAAATTCGACACCAGAAACCTCTTGAAATTCATCTAGTTGCAATGCTGAATGTAAATGTCTTACGTTAACATTGTTCAGCCAAGCAGAAAAAGAAGGTTATGGTCAGTAACAGCTGACAGCACAGGGCAGGGTTTGTTATGCATGGGGCATATATGTGTATGAAGTTTCACAAGCCCAGAGACCTCAATGTTCAAGAAACAGAGCTGAAGGCACAGACTAGACCTTGTTCAGCCATGTTTGACAGGAGCCTCGTAAGTGGCACAGTATATGCCCATTTCCTAAGACACACTTAGACCTCCTAAGCTGTTTACCAGTACTCAAATCATCTTTGATTTAAGCTCTGTGCCGAAACACCATGCAGCCCAATCCATTTCTCAAAGCCCCAGGGGGTAGGGGCACTTTTACATGGTGTATTCCTGGTGTATGAATGTCATCTGATGTGTCACCAGTAATAATTCAGATTCTGATTCTGCCATCTAAACAAGGAAGACAATGTTCGGGACTTCGTGTTCGAAAACCTTTGAACTGAAACCCTCCAACAGAGGTCTACTCTTTAATGAAAGAATTTGCTCCTCTGGAGCAAATTCTTTCCTTTAAGAGTAGACCCTTATTGATGCAGGAGACAAAAATAATTTTGAAAGAGTTGCCTCCCCTGAAGGTGTATCAATTCCCCCTGAATGTCTGACCTCTGATGACACAGGTTGGGGCTGTATCTGTCCAGTTGCCGTTCCTGTCACACATTCTCACATTGGTTCCCAGCAGTCGGAATCCAGCCTTGCAGGTGTAAGCTGCTGCTTTCTTGAAGGTGGTACCTGGGGTTGTATCCACTGTACCATTCTGTGGGTGGGCTAATGGACCACAATCTGCAAACATAATTTTGTAAATAGGTTCACTCATTTCAAACCTGTAGACCAGTATACAAGTAGATGTGTCCGAATCCTAGCTGCTGCTTTCTTAGGTGGTACCAGGGATTGAATCCACTGTTCCATTCTGTGGGTGGGTCAATGGACCACAATCTGAAAACATAATTTTGTAAATAGGTTCACTCATTTCAAACCTGTAGACCAGTATACAAGTAGATGTGTCTGAATCCTAGCTTCTGCTTTCTTAGGTGGTACCAGGGATTGTATCCACTGTTCCATTCTGTGGGTGGGTCAATGGACCACAATCTGCGAACATAATTTTGTAAATAGGTTCACTCATTTCAAACCTGTAGACCAGTATACAAGTAGATGTGTCCGAATCCTAGCTTCTGCTTTCTAAGGTGGTACCAGGGATTGTATCCACTGTTCCATTCTGTGGTTGGGTCAATGGTCCACAATCTGAAAACATAATTTTGTAAATAGGTTCACTCATTTCAAACCTGTAGACCAGTATACAAATAGATGTGTCCGAATCCTAGCTGCTGCTTTCTTAGGTGGTACAAGGGGTTGTTTCCACTGTTCCATTCTGTGGGTGGGTCAATGGACCACAATCTGAAAACATAATTTTGTAAATAAGTTCACTTATTTCAAACCTGTAGACCAGTATACAATTAGATGTGTCCGAATCCTAGCTGCTGCTTTCTTAGGAGGTACCAGGGATTGTATCCAATGTTCCATTCTGTGGGTGGGTCAATGGACCACAATCTGAAAACATAATTCTGTAAATATGTTCACTCATTTAGAACCTGTAGACCAGTATACAAGTAGATGTGTCCGAATCCTAGCTTCTGCTTTCTTAGGTGGTACAAGGGGTTGTTTCCACTGTTCCATCCTGTGGGTGGGTCAATAGACCACAATCTGAAAACATAATTTTGTAAATAGGTTCACTCATTTCGAACCTGTAGACCAGTATACAAGTAGATGTGTCCGAATCCTAGCTGCTGCTTTCTTAGGTGGTACCAGGGGTTGTATCCACTGTTCCATTCTGTGGGTGGGTCAATGCCACACAATCTGAAAACATGTAGTTAAATATTAATGGATCAAACACAGATGGCTCTTTTACTGTGGTGTTTGGAGCTTGTTCTTTAACCCATTTCAGACCGGAAACCCCTAAAGGGGTACCCTGGCAAACAGTGCAGGCTCAGATCAGACGCCGCAGAACGAAGTGTCTGATCAGGGCCTCCACTGTTTGCAAAAAGTTCAGCCATTTTCCAAATCAATTTTGAAGAAAACACAACCCGAGACCCCTAATTTTGAAATGGACTCCTGCTATATATAAGGTGGAAGATTCCATTTGGTACAAAAAGGGTTAAATCCCTTGGAATTGCTTCCCATAACTCAAGGTTTTCTTTGATTTGTTTGAAATGAAATTTAATGTCCCGTTAACACTATTTTGGTCAATTTGCTGACATTGCTACCAACTTTTTTTGCACTTTCACCAGACATTCAGATGAAATGACATCTCAAGCCCTAGCCTGCCGCCCAATGAAACCAATATGGTTTATATGCATGGACTTGTACCACTTTGCCTGGGTAGCCTTATACCTAAGCAATTTACCAGTACACATGTGTGGGTGGTTTCCGCTCTGCCTGGGAGCACTATGTTGGCCAATTTATTTCTTCAAGCCCCGATGGGTGGTCATATCAAGCCTTTCAGTTTACCAATTCACACTTTTACTTGGCAGGCTTATACACCAAGTAGTTACCCAGTAGAGTGACCATTTTTTGTCAGCAACTGACAACTGCCCTTCTTGGATGATCATAGACAATCAATCTCCACAAAAAAATGCCGGCCCTGCAGGTATTGAACCCGCCCACCAGCCAGACGTGTATCTCAGTCAGCATCGGAGGCTGGCTCAGGTTACTGACCTAAAAGCAAAACAAGAGCACCACATGCAGGTGCCAACGCTCGGCTGCAAAAATTCAAAGTCGAAAAAGGGGCATAACTGTGCCAAAAATATTTACAGGGTTACCTCACCTATTGGTATGTTTGTTTGTTTGTTTAATTTGAGGTTTAACATCCCCATCAACACTGTAAAGGTAATTTTGGAGACGTTGCTTCCAATTCTGTGGGACTTTTACCCGACATCGAGATGAAATGACATCTCAAGCCCTGCCGTCCAATGAAACCAATAGGGTTTATAAGCATGGATGGGCCGACTCGCACCGCTTTGCCTGGGCAGACTTAGATCCTCTGAGCGGATTACCAGTAGTCGTGTGCGGGTCGGTTTCAGCTCTGCATGGAAGCAAGCAGCCCATATATTTCTTCAAGCCCCGATGGGCGGGGGCGAATACGCCTATTGGTATGAGTTCCCCTTTTCATAATGAACAACTAGTCCAAGTTTCAAGTAAATATGTTCAGTAATGACAAAGATATTACAAAATGTCCAAGTCTTTGCACAACGATGCATACGCCGCCAGAGCTATGACAATACCTCCTCCTTTTCTTTGAAAACAGCCGAGCTAATAACTAAATATAAATAGCATTTTATACTGACCTATAGCATTGCACATTGGTGCAACACCTGACCAGTTGCCACTGGCACCACAAGTACGTCTGCTCAGACCTACCAGGTTGTAACCTTCACTACATCTATACAGAGCATACTGTCCAACTGTCCTCCCACTGGTTACCACAGAACCGTACTGGGGATCCGGTAGAGGCTCGCAACCTGAAATCATGACCACACATGGTATAACACTAAGAGTCTATCACAGTAACCCATTGCATACTGGAAACTCCTAAACGGGTAATTTGCAAACAGTGCAGGCCCAGATCAGACGCCACAGAATGCGGGGTCTGATCAGGGCCTACATTGTTTGCAAAAAGTTCAGCTATTTTCCAGATAAATTTGGAAGAAAACACAACCTGACATCCCTAAATTTTGTAATAGACACCTACTATATATAAGGAGGAAGATTCCCGTAGGTACAAAAAGGGTTATCACTCTGGGTAAAAATTTCAGCAGACATTTTAATTTTTCCCTCTTGTCTTCATTGGGGGCAATTTGTAAGAAATGTCAATCCTGTTTTCAGGGAAAAATATAAGAGACCATAAAGGACCAAGCCGCCTGTGCAACTACAGCTTCTGGTGTTTCCTCACTTGCGGCTTAGCCTCTCGCTCATCGCCACAAGGCTTTCTGCGTGGCTTGCATAAGTGTGCTTGCTGTGACTATGTGTTTATGATTTAGATGACATGCACGGTGAATTGGATTATGTTTGTTTGATTTGAGGTTTAAAGTCCCTGTCAACACTGTACAGGTCATTTTGGAGCCATTGTTTCCAATTTTGTGGGAATTTTACCGGACATTGAGATGAAATGACATCTCAAGCCCTTCCGTCCAATTAAACCAATAAGGTTTATATGCATTGACGGCTCAACTCGCATCACTTTTCCTGGGCATGCTTAGAACCTCTAAGCATTTTACCAGTACTCTTGTGCGCTGCATGGAAGCATCATGCAGCCCAATCTATTTCTTCAAGCCCAGATGGGCGGGGGCCGGTGAATTGGACTATAGTGAGGGAGAGACGTGAAGAGTCAACCTCACTCTCTCATCCTGACCAAGCCGGATCAAGAGGCATGACAGTGACAAGATATCTGGAGATTGGTCAGGGCAGTGGATTGTTTAGTAAATGTTGGTCAGTTGTAAGTAGACATGCTACATGCTTGTGCTTTGATCTTTACAGGGATCTATTACTCAACAGTACAATGCTAGAGCTATTTCTGAAGTGAAAGGTCTGGGCTCAGAAGATGGTCAATTTAGCAATATATTCTGTTGATCTCTGTTATGTCTAGCGATCACATTTGGAAAGCCAAGAGGTTGTATAAGGCTCATCCAGTCAGCAAAGTCTCTGATAAGTAGGGCTGGCTAATCGGAGCTGAAAAGATAATCAATCCTGTCATTGTGATCGATAATCGATTAGTAATTACTGTTTTGTTTGATTTGAGGTTTAACGTCCCCGTCAACACTGTAAAGGTCATTTTGGAGACGTTGCTTCCAATTTTGTGGAACTTTTACCCGACATTGAGATGAAATGACATCTCAAGCCCTGTCCCCCAATGAAACCAATAGGGTTTATTAGCATGGACGGTCCGCCTCGCACCGCGGTTCCTGGACAGGCTTAGATCCTCTAAGCGGTTTACCAGTACTAGTGTGCGGGCCGGATTCAGCTCTGCGTGGAAGCATCATGCAGCCCATATATTTCTTCAAGCCCCTATGGGCGGGGGCTTCAGTAATTACTGCAGATTTGGTTATAATTTTACCTGTCTGGCTTTCTGTCTGAGCATGACTTCTACCATATGCTGTACTTCGCCATATGCATATGAATGGACAGGCCTGAGCATACAGTGTAAACTTAGATGAGATGCCAAATAACGCGGCGTCTAATCTGGGCCTGCATTGTTTCCCACTCATACAGCTATTTTAGGCACAATTTTGGGTAGTAAATTGTACTTATCAAATAATTGATTGCAAGCAAATCAGTAATGATAATCATTTTTGTGGAATTTATCAATTGAATAATCGATTATCTGATTAAGGGTGACAGCCTTACTGATAAGACTGTACTGATGCAAAGGCTGTTTTCAGTCTTCGCACTTTTGGCTCATTTGTTCTCAGCTTACCTATAATTCTACAAGAAGGCAGGGTACCATTCCAACCCTGACTGGTACAGTGTCTTGTTTCATCACCAACTAGTGTAAAACCAGGCTCACAAGAATATGAAGCAGTCTGTTTGAATGTGGATCCACCTGGGAGGCTCAAGACTCCATTTTCTGGTTTCCCTGGGTAGCCACAAACTGTGACAATGAACAAATAAAACTGACTGGCTGTTTTGTTTTAACATCCTCATCAACACTGTAAAGGTCATTCCGGAGACAACGCTTCCAATTTTGTGGGACTTTTACCCAATATTGAGATGAAATGACATCTCAAACCCTGTTGCCCAATGAAACCAATAGGGTTTATAAGCATGGACAAGCCACCTCGCACCGCGGTTCCTGGACAGGCTTAGATCCTCTAAGCGGTTTACCAGTACTAGTGTGCGGGCCAGATTCAGCTCTGCATGGAAGCATCATGCAGCCCATATATTTCTTCAAGCCCCTATGGGTGGGGGCTGACATCTAAAACTTATCCTGCTGAATGAACTAATTTAGCCACACCTAACTTACTCATTTCAGGTAAATGAGTACATAATTAAACTTTGGCGGGATCAATAAAAATTGTGTCGCTTTATATAGAACATACAGTAAAATGCCTATATAAAGACCACTTTTGGCACTGTTCAAAAGTGGTCTTTAAGACCACTTTTGAACAGTCCCAAAGGTGATGTCTGACCAGAGGACACTGTCTGCAGAAAACAGAAAGAAACAAGATGTGTTTGTGAAACACTTACATGTCCCCAGGCATGGTCATTTTTTCAAAGTTAGTCACAGTTCAAAGTCAAGGTCATAGGTCAAGATTAATGGTTTGAGTGGGAAGCACTTGGCATAAGGAACTTACATGCCAAATATGAAGGCTCTATCTTAAACGGTTTGAAAGTTATTAACAATTTTATTTGTTCTTTTAAGTTGGTCAAAGGTCAAGGTCATGGTAAAAAATTTTTGCATGAATGTAAAGCTCTTATCACAAGGAACATACGTGCCAAATATGAAAGCTCTATCCCAAATGGTTCCAAAGTTATGACCAAAATGTTTGTTTTTTTTTTTAAGTAGGTCAACGGTCAAGGTCACAGGTCAAAATTTTTGCATGAATGTAAAGCTCTTGTTTCAATGAGCCTACATGCCAAATATGAAGGCTGTATCTCAAACGGTTCAAAAGTTATGACCAATGTTAACTTTTTCTTTCATGTAGGTCAAAGGTCAAGGTCACAGGTCAAATTTTTTTGCATGAATGTGAATCTTTTGTCACAAATAAGATACATTCCAAATATGAAGGCTGTATCTCAAGCCGTTCAAAAGTAATGACCAATGTTATGTTTTTCTTTTAAGTAGGTCAAAGGTCAAGATCAAGGTCACAGGTCAAATTTGTTTGCATGAATGTGAAGCTCTTGTCACAAGGAACCTACATGCAAAATATGAAGGCTGTATCTCAAATGGTTCAAAAGTTATGACCAAAATGTTATTTTTTTATTTTAAGTAGGTCAAAGGTCAAGGTCAGAGATCAAAATTGTTTTCCTGATTGTAAAGCTTCTGTCACAAGGAACATACATGCCAAATATGAAGGCTGTATCTCAAGCGGTTCAAAAGTTATGACCAATGTTATTTTTTTCTTTTAAATAGGTCAAAGGTCAAGGTCAAGGATCAATTTTTTTTGCATGAATGTGAAGCTCTTGTCACAAGGAACCTTCATGCCATATATGAATACTCTACCTCTAACAGTTCAAAAGTTATGACCAACGTTAAAGTTGTCCATGTACAAACCAACAAACAGACAGGGCAAAAACAATATGTCCCCGCTATCGCTACCGGGGACATAAAAAAATCTGCAGCCTTCTAAATAGGTTTTTGAAAGTAGAATGAGTCATAAGTTTAGGTGGTCTTAATAGCAGAATTTTACTGTATATAGCAAGTCCTTACCATACTATTGTTAGGATCCTATGACATTGTGTTCCAAACACTTGTTATAGTTAACCAAAAAATGTCAATCACGACAATTGTCGTCTGCTTTGCTGTCTGCTGGTTAACTTGAAAGTAATTGTTTGCAAACAGTGTGGATCCATATCAACTGCTCTTGTAGGAGCAGTCCGATCTAGGCCCACTCTGTTTGCCTGTATGAAAAAATATTTTTTAAAAGTTTGCAAAATAATTCAGCAGACGACATAAGCAACAACGATTTTTTGATGTAGTTTTTCTCAGTGTCTTAATGATTAATTTACAGTGTATAAATTAGGCAGAAAAATGAAAAGCTCATAGAGCAAAATTACCATTTGTGGTAATTTTTCTATATAATTTTTACATTTTCCTTGTTAGCTTTAACTTAATAATACCCAAAACTTTATAATTAGGAAGAGTGATAGAAACATTTCTGGCAGTTTCCTTCATCAAAGTTTAATAGATTACTGGTACCTTGCATAACCTGATGATCAATCAAAAACTACCAACCACTGATCATAACATTACCAGATGTTTCACAGACTGGCTTCTCGCTCCAGATGTTGTTGCTCTGGCATATCATGGTGGATGATCCTCGGAGACTGTAGCCATGGTGACAGGTAACCGTGGCAACTGAACCATATCCTGTACCATTTATTTCAACATCACCAAATGGAATGGTAAAATAGTCACAGACTGTAAAACAATGCATGTTCAGAAGTTATTCCTCTGTATGTAATGTTTTCAATGGTCTAAAACATTTTTGTGACCTGCATAATGATGCAAGAATTTTGTTGTTGTTTTTTTTTTTCAGTCTTTTCCTTTGCTTTTTTTTCCTTGAAACCAGGTCTGACATTTCATATAACGTGTGCCCAATGCATTACTTGAAATTCTTTACATTCATTATGGGCATTGGTGGATAGCCCTAGATATGAGGGGTTATCCACATATTTTTTTTCTTATTACTGCATGAAAATTTACATTGTGGGTACTCATTAGGAGGGTCTAGGCCAGGTGCTTCTAATGAATACCAAAAATGTGTGTTTTCATGCAGAAATAAGAAAAATATCAATACTGTTCAGCAGAAAAAAGCACCTTATCTTGAGCTATATCCATGGCCTAATGGGTAAGAGCACTGATGTCTCTCAACACTGTGATTTGGGCCTTGCTTGGGCCATCTGCCAGGTACCACATTATGCAATGGAAGTTCAGGTGTTTTTTCTCCAGGTACTCTGGTTTTTGCCCAGCTCTGATTAACAATCAGTTCGAAATACGTGAAATAATCTTGAAAGGGCCATCAAACCAAACCTCACCCAAATAACATTCACTACTTTACCGTAAAAATTCGCCTATAAGGCGATTCGGCTATAAGACGGGACCCCTTTTTCAGTTTTTCTAAGGTGGGATTTTGCTTATACTCTTTTATAAGACGGGTCAAATTTTTGCCATATCTGTCGGGCCTATCTGCTTCCGCCAGATGCCATTTAGATGTGAGAAATCGGTCTTTTTTCGTCAGAAAACCCCTCTACTTACCCCTTACATGGCTTGTTTGGCCGCTTGTTTATGTCTGTTGACATTCTGTGTCCTCATTTGTAAGAGTTACAAAGAGAGACAACTCTTATTGAATCTGAATAGGTATGTCTATTAAGCGTTGGGAAAGTGGGAAATTCATTTCCATCCACAAAATTTAGAAACATTTGTTGCAGCTTTTTTATAAGTAACTGAACGGTTTTTTTATCGGGGAACACAACACCTAGCCATTCAGTTTCAGAACCAACGCCCCAGCTAGCACAAAATAGCGGCAAACGTCGGGCCGATACGTCGTATCGCTGTCGGACCGGTGCATGCTTTGCTGGCTTAGGCTACACAGACTTCTATTTAATAGACGATAGGGGCTGACAAATCCATTTCCCGGTCGTCCAGGACAAGACCGAAATCACGCCGGGCAGGTGCACTTTGACCTTATGACCCTCGGTCGGGACAAGTGCAAAAAAAAAAAAATCGTCTACAACTGCCAGTCTTTTTGAGTCCTTAAATACGGTAAAACTAGACCAGTAAGTAAGTAAATCGCTGTCAATTCAGAGACAAACCATCTGTGTATTTATTACGGTTCAAGTATGACACTATTGTTAATCCCTATCGTATACATGTAATTGCCACCCTGCGGTGCGTGTCGATAAGGTGTGAAAATACGGTCAAGTTAGGTCTCTAATTTGTGTTTATCCTCCAGTCAAAATTTAATCCACAATCAATGTGAAAATGATGTAATTGCTCCTCAGACTATTAGCTACATCTAACGGTACATGTCTGCATTATAAAATCGGACTATTCTACGATCTCATGAATGGTTATGTTTTGGCGCCAAATAGCAGACGTTGGCGGGAAAAGTCGAACGCTGTTGTTGGTTATTGACACGGAGCTTCTGGGGATAATTCTGGAGCTGTGCAAAGAACTGATTTTCTATCCACCTCTATTCACAACGGCTTAGCTATCGGGAAAGTATTTTTTACCGGTTCCAAACTTTTTTTTTTATGAAAGAGATACATGCAATGACATTAAACACATGTGGGGGTAATGGCTTCGGATGACGTCATTTACCGCTCGCGTGCAGAAAAATCGTAGCGGTGGATTGTGGGCGGCGATTTATATCAATTCAAAAATCACCGATCGGCTTTTCCATATGTCTGGTCTTCGCCGGACATTGCCGGAAAAAAGCCTGCAGTCCATGACCTCGGCTATAAGACGGGGTCATTTTTTGGGCTCATTTTGGAGGGAAAAATCCTCGTCTTATAGCCGAATTTTTATGGACACAATTGCGTGCTACAATGCCATCTTTCATACCTGTAAAACTAGCATATTTCCAGATGAAAAATTTTTATGCCGTAAAAATCCTAAAAATTCCGTCACCTTAAGGACTTGCAGCAATACTCTGAAAATGCTGACAAATTTGTTTCACAATCCAGCAAGGAGTCCAATAGGTGCAGATGGAATGGCAAACAGTGTAGACCCTGATCAGACTGCTCCTTTAGGAGCAGTCTGATCTGGGTCTGCACTGTTTGTTTAGGCCTATATGTCACAATACTTAGGATCACAATATATGTCACAATACTTAGTCAGCCTCGATAGCACAGTGGTTAGCGCGTTCGACTCATGATCGAGAGGTTGTGCGTTCGAATCCGCCACCGGTATCGAGGTGTGTCCTTGGGCAAGACACGTAATGACAATGCCCCACTCCACCCAGGTGTAAATGGGTAGCAGTGGTGTAAAAGACACTGCCTCTCTCTCTCGTGCGCGCGTGAAAACACCCGGAATGAGTGTTCGAGAGCGATTCAATAAGCTTAAAGCTTTCATCGCAATCAAACTAAAATAAATTAGTATAAACTAATACTTAGGATCATTAAGGTATTTTCCTTATTTCTGCTCCATACATTGTGGATGATGTTAGAATTTCCTTTCTTTGTGCTTTCTACATCTAGAGTCCTTTAGTAAAAGACCATCTATGGGACTGGTCCTAAAGACAACTTCTGAACAGTCCCAAAGGTGGTCATTATAAAGGACTTAACTGTATTCTAAATATGGCTATCAGAATACTCTATATACAATTCAGAATTTGTTGGTATCAGTCTTTCGTAATTAAACTTAATTTTTCTGAAACAAATTAGTTTTGCCTGTACAGTGATTGACATAACTTTGCCACATCCATCAAATGATGATAATAATAGAAATAATAACAACAATGTTGCCCGGTGTGCAACTTGAAATCAGGATCACTCCATTACAAGTCAAGTGCTTTACCATGCACCATGCACTCTATGTAGACTGAAATCAAAGCATAGGCAAATGATATTACCGTATTCGACCTATTTACCGCACATGCTCCTATAAGCGCACACCCAAGCTTTTTCTGGAAAAAAATACACAAGCCCTCACTTTACAGTAACCTCCCAACAAATTCATATTGAGTTTTGCTGCATCTTTGACCTGGGGAAATCATATGTATATGTGGTGAACCACTATGCTGAAATTCAACTCTATAAAAAAATCATATCGGAAGCTTTTTTTTTCGTATTTTTTTTCGTATTGAGTGTGCGCTTATTAGGCAGATTTTTCACCACAATTTTGAAAAAACTAAGTGCACGGTGTGGTAAATAGGTTAAATACGGTAACTCTTATCATGCTGTTCACGACAACCCATATCTTTGGAAACAGTTTAGATCCAGATCAGATGGCTTCTGAAGAAGCCATCTGATCTGGATCTACACTGTTTGACATTCAGTTTATGAATTTGTAGGAATAAGTTACATGAAGAAATCTGATTGGTTGATATACAGAAATGGGTGTGGCTTAAATTAATATTCAGCAAGATAAGGGTTAAAACCTTTCACTGACATACCAACTGGTATACAATCTGGCGCTACATCATCCCAGGTACCATTGCCACACAGCCTTGTGTCAGAACCACTGATCAAATAACCTTCGTTACACATATAGGTAGCTACCTGACCTGTGGTCGTACCCACTGAGATTTTAACAGAGCCATTCTCTGGAGAGCCTAGGGGACCACAGTCTGAAATATTTTATTGACACATGTAATAGACTGTAAAATCCCAATCACAACTAGAGCTATCACTAAAGGTGATGAATACCCCCACAAAAACTGCCTTGATAGTACATCAGCGGCATTTTGCAATTTTTTCACTTGAAAGGGGCCATAACTATGTCGAAAATTGACGAATTGTAGTGGAAATCGAACTTGACCTGTATTTTATGATGTTACATCAGTGTACCAAAAATTATAAAAATCGGTGAAGCGCTTTTTCAGTTATCGTCTGGAAACCAAGTCAACAGACCGACCGACCGACCGACAGACAAGCTCACTCCTATATACCCCCCCAAATTTCATTTGTGGGGGTATAAAAATTGTCGTCTGCTTTGTTGTACGTCTGCTTGTCATTTTAAAAGTCACTGTTTCAAACAGTGTTGACCCACATAAGAAAAAAAAATCGGCCATGTATTTTTCCATGAGGAATCAATATATGAACTTTCAAAACATTAGCATACATGGTTCTAAAGTTATGCTGTGCAAAATAAAGCAGCAAGATTCCATGAGGAATCAATATATGAACTTTCAAAACATTAGCATACGTGGTTCTAAAGTTATGCTGTGCAAAATAAAGCAGCAAGATTCCATAAGGAATCAATATATGAACTTTCAAAACATTAGCATACATGGTTCTAGAGCTATGCTGTGCAAAATAAAGCAGCGAGATTTCATGAAGAATCCATATATGAACTTTCACAACATTAGCATACATGGGTCAAAAGTTATGCTATGCAAAATAAAGCAGCGAGATTAACCCTTATCTTGCTGAATATTCATTTAAGCCACACCCATTTCTGTCTATCAACCAATCAAATTACTTGATGTAATTTATTGCTACAAATTCATAAACTGAATGCCAAACAGAGTAGATCCTGATCAGATGGCTTCTTCAGAAGCCATCTGATCTGGATCTACACTGTTTGCAAAGATAGGGGTTGTCATGAACAGCAAGATAAGGGTTAAATGGCCAGAAATTGCAAAGGGTCATTACTCCAACAACATGTCATGTGATCTCTTCTACAGCCCCAATCAGTAGTTTTAATCCCCCCCCCCCCCAAAGCGGAGCGGGGAATATATGAATGGCCTTCGTCTGTCCATCTATCGACTGTCTGTCTGGGCCCACGAATGGGCACTAGTTGGGTAGGAAGTTGTTAAGTACTTTCCGTTTTATTCCGTAAGAGTCCAAAAATAGTTGCCAACAAGACTTTTTGTATTGTTTGGGTATTTTAGGGGTATTTTTGTGTCTTGTTGGGTCCTTTTTAACATGGAAGTACCCAACAAGTGTCCATATGTGAGGACGTCTGTCCATCTGTCCATAACACTTTCTTGTCCGCTCCATATCTCCTGAATTTCATTGAACTTTGGTCAATTATTCGTCTCAGTCAGCTGATGTGCAGAACACATAAATAAACCATGCTACCTCAAGGTCAAGGTCACAGTTGAAGGTCACGAGTTTGAAACTTGGAATTTTGTATCCGTTCCATATCTCCTTTATCCTTGGAAGGATTTTCATTAAAGTTTTGTGAAATATAACTTCACAGTGAGCTGATGAGCAGAACCCATAAATAAACCATGCCAACTCAAGGTCAAGGTCACAGGTGAAGGTCAAAAGGTTGAGTCTTGATACAAAGTGCGGCTGGGGATTTGGCTGTCCCTCAGACTGCTTTCTTGTTTTGTTTGAATTGAGGTTTTACCTCCCCGTCAACACTGTATAGGTCATTTTGGAGACGTTGCTTCCAATTTTGTAGGACTTTTACCCAACATAGAGATGAAATGACATCTCAAGCCCTGTTAGCCAATGACACCAATAGGGTTTATAAGCCTGGACGGTCAGACTCGCACTGCTTTGCCTGGGCATGCTTAGATCCTCTAAGCGTTTTTTTTTTTTTTTTACTGCCCTTTCAAGATTATTTCACTCATATCAAGCTGATGGTAAATCAAAAGTGGGTGAAAACTGGAGTACCCGGAGAAAAACCACCTGACCTTCCGTTGTAGAACTTGGCGTCTCACATTTGACCCGAGCCAGGCTTGTCTCTAAGCAATTTACCAGCACTCGTGTGCGGTTTCAGCTCCGCGTGGAAGCATCATGTAGCCCATCGATTTCTTCAAGGCCAGATGGGCGCTCCCCCTTCCCCAATCAGTATACTAACAACAATATCCGTGAAACCGATGGATGCTCCGGAACGTGCAATAGTCGGAACAGGAAACATTATCCTAGTTAAAGAGCGGTATACTGTGTATACTCACTGTACTTCAAAATGGAGTATAACAAAACCTGTTGGTGGACAAATTAGCTTGCCTGATTGCACTGTCATACAAACATCAGCAACATAGAAGGCAGAATAAATGAAAGGAAGCGTCTTCAGGTATGATACCATACCCCAAGATCCTGGGTGGTAGTTTAGCTATATTAATTCGGTAAAACTGTTTAATACAAACTATTGAAAACTTTCTCTCGTACACAGAGGCAATCCTCATAGGACTGTCTCCAGGTATGGTTCAATATTGGGTGCCTTTACATGCATATAAAATATCACACGGGTTCGAAAATGGATCTGATCCTATCCCCTTGACTATCAAAAAAGGTCATTTTGACCATCTGCCAAGACTAGCTTGTTTCACTTTGATCCAATTTATCTGCAACTCTAATGTAGATGGATGACTTGCAATTTCACATGCTTTTTAGCAGTATTTCAGCTTTAACTAACATACTTTTTGCGATACCTTGCACACAAGATTTCAATGTTATTTTATTAAAAGGGAAATAACTCTAAAATGGCAGATAATTCATATTGGAAGAGGATTACAGGATACCTATTTTTTCATGAGGAATACATATATGAAATATCAAAACACTAACATGCATGGTTCTAAAGTTATGCTAAGCACAAGAAAGCAACACAATTAAATGCCCAGACATACTCAAACAAAATTTCATAAAATTGGTTGAAAATTTAATCAGGTGATCTCCTCCTTAGTCCCAATCAGTATACAAAATATCAAGGCTCTAGCTCAAATATTTTTTCAGATATCTTGCACACAAGATTTCAATGTCATTTTATCAAAGGGAGATAATTCAAATAAGAAAAAAATACGGGTCGCCTATTTTTTCACAAGGAATCTATATTTGAAATTTCAAAACACTAGCATACATGGTTCTTAAGTTATGCTTGTCACAAGAAAGTGTGATGTGTGAAGGAATGAATGGACAAGCCAGAAGTAGTATGCCTCCCCAACTTTTTCAAAGTTGGGATGGAAGCATATTAACCCATTTCAGACTGGAAACCCCTCAACGGGTACTGAGGCAAACAGTGCAGGCCCAGATCAGACGCCACAGAACGCGGCGTCTGATCAGGTCTGATCAGGGCCTCCACTGTTTGCAAAAAGTTCAGCCATTTCCCAAACCAATTTTGAAGAAACCACAACCAGACGCCCCTAAATTTTGAAATGGACTCCTGCTATATATAAGGAGGAAGATTCCATTCGGTACATAAAGGGTTAAAAACATTGCCTACAACCCCAGATAAGAAGGAATGATGAAGATAATTTTAATTATTTCTCCATAAAAAACATACATTGCTGATACTTATTAGAATCACTTCATCAATCTACACTGTAGCAATAGGTATATGTATCAGTATATTGGGCTGAATGCCTTACCATACAGTAGGCAAGAGGGTGGTACCCCACTCCAACCGCCGTCTGCACAAAAGCGGATACCATCGCCCATGAGGTAGTAACCATGGTAACAGCTATACACTGCCACAGACTGATAGGCGGTGCTGTTGGAAAAGGCCACAGTTCCTCCAGTAATGGTCAAGGGGCCACAATCTGAAATAGCATTAAAATTTTCCATCTGTAAGTAGACTCTGAAATAGGGTTCATAGAGAATCATACAACTACCACACCATGCAATCATATCTTACCTAATTTGTGCCTGTTAGTAGACACTGAAATATTGTTTGTAGACAACCTCACAAGTACCCCACTATGCCATCATACCTTACCTAATTTGGGTCTGAAGTTGGCTTTGAAATAATGTTTGTTGACAATCATACAACTATCCCATACGCCATCATATCTTACCTAATTTTTGCCGTTATGTGGCTCTGAATAATGTTTGTAGACAATCTAACTACTACTCCACCATTAGCCGGTCTCGGTAGCTCAGTCAGATGCGTGTCTGACTGGTGATCGGGAGGACGCGGGTTCAATACCTACAGGGGTCGGCAACATTCTTTGGAGGAGATTGATCATGAAATCTTTTCTACAGTCGCTGATTCAAGAAGGGCAGTTGTCAGTTTCTGGTGAAGATTGTGCACTATACTGGTTAACCCCTTATGTATAAGCTTGCCCAGGAAAAGTGTGGATAGGTAAACTGACTGGCTCAAAATGACCTAAACAGTTTTGACTGGGCTGTTAAACACAATTACAAACATTACTACTCCACCAGGCCATCATGTCTTAGCTAATCGGTGCCTATAAGTTGGCTCTGAAAA
Organism: Lucinisca nassula; assembly: GCA_963580285.1. Taxonomy (NCBI): domain Eukaryota; kingdom Metazoa; phylum Mollusca; class Bivalvia; order Lucinida; family Lucinidae; genus Lucinisca; species Lucinisca nassula. The sequence goes on from OY757019.1 coordinate 47,572,950, forward strand.
AAAGATTGTAGACAGTCATACAACTACCCCACCATGCCATCACACCTTATCTTATTTGTGCAGAAGTTGGCTCTGAAATAATGTCTGTAGACAGTCATAAAACTAGCCCACCATACGATCATATCTTACCTAATTTGTGCCTGAAGTTGGCTCTGAAATAATGTTTGTAGACAGTCATACAACTACCCCACAATGGAATCATATCTTACCTAATTTGTGCCTGAAGTTGGCTATGAAATAAAGTTTGTAGACAGTCATGCAACTAGCCCATCATGCCACATACCTTACCTATTTTGTGTCTGAAGTTGGCTCTGAAATAACGTTTGTTGACAGTCAAACAACGCCCTAAGACACCATACATTACCCAGTTTGTGCCAGTAGGTAGACCGGTAGATTGTGTTGTAGTTTACTTGAGGGTCATAGTGTGTCATGTCAGCTAATGGTTTGCCATCAGGGGCAAGTTGTTCAAAGCATCGTTAGCTTAAAGAGCTCATTAGCGTTCAAATTGTTAACTGTTCTAGCCAGTACAATATCAAAAATTTTGGTATTTTTGCTGAAAAAATGTGAGCAGCTTTTGCATTCGCAAAAGCTGCTCACATTTTTTTTCAGCAAAAATTTCAGCATATTTGCCATATTTAATGACCGAAGTTTTAACGATACGTTAACCAACGATGTCGTTAGTTTTGAACAACTGGCCCCAAGTGAACAAATCTGTGTAATAAACACTACTCTAAACCCCACTTTATATTGAGAAAGGTGTGATTTAAAGTGGTATTCATTATTTTCGTTATTTTTGTTTGAAAAAACAGATTATTTGTACTCATTAAAACCATCTCATTGGACTAGAAATCAGATAACTATGGAACATTTTCATCTGAAAAGTACTAATTTTTATAGATAAGAATGACGCCATTTTAGCGCATCGCCCATAATGGTCGATTAACTGTTGACTTAATGATTTCTTTTTGTTTTGTTTGATTTGAGGTTTAACGTCCCCGTCAACACTGAAAAGGTCATTTTGGAGACGTTGCTTCCAATTTTGTGGGACTTTTACCCGACATTGAGATGAAATGACATCTCAAGCCCTGTTGCCCAATGAAACCAATAGGGTTTATTAGCATAGACGGTCCGCCTCGCACCGCGGTTCCTGGACAGGCTTAGATCCTCTAAGCGGTTTACCAGTACTAGTGTGCTGGACGGATTCAGCTCTGCGTGGAAGCATCGTGCAGCCCATATATTTCTTCAAGCCCCTATGGGCGGGGGCGGTTAATGATTTCTTGTTTAAGTGAAATGAGCAAACGAATAATCTGGATTCCCCATGATCAATTAACCATTAAGACACCAAATAACAAGAAAAACACCAAATGGCATTATGGACAGGTTTTTCAGGGTTAACCAAAAGATAAACCGGGACGCGGATGCCCAGCCGGCCGCCCGCCCGCCCGCACGGACATCGCTTTACAAAAGGACAGAATTTTTCCTTGAAAAACCCGTCCAAAAATGCATCTGAAAAAGTCATCTGTTTATGTTGTCTGCTGCACCTACTTGTAAACTTTTAAAAATATTCAGGCCTCCTAGTGGCCCTCTTTGAAAATATAGGTTTTTATATAGGTTCTTCTTACTCAAAATATAGGTTATTTACAGGTTTTTCAATAAAAATAAAGGTTAAAAAAAGAGTCTTCCAAACTTACATAAAGATTTAAAACTGAAGAAAAAATATTTGATGAATTTTTGTGCCACAATTACTCAGGTAAACTTGATCTAAATTTACTAAGTCCGAGCGAGCGAAGCGACGGAGGAAAAAAAATACGATTTCTTGACAGTTTTCATCACTTTTTATGGGACTAAAAAGAAAAAAATAGTGGTGCATTTTGAAGAAAATATAGGGTTGAGTCGCAAGAAGGTTCAAAAAGTGAAAAATATAGTTTTTTTTTTCATGAAAATACAGGCTTTTTGTAGGTTTTATGAACAAAATAAAGGTTTTATAGGTTTGGCACAAAATTATAGGTTATTATAGGTTTTATAGGTTTTGCTAGGAGGCCTGAATATTTCTGCAAACATACAAACAGTGTGTACCCTGATCAGACTGCTCCTAAAGGAGCAGTCTGATCTGGGTCCACACCGTTTGCAACAATAGCTTAAAGTTCCCAGCAGACAATAAAGCAGATTTCAGATTGGCATCTAATTGGTTAATATCATCTCCGTGTACATAACAAGCTACATTTATTATCATACTGTTGTTTGTGGTCACTACGGAAGCTTAATCAGCTTATACAAAATGTATTGATCACATAGAAAGAATTCTGATGAAGACTATGTCACCTTCAATTACACACTGTGGAGCTGAGCCTTGCCACTGTCCATTACTCTGACAAACTCTTGTGTTGCTTCCCATCAGCCGGTACCCATCTGAGCATGTATAAGCAGCACTATCCAAATATCCAGTACCAGGTGAGGTGTCAACTTTACCGTTCTCTGGGTGGTCCAGGTCGGGGCAAACTTGAAAATATTATACATGTACAATGATCATAGCAAGAGATAAGGTGCGTATTTTGTGATAATTCAAGGATAGTTTTCTTTATTCCTCCATATAAACCTATGTTGTGCGTTTGTTTGTTTGTTTGAATTGGGGTTTAACGACCCCGTCAACACTATTTAGGTCATTTTGTAGCCTTCACTTCCAATTTTGTGGGACTTTTACCCGACACTGAGATGAAATGACATCTCAAGCCCTGCCACCCAATGAAACAAGAAGGCTTATATGCATTGGACGATCTGACTCACACTGCTTTGCCTGGGCAGGATTAGTCCTTCTAAGCTGTTTACCAGTACTCGTGTGTGGTCAGATACAGCTCTGCGTGGAAGCACCATGCAGCCCAATCTATTTCTCCAAGCCCCGATGGGCATGGGTGACTATATTGTGCGTATTCATTAGAACCTCCTTGTTGAGGCAGTTCTAATGAATACACACAACATGGGCAGAGTTCTCGGAAACGCCGAATCCGGCCTGTTTTTGCTTTTGTACGCGTAAAATTTCCCGTCGTGGATTCTTAATTACGCCAATTTTTTTTCGCCTGACGCGTCCATAATCCAGTGTAAAAATGACCTCAGTCACATCAAAAGATGACAGAGGGTGTCCAATTGATCTCCAAATTTAGCTACCGCTTTTGGATCAAAAGTTTACCGTTAATCGTCGCCGCCAGGCTTGTTCAAGCATTACCTGGCGAGGACAGTCGTCTGTATTACTCTCTCGGCCAATCAGAGCGTCACGGCTAGAAGATTGGCAGGTCAGTCTTGCGGTTTGAGAGAGGCTGATTAACATTAATTGACTGTTTTGTGTCCGGATACTTGAATACACAGTTGAATTATCGGTAATTTGATTGTTGAAAAAATGTCGGAGGCATAATTAAAGGATGCAATAATCTAGTGTATAAATCGTCTTTATTACAATTAAAGACAATTATGACTCGAGTTTGTCGCATTATCAAGTTACCTTGATTAGGCCTATTTGAATGAAAGAAATTAATTATCAAGTGTTGAACTGCCTGCTAATAGGGGTGGTCCGGAACAGACACCTGTTGCATCTGATCTGGGCCTGCACTGTTGGTATTTTTTTTTTATTGAAATGGTCTTAGTCATACGTCCGTCCGTCTTACCGGATAACTCCTAGACGGTGATAGATAGAAACTTGAAACTTTGGGAACTGACAGATCCTTGGTCTGGGGAGTGCATGACACTTTCAGAACTTTGATCACGCCTCAAAGAATCCAAAAGTTTCATATGCCATTTTATGAACTAGGATGTAGTGCATGGCCTGAACGGACTTGTCCTGTTGGTGAAGCCTGATCAGAGCCTGTACTACTGTTAACTGCTCATACTCAATTTAAACCCATATCCTGATGAATAAATTAATTTACCCAGTCCACTCCTGACTTTCAAAGCAGAAGTAAAACAAAGATCAGGAATCGATACAATTAACTTACTCCATCCATCAAAGACACCAAAGGGAAAGAAACACAAACATTAAGCGACCAGACCATAATGGAAACCTAAACAAAGGAAGGCCATAAGGACAGTTACTTTCCCACAAAATGGCCATATGGCCATCTAAAATAAAAAGACACAAGTGATACACACAGTAAGTAACAAACAACACCATAAATAAACCGCCACAGAAGAACCGCCTTGGAACAGTCAGTGGAATGATTTCCACTGGGGGGCTTAAATCGATTTTACGTGGCCACAATCCTCGCCCTTTCTTCCGTCGCGATTTAGACAAATAATTCGTTCAGTCCGCATGAAGGCCTCCTAAATTCAAAGCCTAATGTAATTTATCCATTCAAATTCACAATCTGAGTGACAGTGTAAATCCTGATTAGATAGAAGCCATCTGATCTCGATCTCCACAGCAAGTAAAGGGTTTGTCATGTTAAGCAGACTAAGGGTTCAAGCCCCAAAATCTTTTGGAGTCACACTCTACAGCCGTACGCATTTAGATATAATTGACACACGTTTTTAGGGTCAAACTCCAACTTTTCAAAATTTGACTCCAACTTTTCAGATTTGAATCCAACTTTTTCCATGGATGGATTCTTAAACTCCTATTTTCAAAATCCTAGTGAGAACTCTGACGGGTTTTTATGGAGAATCTTCAGTTATCACAAAATCAAACCTTATCTTTTGCTATGAACCGTAAGTACAGTGAAATCCGCTATTAACCCTTTTTGTACCAAATGGAATCTTCCTCCTTATATATAGCACGAGTCCATTTCAAAATTAAGGGGTGACAGATTGTGTTTTTGTTCAAAACTGATTTGGAAAATGGCTGAACTTTTTGCAAACAGTGGAGGCCCTGTTTCTGCATTCTGCGGCATCTGATCTGGGCCTGCACTGTTTGCCAGGCTACCCGGGTTAAGAAACCCTAAAGGGGTACCTTGGCAAACAGTGCAGGCCTAGATTTGTTTGTCAAGAGTTCCATTTTCCAAATCAATTTCTAAGAAAACTTAACCGGACACCCCTAAATTTTGAAATGGACTCCTACTTTATACAAGGAGGAAGATTCCATTTGGTAGAAAAAGGGTTAAGGCCACCTACATTTAAATTTAAGACTAATTCTGCTTTAAAATTTAAAAAGATTTAATATTTGGAACAGTGCAAATATGCTTTCTTCCTTTTTTCTGCACACAATGTCCTCTAGTCAGAGATCACCATTGGAACTGTTCAGAAGTGGTCTTAAAGACCAATTCTGAACAGTCCCAAAGGTCGTCTTAATATACATGTAGGAATTTTACTGCATTCTGCCACCTTAACCCTTCTCTTGCTGAATATTCAGTTTAGCCACACCCATTTCTGACTTTGAACCAATCAGATTAATTGATTTAATGTATTCCTACACAGTCATAAATAATAATAATTATTGAATGTAAAACAGTGTAGATCCTGATCAGATGGCTTCTTCAGAAGCCATCTGATCTGGATCTACACTGTTTCCAAAGATAGGTGTTTTCGTGAACAGCATGATAAGAGTTAAAGACCACTTCTGAACAGTCTCAAAGATAGTCTTAATATGCATGTATGAATTTTACTGCATTCTGCCACCTTAACTCCTTACCATACTTGTTCAAAAATTTGAACACGTACAACAGTACATGTCTAAAACATCTGAATCAGTATAGGCCATGTTCTGCAGCATCTCAACTGGGTCTACACTGTATGCTCAGGCCTGTCTGTCCGAAAACAAACAGTAACTAGAAATGTTTTCATAGGAAAACAATGTCCCCTCACCATATATATATATATCTCCTAACACCCATTTGACTTTAATAACTAGGTTAAGGTCACCAAAATGTAAGCTGCAAACAAGCCATTTTTGGACAAAAAAAGACTGTTTTTTGGGAGCCTGTGACCTTAAAAGAAAAACAGTCATTAACTAGAAATGTGTCCAGTCGACACAGATGCCCCTGCCAAGGGCCCCGCCTCACCCCGAAAATCCATGTTGCAACAAAATTTTCTAAGTTTATGACCTTGACCTTCAGGTCATGGGCAGGGTCGTTGGTATGGGTGAATGAGACTTGGGACCTGTATCTATCATCATTTGAAATATGAAGCCAATATATAAATATGAGCCGTTAAACTTTAAAAGCATAATAAGACTTAGTCTGTGACCTTGACCTTGAGGTCAGGGGTGGGGGTATATACAACTTTGGACCTGTAAATATCATCATACCAAATTCGAAGCAAATCTATATGGTTTGGTGAGTATGAGCTCTTAATAAACTTTAGATAAAAAATTTCTTTGTCTGTGACCTTGACCTTTAGGGCACGTGCATGGGTGGGGGTATTGGACCAGTATCAATCATCATACCAAGTATAAACTTAATTCATCATACGATTTGGAAAATATAAACTCTTAAAATATCTAACAAGGCATCGCATGCGATACAAATCCCCTCGCACAAGACAACTTCGTGTGTGGAAATCACTGAAATGGCAAAAGTCCAACTTGCTTGAGATATTATCATATGCAACATTTGTGTAAAGTTTGTTTAAAAAATCATCAATAAATGTAGGTTCTAGAGTGATGACAATGTTTCTCTAAAAATAGCCATACTGACCTTGACTTGAGGCCATGACCGCGAAAGTAGATCTTGCTCAAGATATTATCATAAGCATCTTTTGTGTGAAGTTATATTAAAATCTGTTAATAAATGTAGGCGGTAGAGCGAGGACAAAGTTTTTCTAAAAATAGCCATAGTGATCTTGACCTTGAGGTCATGACCTTGAAAGTCAAAGCAACTCAAGATATTATCATGAGAAACATTTGTGTAAAGTTCTATTAAAATCCATCAATAAATGTAGGCGCTAGAGCGATGACAAAGTTTTTCTAAAAATAGCCACAGTGACCTTGATCTTGAAAGTCGAAATAGCTCGAGATATCGTCATCAGGAACATTTGTGAGAAGTTATATTGAAATTGGTGAAAAAATGTAAGTGCTAGAGCAATGACAAAGTTTTTCTAAAAATAGCCACAGTGACCTTGACCTTGAAAGTCAAACTCGCTCGAGGTATTGTCATAAGGAACATTTGTGTGAAGTTATATTGAAATCAGTGAAGAAATGTTGTCGCTAGAGCGATGGCAATGTTTTTCTAAAAATAGCCACAGTGACCTTGTCTGTGACTGAAGTCTGTGATCTTGACCTTGACCTTGAGCTCATTGGCATGGGTGGGGGTATCGCTGAATAAAATGGACAGATATCTAACATCATACCAAATATCAACTCAATTCATCGCACGATTTGGAAAATATCAACTCTTAAAATATCTAATTAAAAATTAAGTCTGTGACCTTGACCTTGAAGCCATAGGCATGAGTGGGGGTATTGCCAAATAAACATTTGGACCTGTATCTATCATCATAGCATACATAAGCCAAATCCATCATATGGTTTGGAAAATTTGAGCTCTTTAAAATCTTTAACATTTAAATTGTCTAAGTCTGTGACCTTGACCTTGAGGTCAAAGGCATGGGTGGGGGTATTGCTGAATAAAACATTGTTCCTATATCTATCATCATATGAACCAAAGCCATCATAAAAGTTCAGGTTCTACCAGGTACAAATACCTTAACTGGAGTCTTTAACATGGAAACTTTCTAAGTCCATGACCTTGACCTAGTTTTGGGTATCGCTGATTAAAACTTTGGACCTATATCTATAATCATACCAAATATGAACCAATTCCATCAAATGGTTTGGAAAATATGAGTTTTAAAATGTTCAAGTCTACCTGTTACAAAAACCTTAACCTGAGTCTTTAACAAGGAAAATTTCTAAGTCTGTGACCTTGACCTTGAGGTCACTGGCATGGGTGGGGGTATTGCTTAATAAAACTTTGGACCTATATCTATCATCATACCAAAGATGAACCAGTTCCATCAAATGATTAGGAAAATATGAGTTCTAAAAGTTCAGGCTCTACCTGTTACAAAAACCTTAACCTGAGGTTACAGGATCAAGTACGTACGTACGCACACACACACACAGACAGACATACACATGTATGCATATACGCACGTACGCAAGTACGTACGCAAGCACGTAGGGAAAACCGAAAAATTATATGCCCCCGGCATCATGCCCATGCGGGGGCATAAAAAGCTCACCTCACCAGAATCTAATCCAATTTGGTAGATTGTAATTAAATATTGTACCCGAGTTTGACCAACATTCATCAATTCTTAAATGATATAGGTCACAGAAAAGCCATTTTTGGCCCCAAAAGAACAGGTTTTGGGAGCCCTTGACCTAAAGTGTGCAGACAAGCCATTGTTGGTCTAAAATTGACTGTTTTGGTGGGCAACCTGTGACCTTGAAAAAAAGGTCAAGGTCACCAAAATCTGATCAAATCTGTGGTATGTTGTAATGATATATTGTACCAAGTTTTAATAAAATTAATTCGTTAATGAGATATTGTGCAGACAAGCCATTTTTCCCCAAAATTGTCTGTTATTGGGCATATGTGACCTTGAAAAACAGGTCAAGGTCACTAAAATCTAATCAAATCTCTGGTGTGTTGTCATGATATATTGTACCAAGTTAAACTAAAATTAATCAATTCGTTAATGAGTTCAGTGCAGCAGACAAGCTATTTTTGGCCCAAAATTGGCGGCTTTTGGGGGCCTGGGACCTTGAAAAAGGGTCAAGGTCACAAAAATCTAATCAAATCTGCAGTATGTTGTAATGATATACTGTACCATGTTTGACAACAATTAAACAATTTGTTAATGAGACGGTGTGCAGACAAGTCATTTTTGGCCCAAAATTGACAGTCTTTGAGGGCATGTGACCTTGAAAAAAGTCAAGGTCACCAAAATCTAATCAAATCTTTGTTATGTTACAATGATACATTGTACCAAGTCTGACTAAAATTAATAATTCGTTAATGGGATAGAGTGCAGACAAGCCATTTTTGGTCCAAATTTTACAGCTTTTTGAGGGTCTGTGACTTAGAAATAAAGGTCAAGGTCACCAAAATCTAATCAAATCTGCGTTATTTTGCAATGATACATTGTACCTAGTCTGACTTAAATTAATTAATTCCTTAATGGGGTAGAGTGCAGACAAGCCTTTATGGCCCAAAATTGACTGTTTTGGTCAGCCTGTGACCTTGAAAAAAAAAGGTCAAGGTTACCAAAATCTTATCGAATCTGTGGTATGTTGTAATGATATATTGTACCAAGTTTGACTAAAATAAATCAATTCGTTAATGAGATAGAGTGCAGACAAGCCATTTTTGGCCCAAAAATGACTGGTTTTGGGGGCATGTGACCTTGAAAAACAGGTCAATGTCACCAAAATCTGATCAAATCTGCAGTATGTTGTAATGATATACTGTACCAAGTTTGACTAGAGTTAATCAATTCGTTAATGAGATAGAGTGCAGACAAGCCATATTTTGCCCAAAAAAGACTTGTTTTGGGGGGGTCTATGACCTTGAAAATGAGGTCAAGGTCATCATAACCTAATGAATGTTTTCCCAATCCTAGTAATGTAACCATGCAAGTTTGGTCAGAATCCATATATAAGTTGAAGAGATAAAGTGCTGCAAACAGGCTATGCTGATGCACAAGCAAACGGGATCTGCACCAACAAGAGGGCCAAATGGCCCTATATCGCTCACCTGTATAGTTGGTTGAATTTATTAAGGTGACCATTTCATGTTGCTACAAACTAAATAACTAAGCTCTGGGACTAATGGTTTCAGAGGAGAAGATTTTTTTCCGTTTTCCATTCTGTTTTGCGTGGAAGCATCATGGAGCCCATTTATTTCTCTAAACCCCGATGACGGCCCCCGCCCATTGGGGCTTAAAGAAATATATGGGCTGCATGATGCTTCCACGCAGAGCTGAATCCGGCCCGCACACTAGTACTGGTAAACCGCTTAGGGGATCTAAGCCTGTCCAGGAAACGCGGTGCGAGGCGGACCGTCCATACTAATAAACCCTATTGGTTTCATTTGGCGACAGGGCTTGAGATGTCATTTCATCTCAATGTCGGGTAAAAGTCCCACAAAATTGGAAGCAACATCTCCAAAATGACCTTTACAGTGTTGAGGGGGACCTTAAACCTCAAATCAAACAAACAAACAAAAACCAACCCCCGATGAGCGCCCATGGGAATGGCCAATTTTGACCCCACAAGTTACATGTTTAATATTTAAGCTCTGGGCCCTGTGGTTTCAGAGAAGAAGATTTTTGAAGTTTTTTCAATTGTAAGTCTATGGAAGCTTAAGAGCCCTGTGGTGTGGCCATTTTGGATCCCAGGGGCATAATTGGCATGATTTATGTAGTTGGCCACTTGATGTTGCTACATACTAAATATCTAAGCGCTGGGCCCTGTGTTTTCAGAGAAGAAGATTTTTTAAGTTATTCCCCTTACAAGTCTTAGGGAACTGATGAGCCCCGGGGCGTGGCCAAATTTGGCCTCAGGGGTCTGGTTAGCAGGATTTAAGTTGGTGACTATTTTATGTTGCTACATACTAAATATCTAAGCACTGTGCTTCATGATTTCAGAGAAGATGTTTGAAGCTTTTTTTCCCATTATAAGCCTATGGGAGCTAAGGGGCCCCAGGGTGTGGCCAATTCAGATCCCAGGGGCATGATTGGCAGGATTTATGTAGGGGACCACTTGAAGTTGCTACAAGCTAAATATCTAAGCTCTGGACCCTGTGGTTTCAGGAGAAGATTTTTTTAATTTTTCCCATAGTAAGTCTATGGGAGCTATATGTTCCCATGGCAACCAGAATTCTAATCCAATCAGCCCAAAAACCTTATGGCATTGCAGCCTTTCCCCTTACCTGATGATGCCTCTCATAAAATTTGATCGAGATTGGCCGTGGGGTATTTGTGATATACTTATTTGAAAATTTTTTACGGATGCACCCACACACGGACGCACAATGGAAAAAATGTGATCACAAAAGCTCACCTTGTCACTTTGTGACAGGTAAGCTAAAAATATCAGCTATTTTTACATGAGGAATGTATATATGAAATTTCAAAACCCTAGCATACACGGTTCTTAAGTTATGCTTTGCAACAAGAGCGTATCAGACTGACGAAGGAAGAACAGACAAGCAAACTAAAAGCAATTGAAGTTGGGGGCATAATTAAATTAAAATCCATCAATAAAAGTAGGTGCCAGAGCAATAACAAAGTTTTTCTAAAAATAGCCACAGTGACCTTGACCTTGAGCCACAGACCCTGAAAGTCAAACTCGCTATAGCTATATACCCAACATTTGTGTGAAGTTATATTAAAATCCATTACTAAATGTAGGCGCTAGAGTAATGACAAAGTTTTTCTAAAATTAGTCACAGTGACCTTGACCTTGATCCCCAGTCCCTGAAAGTCAAACTCGCTCGAGATATCATCATACTCAAAGTTTGTGTGAAGTTATATCAAAATCCATCAATAAATGTAGGAGCTATGACCGAGGTTAAGTTTTTTGGTTAAGGTTTTCAAACAAGAGTGCTTTGATGGCCCTTTATTCGCACACCTGAGTCATTTAAAGCAATTTGACCTGATGACTTAGTCTTTGACCCGACAACTGACGCAAAACTGTGTCCTCTAGAGAAAGATAACAAGGTTTAAAAGAAACATGACTTAGCTATATGACACTAACCATAGTAAGTTGAATGGCATATCATTAATTCAAACATTTGGTAAAGTGCTATGAAGATTAATGCAAACTTGTAGCCTCTAGAGACAGAAATCTGACATTATGACCTTGTTTTGACCCCATATAACCAGTATTTGAATCTGACAAAGGTATCATTAAGACAAGGTTTTAATAAAATTTGGCCTTGGTTTTGATCCGCCATGACCTACATTCTAACTTGATAGAGATATAATCATGTCAAACACTTTTGCAAAGGGATACGAAGACTGAAGAAATATTGTGGGGTCTGAGGTGCACACATGATTTTAACAAAATCTTACCTAGTTTTTGCTCTGAAATGACCCATATTTAATCTTGACTGAGATATCATCATGTAAAGTTTTTAGAAGATTGAAGCACACAAGGTTGTAACGAAATCTGACCTGGTGACGTAATTTTTTTATCTGACATGACCCATATTCGAACTTGATTGTGATATCATTAAGTCAAACATTCAGAGGTTTCATGAGAATTGAAGCAAATCTGTGGTCTCTAGGGTGCACACAATGTTTTAACAAACTTTGACCTAGTGACCTAGTTTTTTTATCCCACATGACCCATATTCGAACTTGACCGAGACATCATCAAGTCACACATTCAGGTGAAGATTCATGAAGATTGAAGCAAAACTGTGGTCTCTGGGATGTACACTATGTTTTTTTATAAATTTGACCTACTGACCTAATTTTCAATCTGACATGACCCATATTCAAACTTGAACAAGATATCATCAAGTCAAACATTCAGGTGAAGTGTCATGACGATTAAAGCAAAACTGTTGCCACTAAAGTGCACATAATGTTTTAACGAAATTTGACCTGGTGACTTGGTTTTTATCTGACATCACCCATATTGGAATTTGACTGAGATATCATCAAGTCACACATTTAGATGAAGTTTCATGAAGATTGAAGCAAAGCTGTGGCCTCTAAGGTACACACAAGGTTTTGAAGAAATCTGACCAGTGACCTATTTTTAGATTCAAATTTAATTAAGATATCATCAAGTCAAACATTCCAGTGAAAATTGCGGTTTTTAGGGAGCACACTAGGTTTTAATGAAATTTGACCTAGTGACCCATCTTTTGATCTCACATGACCCATATTCGCAATTGACCTAGATATCATCATGTCAAACATTCAGGTGCAGTTTCATGAAGATCAAAGCAAAACTGCAGTCTCTAGGAGGCATACAAGGTTTAAACAAAATTTGTCCTAGTGACCTAGTTTTTGATCCGACATGACCTGTATTTGAACTTGACCGAGATATCATCAAGACAAACATTCCAGTGAAGTTTCATGAAAATTAAAGCAAAACTGATGCCTCTTGGGTGCACACAAGGTTTTAACGAAATCTGACCTAGTAACCTAGTTTTTGATCTCACATGACCCATATTCGAACTTGACTGAGATATAATCAAGTCAAACATTCACTTAAGGTTTCATGAAGCAAAACTGCGGACTCTATGGTGCACACCAGGTTTTAATGCAATTTGACCTAGTGACCCAGTTTCTGATCTGACATGACACATATTTGAACTTGACCGAGATATCATCAAGACAAACATTCTGGTAAAGTTTCATAAAACTGTCTTGTCGGGGAACTGTCTTGTTCCCCCTTGTACTTGTAGGAAGGCTGTTGCAGATATGTTGTGAAATATGTAGGGCATATCAAGTGATGCTATAAATCTATGATTATATAACAATTAATTCAAAATAATATTATAACAATGAATTTAAATAAATAAAATTCCACTGACTTTTGATAGTAAGAAAAGTACAGCACCTTGTGCTTAAATATGGGTCATGTCTGGTATCATATAGGCTGTCAAGGCATGTCTTCAACTATGTATAGCATTTATACTAGTCCATTGAGTACAAGCATGGCATGGGATTGCTTGAAATGTGGAATGCCTAACTTTTCCACATCGCTATTTGGTGACTCAGCAACTTTAGATACTCATAATAGATTTGATCCATTATCATCCCTGTCCGAGCCTGATAGTCCGATACCAGACAATATTGGCCCACCAACTGCAGCTTCTTCGCCCATTGTGCAGCAACCAAGAGGAGCTAAACCGAGGACCAAAAAAGCGGTCCTCAACCACCCCCTCAGAATCTTGATTATGAATTGTCAGTCAATTAAGAATAAAAGGGCTGAAATTCACACAATTATCGACTCGGCTAAACCAGACATCATTTTGGGGAATGAGTCTTGGTTAACCCCAGATATCAAAAACTCGGAAATTTTCCCAGATTCATTCGAGGCCATCCGGAAAGACAGAGTTGGAGATGCCCATGGTGGTGTCTTCGTGGCATTTAAAAGAGACCTGCTCTGCACAGAAACTCCGGAGTTGGACACCGACTGTGAAATAGTTTGGTGTAAGTTGAACATTATTGGGTGTAGGACTCTGTACCTTGGATCTTTTTATCGTCCACCAGATCAGATTGACCCAGATTATCTTGAGGCCTTCAATACATCCTTGGCTAGGATAATGTCAAATGGAAATGCCCACATATTGGTAGGAGGGGACTTCAATTGTGGTGATATTGAATGGTGCAACCAGCAGGTACCCCATGGGGTGTCTAAAAGGCAAACGCAACAACAGCTTTTGGATATAGTAAAAGAACATTGCCTCTCTCAAGTCGTAAATATACCCACCCGGCAAGAAAAAACCCTGGATTTGCTATTTACAAATTCTCCATCCCCAGTTAGTCGTGTCAAAGGGATGCCCCCGATCGGCAAGGCCGATCATGATATAGTTTATATTGAGTATGACATAAAAGCAAAGCGAATCCGACAGGTCCCGCGTAAAATATATTTATATAAGCGTGCAGATATGGATGGTCTGCGAGACCATATGGCGCGATTTAAGGATTCCTTCCTTTCCTCTGACCTCTCTCGCATGTCAGTAAATGACTTGTGGGTCAGTTTTAAGACCGAACTTACGACGGCCATGGAAAGGTACATACCAATAAAAATGACCAAAACAAAGCATAGTGTACCATGGATCGATAACACGATCAAACACCTAATCAGAAGACGTGACAGAATGTACTTTCGTGCTCGTAAGTCTAGCAATCCCGACGTGAAGAACCATTACAAAAGGTTCAGAGCACATGTACAAAAGGTAATTAGAGATGCATATTGGAATCATGTTTCCAGCATCTTTACCTTTGATGATGAAAATATTGATCCCGAGGGCCCCCAGAAGAATGGAAAAGTTAAGAAATTTTGGTCATTTGTAAAGTCCCTGAAAAAAGAATCATTTGGGATCACTTCACTTAGAGAAAATGGAATTTTGAAAACTGAATCACGCGAAAAGGCAAATATATGTAATAAGCAGTTTCAATCGGCGTTTACACGTGAAGCTGACGGTGAGCTACCATCAAAAGGTACAAGTCCGTTCCCCTCTATGGGGGACATAACAGTTGACCCCAAAGGGGTCGCAAAACTGTTGGACAAGCTCAACATACATAAGGCATCTGGGCCTGACGGTCTGCATGCCAGGGTGCTTAAGGAATGTAGTGCTGAAATATCTCCCCTGCTGGCCTTTATTTTCAATGAATCACTTGCTCGGGGCACTGTACCATATGACTGGCGACAAGCAAACGTAACCCCGGTCTTTAAGAAAGGAGAAAAATATGATGCTGCGAATTACAGACCGGTGTCGCTCACATGCATCTGTTGCAAAACCCTGGAGCATATATTAGTCAGCAACATTAACAAGCACCTAGCCTTTGAAAGCATTCTTGCTGACTGCCAGCATGGTTTCCGAAGTCGAAGGTCTTGTGAAACTCAATTAGTTCAGTTCTACCATGACATAGTGAGCAATCTGGATGGGGCCATTAATCGTGGCCACAAACAGACTGACCTGATTATCATGGATTTTGCAAAGGCCTTCGACAAGGTACCTCACAGGAGGCTATTGTACAAACTAGATCATTATGGGATTAGAGGATCCACACTTAAGTGGGTTAGCTCATGGCTCTCTGGACGCACTCAACAAGTTGTACTTGACGGCCAAGCGTCGGATCCAGTCCCTGTTTTGTCCGGTGTCCCACAAGGTTCGGTACTTGGACCGGTCCTTTTCTTGATTTTTATTAATGATCTTCCTGATAATATCAGGTCATCTGTTCGTTCGTTTGCTGATGATTGTGTTTTGTATAGGAACATATATACTACTTCTGACTGTCTTATCTTACAAGATGACCTGGATAGCCTAGCACGTTGGGAGGCCGATTGGCAAATGAAGTTCAATGTGGCCAAATGTCATTCAATGAGGGTGTCACGGCACCCTCCAGACAAGCAGATTAAATTCAACTACTCATTACATCAGCATACTTTGGAACATGTCCAATCCGCAAAATATCTTGGTATCACCATTACTGATAATCTTGATTGGGGTCAACATATTTCTGAGATTACCTCTAAAGCAACTAGGACATTAGGGTTTCTTAGACGTAATTTGGCTTTTGCACCTAGGCAGACAAAGGGTGTTGCATACAAAACCTTGGTTAGACCTCAATTAGAGTATGCATCACCTGTTTGGCACCCCCATGTTAAAACTCAGGTTCAGCAGGTTGAGAAGGTTCAGAGAACGGCTGCCCGATGGACCTGCAGGCGATGGCGGAACAGAAGCAGTGTTGGTGATATGCTCGATGAGCTGGAGTGGCCATCCTTGGAGGCCCGTCGCGAGCAGTCCTCTTTAACCTTCTTTTATAAGATTCACTCTGACACAGTGTCTCTTAATAAAGATAAATACTTGACCCCTGTGACTACTTCAACTCAAACAAGGGCATCAAAACTAAACAACAGTCAATATCGTAGGTACCAGGCCTATAGTGATGCCCTGAAGAATTCTTTCTTCCCTAGAACTATTCCTCAGTGGAATAGTCTTCCCTCCTCTGTGGTAAATGCCAAAACTGCAGAGGAGTTCAAAGCCCGCATAGTGTAGATTGGGATCCAGAGGTGTGCGTTTTAGTACACCTCTGAAAGCAGATTGTAAATAGTTTTAAGAACTCATCCAGTGGGTGTGTTTGTTTGTTTTTTGTTTTTTTTTTTTTTTTTTTTTTTGCTAAATTCTAAATTTAGCGCACCATCCAACTGAGGTAATGGCCAAGTTTGACCGACTCAGTATATGAAGATAGATAGATAAAGGTTACATTAAAACTGTGGCCTCTAGAGGTTGCACAAGGTAAATGTTCACGACGTATGACGCACAAGTACTACGGACACAGGGTGATCACAATAACTCACCTTGAGCACTCCGTGCTCAGGTGAGCTAAAAATAGCCACAGTGACCTTGAATTTGAGCTGTGGACTCTGAAAATCGAACTCGCTACAGATATCATCATATCCAACATTTTTGTGAAGTTATATCAAAAATCAAATTCCACCAATAAATGTAGGAGCTATGACCAAGGTTAAGTTTTTTGGTTAAGGTTGTGAGAACACACGGACTGACTGACAGACTGACTGATGGACAGACTGAAAGGGTGGTTACTATAGGGCACCCACACTACCATGTGGGGCCCTAATAAGCAAAGTTACCCCAATGAGTATATTTGTTAATCCTCCTAGACTAAAGAGATGGTCCCTGCCCATTGGGGCTTGAAGAAATTGATGGGCTGCATGAGGCTTCCACGCAGAGCTGAAACCAAATGCACACCAGTACTGGTAAACTGCTTAGAGGATCTAAGGCTGCTCAGGCAAAGCTGTGCGAGTCGGGCCGTCCATGCTTATAAACCATATTGGTTTTATCAGTGACTGGGATTGGGATGTCATTTTATCTCAATGCCGGGTAAAAGTCCCACAAAATTGGAAGCAACATCTCCAAAATGACCTATACAGTGTTGATGGGGATGTTAAACCTCAATTCAAACAAACAAACAAAAACTAGAGCTGCCGCCTAACGGGCGCCAATTATACCCCCGCATGCGTTGTCAGACAAATTTTTACAAGTATTTGACCTTGAGGAAGGTCAACGTAAAGGTCAAGGTCAGGTTTGTGTATATCAATCTTAAGTACTAGTGGCAAGGTGTGTGGTGTGTGAATATTAAAGAAATCGGTCAAAGAATAAGGAAGTTATGAGCAATGTTAAAGTTTTTTGTAACGGACCGACGACGACAACAAATTTTTACAAGTATTTGACCTTGAGGAAGGTCAACGTAAAGGTCAAGGTCAGGTTTGTGTATATCAATCTTAAGTACTAGTGGCAAGGTGTGTGAATATTAAAGAAATCGGTCAAAGAATAAGGAAGTTATGAGCAATGTTAAAGTTTTTTGTAACGGACCGACGACAACGACAGACGACAAGCTGACTCCTATATAACCCCTTCAAACTTCGTTTGCGGGGGTATAACTAAAGAGAATGAATTCTCTAAAAGCTTTTCAAATTAGCTGAGGAGGCTACTACATGTACAGACAAAACACACAGGTTTTCCAGAAAGGATACACTATTAATCCTTTTTGTACCAGAAACCCCAAAACAATAACCTGGCAAACAGATGCCGCAGAACGTGGCGTCAGATCAGGGTCTGCACTATTTGCAAGAAGTTCAACTATTTTCCAAATAAATTTTGAAGAAAACACAACCTGACACCCCTAAATTTTGAAATGAACTCCTGCTATATATAGAGGAAGATTACATTTGGTACAAAAAACACCCAAAGTAAAATCGTGTTTTAAACTACGATGCTATATCCACACGAAAAGATATAGATTATATTGGAAAAAGAAAATTTACAGTAATTTTTTTCATATGTGATCTGCATAATTTTGGATCCATCTTTACACTGTGTTATTTTGTTGTGTTGAGATTTTACAGCCCCGTCAACACTATCTTGGTCATTTTTGAGAAGTTGCTTCCCATTTTGTGGGACTTTTACCCATCACTGAGATGAAATCTCAAGCCCAATAGCCCAAAGAAACTGCTAGTGTTTAAGGATCAGTCCAACTCACACTGTGTTAAATCCAAAGCTGCGTCATAATAAGGTTAATGTGTAGAACAGGACTGGTATGTAAGCAGTTCAGTCAAATAAACTCATAGATCCAGATATTAAAGGCACTTTTCCATCAGAAAAATACTGATACTTTCTTTACTTTGCATGGAAACACATGTTGTGGGTACTCATTAGAAGCGTCTCGCCGTGACGCTTCTACTGAGTATCCACAGCATTTGTTTTCATGCAGAAATATAATATGTGGATACTCCCTCTTATCTGGGGCTGTGTTTCAGCCCCCGCCCATCGGGGCTTGAGGAAATAGATGGGCTGCATGATGCTTCCATGCAGAACTGAAACCGACCGCACATGAGTACTGGTAAACTGCTTAGAGGATCTAAGCCTGCCCAGGCAAAGTGGTGCGCACGAGTCGGACTGTCCATGCTCATAAACCCTATTGGTTTCATTGGGCGACAGGGCTTGAGATGTCATTTCATCTCAATGTCGGGTAAAAGTCCCACAAAATTGGAAGCAACGTCTCCAAAATGACCTTTACAGTGTTGACGGGGATGTTAAAATTCTAATCAAACAAACAGATCTTAGGGGCTGTGAAGCTTGGATTATGATATAATCATGTAACAGATGACTTACCAGTGACAACACAGCTTGGTTGAGTGCCACTCCAACCCTCTCCAGCCTGGCATGTCCTTGTGTCCCTCCCCTCAAACATATACCCAGTGTCACATTCATATGTTGCCGAGGCACCAAAGCTAGTGTTGGTTATCCTGACGATCCCATGATCAGGATTATTCAGTGGACCACAATCTAGGAAGAAGAATTAAGGGGGACGGTAACACCTTCAGGGGAGGCAACTCCTTCAAAAGTATTTTTGTCTCCCATGTCAATAGGGGTCAACTCTTAAAGTAAAGAGTTTGCTCCTGATGAGCAAATTCTTTCCTTTAAGAGTAGACCCCTTTTTAGTGGGACAGGGAGAAAAGCGAACAGGATGTCCCAAAAGTTGTCTCCCTTTGAAAATGAGGGAAAAAAACTGCCAGGTGTTCATGAGTAATTCTAATGCACTTAGTTATGTAAGTGTAATATGTCTGATTGGATGACCTCAAAAATTTGGAACATTATTTTCTGCAATATTCTGTCGTAATCCAACATCATCAGGAAATGTCTCTTTTCGTTGGCTGACATTTGGTTTATGCAGCTCGCAGGGCGTGTTGCTGTGTGTAAAATAGTACAACTTCAACAAAACAACCAAATAAGTGCTTTAGAATGGGGATAACAGTATTGAATATTGACATTTATGGAGGTAAATCGCCGGTTTACAGTCTCAAATTCCGTTTTATGGCTCTGCTGACACGTCGCCCGTAAAACAAAATTTCAGACCATCAAACAGTCAATTTACATCCCCAAACAACAACTTTTGATACAGTTAGCCCTTAATCCATTTAGTACCAGAAACCCAAAAGGGGTATTTGGCAAATAGTGCAGGCCCAGATCAGACGCCGCAGAACGATGATCAAGGCCTTCACTGTTTGCAAAACATTCAGCCATTTTCCTAATAAATTTTGAAGAAAACACTACCTGACACCCCTAAATTTTTAAATGGACTCCTGCTTTTTATAATGAGGAGGATTCCATTTGGTACATGAAGGGTTAAATGCCCACTGGTGATCAGGAGGTAATGGGCGTGATTCCTACCAGGTCAGCAACATCCTTTCATGGGGATTTATTGTGAAATCTTTTCCGAACTAACAGATAAACAAATAAGCCAAGAAAGCCCATTGTCTCTTACACAATGTAAGTTGCACATTATATACGAAAACAAACCCGTGCGACATAGTGCATTTTTCACATCTCCAAAATGTCTACTTTTCCTTTGAAAATCCATGATATTTTTCTTATTTATACTGCAAACATAGGTTGTGGGTGCTCGTTAGAACCGCCTCATTGAGGCGGTTCTAACCAGTACCCACAACCTATGTCTTGGAGCAAAAATAAGAAAAATAATATATACGCCCATAAACCCCATTTTTCTCTGTATAAAGTGGGGTTTAGGGGGTCTTTATTTCACAGACTTGTTCACGTGATGATACCAAGCTAAAAGCATCTAGCTACTACAGTTCCTGAGAAATCTTTGATGAAAGATTTAGCATTGTCTATATGGAGAGAAAGAGTAGCGAAGGAACAAGTGAACAAATAAATTGAGAAAGCCCATCGTCTTTCACACAATATACCGTATTCGCCCTAATTACCGCACCGTGCGCTAAGTTTTTTCAAAATCATGTCAAAAAAATCACAGTGAAAAATCTACCTTATTAGCGCACACTAGATGCGAAAACAATAGCTTCTGAAATGATGCATACTGATATTTAATGGGATGGAAAAGGATACTAAAGCATTGCCTTCACTATTGAAAAAATAACGGGAATTTTTTTATAGATTTACTGTGAGAGCTTCCATGGGGAGGTTACTGTAAAGTTTGAGCTTATGCATTTCCTTTTCAAAAATAGCTTTGGTGTGCGCTTATAGGAGCATGTGCGGTAATTAGGGCGAATACGGTAAGTCCTCATTATTGCATTGCATTCCAAGTTTGAGGCATCTAGCTTTTGTAGGTTGTGAGAAACTTTTGACGCAAAAATTTAACATTGGCCTAAAAGAAGAATAAAAGAATGGATTAAGCCAAAAAAGCTGATTGTCTCTTACACCATATAAGTTATCAGAGCTATCAGGCTTATTAATCAAAAAGATCTGGAACATAGAGACTTTCCTGCTGAGGATATTTCGCCTTCCACTTTTTCTCGTTGGATATGCGAAGTTGTCAGGTCTGTTTACTCAGATTTATCAACCTCAGACCTATCTTTTATGAATATCTCAGCTCACGAACTTTGAACCTTAGCTTTATTCTGGGCTTACTGAATCCGGCTGCCCTTAATGTTGTTTGCGCCTTATTTGACTGTACTATTAGTACCTTTTTTTTCTTTTTATCTCAGAGATTTGGACCCATTCAAACAAGATACATCTTCTTTGGGCCCATTTGTCACTGCGCAGTCCATTATTGTCAGCCCTATATCTGTAGCTCAAGTCTTTGAGTCTCACAGTCCATTATTGTCAGCCCTATCTCTGTAGTTTAAGTCTCTGAGAGACTTAAGCTACAAAGATAGAGCTGACAATAATGGACTATGCAGTCACAAATGACTCTTATAATTTATTATGCCTGCTTGAATCCGGTATGAAACTTTTTTTGGGGGTCTTATCTACCCCAATTATTGGTTTTAGGATTTCAACCCCATATGCATTCATGTTATGTTATTCCTAACTTAACACTCTTTGTCAGGATGTTTTTTTCTCAACCAGATTCTGGCATGGGTGAGTTTGGGTACTTTATTTTATCCTATCATAATGCTTATTATTCAGGCATATAATTCTTGAGGTGTTGTATGTTGACATTGAAATGTATTTTTAACGTAAAATTCATTTCAATTAAAGCATACTCACCTCGTCGGATTTCCCTCCTCACCCCACTTTCACTGATATTTATTTAAAGCTCCCTCTAAAACTAGAGCTGTCAGAGGATCTGACTATAGCCCCGCTTCAGCGCTGTCAGAGAAGAAAGTTATTTAAGCTGCAGAGAAAACAGTTATGAACAAGAAATAACTTTTGAAAATTTTACATTATCTGGAAAAACTCTAAGAGTTGTGAGCCCTTGTCCCTCATTTCAATGAGCATGATACATTACCAGAATGTCCATGTTTATACTAAATTTCATCTTCCATTTTTCAATGTTCAAAGGGTAATAACTCCTAAAGTAGGCAAATCAGAGTCAGGGTTCCTGCGCTCTGCACATTGTCTCATGGTGCTTTACACTTGTGTGAAGTGTCATGAAAATATCTCAAATGGTTTGTGAGTTATGGAGCCGACACAGTCAAAATTGCCTTTTTAAATGTTCAAAGGGCAATAACTCCTAAAGTAGGCAAACCAGAGTTATGGTTCCTGCACTCTGCACATCATCTCAAGGTGCTTTTCATTTATTTGAAGTTTCATGAAAATATCAGAAACGGTTATGGAGCGGACATAGTTAAAATTGCCATTTTTTAATATTCAAAAGCCTATAACTGAAAAAGTAGACAATCCAGAGTTTGGGTTCCTGCGCTCTGCACACGTAATATGGTGCTTTACATTTGTGTGAAGTTTCATAAAATTATCTCAAACGGTTTTTGAGTTATCGAGCAAAGACGGCTAAAATTGATATTTTTCAATATTCAAAGGGAAATAACTCAAAAATTAGGCAATCCAGAGTTATGGTTCCTGCACTCTGCACACCATCTCATGGTGTTTAATGTTTGTGTGAAGTTTCATGAAAATATGTGAATGGGTTTTAAAGTTATGGAGCGGACACGAAAATTGTTAACAGACACAGACAGACACACAGAAAATACGAAAACCAGAGTTATGGTTCTTGCGCTCTGCACATTGTCTCATAGTGCTTAACATTTGTGTGAAGTTTCATGAAATTATCTCAAACGGTTTTTGAGTTATGAAGCGGACACTGTTAAAATTGCCATTTTTCAATGTTCAAAGGGCAATAACTCCAAAAATAAGCAATGCAGAGTTATGGTTCCTGCGCTCTGCACATCGTCTCATAGTGCTTAACATTTGTGTGAAGTTTTCTAAAAATATCTCAAACGGTTTTCGAGTTATGAAGCGGACACAATTAAAATTGCCATTTTTCAATGTTCAAAGGGCAATAACTCCAAAAGTAGGCAATCCACAGTTATAATTCCTTCGCTCTGCACATTGTCTTATGGTGTTTAACATTTGTGTGAAGTTTCATGAAAATATGTTAAGCAGATACAAAGTTATGGAGCCAACACAAATTAACGGAATCACGGAATTACGGAAAATGTTCAAAGGGCAATAACTCCAAAAGTAGGCAATCCACAGTTATAATTCCTTCGCTCTGCACATTGTCTTATGGTGTTTAACATTTGTGTGAAGTTTCATGAAAATATGTTAAGCAGATACAAAGTTATGGAGCCAACACAAATTAACGGAATCACGGAATTACGGAATGACAGAAGGACATGGCAAATCCAATATAGCCCCACTTTTTCAAAGCGGGGCTATAATAATAATGTATAACTATCAGTGTTTGCCTATATTGGCTATTTTGGTGGCAGCATGCTTTAAGCATGCACAGGTAAAGCATGCACAGGTATTGTCACCTGTTGTCATTTCATTGGCTGGTTTGGCGTAGTCAGTCGGTGGGCTGGGGAACTGGTGCATTTGCTCTCAGCAATGTGACCCTTGGAAGGGGGATAATCCAGGTCGAGCTATAGGTTTTCAGGTTTGTTTTTGTTTGATTTGAGGTTTAACGTCCCCAACAACACTGCATAGGTCATTTTGGAGATGTGGCTTCCAATTTTGTGGGACGGGCCGACTCGCACCGCTTTGCCTGGGCAGGCTTAGATCTTCTAAGCGGTTTACAAGCCCCGATGGACGGGGGCCCCCGATAGGTTTTCAGGTATTTTTCTTTCTTGTCGTATCCTGACACTGAAATAACAGTGCACAAAATTTAGTTTAACATCAGAGTGAGATAACGGGAGTCTACTATACATGTACTATTTACAAATCTTCAAACATTTAGCATTAATTGTTGCCAAGGTCTTGTGTTTACTTATTGAGCCCATGTTTATATGGGGATCTAAAATAGATGAAAAGCAGTGTGAGGGACAGCCAAATCCCCTGCCGCAGTTTAATATCAAGGCTCAACCTTGTGACTTTAACATGTGACCATGACCTGGAGTTGGTATTGTTTTTTTATGGGTTCTGCACATCAGCTCACTGAGGGGGATATTTCAACAAAGTTAAAAGAAAATCATTCCAGGGGTTATGGAGATATGGAATGGACACAAAATTCAAAGTTTCAAACTCGTGACCTTCACCTGTGACCTTGACCTCGAGTTGGCATGGTTTATTTATGGGTTCTGCATATCAACTCACTGAGGAAGATATTTGACCAGGTGTAAAGGAGGATATGGAACACACACAAAATTCAAAGGTTCAAACTTGTGACCTGCAACTTTGACCTTGACCTTCAGTGGGCATGGTTTATTTACGGGTTCTGCACATCAGCTTACTAAGGGGGATATATGACCAAAGTTTAATGAAAATCTATCAAAGGGTTCAGGAGATACAGAGCGGCCAGACAGACAAATGGATGGACAGACAGACAGACAGACGAAGACCATTCCTAAAACCCCGCTCCACTTTGCGACGGGGGATTAAAAAAAGAATTCCGCCCCGGAGGCTATGTCACGACTGTGGTGGAGTAAAGTCACAGAACCATGAAATCTAGGTCAAAGTCAAACATTGATGCTTGCATAAAAGTTGCGATTCCTAGATGCAAGCTTCTATACGGCGCCATGCTAATAGCAGGCTCGCGACAAAAATGGACAACTACAAGGAAATGTGACAGACAGAAGCTGGATTTTCTGTCAAACCATTACTGCTAATGTGTTAAACATGTATACGAAATTTAATATTGAGGGTCATAAACTTTTCAAGATTTGTTCCATTATTGAAGAACTGAGAAGAATGGACAGACGTAAACCAATACGTACCACCTTTTTTCAAAAGCGGAGGAATGAAAATGATGCCATCCCGGCAGGTATTGAACCCGCATTCTTCTGGTCACTCATCAGATGCGCATACCATTGAAATACCAAGGCTACTTTAACCCATTGTATGCTACTGGACTCTTCCATTGCTATATGTTGGACAAGTCCATGTGTCATATAAGGGGTGTCAGACCCATTTTTTCGTTTTTATTCTGCTTTAGGGGTTTCCCCGCATACCATGGGTTAATAGGCCCAGAAGATTAACTCACTTGAAGCTGCACAGCTCGGTGGAGAATCCTCCCAGGTATTATTAGGCAGACACACCTTGAAGGACTGACCAATCAGAGCGTAGCCATCATCACAGGAATACACAGCAATTTCACCAATACTAGGTCCGATAACGACATTCACTTTGCCATTCACTGGAGGAGGTGGAGCCTGACAAGCTGCAAAGAGTATGTCCTTTAAGAAATCAATGACAATTACGAGTTTAACATTCACTTAAAACTTTGGTTGTGACCCGATGTTGTTCATAATTCAGTGAATGTTAAATGAATTACCTTAATCACTTATATTTACATGTAGTTTATTTCCTATCTATCATATGACGAAAAATTCTTAATTGTTTAAGGGCTAAAATTAAAGAAGTATACAATTGCATGCAGTTTTCCTATTGACAGCGGAATAGCATCGTTGGCGCTATAACGTCGCCCTTGTCCAATCATATTGAAATGAAAAGCACATTCTCTTAACACCAGCTGTATAAATTGAAGTTAAATGCTTTTGTTTGTTTGATTTGAGGTTTAACGTCTCCGTCAACACTGTACAGGTAATTTTGGAGACATTGCTTCCAATTTTGTGGGACTTTTACCCGACACTGAGATGAAATGACATCTCAAGCCCTGTTTCCCAATGAAATCAATAGGGTTTATAAACATGGATGGTCAGACTCGCACCGCTTTGCCTGGACAGGGTTAGATCCTCTAAGGGGTTCACCAGTACTTGTGTGCAGTCGGTTTCAGCTCTGCGTGGAAGCATCATGCATCCCATCTATTTCTTCAAGCCCCAATGGTCGGGGGCCGCAAAGTTAAATGCTCTATAAAGACACTGATAGTGGTAGTATAGTATGTACTGTAAAAATCCTAAAATTTCGGACACCTTGAAGGAGTTGTTGTAATTCTCCTAAAATTTTAACAAATTTCTTTCATGATCCAGCAAGGTGTCCAAAAGGTGCAGATGGAATGGCAAATAGTGTAAACACTGATCAGACTGTTCCTAGAGCAGTCTGATCTGGGTCTGCACTGTTTGTTAAGGTTTATCTGTCCCAAAACTTAATGTCATAACGCCCATAGGGGCTTGAAGAAATATATGGGCTGCATGATGCTTCCAAACAGAGCTTAATCCAGCCCGCACACTAGTACTGGTAAACCGCTTAGAGGATCTAAGCCTGTCCAGGAACCGCGGTGCGAGGTGGACCGTCCGTGCTAATAAACCCTATTGGTTTCATTGGGCGACAGGGCTTGAGATGTCATTTCATCTCAATGTAAGTCCCACAAAATTGGAAGCAACGTCTCCAAAATTACCTTTACAGTGTTGACGGGGACGTTAAACCTCAAATCAAACAAACAATGATTTCTAGGTGCAATCTTGACCTACATGTACATGTAAAGGTCAAGGATAGGGGTGTGATTTTGGCAGAACAAACCATCAGATCTACGTACAAGTATCACAATGTTAAATATTGTAAGAATCTTACAAGGTTTGTGAACGTTGAAAAATAGAAAAATTCCTACCTGTATATTAAGAACATTGAAAAGATACTCCTATATCGGTCATGATCTGGTACTATGAGAATATAAGAATCTTATATGGGTGTGGGGGGAGGATGGAAAAATCCGTCCCGAGGGACACCGTCCAGCATCACGAGGCTTGCCGAGTGATGCCGGACAGTGATCCCGAGGGACGGATTTTTCTATCCACCCCTCACACCCATATAGGATTCTTTTTCTTGCATACCTTCCATTTTTAGCGCGGATTTTTAATGCTGCAGTCACTTCGGTTACCAACGTCCGCCATATTATGTTGACACTGCAGGAATGTTAAGTTACGTCACGGATCGTGCATGACGTCAACTTTAACGACGGCGCACACAATGTCGTAATCAACCAGTGCATTTATCAAACACGCGATTATATTCGATTTGGGGTCGGAACACCAGGGTCAGAACATAAATTTCTATTCCAGGGTAAAATCACGGATTTCCTTGTCTGGTGTGCAAGAATATAACCTTCAATGACTTGAACTACCCCTGTCTCGAACAGTTCTCATTTGAGCCATTAATGTTTGATTGCATAAACCTGTTCAGACCCTTGAAGTACCTTTTAACCCATTTTGTACCAGAAACCCCAAAATGGATACCCTGGCAAACAGTGCAGGCCCAGATCAGACGCCACAGAATGCGGCATCTGATCAGGGCCTACATTTTGAAATGAACTTGTGCGATATATAAAGAGGAAGATTCCATTTGGTACAAAAAGGGTTAATGAATCATTTTGCATAAAGTTAGTTTGACAAGCAAATGTCATTCATCCAAGAATTCCAAAACCGGATCAACCAATTTGGCAACACTTTCAGACTGAAAGTTGAGATGTACTTTGATGGGACAGTGCAGAGTCTGCAATGAAATGTACACCACTTTGTGTTTTGAATTTATTTCTGTTTGGAAGCCGAAGGTAATGATATCAAATCAAAATGAAATGAATATCATCAAAGTTTGAACAGTTTTTTGTCAACAGGTGTATAATGCATAGCAAAGACAGACTGCACAGGACAGATGAACAGGCTTCAGAGTGTCTGCTTGGAGTACAATGTCTAAAGATATGCATACACCACAACCTCATTATAACATGGTTCATTATAACACGGTTTTGGATATAACACAATTTCAAGATGGATCCCAAAAATGTATATATTATATAGAAAAATGACCATAAATGTTTATTATCTATATAATTTATACATTTTTGTTTGGATATAACATGGTTGTTTAACTAACATGGTTTCTGCTTTGGACCCCAACAATAGTGTTATAAAGAGGTTGGGATGTATTTTCATTTGGCTCAGTTCAGTAAACAGATATCTTACCAGCAGTACTTCCAGCCAATATAAATTCTTGTCTTGTCAACAGCGCATATAGCAATAAGAGTACATAACTCCTCCACTGTATCAATCCCTGAAAGAAGAATCACAAATATATCTGATTTGAGGTTTAACGTCCCCGTCAACACTGTATAGGCAATTTTGGAGATGTTGCTTCCAAATTTGTTGGGACTTTTTCTGCCATTGAGGTGAAATGACATCTCAAGCCCTGTCGCCCAATGAAACCAATAGGGTTTAAAAGCATGGGCCATTGCCAAGGCAGGCTTGGATCCTCTAGGCGGTTTACCAGTACTCATGTGCAATCGGATTTCAGCTCTGCTTGGAAGCATAATGCAGCCCATCTATCACCATGAATGACAATAAACACAAATAACAGCTTATTAACCCTTATCTTGCTGAATATTCATTTAAGCCACACCCATTTCTGTCCATCAACCAATCAAATTACTTGATGTAATTTATTGCTTCAAATTCATAAACTAAATGCCAAACATTGTAGATCCTGATCAGATGGCTTCTTCAGAAGCCAACTGATCTGGATCTACACTGTTTGCAAAGACAAGGGTTGTTGTGAACAGCAAGATAAGGGTTAATTTTAACTAAAATGTATTTTCAGACATAGAAAGTGGCACTTTTTTTTTCAAAGACAAATTTGTGTATTATACAGTGCTTTTTTGGTGCTGCCATTGAAAAAGTCATATACTGAAGTGTGCCTGGCACGGGGGTTGCAGCTAAGTCTGTGCCTGCTGCTAACCCCGTGCCAGGCACAGACTTAGGGGTTAGCAGCTAAGTCTGTGCCTAGCACAAACTTAGCTGCTAACCCCGTGCCAGGAACAGACTTAGCTGCTTAACCTGTGCCAGGCACAGACTTAGCTGCTAAACCCGTGCCAGGCACAGTCTTAGCTCCTCACCCCATGCCAGGCACAGACTTCGCTGCTAACTCCGTGCCAGGCACAGTCTTAGCTGCTCACCCCGTGCCAGGCACAGACAGAGCTGCTAACCCCGTGCCAGGCACAGTCTTAGCTGCTCACCCCGTGCCAGGCACAGACTGAGCTGCTAACCCCGTGCCAGGCACAGTCTTAGCTGCTCACCCCGTGCCAGGCACAGACTTAGCTGCTAACACCGTGCCAGGCACAGTCTTAGCTGCTCACCCCGTGCCAGGCACAGACTGAGCTGCTAACCCCGTGCCAGGCACAGACTGAGCTGCTAACCACGTGCCAGGCACAGACTGAGCTGCTAACCCCGTGCCAGGCACAGACTTAGCTGCTAACCCCGTGCCAGGCACAGTCTTAGCTGCTCATCCCGTGCCAGGCACAGACTGAGCTGCTAACCCTGTGCCAGGCACAGACTTAGCTGCCAACCCCGTGCCAGGCACAGACTGAGCTGCTAACCCCGTGCCAGGCACAGTCTTAGCTGCTCACCCCGTGCCAGGCACAGACTGAGCTGCTAACCCTGTGCCAGGCACAGACTGAGCTGCTAACCCCGTGCCAGGCACAGACTATGCTGCTAACCCCGTGCCAGGCACAGACTGAGCTGCTAACCCCGTGCCAGGCACAGACTGAGCTGCTAACCCCTTGCCAGGCACAGACTGAGCTGCTAACCCCGTGCCAGGCGAAGACTGAGCTGCTAACCCCGTGCCAGGCACAGACTGAGCTGCAAACCCCGTGCCAGGCACAGACTTAGCTGCTCACCCCGTGCCAGGCACAGACTGAGATGCTAACCCTGTGCCAGGCACAGACTGAGCTGCTTACCCTGTGCCAGGCACAGTCTTAGCTGCTCACCCCGTGCCAGGCACAGACTGAGCTGCTAACCCCGTGCCAGGCACAGACTTAGCTGCTTCCCCTTTGCCAGGCACAGACTTAGCTGCTAACCCCATGCCAGGCACAGTCTGACCTGCTCACCCCGTGCCAGGCACAGAAGCTGCTAACCTCGTGCCAGGCACAGACTGAGCTGCTAACCCCGTGCCAGGCACAGACTTAGCTGCTCACCCGGTGCCAGGCACAGACTTAGCTGCTTACCCTGTGCCAGGCACAGACTTAGCTGCTAACCCCCTGCCAGGCACAATCTTAGCTGCTCACCCCATGCCAGGCACAGACTGAGCTGCTTACCCCATGCCAGGCACAGACTGAGCTGCTAACCCTGTGCCAGGCACAGACTTAGCTGCATAACCTGTGTCAGGCACAGACTGAGCTGCTAACCCCGTGCCAGGCACAGACTTAGCTGCTAACCCTGTGCCAGGCACAGACTTAGCTGCTAACCCTGTGCCAGGCACAGACTGAGCTGCTAACCCCGTGCCAGGCACAGACAGCTGCTAACCCCGTGACAGGCACAGACTAAGCTGCTAACCCCGTGCCAGGCACAGACTGAGCTGCTAACCCCGTGCCAGGCACAGACTGAGCTGCTAAACCTGTGCCAGGCACAGACTTAGCTGCTTACCCCGTGCCAGGCACAGACTTAGCTGCTCACCCGGTGCCAGGCACAGACTTAGCTGCTCACCCGGTGCCAGGCACAGACTTAGCTGCTTACCCTGTGCCAGGCACAGACTTAGCTGCTAACCCCCTGCCAGGCACAATCTTAGCTGCTCACCCCGTGCCAGGCACAGACTGAGCTGCTAACCCTGTGCCAGGCACAGACTGAGCTGCTAACCCCATGCCAGGCACAGACTTAGCTGCTCACCCCGTGCCAGGCACAGACTTAGCTGCATACCCTGTGCCAGGCACAGACTGAGCTGCTAACCCCGTGCCAGGCACAGACTTAGCTGCTAACCCAGTGCCAGGCACAGACTTAGCTGCTAACCCTGTGCCAGGCACAGACTGAGCTGCTAACCCCAGGCCAGGCACAGACAGCTGCTAACCCCGTGACAGGCACAGACTGAGCTGCTAACCCCGTGCCAGGCACAGACTGAGCTTCTAACCACGTGCCAGGCACAGACTGAGCTGCTAACCCTGTGCCAGGCACAGACATAGCTGCTAACCCCGTGCCAGGCACAGTCTTAGCTGCTCACCCCGTGCCAGGCACAGACTGAGCTGCTAACCCCGTGCCAGGCACAGACTTAGCTGCTTCCCCTTTGCCAGGCACAGACTTAGCTGCTAACCCCATGCCAGGCACAGTCTGACCTGCTCACCCCGTGCCAGGCACAGAAGCTGCTAACCCCGTGCCAGGCACAGACTGAGCTGCTAACCCCGTGCCAGGCACAGACTTAGCTGCTCACCCGGTGCCAGGCACAGACTTAGCTGCTTACCCTGTGCCAGGCACAGACTTAGCTGCTAACCCCCTGCCAGGCACAATCTTAGCTGCTCACCCCGTGCCAGGCACAGACTGAGCTGCTAACCCCGTGCCAGGCACAGACTGAGCTGCTAACCCTGTGCCAGGCACAGACTTAGCTGCTCACCACGTGCCAGGCACAGACTTAGCTGCATAACCTGTGTCAGGCACAGACTGAGCTGCTAACCCCGTGCCAGGCACAGACTTAGCTGCTAACCCTGTGCCAGGCACAGACTTAGCTGCTAACCCTGTGCCAGGCACAGACTGAGCTGCTAACCCCGTGCCAGGCACAGACAGCTGCTAACCCCGTGACAGGCACAGACTAAGCTGCTAACCCCGTGCCAGGCACAGACTGAGCTGCTAACCCCGTGCCAGGCACAGACTGAGCTGCTAAACCCCGTGCCAGGCACAGACAGCTGCTAACCCCGTGACAGGCACAGACTAAGCTGCTAACCCCGTGCCAGGCACAGACTGAGCTGCTAACCCCGTGCCAGGCACAGACTGAGCTGCTAAACCTGTGCCAGGCACAGACTTAGCTGCTTACCCCGTGCCAGGCACAGACTTAGCTGCTCACCCGGTGCCAGGCACAGACTTAGCTGCTCACCCAGTGCCAGGCACAGACTTAGCTGCTAACCCCCTGCCAGGCACAATCTTAGCTGCTCACCCCGTGCCAGGCACAGACTGAGCTGCTAACCCCGTGCCAGGCACAGACTGAGCTGCTAACCCCATGCCAGGCACAGACTTAGCTGCTCACCCCGTGCCAGGCACAGACTTAGCTGCATACCCTGTGCCAGGCACAGACTGAGCTGCTAACCCCGTGCCAGGCACAGACTTAGCTGCTAACCCAGTGCCAGGCACAGACTTAGCTGCTAACCCTGTGCCAGGCATAGACTGAGCTGCTAACCCCAGGCCAGGCACAGACAGCTGCTAACCCCGTGACAGGCACAGACTGAGCTGCTAACCCCGTGCCAGGCACAGACTGAGCTGCTAACCCCGTGCCAGGCACAGACTGAGCTGCTAACCCTGTGCCAGGCACAGACATAGCTGCTAACCCCGTGCCAGGCACAGTCTTAGCTGCTCACCCCGTGCCAGGCACAGACTGAGCTGCTAACCCCGTGCCAGGCACAGACTGAGCTGCTTCCCCTTTGCCAGGCACAGACTTAGCTGCTAACCCCATGCCAGGCACAGTCTGACCTGCTCCCCCCGTGCCAGGCACAGAAGCTGCTAACCCCGTGCCAGGCACAGACTGAGCTGCTAACCCAGTGCCAGGCACAGACTAAGCTGCTCACCCGGTGCCAGGCACAGACTTAGCTGCTTACCTTGTGCCAGGCACAGACTTAGCTGCTAACCCCCTGCCAGGCACAATCTTAGCTGCTCACCCCGTGCCAGGCACAGACTGAGCTGCTAATCCCGTGCCAGGCACAGACTGAGCTGCTAACCCTGTGCCAGGCACAGACTTAGCTGCTCACCCCGTGCCAGGCACAGACTTAGCTGCATACCCTGTGCCAGGCACAGACTGAGCTGCTAACCCCGTGCCAGGCACAGACTTAGCTGCTAACCCTGTGCCAGGCACAGACTTAGCTGCTAACCCTGTGCCAGGCACAGACTGAGCTGCTAACCCCGTGCCAGGCACAGACAGCTGCTAACCCCGTGACAGGCACAGACTTAGCTGCTAACCCCGTGCCAGGCACAGACTGAGCTGCTAACCCCGTGCCAGGCACAGACTGAGCTTCTAAACCTGTGCCAGGCACAGACTTAGCTGCTTACCCCGTGCCAGGCACAGACTTAGCTGCTCACCCGGTGCCAGGCACAGACTTAGCTGCTTACCCTGTGCCAGGCACAGACTTAGCTGCTAACCCCCTGCCAGGCACAATCTTAGCTGCTCACCCCGTGCCAGGCACAGACTGAGCTGCTAACCCCATGCCAGGCACAGACTGAGCTTCTAAACCTGTGCCAGGCACAGACTTAGCTGCTTACCCCGTGCCAGGCACAGACTTAGCCGCTCACCCGGTGCCAGGCACAGACTTAGCTGCTTACCCTGTGCCAGGCACAGACTTAGCTGCTAACCCCCTGCCAGGCACAATCTTAGCTGCTCACCCCGTGCCAGGCACAGACTGAGCTGCTAACACCGTGCCAGGCACAGACTGAGCTGCTAACCCCATGCCAGGCACAGACTTAGCTGCTAACCCAGTGCCAGGCACAGACTTAGCTGCATACCCTGTGCCAGGCACAGACTGAGCTGCTAACCCCGTGCCAGGCACAGACTTAGCTGCTTACACAGTGCCAGGCACAGACTTAGCTGCTAACCCTGTGCCAGGCACAGACTGAGCTGCTAACCCCGTGCCAGGCACAGACAGCTGCTAACCCCGTGACAGGCACAGACTGAGCTGCTAACCCCGTGACAGGCACAGACTGAGCTGCTAACCCCGTGACAGGCACAGACTGAGCTGCTAACCCTGTGCCAGGCACAGACATAGCTGCTAACCCCGTGCCAGGCACAGTCTTAGCTGCTCACCCCGTGCCAGGCACAGACTTAGCTGCTAACCCCATGCCAGGCACAGTCTTAGCTTCTCACCCCATGCCAGGCACAGACTGAGCTGCTAACCCTGTGCCAGGCACACACTGAGCTGCTAACCCCATGCCAGGCACAGTCGTAGCTGCTCACCCCGTGCCAGGCACAGACTTAGCTGCTAACCCCGTGCCAGGCACAGACTGAGCTGCTAACCCCGTGCCAGGCACAGACTGAGCTGCTAACCCTGTGCCAGGCACAGACTGAGCTGCTAACCCCATGCCAGGCACAGTCTTAGCTGCTCACCCCATGCCAGGCACAGACTTAGCTGCTAACCACGTGCCAGGCACAGACTGAGCTGCTAACCCAGTGCCAGGCACAGACTGAGCTGCTAACCCCGTGCCAGGCACAGACTGAGCTGCTAACCCCATGCCAGGCAAAGTCTTAGCTGCTCACCCCGTGCAAGGCACAGACTGAGCTGCTTACCCCGTGCCAGGCACAGTCTTAGCTGCTAACCCCGTGCCAGGCACAGACTTAGCTGCTAACCCCGTGCCAGGCACAGACTGAGCTGCTAACCCCGTGCCAGGCACAGACTGAGCTGCTAACCCTGTGCCAGGCACAGACTGAGCTGCTAACCCCGTGCCAGGCACAGACTGAGCTGCTAACCCCATGCCAGGCACAGACTTAGCTGCTCACCCCGTGCCAGGCACAGACTTAGCTGCATACCCTGTGCCAGGCACAGACTGAGCTGCTAACCCCGTGCCAGGCACAGACTTAGCTGCTCACCCCGTGCCAGGCACAGACTTAGCTGCTAACCCCGTGCCAGGCACAGACTTAGCTGCTAACCCTGTGCCAGGCACAGACTTAGCTGCTAACCCCGTGCCAGGCACAGACTGAGCTGCTAACCCGGTGCCAGGCACAGACAGCTGCTAACCCCGTGCCAGGCACAGACTGAGCTGCTAACCCCGTGCCAGGCACAGACTGAGCTGCTAACACCGTGCCAGGCACAGACTGAGCTGCTAACACCGTGCCAGGCACAGACTGAGCTGCTAACCCCGTGCCAGGCACAGTCTTAGCTGCTCAACCCGTGCCAGGCACAGACTTAGCTGCTTACCCCATGCCAGGCACAGTCTTAGCTGCTCACCTAGGCCAGGCACAGACTGAGCTGCTAACCCTGTGCCAGGCACAGACTGAGCTGCTAACCCCATGCCAGGCACAGTCTTAGCTGCTCACCCCGTGCCAGGCACAGACTTAGCTGCTAACCCCGTGCCAGGCACAGTCTGAGCTGCTAACCCCGTGCCAGGCACAGACTGAGCTGCTAACCTTGTGCCAGGCACAGACTGAGCTGCAAACCCCGTGCCAGGCACAGACTGAGTTGCTTACCCCGTGCCAGGCACACAGACTGAGCTGCTAACCCCGTGCCAGGCACAGACTGAGCTGCTAACCCTGTGCCAGGCACAGACTGAGCTGCTAACCCTGTGCCAGGCACACTACACTATTTATTTTTGACTTTTTCAATGGCAGCACCAAAAAAGCACTGCATAATGCACAAAAGTTTCTTTGAAAAGAAAGTGCCACTTTCTATGTCTAAAAATACAGTCTAGTTTAAATTAATAGGCTGTTAAATGTAACTTCATAAACAAACAAAAGTTTATCATATGATGTTGCGTCTGAGAGTGTAATAACGCCATGTAATAAATTCGGTAATCCACTAGTGGATTAAATATGCAAATTAGTTAGATATGCCCTGTACCATTACACGTAAGACATCCATAACGACGTTGGGTTTACTAATGGCGGAATATCAACATTTTTATAAACAAATTGTGAATAAAATGTGTTATTAATGTCATAAGATAAATAGAATTTTATATTTGTGTTCATGTATTATGATCCCCATGCTTTAGCAGAGGTGATATTGTAATCACCTCCATCTGTCTGTCCGTCCATCTGTCTTTGTTTGATTTGAGGTTTAACGTCCCCGTCAACACTGTAAAGGTCATTTTGAGACGCTGCTTCCGTTATGCTATCTCCTCCTAAACTATTAATCGGAATCCAACCAAATTTGGTGTGTGGGTTGCTGACATGAGTGGGGTTTGCAACAGCACACTTATATTTGGTCCCGCCCCACTTGAGAAGTAATTAGTGAAATTTGTAAAACGTATTTTAACCAGATTTTGGCTGCGACCCCTGGGTCATGCCCCAGGAGTCTACTTGTGGGGTCTGGGGGTAAAAATTAAAGTTTTTCAGAACAAAGTCATCTGGCATATCAAATCAAAGGGGATGATTAGTAGAATACAAGTATAATTTTGACCCTGGAGTCAGATTGGGACCCTGAGAGAGGGATCAAAGGTCAAAATTTAAGTTTTTCAGAACATATAATATAGTCATGTGGCATATCAAATCAAAGGGGTGATTTGTACTCTGACAGTTTGTTTCTTTGATTTGAGGTTAACGTCCCCGTCAACACTGTAAAGGTCACTTTGGAGAGTTGTCCACGCAGAGCTGAATCCGACAGCACATGAGTACTGGTAAACTGATTAGAGGATCTAAGCCTGCCTAGGCAAAGTGGTGTGAGTCGGCCCGTACATGCTTATAAACCCTATTGTTTTCATTGGGCGACAGGGCTTGAGATGTCATTTAATCTCAATGCTGGGTAAAAGTCCCACGAAATTGAAAGCAATGTCTTCGAAATGACCTATACAGTGTTGACGGGGACGTTAAACCTCAAATCAATCAAAAAAAAATCTTATCTCAAATGCTTCAAAAGTTATGACAAAGTATGTCACAGGTCAATTTTTTTTGTTTGAGTGGGAACTTGAGGAGTCCTTTCCACGAGGAACCTACATGCCAAATATGAAGGCTGTCTCAAAAAGTGATGACAACTTGACCCAGATATTGTCAAGATGATCATTCTGATGAAGTTTGATGATAACTGCGCCAAAACTGTGGCCTCAAGAGCATTCAAAAGGTTTTGTTATGATCTGACCTACTGACCCACTTTTTGACCAGACATGTCACATATTCAAACTTGAATGAGATATTGCCAAGATGGTTATTCTGAGCAAGTTTGATGAAGACTGGACTCTACACTGTTCAAAAGGTTTTTCTATGATTTGACTTACTGACCTACTTTTTAACCCAATATGACCCATATTCGAACTTGGTCGAGATATTATCAAGATGATCATTCTGAGCAAAATTGATGATGTGACCAAAACTGCGGCCTCTAGTGTGTCAACAAGCCTGAAGGTTTCCCTAGGATTTTACCTACTGACCAACTTTTTGACCTGGCATCACCCATATTCAAACCTGACCTAGATGTTGTTATGATTATCATTCTGAGAAAGTTTGATGTTTGGGCCAAAATTGTGGCCTCTAGAGTGTTAACAAGGTTTCTATGATCTTACCTACTTTTTGACCCGACATGACCCAGTACTTAACCTAGATTTCATAGAGGCAAACATTCTGAGCAAGTTTTGTCAAGATTGGGTCAAAACTTTGACCTCTCTAGAGTGCTAACAAACTAGGTGAAAACAATAGCTCACCTGAGCCAAAAATTGGTTGAGACACTTTTTTCATAATGTTCAGCACAGACTCTGGATGGATTGACTCTAATAAGCTTCAGGCTAGTCTCAGAATTATTTCCAGCCCTGCTCGCAAGCTGTTTCGGAGGTCATCCTCGTCTCATCATGCTTTCGAGCTACTTTTGGTTGAGAAGTCGTTGTAAACGATTGTAATCGAGGTGGCTTGAGCTGTTTTCGGTGGTCTCAATAAAGACATGAACAAGATTTACGCCGTAACCAATCGGCTTACACTCAATGATTTTTTAGGCGTGCGTCCTGCATCCTGTACGCATAATTTCGCCAGAGGACGCATAAAAATATCGTCGGCGGGTCCTGGGACGCATAAAAATTCTCGGATGGATGCTTGTTTATGAACTCTTACTTTTGTTTTCGGAATGCAAAAATGGTGTTTAAGTACAATATTTGATAAAACCCAGACGTCTGATATGGATTAAAACTGTTTGATAATTTATAACGGTTCAATTATGACACTATTGTTAATCCCTGTCATATAATTTTACCCTGCGGTGCGTGTCAATAAGGTGTGAAAATATGGTCAACTTATGTCTCTAGTTTGCGTTTATTCCCCAATCATAAAATTTAATCCGCAATCAATGTGAAACTTATTTAATTGCTCCTAAGACGAGTTGCTACGACTATTCTACTATCTCGTGAATGGTTATGTTTTGGCGCCAAATAGCAGACGCTTGACGAGAAAAGTTGAACTCTTTAATTTGTGTTAACACATCTATAGGCCTATGTTGTTGTTGGTTATTGACACGGAGCTTACGGAAATCGCTGTTTTCCACAACCGTTTTGCTATCGAGAATTTTTTTACCTTTACCGTTTCCAAACACTTTTTTATGAAAGAGATACGCCCCATTAAGATAAAACAATAGACGTGTGGGGTTGCTGGGGTCCGATGACGTCATTTACCTATCGCGTGCAGGAAAAAACTAGCGGTGGTTTGTGGGCCGCAGTTTGGATGCCGGAATTCGATGTTTGCATTGAACTTGCTTGTTTATTTCGTTTAAAATCAGAGTTTTAGGAGAAATACTCACAAAAATCGGGCTTGCTTAGTAATGGAGATTGTTATATTACTCATGTGTAAGTAAAATTGAGTGGACAATTATTCAATTAAACGTTATTTATGTCGGGAAATGTAAAAGGATAGAGCATAACATGAGATGCATCATATTTTCAGCTGACAAAAGTAAAAATAAAATGGTCCAAAAATAATTTGGGCGGGTTACCCGCACCCTGAACTTGGGCCTGTAATTTGAGGGAAAAACTGCGGGTAATACACACCTGAATACGGTATATACACAAGTTTAAATAAAACTGAAAACGGGCAATGATCAGGAATTGCTACAATCCAGAATTCATGCATTCCAGACTACAAAACTTACTCTAGGGTGCAAAAGAAGGTTTCACAATGAGTCCTGGGTTGGATGCATGGTTTGGGTCTGGGATGCATTAATTCTGGACCCAGTGGGTCCCAGGACTCATTATGGCAAATTTGTAAAAAAATCACTGTACACTACAATTTCGATGCGGTTCACTCAATGATGAAACATGGGGATACCACTCAGGTCATTTGGGTATCTTCTACCTGTCCAGGCAAAGAGGTGTGAGTCCGACCATCCATGCATATACCCGGTAAACCCTATTGATTTCATTGGGGGGTGGGAGTGGGCGTGGGTTGAGATGTCATTTCATTGCAATGTTGGGTAAAAGTCCCAAAAAATTGGAAGCAACGTCTCCAAAATGACCTTAGTAGTGTTGATGGGGATGTTAAATCTCGATTCAAACAATTTAAACAAACAAAACTGAATTTGGTGTCCAAAAAAACTTGATTTACCTCCCCATATGACACTTTTAACCCCTTTCTAATATATTCATTTTCCGTTTTCTTAAAAACTGCATAAAATACAAAAAGACATGATGCCATTGGGTTTCTGACACTTTTTCATTTTTTTTTAATGTTAACCAACAAATGTGTTTTATTTGCAAGTGCATTAGAACAGTGACCTATATACACATATATACATCTACATCTATATATGTCACTGCCCACACGCCCCCGCCCATAGGGGCTTGAAGAAATATATGGGCTGCATGATGCTTCCACGCAGAGCTGAATCCGGCCTGAACACTAGTACTGGTAAACCGCTTGGAGGATCTAAGCCTGTCCAGGAACCGCGGTGCGAGGCGGACCGTCCATGCTAATAAACCCTATTGGTTTTATTTGGTGACAGGGCTTGAGATGTCTTTTCATCTCAATTTCGGGTAAAAGTCCCACAAAATTGGAAGCAATGTTTCCAAAATGACCTTTACAGTGTTGACGGGGACGTTAAACGGCAAATCAAACAAACAAACAAATGTCACTGCCCACTTACCGGTTAGAAATTTTTGCCAGTATTTTGTTATTGCCAATGACATGCAATCGATATGTAGGACATCAGTACCAACCAAAGCTGCCCCCTCCCTACCCCTCTCCCCTTGTAAAGTCAGAATGTAGACAAGAGGGCCATGATGGCCCTGGATCGCTCACCTGATCCTTATGGTAGGTAATTTAAGGTGGGGTGGAGGGTAAGAGCAATTTTGACTGACAATGACTCAAGGAACCTTTCAAGATCAATCTAGCTATCATTTTAAGTGTTACACATTTTTTTTCTGGTGGCTATCATGTTCAGTGGAAAATTGTCAGATTGTCACTCATGGAACATTCCTTCAAAATTGTTTTCTTTTTTTAGGAAGAAGTCATCCCTTTTTACAATACAGAGCTGACTTTTATGTCACTATCTGGGCATCTTGTGGACATTGAGGGTCAGGTCCTAGTGCACCAGACGGAGATGAACACGCTCAGTCTAAATAACAATGGTGACAAAGGGAGTGGGGGTGGGGAAAGGAGGTGGCCCTTTGTAAAAGGTACCACTATATTCATAAAATACCCCTCCTGACCATGGTATTACCAAAAGAGGACAATTCTGAGCAAGTTTGATAATTGGACTAAAACTGTGGCATCTAGAGTGTTAAAAAGATTTTTCTATGACATACCTACTGACCTACTTTTTGTCCCCACATGGCCCATATTCACTTCACCCAGAATTTGTCAAGATGATCATTCTGAGCAAGTTTGATGACTAAAATTGCGGTCTCTAGAGTGTAAACAAGGTTTTTCTATTATTTGACCTTCTGACCTACTTTTTGACCCCACATGACCCAAACTTGACCTAAATATAGTCAAGATGATCATTCTGAGCAAGTTTGATGATAATTACGGTAGACAAATTACGGTCTCTAGAGTGTAAACAAGGTTTTTCTATTATTTGACCTACTGGCCTAATTTTTGACCCCACATGACCCATATTCGAACATGAACTAGATATTGTAGAGATGATCATTCTGAGCAAGTTTGATGATGATTGGCCCAAACTGTGGCCTCTAGAGTGTTAACAAGGTTTTACTATGGTTTGACCTATTAACCTATTTTTTGACCCCACATGACCCATATTAGAACTTGACCGAGACTTGTCAGGATGATCATTCTGAGCAAGTTTGAGGATGCTTGGACCAACAAAACTGTGGCCTCTAGAGTGTTAACAAGGTTTTTCTATGATTTGACCTACTGACCTACTTTTTGACCTGGCATAACCCATATTAGAATTTGACCCAGATATCATCAAGACAAACATTCTAGTAAAGTTTCATGGAGATTGAAGCAAAATTGTGGTCTGTAGAGGATGAACAAGGTAAATGTTGACGCCGCATGACGCACGTCGCATGAAGCACATACGACAGATAAAAGGTGATCACAAAAGCTCACCTTGAGCTTTGCTCAGATGAGCTACAAATTAGATGACAATGAGGAAGAAGAAGAAGAAGACAAGAGAAGAAGAAATAGACTAGAGTGTAAACAAGGTTTTTCTAGGATTTGACCTACTTTTGACCCCACATGACCCATATTCGAATTCGACCTAGATATTGTAGAGATGATCATTCTGAGCAAGTTTGATGATGATATGACCAAAACTGTGGCCTCTAGAGGGTTATCAAGGTTTTTCTATGATTTGACCTACTGACCTACTTTTTGACCAGACATGACACATATTCGAACTTGATCGAGATATTGTCAGGATGATCATTTTGAGCAAGTTTGAGGATGATTGGACCAAAACTGTTCCCTCTAGAGTGTTAACAAGGTTTTTCTATGATTTGACCTACTGACCTATTTTTTTTTCCGACATGACCCATAATCGAACATGACCGAGATATTGTCAGGATGATCATTCTGTGCAAATTTGAGGATTATTGGACCAAAACTGTGGCCTCTAGAGTGCTAACAAGGTTTTTCTGGGGTTTGACCTACTGACCTACTTTTTGACCCAAAATGACCCATATTCAAACTTGACCGAGATATTGTCAGGATGATAAATTCTGAGCAAGTTTGAGGACGACCGGACCAAAACTGTGGCCTCTAGAGTGTTAAGGTTTTTCTATGATCTGACCTACTGACCTACTTTTTGACCTGAAATGAGTCATATTCAAACTTGACTGAGATATTGTCAGGATGAACATTCTGACCAAGTTTGATGAAGTTTGGACCAAAACTGTGGCCTCTAGAGTGTTAACAAGGTTTTTCGATGATTTGACCTACGGACCTACTTTTTGACCTGACATGACATATATTCAAACTTGACCCGAGATATTGTCAGGATGATCATTTTGAGCAAGTTTTACGATGATTTGACCAAAAGTGTGGCCTCTAGAGTGTTAACAAGGTTTTTCTATGATCTAACCTACTTTTTGGCCTGAAATGACCCATATTCAAACTTGACTGAGATATTGTCAGGGTGAACACTCTGACCAAGTTTGAGGAAGATTGGACCAAAACTGTGGCCTCTTGAGTGCTAACAAGGGTTTTCTGTGGTTTGACCTACTGATCTACTTTTTGACCTGACATGACCCATATTCGAACTTGACCGACATATTGTCATGATGATCATTCTGACCAAGTTTGGTGATGATTGGATCAAAACTGTGGCCTCTAGAGTGTTAACAAGAAAAGTTTATGGAAGCATGACCAACAACGACGCCGGACATCTTACAGTATCAAAAGCTCATCATGACCTTCGGTCAGGTGGGCTAAAAAGTATATAAAAGAAACATATTGACATTGATTGGGCTACTGAGCCCACAGCGGCACTTTCTAGAGCTAAAATAATTTCGAAAAAGTAATGCCTAACCACTCTTCCTTTCTATAGATACCGCAACACACCCTTGTGAGGATTACATGCAGGTGGATTACGACTCACTCAGTTACTATCAGAGTACACGGCCTCCGCCCATCGGGGCTTGAAGATATAGATGGGCTGCATGATGCTTCTATGCAGAGCTGAAACTGACCGCAGACGAGTACTGGTGAACTGCTTACAGGATCTAAGCCTGCCCAGGCATTACCCAGGCGAAAATGATGGCGAGGTGACCATCAACTATCATAGAATACTATGGACTACCATGGTAGTTCATGGTCCTACAACCAAGGAAAACCATGGTTGACCATGTTTTGTAAAATGGCCACCCATGGTCATATACCATGGTCTAAGGTGACCATGAACACCATGGTCTTATAATGCCCATGGTAAACCATGTTTGACCATGGTGTTAACTGACCACAAAAAACCAATGGCAGCCATTTTTTTGTCTTCACTAAATATATAGCATTTTCCCAACCAAACTGAATGTATTAATCCAGTTCAGGATGCAATGTCATTTGTATATTTAATGACATACAATATTCGTTAAACCCTCAGCCTAATAGGCAGATACATGTAGTATAAGAACAAACACTTGATACCCCCTGTGAAAAAAGTTCAAGAACTTGAAGTTTGTTCTTGAACTCTTCAAGAACTTCAAGAACTGTTCTTGAACTTATTGAACGTAGTTCGTTGATCTTTTTCCATTCTTGAACTATTGTTCTTGAAGAGATGAACTTCTAGAACCTGGGTTCTTGAACTTGCAAAGTTCTTGAACTTGCATTTTAAATTGTGAAAAAGTTCAAGAACTTGAAATTTATTAATTAACACTTTAAGAAATTCAAGAACTGTTCTTGAACTTTTTTAACAAAGTCCATGGATCTTTTTTTGGTTCTTGAACTATTGTTCTCGAAGAGATGAAGTTCTAGAATCAGGGTTCTTGAACTTGCAAAGTTCTTGAACTTGCATTCTAGATATTTAAGTATGAAACTTCTATCGTTTAGCTTTACATAACATTTTAATTACTAAACTTTAGTTGTTTAGCTTTAAATAAACTGTCCAATTAAAAGCCATGTTATATATAGTGCATTCAGATATCAGAAAGAGTGGGAAAATAGAGCTAAATCAGGATTTTTTATGCATTTTAATGTCTTGAAATAAATTGCATGATGAGATACACTGCACCTTACAAGACATATTTGTTATCTACCACTAAATACACTGAAGCATGCTAAAGTCCGAAAAACATGGACTATTTATTGTGTAATGGAATGTGTCAGGATTTAGAGGTAAAATTGTCAATTTTTCTAGTAAATTACATGTACAATGCATTA
The DNA here is from genome assembly GCA_963580285.1 of Lucinisca nassula. Taxonomy (NCBI): domain Eukaryota; kingdom Metazoa; phylum Mollusca; class Bivalvia; order Lucinida; family Lucinidae; genus Lucinisca; species Lucinisca nassula. The sequence goes on from OY757019.1 coordinate 47,617,328, forward strand.
TTTTGCAAAACCCAACTGACCTGTAAGTTTTTAATAATGTTCATTTGTTTGCTGATATTAATGATTTTCTAGGTTAAACTTTATTATGATTTTCTGTTATTTCACAGCTAAAATGCAAATAGTTATTTACATGCATGCACATACAAGAAACAATTCCTTCTGGCTGCTCAGCGAACAGGTAGAGATTAAATTACAGATAAGTAGTATAGGAGATTGCCAGGGATCAGTGTGTCAATTAAACAAGTGCACTATGAGCATTGGGACATATTCAGGAAATGGTTCAAGATTTTTTATATGGTTCAAGAACTGTTCTGGAACAAGTTCTTGAACTGTCCATGGCCTCTAAATGGCTGGTTCTAGAACTCCCTTAGTTCATGAATCAGTTCAAAATATTTTTCTTTAAAAGTTTCATTAATTGAAGTTCTCGAACTGTAAAGAACTAGTTCAAGAACTTGGGAGTTCTAGAACTGGTTCAAGAAGTTCTTGATTTGTTCTTGATAATTTAACAGGGGCTGCACATGCATTATCTAGAACAAATTCTAGAATTGTTCCAGAACAAATTCTAGAATATGTTCCAGAACAAATCCTAGAATATGTTCTAGAACAAATCCTAGAATATGTTCTAGAACTTTGTTCTTGAACGGCCATTTAATGTTCAAGAACAATTCTAGATATAGTTCCAGAATTGTTCCAGAACCATTTCTTGAATTCCTCGCAGGGGACATTTCGGTTCTATACATTGTAGTGTTGACATTCTTTTAATAACATTCTTGATAATCATCTCTTAATGGTGATCATACATGTATTGTTGATACAAAAGTTCTATATAGGTGCAAGCATTCTTGTACACATAAATATGAATAAGTTAGCAATTCAAATAATTATAACTTCTACATACATTGTATAAAGATAAATGAATGTAAATTTCAAAAGAATAACAAATATAAACTAGAGCCAGTGTTTATGAAACACAATGCCCCCAACTGCTTGACCCTAACACTGCTTGTCCCTAACAGTAATTGAGATATCTTGTTTTTATGTGGCTGTAATGCTGAAATTACACAAGAAAAGCTGTAGTTAATCATCTACTCATCATCCCTGACCAGTCTGTGAAGTTTCGGGGAAAAACCTAAAATAGTTTTTTAGATATCTTGCTTACAAACTTAAAACGCGAAAAATTTCAAAGGGCCATAACTCAAGAAAAAAATTTCGGATTTTTTTCAAAAGTTAATCAGTTCATCTACTCATCATCCCCAACCAGCCTGTAAAGTTTCAGGGCAATAGCTCAAACAATTTTTGAGATATCTTGCTTACAAGCTGAAAACACGAAAAAATCAAAGGGCCATAACTCAAGAAAAAAAAATTGGATTTTTTTCAAAAGTTAATCAGTTCATCTACTCATCATACCCAACCAGTCTGTGAAGTTTTGGGGAAAAACCTCATATAGTTTTTGAGATATCTTGCTTACAAACTTAAAACGCGAAAAATTTCAAAGGGCCATAACTCAAGAAAAAAATATAGGATTTTTTTTCAACAGTTAATCAGTTCATCTACACATCATCCCAAACCAGCTTGTAAAGTTGCAGGGCAATCGCTCAAACAATTATTGAGATATCTTGCTTACAAGCTGAAAACACGAAAAAAATCTAAGGGCCATAACTCAAGAAAAAAAATCGGATTTTTTTCAAAAGTTGATCAGTTCATCTACTCATCATCCCCGACAAGTCTGTGAAGTTTCGGGGAAAAACCTCAAATAGTTTTTTAGATATCTTGCTTACAAACTTAAAACGCGAAAAATTTCAAAGGGCCATAACGCAAGAAAAAAACTTCGGATTTTTTTCAAAAGTTAATCAGTTCATCTACTCATCATCCCCAACCAGCATGTAAAGTTTCAGGGCAATAGCTCAAACAGTTTTTGAGATATCTTGCTTACAAGATTTCATAGTATTTTTTGCAAAGGGGCATAACTCAAAAAAGGGGCATAATCCTGACGAGAAAAAAAACACGGGTCAATTATTTTTTCATGAGGAATCCATATATGAAATTTCAAAAACCTAGCACCCATGGTTCTAAAGTTATGCTATGCAGTAAAAAGTGGGACGGACGTAAGGACGGAAGGACGGACGGACGAACAGGGCAAAACCAATATGCCAAAACGCGAAAAATTTCAAAGGGCCATAACTCAAGAAAAAAATTTCGGATTTTTTTCAAAAGTTAATCAGTTCATCTACCCACATCCCCAACCAGCCTGTAAAGTTTCAGGGCAATAGCTCAAACAATTTTTGAGATATCTTGCATACAAGCTGAAAACACGAAAAAAATCAAAGGGCCATAACTCAAGAAAAAAAAATTGGATTTTTTTCAAAAGTTAATCAGTTCATCTACTCATCATACCCAACCAGTCTGTGAAGTTTTGGGGAAAAACCTCATATAGTTTTTGAGATATCTTGCTTACAAACTTAAAACGCGAAAAATTTCAAAGGGCCATAACTCAAGAAAAAAATATAGGATTTTTTTTCAACAGTTAATCAGTTCATCTACACATCATCCCAAACCAGCTTGTAAAGTTGCAGGGCAATCGCTCAAACAATTATTGAGATATCTTGCTTACAAACTGAAAACACGAAAAAAATCTAAGGGCCATAACTCAAGAAAAAAAAATCGGATTTTTTTCAAAAGTTGATCAGTTCATCTACTCATCATCCCCGACAAGTCTGTGAAGTTTCGGGGAAAAACCTCAAATAGTTTTTTTAGATATCTTGCTTACAAACTTAAAACGCGAAAAATTTCAAAGGGCCATAACTCAAGAAAAAAATTTCGGATTTTTTTCAAAAGTTAATCAGTTCATCTACTCATCATCCCCAACCAGCATGTAAAGTTTCAGGGCAATAGCTCAAACAGTTTTTGAGATATCTTGCTTACAAGATTTCATAGTATTTTTGCAAAGGGGCATAACTCAAAAAAGGGGCATAATCCTGACGAGAAAAAAAACACGGGTCAATTATTTTTTCATGAGGAATCCATATATGAAATTTCAAAAACCTAGCACCCATGGTTCTAAAGTTATGCTATGCAGTAAAAAGTGGGACGGACGTAAGGACGGAAGGACGGAAGGACGCCAAAACGCGAAAAATTTCAAAGGGCCATAACTCAAGAAAAAAATTTCGGATTTTTTTCAAAAGTTAATCAGTTCATCTACTCATCATCCCCAACCAGCCTGTAAAGTTTCAGGGCAATAGCTCAAACAATTTTTGAGATATCTTGCTTACAAGCTGAAAACACGAAAAAAATCAAAGGGCCATAACTCAAGAAAAAAAAATTGGATTTTTTTCAAAAGTTAATCAGTTCATCTACTCATCATACCCAACCAGTCTGTGAAGTTTTGGGGAAAAACCTCATATAGTTTTTGAGATATCTTGCTTACAAACTTAAAACGCGAAAAATTTCAAAGGGCCATAACTCAAGAAAAAAATATAGGATTTTTTTTCAACAGTTAATCAGTTCATCTACACATCATCCCAAACCAGCTTGTAAAGTTGCAGGGCAATCGCTCAAACAATTATTGAGATATCTTGCTTACAAGCTGAAAACACGAAAAAAATCTAAGGGCCATAACTCAAGAAAAAAAAATCGGATTTTTTTCAAAAGTTGATCAGTTCATCTACTCATCATCCCCGACAAGTCTGTGAAGTTTCGGGGAAAAACCTCAAATAGTTTTTTTAGATATCTTGCTTACAAACTTAAAACGCGAAAAATTTCAAAGGGCCATAACTCAAGAAAAAAAATTCGGATTTTTTTCAAAAGTTAATCAGTTCATCTACTCATCATCCCCAACCAGCATGTAAAGTTTCAGGGCAATAGCTCAAACAGTTTTTGAGATATCTTGCTTACAAGATTTCATAGTATTTTTTGCAAAGGGGCATAACTCAAAAAAGGGGCATAATCCTGACGAGAAAAAAAACACGGGTCAATTATTTTTTCATGAGGAATCCATATATGAAATTTCAAAAACCTAGCACCCATGGTTCTAAAGTTATGCTATGCAGTAAAAAGTGGGACGGACGTAAGGACGGAAGGACGGAAGGACGGACGGACAAACAGGGCAAAACCAATATGCCCCCACAACTTCTTCGAAGTTGGGGGCATAATTATAAATTTAAAGGGAGGCTACTGAAACTTCAAACTATACGGACCATGGTAGACCATGGTTAGTTAAGATTTTTTATGACCATTGACCATGGTCAACCAAAGTAGTAATTTTTAATCTCTTTCAAACCACTGACAACAATGGTTGGCCATGGTGAGTGGCGACACCATGTCACCCAGGACAAAATATGATATAGTCTTTTTTTCATAGTATTTGATAGTTGGGCATAAAAAACATGGTAGGTCATCAAAAACCATGATGAACATGGTTGACCATGGTGTGACCATGATTGACCAAGAAAAAAATCATGATCCAGATATTCTTTTTTATAGTATTTGATGGCCAACCATGAAAAAACATGGTAGACCATCAAAAACTATGATATGTCATTTCATCTCAACATCGGGTAAAAGTACCACAAAATTGTAAACCTCTCCAAAATGACACATACAGTATTGACGGGGACGTTAACCTTACATCAAAGAAATAAACTGTCAGAGTACAAAGTGTAAGAAAAAGATAAGAATGTTCTCTGTTTCATGTACAGCCTTTCCCGGGTTCTTCACCCAAGCAACTAGCCCAATCACTGATTTGTTTGAATTGAGGTTTTACGTCCCTGTCAACACTACTTAGATCATTTTGGAGATGTTGCTTTCAATTTTGTGGGACTTTTACTCAGTACCTGTCACTGAGAAGAAATGACATCTCTATACGCCCACTGAACAAATCAATAGTTTATATGCAGGGACAACCCAACTCGCTAAGCGATTTACCAGCGCTCGTGCAGTCTGTTTCAGTTCTGCTTGGATGGTCTTGGATTAGTTTATGACATGTCAACCCTTATGGGTCATTTTGTGACATCTCAGAGTGAAAGAAAGAAAGAAAAGAAATAGTCAAGAAAAGGAACTGAAATACAGGGACAGGGGAGACAACAGTGAAGAAACAGAATAACAACACTACCCCCTACCTGCTGCTAGTACAGCAGGCTTTGCTCTACTGTTAGTCAATAGGTGCCAGTCAATATTAGCTGGACGCCATTGTGACGCAAGATACCCGCCACCTTTTCCTCATCCAACCGCTCCGTAGTTCTGCTTGGAAACACCATGCAACCCAAATCTTTATTTCTCCAACTTCCAAGTCCCGTCACTGTAACGATTGGAGTACAGGCAACCCATTTGGAATCAGGATTGTTACTAGTGACACGTTTCATCAGAAAGCAAATAAAAAAGAGGCATTCCGGAGAAAAATCTCGTCAGAAAGACATAAAAACATCACCTTTTTCGCCCCCATGTTAGTGTTTTTTAAATGCACGTGCCCAACTAATTCCCGGCACTTTCCGACATTGGCCGAACGTGGCGAACACTAATGTTCGGAAATTGTCCGGGAAATGTCTGTGAATTGGGTGGGGGTGGGGGGGGGGGGGGGTAGTGGTGCGTTATCTCTAATATCTCCACTTCGGGTGGTAAGAAATTAATAAAATTAGTATCGAAAAAAATAAAAAGCTCCATTCCAAAAGATTATTAAAAATTATTTTTCATTTTTAACATTCTAAGGGTCCATTTCTGAAGTTAATTTGTCCGGGAAATTCCCGTATTGTGACCTGAATATTGGGGTAGTGGTGCGTTAACCCTAATATCTCGACTTCAGGTGGTCAGAAATTAATAAAATTAGTATCAAATAAAATTTTAAGCTCCATTCTAAAAGATTATTAAAAATTATTTTTCGTTTTTAATATTTTAGGGGTCCGTTTTTCAAGTTGATTTGTCCTGGAAATTCCCGGATTGTGTCCTGGATGTATCAAATAAAATTTGATAGCGTCCCATTCGTGGGACATTTGCAAACAGTGTAGATCTTGATCAAAGGTTTAACCCATATATGCCTAGCGTCCCAATTGGTGAGATAGCGTCCCATTGGTGGGACATTGGCAAACAGTGTAGACCCAGATCAGATATTTAACCCATATATGCCTAGCGCCCCATTTGTGGGACATTGGCAAACAGTATAGACCCAAATGATCAGACGCTTCAAAACGTGGCGACTGATCTGGGCCGTAAAAACGCGGTATCTGATCTGAGTCTACACTGTTTGCATTTATTTTTGTTTATTGAGGACCATCATAGCATTACATAATATTATATAGCCCTCAGTGCTGGCTGAAGAGAAGGTCTCTGACTTCAACAGGTAAGGGGCCTCCTTGGGGGAAAAATCAACAATTTACTGACTGTTGACTAGAGTTTACCTTAGTGATTTTCCCCTTAAGTGCCTGAGTCAGGGATTCAACAAAAGCTACTAATAACAATATTAGGGGCTGCCTTTGATCTGCTACGGAGAGTATATCACAGGGGGGCAATAAAACAATTATGAGCACACGGTGTGTTCTACCTTACAAGAATAAATGCCTTTAAACAACGACGAAATTTAACCGCATCCATTTCTTTCTGGCGATGAATTAGGTGTACGGACTTTGAGCGATTTTACGGGCCATTAATTTTCTAACGAGATTAAACATTTGTTAATTGCTTTAACTCATAATAAGTTGACGTGTGCTGCATACATGGATTGAAATAGTAGAAAGTGACTTCCACAAAAGTTGTGTCCAATTGATATTTTGCATGAATTATGTTATTTTGTTTGTCTGAATTGAGATTAAACATCACCGTCAACACTATATAGGTCATTTTGAAGGCTTTGCATTCCGATTTTGTAGGACTTATCGTTTCGAGATATAGTTCATTTTTCCCATTTCCAAAATGGTGACTTTTCTGATAAAAATCGTCATATTTTTTTATTTATACTGCAAACATAGGTTGTGGTTGCTCGTTAGAACATCCTCGTTGAGGCGGTTCTAACGCGTAACAACAACCTAGATGTCTTGGATCAAAAATAGGAAAAAAATGTATACCCCATGAACCCCAGTTTTCTTTATATAAAATATAGTTTATTATTATTTTCCTTATTTCTGCTAAAAAAATCGATTATGGGTACTTTTTAGAATCACCTCACCGAGGCTGTTCTGACGAGTAACCATACTGTACGTTTCAAGCATTTAGCAACCCCAAAATGAAATTCCGATAAAACAAAAAAAAAAATCCCATATTTTTTCATATTTCTGCTCTAAACAGAGAGTATACAAACTCCAGAGAACGGCGAGACGGTTTCAACGAGTACTCACAACTTGTGTTTTTGAGTAGAAATAAGGAACAAATGTATTCCCCTGTTCAACAACAAACGGCGAATTCTAATGATTGTGGACTTTTTGCATTAGCGAACGTGGTAGAGTTTTGTCTTGCTCCGGACTCATTTAACACTAGAATAATATTCGACGTGCCCAAAATGAGAGTTAAATGATTGGAAAATGGAAAAATGTCAGCGTTTACAAAAGAAAAAGATACAGGCAGGCGTAAACTTCATTCCTTCACTTGTAAAATCGTAAAAATTCCAGTCTGGTGCTTCTGCGAAATGCCTGAGTGTATTGATAATGGTCCGTAAAATCATTCGAAGTCCGTACACCTAATTCATCGCCAGCATTTTGCGGCCCAGATCAGACGCCACGTTTTGCAGCGTCTGATCATTTGGGTATACACTGTTTGCCAATGCCCCACAAATTGGACGATAGGCATATATGGGTTAAATATCTGATCTGGATCTACACTGTTTGCCAATGTCCCACAAATGGGACTCTAGGCATATATGGGTTAAATATCTGATCTGGATCTACACTGTTTGCCAATGTCCCACAAATGGGACTCTAGGCATATATGGGTTAAACCTTTGATCAAGATCTACACTGTTTGCCAATGTCCCACCAATGGGACGCTAGGCATATAGGGGTTCAACCTTTGATCAAGCTCTTCACTGTTTGCCAAGTAGGTCTTGAGCCGTAATTTTAAAGATCACTTATTATTATCATTATTTGGTACAAATTTCATTAATTTCTGACGATCCGAAATGGAGATACTAGGGATAAGGCACCACTTCCCACAACATCCAGGACACAATCCGGGGTTTTCTCGGACAAATCAACTTAAAAACAACGGACCCCTAAACTATTAAAAATGAAACATAATTTTTAATAATCTTTTAGAATGGAGCTAAAGTTTTTATTTGATACTAATTTTTATTAATTTCTTACCATCCGAAGTAGAGATATTAGGGACAACGCACCACTACCCCAACATCCTGGTCACAATCCGGGAATTTCCTGGACAAATTAACTTCAGAAATGGACCCTTAAAATGTAAAAAATGAAAAATAATTTTTAATAATCTTTAAGAATGGAGCTTAAAATTTTATTTGATACTAATTTTTATTAATTTCTGACCACCCGAAGTCGAGATATTAGGGTTAACGCACCACTACCCCAACATCCAGGTCACAATCCGGGAATTTCCCGGACAAATTAACTTCAGAAATGGACCCTTAAAATGTTAAAAATGAAAAATAATTTTAATGATCTTTTAGAATGGAGCTTTTTATTTTATTTGGTACTAATTTTATTAATTTCTGACCACCCGAAGTGGAGATATTAGGGATAACGCAACACTACCCCCATTTCCCGGACATTTCCCGGTCATGTTCCGGACAATTCCCGGACATTAGTGTTCGCCCAGAAGGTTCCCAGCTGTATCCACTGTTTTATTTTGACAGACGATGCATGTTTTTGCATTTTTGGTGAAACAACAATCAGCAACGAAACGGTTTCTATGCAAAGGTACATCGGGCAAACCTCGGGCAGGTTTTGTCTTTTGCTGTATTGTTTGTGCACTTTGCCATGCAATAAACAGATTTCCTCGTGATGAATCGTTACTCTCTTTGTTGGCACGTCAAATGACATTGCTCAAATGGTTCCGCTCTGATAGTGCCTAGTGGAGCGTGGTAGTTCAGTGGTTAGTGCCCTTACCTGTCATGCTAGAGGCCCCAGGTTCGATTCCCGGCAGCAGTAAGAAAATTGCGGTGTCCGAACATGCTCCATTGGCATCATTTGCAGGGATGAATGCCACAAAATGCATCGTCCTTCGGATCGGGCCGTTAACTGGAGGCTCCATCGTGCAGGGAGAACCGGCCCGGGAAAACCAGCCCCTATGCAGGTAAAAGATCCCTACCATAATTTTAGATTAATTTGTAGGCTTTCATCCGTGAATGTAATATGTACACCTGCAGTATGCCAGTATCCCATTTTCTCATATCTCAGTGCAATCTCATAACTCCGTTCACCCTCTTCAGCTCAGAATTGTTACTGGTGACACGTCAAATGACATTCATACACTCTTCTTTGATAATATGAAAAGGATATCACACATCAGAATTTGTAGTTAATAACTAACATTTCAACCTGTTTTGAAGAAAATCAGTTTTGACTTAGCCTGGAAACCCATAACTCTGTTCACCTAAGGTTGGGCAATCCTGTGTTCAATTATTTGTTGCAAGAATAATTTTCTGCAGGTATTTTTTAAACATTTGACTAAATGCCTATTAGAATCTCAATATTTAAGAAAATAAACATCACTTCTGTTTATTCTACAGCATTCTAGAAATGCAACAGCATTCTAGAAATGCAGGGCGTGTTTTGGGCATTTTCTCATAACTCCGTTCACCCAAATTTATTTGATTATCATAAGTAATCAGATTAATTCTATCAATATTATACATGATGAGTATTTTATTTAGACTGTGTACTATTCTAATTTGTTGATAGTTTTTATTTTCAGTCACATGCTTGTCACTGGTTAGAGATTATTTTGGGGTACCCCTAAAATATTAAGCATTTTCTAATAAATTTCGATTTCTGTGAATTAATTTGTTAATCAAAACGGATTTTCTTCAAAACAGGTTGCAATGTTAGTTATTAACTACAAATTCTGATGTGACAAAACTGTGAAAAGGATTCCTTTTCATATTAATTAAAAACGAGGGTGAACGGAGTTATGAGACTGAACGGAGATATGAGAAAAGGGGATACAATTTAATTCACAGAAATCTAAATTTATCACAAAATGCTTAATATTTTAGGGGTCCCCAAAAATAATCTCTAACCAGTGACAAGCATTAGACTGAAAATAAAAAGTATCAACAAATTAGAATAGTGCACAGTCTGAATAAAATACTCATCATGTATTATATTCATAGAATGAATCTGATTACTAATGATAATCAAATAAATTTGGGTGAACAGAGTTATGAGAACATGCCCCAAACATGCCCTGCATTTCTAGATGGCTGTAGAATAAACAGAAGTGATGTTTATTTTCTTAAATCTTGAGATTCTCATAGGTATTTAGTCAAATGTTTATAAAAAGTACCTGCAGAAATTTATTCTTGCAACAAAAAATTGAAAGCAGGATTGCTCAACCTTATTAGGTGAACGGAGTTCTGGGTTTCCAGGCTAATCCTTGTGAGAGGGTATTGCAGTATATGAAGATATCACAGCATGCAGGTTTTGTACTCTTATATTAAATTAAGGACTTGATCTATCCCAAGCACAAGAAGTCATCAGAATCAGTGCCATGATCCTCTCAGGGATGGAGAGAGGGGATAAGACTGTGGATAGTACTAGTAGAGCTACTATTTTTCAGTTATTGATGTCTAGGTTTAGGGAAATGAAGGGCATGTTAGAGTTTGAAAATATTGAGAAAGAATTCAGGTATACCAAGGAATTGATGGGGCTCATCAAAGAGAAGGGTAGTGTAGACAAGGAAGAATTCATATTTTCAAAGGAAGAACAAAAGGAAAATAGTTGTTGTTGTTGTTGTATATCTATAAGGCATTTTATCGCTGCCTATAGCCACTTGGTACTTAAATAAGTCACTTGTACATTTCACTATGTGAAAAACTCATGATACATATATTACAATGCAATTCAAAATCTTTTTGTGCTCCTGATGAATTCCATCAGTGCATCTGTCAGTTCCTTCCTTCCTTGCTTACTAATGTCTTCAATCATGCCTGTCAACACTTTCAGGTTAATGTCTGTCACCATTTTCACCTCCTCCCTGCCCAGAATCTCTTCAACATTATACTCTAAAGTATCCCTTTCTTATTTAAATCTCTGACAGTGGAACAGAAAATGATCTACATTCTCTTTCATGTTGCATGTTTCGCACAAACTTGACAGATCTTTGTTTAACTTTGCCTGGTGATCATTTAAGATTGAATGTCCACACAGCAACTGATTTACTGCAGAAAAAGTCCTTCTGTCCCTATCTCCATGGCAGATCCTTTTTCCCACTTCCCCAAATATTTCCTGCAATACGTTCACTTTGTCTGAGCACTTGTATCTTCTTTCCCATTTTTCCTTTCCCTGTGATTTACACTCCCGTACTGCTTCTTTCTTGTCCAGGGTCGGTTTTACCTCATTGTTTTTAATCATTTCTGATGCTGCCGCTTTCGCCTGTTGATCTGCCAACTCATTCCCCTCAATATCTTTGTGTCCCGGTACCCAATGAACTTTGACAATATTCTCCCTATACCTTACCTTTGCTAAACACTCCTTGATACTGAGAACTGTTTCAATCTTGTTTGTTGGCATTTCAGTACTGAAAGCAGTCTTAATAGCTGGTTGATAATCGGTCAGAATATGGACTACTCTGCCTTTAAAGTCTAGATCAGCCAAGAATTCTAGCCCGATCTGTATACCTACCAATTCTCCAATATAATTGTTACTTATAGGAGAGACTCCCTTGTTCATCAAAACTGGTGTGCTGGAGTAACCCTCTAGGTAGACCACAGCACCAGCTCCAGTCGGACCGGGATTACCTAATGCTGATCCATCTGTGAACATTAATACATCATTTTTATCACAATTGCTTAGTAGCTCTAATATATTTTCTTTCTGTTCTTCCTTGGAGAATGTGAATTCTTCTTTGTGTACACTTCCTGTCTCTTTGATGAGCCCCATCAATTCCTTAGTATATCTGAATTCCTTCTCAATGTTCTCAAACTCTAACATTCCCTTCAATTCCCTAAACCTAGACATCAATAAATGAAAAATAGTAGCTCTTCTACCCACAGTCTTATCCCCCTCTATCCATTCATCAAATTCTTCCCTGAGAGGATCATCTTCATACTTGGCACTGATTCTGATAACTTCTTGTGCTTGTCTTATCTTCAGCTGTAGGTCTATAGGCATGGTGTTTGTCAAGACTTCCAAAGCTTCTGTGCCGGTACTGTTCAAACAACCTGATGCCTTTAGCATCGCTGACCGCTGAACCTTTCCAAATTCCTTACTGCTTTCTGCAAGGGACTCGACTGTCACTGCTGCTCCATATTCCATCACAGGAAGAACCAAGGATTTGTAGAGTCTCATGTACACTGTTTGGCTGCATCCTCTATGTCCTTGAACGAAATTATCAAGACATCTCAAGGCACTGAAACCAGCCTTTGTTTTCTGTTGAATATGTTCGTGAAAGTTTAATTTATCGTCTACTGTGACACCCAGAATTTTCTTTGAATTGGTTGTTTTTAAAATACTCTCGCCTAACTTCATCTTCGCCTCCACTTCTGAATCTCTTCCGTTATGTTTAAATACCATTATCTCTGTCTTATCCGGTGCAATCAACATATTCTATCTCCTACACCAATCTACCACAGATGCCAGTTTATCATTCAACACAGCACAACTTTCTGCCACTGATGTATTACTTTCCCAAACACAGCTATCATCTGCAAATTCTGCATGATTACCTACCACTTCCTTCATTGAATCACTTGTATACAGATTACAAAGCACTGGACTGATAACTGATCCTTGCGGTATGCCTACTGCAGACTGGAATGTAGGAGATGTAAAATTGTTCACTTTCAGGAAGTACTTCCGGTCTGTAAGGAAGTTTTTAAGGTATAGCCATAATCTGCCAGTAATCCCACTTTCAAATGCCTTTTTCAATAAACCTGCTCTCCATATTCTCTCATAGCAAGACTCATAATCCATCACTGCCAGCACTGTACTTTCCTTCATATTCCTTGCTTCCGAAACTGAATTACATAGCCTCAAAAGAGACTGAACACATGACTTTTGCTTCCTATATGCGTACTGAGTTCTTGCAATACCACCTTCAATATAAATACAGGAAAATATAACAGAGATACTAAGCAATTGTGATTTGTTAATTTGTTTGTTTGATTTGAGGTTTAACGTCCCACAGCTCTAGGTAATCCCGGTCCAACTGGAGCTGGTGCTGTAGTCTGTTGTAGTAAATAATTTCATGGGAATATTTATTAAGTGACCCTCTACCAAAATTGCTCAAATGGTTCCGCTCTGATGAACAAAATGGCCACCATAGCTAAAAATAGATGAAAAAAAACCTTGAAACGACATCTCCTAGGCTAATGGTCCGATTTCAAAATAATTTCACAGGAGTATTCCTTGGATGACCCTCAACCAAAATTGCTATAATGGTTCGGCTCGGCTGAACAAAATGACCACCAGAGCTAAAATTAGAAAAACCTTTAAACAACATCTCCTCCTATGCTTATGGTCTGATTTCAAAATAATTTCACAGGAATGTTCCTTTTATGACCCTCTACCAAAATTGCTACAATAGTTTCGCTCTGTTGAACAAAATGGCCACCAGAGCTAAAAATAGAACAACCTTAGGAAAACCTTTAAACGACATCTCCTAGGATAATGGTCCGATTTCAAAATAATTTCTTGGGAATATTAATTAGGTGACCCTCTACCAAAAATTGCTAAAATGGTTCTGTCCTGCTGAACAAATTGTTGCCAGAGCTAAAAATTGAAAAAAAAAAACAACTTTAAATGACATCTCCTCCTAGCCTAATGGTCCAATTTCAAAATAATTTCACAGGAATATTTCTTGGGTGGCCCTCTTCCAGAATTACTAAAATGGTGCTGCTCCACTGAACAAAATGGCCACCAGAGCTAAAAATAGATAAACCTTTAATTGACATCTCCTCCTAGGCTAATGGTCCAATTTCAAATTAATTTCACAGGAATGTTCCTTGGGTGACCCTCTACCAGATTTGCTAAAATAGTTCCACTCTGCTGAACAAAATGGCCGCCAGATCTAATAATCGAAAAAACAAATTTAAAGTTAATGGTCGGATTTCAAAATAATTTCACAGGATTGCTCCTTGGGTAAACCTCTACCAAAACTGCTAAAATGGTTCCACTGAACAAAATGGCTAGCAGAGCCAAAACTAGAGTCAATGGCACAATTTCAAACCCAATTCACAGAAATGCTTCTCTTTTATTTTTGTACCAAAAAATAGATTAAACGGTATGGCTCATCTTAGGTCTGTTCCATTGAAACTCCCATCTCAAAGTAGTATTATTGTACTGATGATTGAGGGGTGGTTGGGTGAGGCAAAGGTGACATGTATTTTGCATCACTGGGGCGTCCAACTGATATTGGCTTACAGTAGGGCAAGGCCCGCTGTCCTTGCAGCAGGTAAGGGTAGAGGGGGAGTGTTGTTGTTTCTTCTATTTTAACACTTCCATACGATTTTTGCTTTCTCCACTATCACTTGCTTTCTCCCTTTCTCTGTGAGACGACACAAAATCACCCACAAGGGTTGACATGTCTTTATGCTCAAAACAATCAATCATGTAATGATGATTGCTTAAATTGCTGAAATGGGCTTGCACTCCATATGACTACGGAGGTTAAGATGGAAAAATCATTAAAGAACATCTCGAATGTCTCAATTTTAAAATAACTTCAACAGAAATGTTCCTTGCGTGACATCTCTACAAAAAGTGCTTAAGTGGTTCTGCTCCTCTGTACAAACTGGCTGTCAGAACTAAATATAGAAAAACCTGTAAACAACAATGTTAGTACATCATAACTCAGGTGAGCGAATTAGGTCCATCATGGACCTCTTGTTAAAAAAAAAGTGTCTGAGAGTCTGATGTATTTTTAGCTCAAAGTGAGCCATTTTGATCGCGTTTGTCCGGTGTCCATCGGTCTGTCTGTCCATCAACAATTTCTTCAAATGACATCTCCGACGAAACCACAGTGCCAATTTTAAAATAATTTCACAGGAATATTCCTTGGGTGACCCTCTACCAAAATGGTTCCGCTTCGCTGAACACAATGGTCACCAGAGCTAAAAATAGAAAAACCTTTAAACGACACCTCCTCCTAGGCTAATGGTTCGATTTCAAAATAATTTCACAGGAATGTTCCTTGGATAACCCTCTACCAAAATTGCTAAAATAGTTCTGCTCCATTGAACAAAATGGCCACCAGAGCTAAAAATAGGAAAACCTTATAAAAACCTTTAAACAATATCTCCTCCTAGGCTAATGGTCAGATTCCAAAATAATTTCAGGGGAATATTTATAAGATGACCCTCTACCAAAACTGCTAAAATGGTTCTGCTCCGTTGAACAAAATGGCCAACAGAGCTGAAAATAGAAAAGCCTTTAATGGACATCTCATTCTAGGCTAATGGTCCGATTTCAAAATAATTTCACAGGAATAATCCTTGGGTGACCCTCCACTAGAATTGCTAAAATGGTTCTGCTCCGCTGAACAAATGGCCACCAGAGCTAAAAATAGAAAAGCCTTTCATTGACATCTCCTAGGCTATTATAGATTGTCTGATTTTAAAATAATTTCACAGGAATGTTCCTTGGGTGACCCACTACCAGAATTGCTAAAATGGTTCCACTTGACTGAACAAACTGACCGCCAAAGCTAAAAATAGAAAAAATAAAATCTCCTCCTAGGCAGATTTCAAAATAATTTCACAGGAATGCTCCTTGGGTAAGCCTCTACCAAAACTGCTAAAATGGTTCTGTTCCACTGAACAAAATGGCCAGTATAGCCCCCAAAAAGAGTCAATGGCGCAATTTCAAACCCAATTCACAGAAGTGCTTCTCTTTTATTTTTGTACCAAAAAACTGATTGAACGGTATGGCTCATCTTAGGTCTGTACCATTGAAACAACTCACAATATCGTAGGTTTTGTTTGTTTGATTTGAGGTTTAACGTCCCACTCAACACTGTAAAGGTCATTTTGGAGACGTTGCTTCCAATTTTGTGGGACTTTTACCCGACATTGAGATGAAATGACATCTCAAATAAAAATCAAAAATGAGTTCCTTTAAGAGCAATGAAAACATTCATAAAGAAGATGGGTCATACTACGTAGTTTCGGCTAATAAAGCCTCATCAGTGACCCTGTAATGATCTGGCAAAGAAAGCCAGAGGAAACATACTGCAATTTCGCGAAGCCCTGTTGCCCAATGAAACCAATAGGGTTTATTAGCATGGACGGTCCGCCTCGCACCACGGTTCCTGGACAGGCTTAGATACAATATCGTAGGTACCAGTCCTATAGCGATGCCCTGAAGAACTCCTTCTTTCCTAAAACTATTCCTCAATGGAACAGTCTTCCCTCCTCTGCGGTGAATGCCAAGTCCGCAAACGAGTTCAAAGCCCTTACAGTGTAAGATTGAGACTCAGAGCAAGAGGTATGAGTTTTAGGATACCTCAGTTATGCAGATTGTAAATAGTTTAAAGGACGCATCCAGCGACTGTTCTATTTTTTTTTCAGCTAAATTCTAAATTTAGCCACCCAATCATCTGAGGTAATGGCCAAATGTGACCGACTCAGTATAGGAAGATAGATAGATATAGAAACATCCCATCTCAAAGTAGTTTAATTGTACTGATGATTGAGGGGTGGTTGGGTAAGGCAAAGGCGACATGTATTTTGCATCAGTGGGGTGTCCAAATGATATTGGCTTACAGTAGGGCAAGGCCTGCTGTCCCTGCAGCAGGTAAGGGCAGAGGTGCAGTGTTGTTGTTTCTTCTGTTTTAACACTTCCACTCATTTTTGTCTTTCTCCACTATCACTCACTTTCTCTGGGAGACGACACAAAATGACCCACAAGGGTTGACATGTAATTATACTCAAAACAATCAATCATGTACTGATGATTGCTTAAATTGCTGAAATGAGTTTGCTCTGCTGAACAAAATGTCCATATGACTGCAGAGGTAAAGACAGAAAAATCATTAAAGAACATCTCCAATGTCTCAGTTTTAAAATAACTTCGACAGAAAAGTTCCTTGAGTGACCCTCTACCAAAAGTGCTTAAGTGGTTCTGCTCCTCTGTACAAATTGGCTGTCAGAGCTAAATATAGAATAACCTGTAAACAACAATGTTAGTATATCATAACTCAGGTGAGTGAATTAGGTCCATCATGGACCTCTTGTTTTATTTGGCCTTAGCTACACAATCCTCAGCACCTTCAGCTGTCGAAATAATCACACGATAAGGCTCACATATGTAACAAACAGTTTCAATCGGCATTTACGTGTGAAACTGAAGGTGAGCTATCATCCAAAGGTTAAAGTCCGGTCCCCTCTATGGGGGACATAATAGTGAATCTAGGACGATTTGGCCAGCGGACGATTTGGCCTAGGACGATTCGGCCTAGGACAATTTGGCCAACCAAAAATATTGGGTAGGACAATTTCGCCAGATTAATATAATGGCCGTTTCAAACTGAAAAGTTAGTGTTTTAGGTTTGTTTCTAATATACATTAATGCTTGAATATGTGGAGGGAACATTTTAAAGAAGATTTTAATCTATTTAATTTTATTTTGTTTTTATGCCCGCAGACTCGAGATTCGTTAGGGCATGTTTGTCCGTTTGTCTGTGTACAAAAATCTTAACATTGGGCATAACTTCTGAGTGGTAATAGATAGAGCTTTCATATTTCACATGTGTATACCTTATCACAAGACCTTTCCAGTGGTGCCATAATTTTTGATCTCATGACCTTGACCTACTTTTTTCAAAGTTTTAACATTGGCAAAATTGGACATAACTTGTGAATGGCACTGTTGGGGGCCATCAGTGTTTCACAAACACAGCTTGTTTAAACTATTACATTTAAAAAAACACACAACATAATGTTTTTAGCTCTTATCATGCTGTTCGCGACAATCCCTATCTTTGGAAACAGTGTAGATCCAGATCAGATGGCTTCTGAAGAAGCCATCTGATCAGGATCTACACTGTTTGCCATTAAGTTTATGGCTTTGTAAGAATAAATAACGTCAAGTAATCTGATTGGTTCAAAGTCAGAAATGGGTGTGGCTAAACTGAATATTCAGCAAGAGAAGGGTTAGGATGTGATACGCCTATGTGTAAACATTTTAATTCTAACCACACTGATCCTAAACAAAAGAGGGTTACAACACTACCACATACAATCAGAACTAATCCATTATGTATTACAATCCATATGATATCCTCCTTCACGTAGGATGAGATAATGATATGCAAATATGGCGGTCCGGTCCCAATTGACCCACTTACGAATTTATAAGAACTCGACATCCTACGTCGATGAAAGCATCACCTTTTCAGAAACTGAAAAGCTAAGAAGCAAAATAGGATTGACCTCCTTTCGCATCCTCCGGGATAGAAGTCAACAACTGCACACTGATTGGCTGGATTAACTACAAACTAAGAGTAAAGCAACAACCAAAACACCAACATATGACATCCCAACGCGACGAAATTAGGGGCCAGTAGTACATGGTACTACCAAGATTATCCTTGTAGAGACCTGGGGGGGTGGCGACACAGCATAGGCGTGATCTCAAGGTGGTAGAGCACGGGTACTAGGACATTTTGCAATAGCCGAAATTGGCTGGTCTAATAGTAACCCTTCCTGGCTCACTTTTGGCCGCCGTTCAAAATTCAAAATTACATGCATTATCACCCTTTAACAAGCACTGTGTCCATAGGCGTTTT
Source organism: Lucinisca nassula (assembly GCA_963580285.1). Classification (NCBI taxonomy): domain Eukaryota; kingdom Metazoa; phylum Mollusca; class Bivalvia; order Lucinida; family Lucinidae; genus Lucinisca; species Lucinisca nassula. The sequence continues at coordinate 47,636,213 of OY757019.1, forward strand.
CTCTACCACGGCAGGGGTGGGGGTAGAGTCTAATGGAAGCCAAAACCGATAATGCATGAGAAGCTTTTTTCCTTGGTCAGACAAGGGCGGTGTACTGACACATTTTGCAGCCGGAATTGGCAACGTGTCACCACATTCTAGAGCCCGACCATTGGTCTGCATCTGCATTCAAAATTCGAACCTCGCCAGAGGACTGCCCATTTTACAGGACAAATGCTTAACATTGGGTGCGTTCTGTGCCTACATGACATCTTGAGCGGGGGATGTGGGAGGTGGGATTGACCTACTTCTCACATCCTCCGCGAAAGAAGTCACCTAACTCCCAATCGGCTAGCTGATAACTGTCAAGCAGACAGGAGTCAGCATATTGGCAGCCTAGGGAAAAGAGCAGTACCTACAACTAATCCCAGATGGCGAACTGGGGGTAGCCCCTATGTGCTCATGGCGCCCGGTTACCTTAAAAACAACCGTCAGTCAGATGTGATAATCATCCAAGGTGATTGTGACAAGTAGCCAAAACATTTGCTTCTGATAGGAGATAAAGTTTATCCCTGAATTATATTTGTTTCGCCTCCTCTTCTTGAGATACAATTATTTTTGTTTCATTTCAAATAGATTAACCCTTGTCCTGCTGAATATTCAAATATGTCACACCTACTACTGATTATCAGCCAATCAGATTACTTGATGCAAATTATTGCAACAATTTCATTAACTGGATGGCAAACAATGAGGATCCTGATCAGATGGCTTCTTCAGAAGCCATCTGATCTGGATCTACATTGTTTCAAAGATAAGACATATCCGGGATCAGCAGGACAAGGGTTAAGTGTCTTATGAGCAAAAGTTACAGTTTAAAAACAAAATAAAATTTCTAATAGATTGAAATCTTCTTTAAAATGTTCCTTTAAGCATTACTGAATATCAGACACAAATATGAAACATGTAGCCACAGTGAATGATGTTGACAACATACTGATTAGGACAAATTAAAAAATTTCTTGTAACTGATGCTAAAATTTGGCCTCTACCCAAAAATTTTGTTCATGATTTGGAAGCCAATTTATAGTTTAACTCACCTGTAGCGTAAAGGTGAGCTTTTGTGATCACCTTTAAAACCTTTAAAAATCTTCTTCTCTGAAATCAGAAGGCTTGAGCCTTTGATATTTGGTATGAAGCTTCATCTAGTGGACCTCTGCCATGTTTGTTCAAATTATAGCCATTTGGCCAAAAATGGATTAGCCCCGGGGCCCACATGTTTTACATAGACTTGTATAGGGAAAACCTTTAACAATCTTCTTGTCCGAAATCAGAAGGCCCAGATCTTTGATATTTGGTAAGAAGCTTCATCCAGTGGATCTCTACCTATAGCCTTGAGGCCCAAAATGCCCCCCTCCCGGGGCCCACATGTTTTACATAAACTTATACCGTATTCGCCCTAATTACCGCACATGCTCCTATAAGCGCACACCAAAGCTATTTTTGAAAAGGAAATGCATAAGCGCACACTTTACAGTAATCTCCCCTTGAAGCTCTCATAGTAAATCTATAAAAACTTAACATTATTTCTTCCAACAGTGAAGGCAATGCTTAAGTATCTTTTTCCGTCCCATTAAATATCAGTATGCATCATCTTGGAAGCTGTTGTTTTCGTATCAAGTGTGCGCTAATTAGGTCGATTTTTCACCATGATTTTATGACACGATTTTGAAAAAACTAAGCACACGGTGCGGTAATTAGGGCGAATACGGTATATAGGGAAACCTTTAAAAATCTTCTTGTTTGAAACCAGAAGGCCCAGGTCTTTGATATTTGGTATGAAGCTTTATCTAGTGGCCCTCTACCAAGGTTGTTCAAATTAATTATTACAGTGGCCCCATCCCAGGGCCCACATGTTTTACATTGACTTAGGATATAGGGAAAACCTTTGAAAATCTTCTTTTCTGAAGCCAGACAGCCCATGTCTTTGATATTTGGTATGAAGCCTCTACCAAGATTTTCAAATTCTAGCCTTGGGACCAAATTGAGCCTGCCCTGGGGCCCACATGTTTTAGTGAATTCTTTTCACTGACCATTCCAAGGCGGTTCTTCTGTTGAGGTTTATTTTTGTTATGGTTTGTCTTTGAGTGTGTCTTTTTATATCTTTTTGTTTTGGATGACCATTTTGTGGGAAAGTAATTGTAATTTTGGCTTTCCGCTTTTGATGTTTCCATTAGGGTCTAGTTATTTATTGTATGTGTGTCTTTCTTTTTGGTATCTCTTATGGGAGATGTTGGTTAATTGTATTGATTCCTGATCATTGCCTTCATTTCTATTTTGCATAGACAAATATAGGGAAAACCTTAAAAAACTTTCTTGTCTAAAACCAGAAAGCCCATGTCATTGATATTTGTTATGAAGATTCATCTGGTGAACCTCTTCCAAGCTTGTTCAAATTATTCGCCCCCGCCCATAGGGGCTTGAAGAAATATATGGGCTGCATGATGCTTCCACGCAGAGCTGAATCTGGCCCGCAATCCAGTACTGGTAAACCGCTTGGAGGATCTAAGCCTGTCCAGGAACCGCGGTGCGAGGCGGACCGTCCATGCAAATAAACCCTATTGGTTTCATTGGGCGACAGGGCTTGAGATGTCATTTCATCTCAATGTCGGGTAAAAGTCCCACAAAATTGGAAGCAACGTCTCCAAAATGACCTTTACAGTGTTGACGGGGACGTTAAACCTCAAATCAAACAAACAATTGTTCAAATTATAGCCATTTGGCCAAAATGGCCATGCCCCCAGGACCCACATGTTTTACATAGACTTATATGGAGAAAACCTTCATGAATCTTCTTGTCTAAAACCAGAAGATCCAGGTCTGAAGCTTCATCTAGTGGACCTCTACCAAGATTCTTCAAGTTAGCCTTGGAGCCAAAAATGGCCCAAGGCAGGCCCACATGATTTACAAAGACTTAAAAAAAGGAATATCTTTAAAAATCTTCTTGTCTGAAACCAGAAGGCTTAGGTCTTTGATATTTGGTATGAAGCTTCATTTTGCCTTCCTTCACAGTTTCTTTTTTTCAAAATCTTGTTAATGATTTTTTCCACAGGTAAGCGATACAGGGCCCGAGGGGGCCAGCCGGATTCGCCCCTACCCCTACACTTCATAAAAGGCCCAATATCTCAGAAACCTTACAGATCTCCACACCTAAGTCATATATATTCTCGTTCCTTATGATAAGACACATTCAGTGACATCAATCTGCGGCCCCCGGGATGCGCCAGGGACTTGCCCCACCCCCTCCACTTCATAAAAGGCCACATATCTCAGAAACCATTAGGCTCTAAGCTTGCCCTGGCAAAGCGGTGCTAGTCGGCCCATCCATTCTTATAAACCCTATTGGTTTCATTGAGCAGCAAGGCTTGAGATGTCATTTCATCTAAATGTCGGGTCGGCCCCCACCCATCAGGGCTTGAAGAGATATATGGGCTGCATGATGCTTCCATGCAGAGCTGAAACCAACTTGCACACAAGTACTGGTAAACCACTTAGAGGATCTAAGCCTGCCCAGGCAAAGCGGTGCGAGTCGGCCCGTCCATCTTATAAACCCTATTGGTTTCATTGGGCGACAGGGCTTGAGATGTCATTTCATCTCAATGTCAGGTAAAAATCCCACAAAATTGGAAGCAACGTCTTAAAAATGACCTTTACAGTGTTGAGGGGGATGTTAAACCTCAAATCAAACAAAACAAAAAAAATCTCAATGTCGGATAAAAGTCCAGCAACGGTTCCAAAATGAACTTTACCATGTTGACAGGGACGTTAAACCTCAAATCAAACAAACATATATATTCTTGTTCCTTATGATAAGACCCACTCAGTGACACCGATGCGCCAGGGCTTTGCCTCACCCCCTCCACTTCATAAAAAGGCCCAATATCTTGGAAACCTTACTGATCCCCACCCCTAAACCCATATATATTCTTGTTCCTTATGATAAGACGCATTCAGTGACACCAACCTGGGGGCCACCCTGATGTGCTGGGGCCTTGCTCCATCCCCTTCACTTGGGGTATTGCCCCACCCTCTCTACTTCATAAAAAAAAACAATATCTCGGAAACCTTACAGATCCCAACCCCTAAACCATATATACTCTTGTTCCTTATGATAAGACACATTCAGTGACACCAACCTCGGGGTCTTCTTGGGTGTGCCGGTGGCCATGCCCCACCAGTCAACTTCACAAAATGTCATAGCCCCACCCCTAAACCATATTATATTCCTGTTCCTTATGATTAGGGACATTCAGTGACACCAACATTGGGGTCCCCAAGGGTGCCCTGGGCCATGCCCCACCCTTCCACTTATAAAAGGCCCAATATCTCAGTAACCTTTCAGATCCCCACCCCTAAACCATATACATGTATATTCCTTGTTCCTTATGATAAGACAAATTCAATGACACCAAGCTTAGGTCCCCCCCCTGGAATGTGCTGTGGCCCTGCCCCAGCCCCTCCACTTCGTAAAAAGCCATATATCGCAGAAATCATTCAGATCCCCACCCCTAAAACCATATATATTCTTGTTCCTTATGATAAGACACATTCAGTGACACCAACCTGCGGGCCCCGGGATGTGCCGAGGCCTTGCCTCTCCCCCTCCACTTCATAAAAGGCCCAATATCTCGGAAGCCTTACAGATCCGCACCCCTAAACCATATATATTCTTGTTAAAATACATGACTGCCAGTGGGCAGTGCCTTTCCTGAGGTCTGGTGAGCGTAGTGGCCCATGGGCCTCTTGTTTTTTAGCTCACCAGAGGCAAAGGCTTCGGGGGAGCTTATAGGATAGGCAGTTGTCCGTCGTTAACGTCGTCGTCTGGCGTTAACATTTTCAAACGACATCTCCTCTGAAGCCACTGGGCCGATTGAGTCCAAATTTCATCTGTAGCATCCTTGGGATGGGGGATTGAAAGTTTGTGTTTTTTATGAAAATTGGCCCATTAGTTTTGTTGCTATAGCAACTTAGAGCTCCCATAGACTTATAATGGGGAAAATTGAAAAATGGCATTAACTGCCAAGCCTTTGCAGATATTGGAACAAAACTTTCATAGAAATGTTCCTTAAGCAATCTAGTATCTACCATATGATTTTAGGCCTACTGCTCAATTTTAATGGTTGCCATGGAAACCAAAATGAAAAAATAGAAAAAAAAATACTTAAAAAATCATCTCCTCAGAAACCGTATGCTCTATGAGGCTGAAAGTTTATTTAAATATTCACCATATTTGCCTTTACAGGTTTTGTGCTTTTTATGAAATTCGGCTCTTTAGTTTGGTTGCTATGGCAACTTAGATTTTCCATAGACTTATAATGGGGAAAATTGAAAAATGGCATTAACTACAAAGCCTTTGCAGATATTTTGACAAAACTTTCATAGAAATGTTCCTTTAGTAAACTTCTCTCAGCCATATGCTTTTATGTCAACCTGGGGGTCCAGTAGGTTGTGCTGGGGCCATGCCCCGCCCCCAGTACTTCATAAAATGACTTATATCTCAGAAACCTTACAGATCCCCACCCCTAAACCATATATATTCTTGTTCCTATTGATAAGACGCATTCAGTGACACCAACCTGGAGGTCCTCCGGGATGTGCCGAGGCCATGCCCCACCCCCTCCACTTCATAAAAGGCCCAATATCTCGGAAACCATTCAGATCCCCACCCCTGAACCCTATATACTCTTGTTCCTTATGATAAGACGCATTCAGTGACATCAAACTGGGGGTCCCCCGGGATGCGCCGGGGCCATGTCCCGCCCCTCCATTTCATAAAAGGCCCAATATCTCAGAAACCTTACAGATTCCCACCCCTAAACCATATATGTGACCAGCCATGAGATTTTGGGTCCAAATGGGGTCCATAACCGAAAATGAGTTTTTGCCATTTTCTGATAGCCTTATAATACTGAAGTGCATATGTGAAATTTCAGATGAAAATATTGAGCGGTATATGAGATATAGGTCTTTACAGACTGACCCTGAATATGCGAAAATTGCATTTTCAGTCATTTTAGATGTATATTTGTTAGTGATTCTTGACTTCAAAGCCTCATAAAACATTCAGAGAAAACAAAATATCAGCAAATCATGCTTTCACACAATTATTTATTCACCCAGTACCAATCATTCGTTACATATTTGTTGGGAAGAATTCTGTTGCCATGGCAACAAATTTAAAACCCTTAAATTTTTCGAACACAATACTCTTGTAGAGCTAGACACATATTTTCTCAATAAATCTAAATCAAAGAAATGAAAAAGTGCTTTACTAAATCCAACTAAATATCATGTAACAATAATCATTTCAACCATTGCCAGAGAGATCAGCTTTGATTGGATGCAGAATAGCTCGCCTACTTACATAATAATTATGTGTGTATGTCACCAACATCAGTTTGTTTGAATGCTACGTAATCATTGGACTGTATCAATTACTTTAACTGCAAAGACTGGCTTAATAGAGCAGACTTTTTAACAGACCATTGCTACATTCAAGGTCATAGCGGAATGAATGATTTCATGATGGCTAATAAAAATATGAATTCCATATCAAAATAATAATAATAATAATAAAACACAAAAAATTACGCACAATCCTTTTCTTGTTCAACAAAATTGCCTGTACACCATTGCAATTATAGCAAAATTTTGAATTGTAAATAAATCACTAAACTGAATTAAATAGTGGCATACATGTAATTCATAAGTAGTTTTATCAGATTACCCCACCCAGCAACATATTTATAGTATTATCATGATCTTTAATCGCAGAATGAAGTAAAGATGACATTAACATCGCTGTGTGAGTATGTGTGCAATTGTGTGTGTGCAAATTGTATATATTTAAAGCTAATAGCATCTCCCTGTCATGGACATCCTCGCAAAACAAACTTTACATTACGCCACCTCCCATCAGTGCTAGGAGAAATAGACTGGCTACATTGTGTCTACCTGACGTAACATGAGCACAAATTTGTAAAACGCTAAGAAGGCATTTTTCTCAATTGCGGGTAAAAGTAATTGGTAATGACATAAATAGTATTGACAAGGTTGAATAACACAATCACAAACAAGCAAACAAACAAAAGCTTTATACAGTGAATAAGGGGTTATAAGGGTATCTGTTATTTTAACTAACATAATTATGGATACTTGGAAGAACCGCCTCAGTGAGGTATTCCTATTTGTGCTATGTAGCACAGATAAGAAAGCTATACCAACATTTCGACAGAATAATGTCCTTCTGTGGGACAGTAAGGAAGACATTATCTCACATGAGCCTATCATTTAAATATAATGAGGTATAACCTTGCCATAAAATCAAGTCAGTTATTCCATTCCATTAGATGTAGATGTTGTTGAATATTGTAAGGGCACCACTTGTCGAGATAAACCAGAATGTCGGGAGAGGGTGGCACAGCTACAATAAATATGTGGGCTCTACCAAGGTCATAGACAATTCCTAGTAAAAGTGAATACCGCCAGCAATTATTTAAATTTATAACTTTTATTTATCTTTTTCTCTGAACAATAAAACTGTCATCTCATTTTCGGAGTAAAATTACATTGCAATATTTGACGCAGGTACAACCGCAAAATTTTACAGTAATACTTTATACAAACAAAATTAAAGTGCTCATAAATCAACATCACCAAACATGACCAGTACTAGCTGCCAAATCAAAACATGCAGCTGCTCCTGTCGCAGTTCTAGCAACAGAAACAAACACATGAATATAAAGTCAAACATTTATTTCGTTTATAATCACTAAAAGTGAGGATAGTTCAAATGACTTTAAATGATACTTGACTTGCAGTTATCAGTCATTCATATACATAAACTGGTGTTGTTTTCCCTCGCCCATCAGGGTTTGGAGAAATATACGAGGCTGAATGGTGTATGCATTTCAGTACTAAGATGAAACAACCGAAATACATACAGTATACATATTTCTAAGATGAAACAACCGTCGGCCCCCACCCATCGGGGCTTGAAGAAATATATGGACTGCATGATGCTTCCACGCAGAGCAGAATCCGACCGCACACGAGTACTGGTAAACCGCTTAGAGGATCTATGCCTGCCCAGGCAAAGCGGTGTGCACGAGTCGGACCGTCCATGCTTATAAACCTTATTGGTTTCATTGGGCATCAGGACTTGAGACGTCATTTCATCTCAATGTCGGGTAAAAGTCCCACAAAATTGGAAGCAACGTCTCTAAAATGACCTTTACAGTATTGACGGGGGCGTTAAACCTCAAATCAAACACACAAAATGAAACAACGGAACATTTCAGTACTGGTAAATTAAATGCTACGTTTTTTTTTCTCTTCTAAATCGAAAGGAAAATGGTAACATAGGCAGTACCATTCTTTTTTTTCTTTTGTGTGTGTGTGGGGGGGGGGGGGGGGGCTGGGGGGTGATTTTTAGGTCTTTTCAAGATTATTTCACATATCGAACCGATCGTTAATCAATTGTGGGCGAAAACTGGAGTAACCGGAAAAAATCACTAACCTTCCGTTGCACAGCTTGGTGACTCAAATGTGACCAGAGCCGGACTAGAACTCAGTGCCATATTTACTTTATGTTATATACGTGTAAGACTAAATCTCGAATTTAAAATCTGTTAGTCTGTTCTTCATTCTACCAACCTACAATTCTCAATACATCCAACTTATGGGAGTATAGAATTCAAAGTAACTGTTTGTGGAACCCTTGAATTGAAAGCGGTGCATCTATACATGTACATATATATGATGTTCCTAGTAGCATTTATTAAAGTGTCTTGCCAAAGAACACGACATTGCCGCACTCCAGGAGCAAATTCGTTCTTTTAAGAAATCAACACATTATTTATTATTTGATTACACCAAAGGCTCTCATAAACTTATCCGAGGTGCTGATTTTGACATAATGTGGTCTTACAAGGTGCTTGGATTGATGACCACTATACCGCTAGCCTATTGCATGCTAATCAGGAATTAAACCTGGATAGATGTGGCTGAGAAGGAGGGGCATACTCGTGTGCTATTCAGTTAACAAATTATTTGATATAAAGGAGGCAAATTAGACTATCCTGCATGTGTCCTGTAATGCCAAAATGTACTTTGGTGATCTGCTGTTGTTGCCATCATGGACCCTTTGTATAAAACCTTCTAAATCAAGGGATCTTTTAAAACCGAACCGTGGGCAAATGCAACTTAATTAGCCTATCAGAGTTGATCAAGAGAACACGGGTTCGATACCTGCCAGGTTCAGCAATATTCTTGCGGGGAGATTGATCATGAAATCTTTTCTACGGTCATTCTCTCCCTTCCGCTTATTCAAGAAGGGCAGTTGTCAGTTTTTGGCGAAAGAATGTGCACTGTACTAGTTAACAGCTTACTTATTAGCCTACCCAGGAAAAGTGGGGACAGGTGAACTGACCGTGTCAAAAATAACGTAGTTAGTGTTGACTGGGCCGTGAAACTCCAATACAAACAAGCGAAATACTATTTCGCACTTTGAACTTTTGGTGACCATGTATATGGTTTTCAAGGCATGTAATTCTCGCAACAATCCTACAAAATTCGTATTAAAAAAAAAAAGAAAAAAAAGAAAGTTGAAAACAATAGGGTTCAAACCGGACTCGAACCAGCGTTCCCATTCTTGGAGGGAAGGTGATCTACCGACTGCGCTACCCGGCGCGGTAACACAATGGGCGGTTTATAACGATATACCAACAACAGCACGGCCAATTATTTTCGTCATATTCTCGCACTTAAATCTTCCAACTATGAAAAGAAGAAACGTCTTAGTTTTTGCTTATACTATGCAAACTTTATAATTGACAAAAGAAAGGCTCTTGTTTAAAGTATTATTAGCAACAGGTGCGTCATAAATTAGCTACGTCAGCTATGACGTCGCGATTTATTCACGTTTTCTCGGAATGACGTAATGCCCCATTTGGGCACAAAATCTCATGACGCGTCACATATATTCTTGCTCCTTATGATAAGACGCATTCATTGACCCCAAATTGGGGGTCTTCCGGGGTGCGCCGGAGCCATGCCCCACCCCTTCACTTCACAAAAGGCCATATATCTCAGAAACTGTTCAGATCCCCACCCCTAAACCATATATGTTCTTGTTCATTATGATGAGACACATTCAGTGACACCAACCTGGGGGTCCCCAGGGATGTGCTGGGGCCATGCCCCACCCCCTCCATTTCATATTATCACAATATTTCGGAAACCTTACAGATCCCCACCCCTAAACCATATATATTCTTGTACCTTATGATAAGACACTTTCATTGACACCAACCTGGGGGTCTCCCTGGGCCTTGCCCCACCCCTGCACTTCACAAAAGGCCTTATATCTCAGAAACTGTTCAGAGCCCCACCCCTAAACCATATATATTCATCTTCCTCATGATAAGGCACATTCATTGACACCAGCTTGTGAGTCCCCGGGGCATGCCCGGGCCTTGCTCCACCGCTTGACTTCATTAAAAGCCACATATCTCAGAAATAGTTCAGATCCCCACCCCTAAACCATATATATTCTTGTTCCTTATGATAAGACTCATTCAGTCACACCAACTTGGGGGTCTCTTTGTGCTGAGGCAATGTGCCCCGCCCTTCCACTTCATAAAAGGCCATATATTTCAGAAACCATTCAAATCCCCACCCCATATTCATATATGTTCTTGTTCCTTATTATTAGCACACCTACTGTAGGGGTGTCTGCAGGGGCCAGTCCTCTCCTTTCCACTTCATGAAAGGATATCTTGGAAACCGTTCAGATTCCCATCCCTAAACCATATATATACTTGGTCCTTATGATGAGACACATTTAGGGACAACAATCTTGGGCTTTCCTGGGAACGACAGGGCATGCTCCAACCCCTCCACTTATATCTCCAGCCATGCAGATCCCCACTGCTAAACCATATATTATATTCTTGTTCTTTGTGATAAGACACATTTAGTGATACCAACCAGGGCTCCATTGGGTCCATGCCCCACCCCTTCTACTTCATAAAAGGCCTAATGTTTCATATACTGAGTCCACATTGATGCTCATTTGGATATGGGGGTTCATTTGGCAGATTAAAATGATATCATGTTAAAATACATGGCTGCAATTTGGCAGTGCCCACCTGAGCTCTGGTGAGCATAGTGGCCCATGGGCCTCTTGTTTCTTCCAAGAATTGAAGAAGAAAAAAAACATTCCACCAACCAGCCAACAAACCAACCAATCAACCCTTCTCCTTTTGAAAGGGTTGGGTAAGAAGAAACAAATACAGTAAAATTCCTATATTAAGACCACCTTTGGGACTGTTCAGACCACTTTTTAACGGTCCTGAAGGTGGTCTTTTATTAGGAGACACTGAGCGTAGAAAGCACAGGGTATGTATGAACTCTTCTCAATAAGCATTTAACCCATATCTTGCTGTTCACGACAACCCTATCTTTGCAAACCGTGTAGATCCAGATCAGATGGCTTCTTCAGAAGCCATCTGATCAGGATCTACACTGTTTCACATTCAGTTTATGAATTTGTAGCAATAAATTATATCAAGTAATTTGATTGGTTGATAGACAGAAATGGGCATGGCGTAAATGAATATTCAGCAAGATAAGGGTTAAAAGCAAATTAAGTCTCTATTTTGGGTGGTCTTAATAGCGGAATTTTACTGCATTTCTAATATTTCGATTTATTCATACTGGATGGTACGGTAATTCTCCTATAATTTCGAACACCCTAAAAATTCGGACACCAAAAATTATTGACAAAAATAATTTCCAAAATACCTTTAAAATCTCGAACAGTGGCATTTTCATAAGACAGCAGTTTTTAAAATTTCGAACACTGAATTTCGCTGTGTAATTACCGATCCATACTATGTTATAATCGCTTTAGTCGCATTGGTGACGGTTCTTTCTGATGTGAAGACCAGCCACCAGAAGTGGTATAAGTGGATTATACTGGCCTGAGTCCCGCTGCGAAGACACAGTCTTATAATCGTAAACCATATATGACAATGAACATAAGTTTGGAGTGGTTCATTTAGAGTTATAGGCATGTTAGGCTTGTTTTGTTTTTGTTAAGTTTTATAAAAAAAAGATATGTACATACTTTACGCAAATAGTGTTGACTAAGATCAGACACCGCATTCTGAGGCGTCTGATCTGGGTCTAAACTATTTTCCACTGTCTCCATAATGGATAAGGTGACTTCAAAGATTATCAGTGCAGGCTGTTTTTCGAACACAGACTCAGACCGCATCTACACTGGGAATTTATATGCGCCAGCAAGTTTTCTCTTAGCAACTTCATAATGTATTAATAACGGGAAATCTCATGGGTCAGCGGTTACCGTTAAACTTGACGACTTCTCGAATACCGTCCTGTTTTAGGAAATAAGACAGAACATGCCGATGCAAATATATTGAAAACTTACCATCAAAATAAAAAAAAATCAGATGAAAAATCATAAACCATATATTATAGATATGTTTGAACAGCCTCGGCGAGGCGGTTTTAACCTACAACCTAATTCTACTTAAAAAGCTTATTTGGAAGGGTGCAGTAATTCTTTCTTCCAATTTCCTGCCCACAATGTCCTCTGGTCAGGGACCACCTTTGGGACTGTTAAAAAAAACAAAGAACGTTGGTCATGTATGACCGCTCACTGCCGAATATATTGCCACGAGCTAGATTCTTAATTGGGGGTATTCATTCACCTACTGCGCAATCAATGCAACTGAAATTTATGACACTACACAGTTCATTAACCCATTCAGTACAGAAAACCCCAAAACAGGTAGTTGACAAACAGTGAAGGCCGAGATCATATGCCACAGAACGCGGCATCTGATCTGGGCCTCCACTGTTTGCTAAATGTTCAACCATTTTCCAAATAAATTTTCATGATAACACCACCTGACACCCCTAAATTTTGAAATGAACTCCTGCTATTTATAAGGAGGAAGATTCCATTTGGCAAAAAAGGGTTAAACATGATAAAAATTAGCTAACGGTTACTGCTGGTCGACTGTAGAAATTGTTTTCATACGGTAACACACCCCTGAGACACATTGCATTTTTCACATCTTCAAATTGGCTACTTTTTGATGAAAATCTGTAATATTTTTCTTATTAACACTGCAAACATAGGTTGTGGATGCTCGTTATAACGAGTACCCACAACCTATGTTTTGGAGCAGAAAACCTTCCCCCAGTTGTCTATATATAAAGTGGGGTTTAGGGGTATTCATATCACGGACTTGTTCACGTGATGTGTCGGGAGATAATGGCCGTCGGGCGTGAGACCGGAAGATGGGGTTCTAAATCAGAATACCCCGACGAAATTGGGCGATATCACATGTACGCATCTGCGCAGTCTGATCAGCGCCTTCGAGGGCTTGAGGTGTCATTTCATCTGTGCAGAATGACCTGCGTCTTCGCTGTTCGTTTAGCGACCCGCACAGACTCGGATTACGGCCCCCGCCAATCGGGCTTGAAGAAATAGATGGGCTGCATGATGCTTCCACGCTGAGCTAAAACAGACCGCACTAATTTAAAGATCTCTCGTTGTTCAGCTAACTGTTTTGAAGTGACATAGCCTTTTCCCAGGCGACGTCTCATGATGTTCCACAATTGTACTGCAGTGGTCATATTAGCATGTGCAGTTAAAGCAGCCTGTGAATGTTTTCCCGCCAAAACAAACTACATCATTATAGCGAGCAGTTGTTGCTTGTGAAAAGGCACAAACAGTTACTATGATTTCGTTTGTTTGATTTGAGGTTTAACATCCCCGTCAACGCTGTAAAGGTCATTTTGGAGACGTTGCTTCCAATTCTGTGGGACTTTTACCCGACATCGAGATGAAACGACATCTCAAGCCCTGTCGCCCAATGAAACCAATAGGGTTTATTAGCATGGACGGTCCGACTCGCACCGCTTTGCCAGGGAGTTACTATGATCGCTGGTTAGGGTACTGATCTTCGATTTTCTTGGTAGTTTCGTGTTTGTTTTACTACATTAATTTACAATGTCCATTTCACACCAGATTGAACTTTTTAAAAAAAGCACAGACGCATGAACGGTGAAGGCTCATATCAACCTGCGCATTCCCATATTCTAATCAGTCTCTTTGCTGTTCGTATGAGCCTTCTATTCAAAGAACAATAAGTGAAGGCTTTGTCCACATTTGCTAGATGCACATTTTGGGAGAACGTTGAATTTGGAAAGTACGGTGAGACGCGAGACCAGTGAACACTCGGATCAGCCTGCGCATCCACACAGTCTGATCAGAGCATTAGCTTTTCGTATGAGTCTTCTGTGACATATGTACCAGTCAACTAGCAGCAAACGAGATCAAGCCGCATTGGTTTGATGCACAGGGTGATCTGATACTTATGTAGTAGAAGGTTTCTTTGCTCTGCGCCGGCTCCAATCCATGGAAATAGGTAAATACGGTGTAACCTCTGACTTGTAAATGAGGCTGTGACAGTTGAAGACTCAGAGCAGTCTGCGCTGCCTAATCAGAGCATTTGCGGTTTGTACAAGCTTCTATGGTCTCTGAGGTATTAAAAGAGCAGCAAGCGAAGAACATGATAGGTCAGAACCTTAAAATTTCGAACAGTGGACTTTTTTGCCTGCTCGAATTTCTAAAAATTCGAACATCGGCAAAAATAATTATTTAATTTTGTTCGAAATTATAGGAGAATTACCGTACAGTATATTTGGCCCCACCAATCATGGCTTGTAGAAATAGATTGGGCTGCATGATGCTTCCACGCAGAGCTGAAACCGACCACACATGAGTACTGGTAACCGCTTAAAAGGTCTAAGCCTGCCCAGGCAAAGTGGTGAGTTGGACCGTTCATGCATATAAACCCTAATGGTTTTATTGAACGGCAGAGATTGAGATGTTATTTCATCTCAATGGCGGGTATAAAAGTCCCTCAAAATTGGAAGCAACATCTCCAAAATGACCTAAATAGTGTTGATGGGTATTTTAACCCTTATCTTGCTGTTCATGACAACCCCTATCTTTGCAAACAGTGTAGATCCAGATCAGATGGCTTCTGAAGAAGCCATCTGATCAGGATCTACACTGTTTGGCATTCAGTTTATGAATTTGTTGCAATAAATTACATCAAGTAATTTGATTGGTTGATAGACAGAAATGGGTGTGGCTTAAATGAATATTCAGCAAGATAAGGGTTAAAACTCAATTCAAACAAACAAATAAATGGTACAGCATAGCGACAACTGTTTTGTCGACATCAATGCAATGTTGTTATGTTGAATCAATGTTGATACAACATGTGCCCAATCAATATCCAGATACTGACAGTACTGGTGGGTCCTTTGTGTCTTGAGTGTAGGCTTGGAAAGTAGTCCTGGACTGAGACTTAACTCTTATCTTGCTGTTCACAACAACCCCTATCTTTGGAAACAGTGTAAATCCAGATCAGATGGCTTCTGAAGAAGCCATCTGATCAGGATCTACTCTGTCTGTCATTCAGTTTATGAATTTCTAGCAATTAATTACATCAAGTAATTTGATTGGTTGATAGACAGAAATGGGTGTGGCTTAAATGAATATTCAGCAAGATAAGGGTTAACCCTTTTCCACTCAGATACGTGTTTTTACGTGTCTGCATCCCCCCCCCCCCCCCCATAGCACCTAAAATCTGCATTTCTACCCCTGGATAGTTATGTTTGCTTTAGGATTTGTTGGGGAAAAAAGTGACCTGTTTTTTCGTGCGCCTCCCCACTAAAAATATTCTTGGGGGATTGAAGTGGGGGGGGGGGGCATCCCGAAAAACTTTGGGTGTATGGCCCAACCGGCCGCTAAAATTTATATCTGAGGGTGTCTGGGGTCAAAAATGGCTGAAAATTGATGCTGATAAAACATGCTGCAAACAGTGAAAATGGCCAGTGCCAAACACCTTAATGGTTGCCTTGACAGCTGTGTGAAGATTAAAATGTGGTCAAAAATTTATGTACACACTTTTTGCCAACTTTGAGATGCCCCCTCTTTACCATGACAACAGTGATCAAGTCATGAAAGGTTGCATTTGAAAGGCTACTGCCACATGAACATTCATACCAAGTTTGGTGTAAAACAAACCATCCATTATGAAACAATGGCTAGTTGAAGTTGCTGTCAGGTGCAACACTGTGAAAATCAGCGAAATTCACAAAATCCCTGAGTGGTAAAGGGTTCAAGGGAATGGGAACACCTGGCAGATTTTTTCGCCGCCTTTTTTCAAAGGGAGACAACTTTCGGAACTTCGTGTTCGCTTTTCTATAAGTCCTGTCCCACTGAAAAAGGGGTCTACTCTTAAAGGAAAGAATTTGCTCCTTAGGAGCAAATTCTTTCCTTTTAAAAGTTTACCCCTATTGACATGGGGGACAAAAATACTGCAAAAATACTTTTGCATGCAGGAGTGTAAATTTCAGTTTTTAATAAAAAGTTGAGACCCTGATCAGATCTGATCTGGGTCTACATTTTTTCCCCAAGTCCAAACCATGATTCCAGCCCTGATTCTATAGATAACCAGCCTTCTTACGCATCGAGAATAGAGCAGTTATTTTCTATAAATAACTGTTACCTGTTTTTTTGGACAAATTAGTGACAGTCACAAGGACATCAGAAAAGTGTACTGCGCTTTACAACTTTGGGTGGATTGATAAACAATTAACCCAATAAAAGAGAAAATCAAATGAGAAATGTCATAAAGTGCACCCTCGTTCGGATCGGGACGTTAACTAAAGGCCCCATGTGCAGGGGGAACCATCCTCTGTAGAGGTTAAAGAACCCTGCCATAATTACATGATTACTGTGTAGGCTTTCATCCTGCAAAAACTGGAATGTATGTAATATACACACCTGCCTAGAATGTCCGTGAGGGCGTATATCAGTACATAAAAAAAGAAAAAAAAGAAAAGAAAAACTGACAGGAGAGCAAAGAGGATAAAGTCATAGAAGTAAATAGGCGTCTGATGGTATCATCTGGGCAACAAATAAGTCAGGCACCAAAACACAAATCAGAATGCAAAGTGGACAGCTGTCGAAGAACATTCCAATGGTATCTAGTAGAAAAACAGAATCATGCAATTTCTGCAAGTATTGCAGACTGGGGTACTAGGTCAAGGTAATCAGGCAAGGGAAGTAACTTCACATCGTCAAACTGTTATTCACCTGTAAGAGTTGTTGCAAACCAAAAATAAATACCCTGTTAAAATGACGGCACATGTTTAAACTATTAACTTGCCATAAACATTCTAAATGTCAGAGCAACACACTTGTTACTGTTATTATCCTTAAATTTTGGCATGTCCAATATGTACAAAAACAACAAACAAACAAAAAAAAAACATGCCTATATCAGTATCAGAATACATACCATATTCAACCTTAACCCCCCCCCCCACACCCCCCCCCCCCCCCACACACACACACCCAACCCCACACCCCTCCAACGATCAGGTTTGAAGAAATAAGATGGGCTGCATGATGCTTCCACGCAGAGCTAAAACCAACCTGCACACGAGTACTGGTAAACCCCTTAGAGGATCTAAGCCTGCCCAGGCAAAGTGGTGCGAGTCCGACCATCCATGCATATAAACCCTATTGGTTCCATTGGGCGGCAGGGCTTGAGATGTCATTTCTTCTCAATGTCGGGTAAAAGTCCCACAAAATTGGAAGCAATGTCTCCAAAATGACCTTTGCGGTGTTGATGGGGACGTAAAACCTTAAATAAACAAACAAACACATGAGTACCCACCAACAACATTTGCTATTATAAAGAAGCAGATAATACACAGACTGCAATCTGAAGCCTACGAAATTGTTGACTATGTGCTTATATGGGTATTGGCGGTAATTGGGTTGAATATGGTTAATAGAAAATTTTATGGACTCCGATGATGGAGAAATTTTTAATTAACTTATTATGCAGGATCCCTGTTAGGGGTCTACAGCTACAAATAAGGAGGAAAATGGATAGTTTTCAAGTAGTTTTT
The DNA here is from genome assembly GCA_963580285.1 of Lucinisca nassula. Taxonomy (NCBI): domain Eukaryota; kingdom Metazoa; phylum Mollusca; class Bivalvia; order Lucinida; family Lucinidae; genus Lucinisca; species Lucinisca nassula. The sequence continues at coordinate 47,654,288 of OY757019.1, forward strand.
TCTTATTTCTCCATTAAAACATCTTGGTACCTCTTAGAATTGCTTCATTGAGGTGATTCTAACAATTATCCACAGTCTGACATGTTTCATGAGATAAATTAAAAAAAATATATGCTTAAACCCTCAAGACGTCGAGAAAAACTATACATCTGAAAAAGTTGTCTGCTTATGTTGTCTGCTGAATTTTTTGCAGACTTTTTAAAAGTATTTTTGCATACAGGCAAACAGTGTGGGCTCACAGCAGTCTGATCTGGGTCCACACTGTTTGTAAAAAATTACTTTTAAGGCACCCGGCAGATGGCAAAGCAGAGGACAATAGTAGTGATTGGCAGTTTATGGGTTGTGCCAGAGCGTTTTTTTTTTTTTTTTCAGTTTAACCATTTTTTGTAGTCTTTACCCATAAGATGACAATTGTCGTCTGCTTTTTCATCTGTCGATAAATTTAAAATCCATTGTTACAAACTGTGGACCCAGATCAGACTACTCCGATCTGGGTCCACACTCTTTGCCTGTATGCAAGAAGTTAGCAAAAAAAATTCAACATTTATAGCAAACAGCATTTTCAAATGTAGTTTTTCTCAGCATCTTAAGGGTTAACCCATTTTGTACCGAAAACCCCAAAACAGGTAATTGGTAAATAGTGCAGGCCCAGATCAGAAGCTGCAGAATGCAGCATCTGATCAGGGCCTACACTGTTTGCAAAAAGTTCAGCTATTTTCCAAAGAAATTTTGAAGAAAACACAAACTTCAGTCACTGCTGGACTTGTGCTATAATTGTGGTGAAAGATTCCATTCCGTACAAAATGGGTTAACTAGGTTAACTCTATTGTCCTAAAATTTTAAGTGGATTAAAATTTGCTGTTGTGCATTTTCTTAAAATAAAACAATGTAGACCCAGAACTCCATCTGTTCTTGTTGAACACTGTTTATTCAGAGCTTTATGGTAAATAATGTACTACACACAGTACTACAGACTGTTTGATTGATCAGTCTGGAAAGAGGTAATTGGCAAACAGTGCAGGCCCAGATCAGATACTGCAGAATGCAGCATCTGATCAGGGCCTACACTGTTTGCAAAATTTGAAATAAATTTTGAAGAAAACACAACCCGACTTCCATAAATTATATAAGGTGGAAGATTCCATTCCGTACAAAATAGGATAACTGTATTGTCATAAAATTAAGTAGATTAAAATTTTGCTGTTGTGCATTTGCTTAAAATAAAAATGTAGACTCAGAGCTTCATCTGTTCTTGTTGAACACTGTTTGTTCAGAGCTTTATGGTAAATAATGTACTACACACAGTACTACAGACTGTTTGATTGATCAGTCTGGAGAAATCAATGTGAGTGGAAAATCCCCACACTTCATTATAGGATGAATCTAGTTCGCCTGGCAGATTCGCAACAACAGCTGCTGACGTTAATTCAGAATATATTCCAATAAACATATTCTAAATCTGTTCAAAAGCCACAAACTACTTAACTGTGTTGGTTGGATTTTATATTATTTCAGTGCATTTTTTGTCTGTTTAGGTGCCACCAAATTCTAGAGATCTGAGAAAAACTGAAATTAGAGACATTTAACCTGTTATATCTAATAAAGGAGAACAGAGAGAAGTTTTAGAAGGCTGCGCAGCGCTTGTGAGTATTTCAGAATACACATTTAACAGGTCTCATATTTTTCAGGCATATGCAGGATTTCAGGCTTTTAGGGCTTGATTGATTCTTGATTTTTTGCTTGATGTCAGGCTTTTTAGATTTTGATTTTTTCCTCCTATTTTCTGTTTAAAATGACTATTGACACTTATTCTCTGAATACAATTATTTTGCTACACCCATTTCTGCCATATTCACCAATCAAGTCACAAACTGCATTACAAACAGTGTAGATCCTGATCAGATGGCTTCTTCAGAAGCCATCTGATCTGGATCTACACTGTTTGCAAAGGTAATGGTTGTCATGTACAGCAGGATGAGGGTTAAGGCTGCAAAATCAGGTCTTTCAGGCTTTGAAAAGCTTGGTCGGTATGAGGCCTGATTTAAACCTTGGTAACAACACATTAAACATGTTAAATGTTATTTAAAACTCTTGATAACTCTTCATTACACTGTTCATAAAAGCATGGTTTTGGATAGAACACAGTTTAACCTTTTCGTACCAGATGGAATCTTCCGCCTCATATGTAGCAGGAGTCCATTTCAAAATTTAGGGGTGTCAGGTTGTGTTTTCTTCAAAAGTTTATTTGGAAAATGACTGAACTTTTAGCAAACAGTGGAGGCCCTGATCAGACGCCGCATTCTGCGGCGTCTGATCTGGGCCTCCACTGTTTGCCAGTGTACCCGTTTTTGGTTTTCTGGTAATAAATGGGTTCGTTAATGATGTCCCGGCTTGTATTACAACAACGCAATCGGCAAGTTAGCAATCGGTCTTCTCCCAGACGTACTTTTGATGTTGTTTGAGACGAATATCAAATACGTGCCGAAAGCTTTGTTGCACCGTTTTGAACTTTCCATCACGTGCTTCTGAACCGGTATTTTAGATGATTGACACACGTCTTTGGACGTTTTAAGCGTGGGCGGGATAATAGCGCTGTCAGTTAATGTTACAATCGATTTTAATACTGCTCAAAAATAGATTGTGGATACTCGTTAAAACCTCGAAGCGGTTCTAACCAGCAGTACCCACAATCTATAGTCTGCTCAAAACAGAGATTGTGGATACTCGTTAAAACCTCTAGGTGGCGACATGGCTTGAGATGTCATTTCATCTCAATGTTGGGTAAAAGTCCCACAAAATTGGAAGCAACGTCTCCAAAATGACCTATAGTGTTGACGGGGACGTTAAACCTCAAATCAAACAAAACACACAAAACCTCGAGGCGGTTCTGACCAGCAGTACCCACAAGCGAATATATATTCATCTCAAAACAGATTGTGGATACTCGTTTAAACCTCGAGGCTGTAGCAGAAACAAGAAAGAACAATGGATGAACCCCTGTATATACATGTATTAAAGTGGTCGAGCCGGCACTCGACATTGAATCAAGCGTGGTAGCTCAATGGTATAGTGCACCTGCCTGTGATGCTAGAGGCCCCCGGTTTGATTCCCGGCAGCGGTAATAAAACTGCGGTGTCCGAACATGCTCCGGGTGAATGCCACAAAGTGCACCGTCCTCCGCATCGGGACGTTAACTGGGAGGCCCATCCTGTGCAGTTTAAAGATTTCTTCGTTATTACATGATTACTGTGTATGTTTTCATCCTGCAGACCTGGATCGGCAATGACCGATCACACTAGAATTGAAAACGCTCCAATGTTGATTCGACCGATATAGATAGAAATAGAAGAAAGAATGAATTGGAGAGGAGCAAATTCTTTAGAAAATAAATAAATAAAAAAATCAGAAAATAAATAAATAAAAAAAAAAATTGTCACTTAATTGCTCGACTCGACGGTTACTGATTTTTGCGTGCCCCCCAGGAGACCTGTTGGGTCCACACTTTTAAATCTTGAAATCTTCCTGCACAACTTCATTTTCATATCTGTCTAGTGGTTACTGAGAACATATCGGGACAAAAATTGGGCGGAAAAAAGAGAAGAAACCCAGAAAAACTAATGTCTCGTTTTGGAGACTTAACCCTTATCCTGCTGAAGAAATTAATTTAGCCACACCCATTGTTGGCTACCAAAGCATCATGCAGCCCATGTATTTCTTCAAGCCCAGATGGGCGGGGGCCGCAACACTGTATAGGTCATTTTGGAGACGTCACTTCCAATTTCGTGGGACTTTTACCAGACATTGAGATGAAATGACTTCTCAAGCCCTGTCGCCCAATGAAACCTATAGGGTTTATATACATGGACGGTCTGACTCGCAACACATTTCCTAGGCAGGCTCAGAACCTCTAAGCTGTGTTCGTGTTCGGTCAGCTCTGCGTGGAAACATCATGCAGCCCAGTCTATTTTTGCAAGCCATGATGGGCGGGGCTATTCACAGAAACAGTAGGAAGTTCCAACTTTGAGCGGTAGGGGTCAAAATTAAAAAGGTGTGTTTGTATGGTTCGTATCAACTACGAGACTATGAAGATGTAATCACAGTGTTGGGAACAGAACTTTATTGAGCATCAATGATGGGAAATGCCGGATCCGGCGTATTTTTTACGCCAGTTTTGTTTGTTTGATTTGAAGTTTAACGTCCCCGTCAACACTGTAAAGGTCATTTTGGAGACGTTGCTCCCAATTTTGTGGGACTTTTACCCGACATTGAGATGAAATGACATCTCAAGCCCTGTCGCCCAATGAAACCAATAGGGTTTATTAGCATGGACGGTCCGCCTCGCACCGCGGTTCCTGGACAGACTTAGATCCTCAAAGCCGTTTACCAGTACTAGTGTGCGGGCCGGATTCAGCTCTGCGTGGAAGCATCGTGCAGCCCATATATTTTTTCAAGCCCCTATGGGCATTTTTTACGCCAGATTTTGCGTAAAGTTTCCAGTCGTGGCCAGTATTTTTTCTCCTGTCGCGTTCGTCTTTGTAAATGACAGCGAGTGCTCAATTGATCAAAGGATTTAACAGTCTCAGGTCTGTAGGCTGGTGGGTATTGCCTATCACGACTGCGGAAAAAAATGACAGGTCCATCTTGCGACACTCGGGTGTGCTGTGACAAATCAAGCATGTGGCTGATTAACACTTATTGAATGTTTTGCTTCCCGGATTTTTGTACACACACACTTGGATTATCGGTAATTTCATTGTTGAGAAAATGTCGGGGTATAATTAAAGAAAGCGCTCATTACCTATATTTTGATTTAAAAAAAAAAAAAAATACAGAATCGTCGATATTGCGATTCCCTATCTAACACTATTATCCATACCATCAACAAATAACAAAATGCGTTAAACTGGCAAATAAATCAATTTTTGGCTATTAAACTTTAAAAATAGAATAACCAAACTAATCATAACTGAACTTTATTTTATCAGATGCATTAGTTTGAATTTTAAAAATTGATTCGAAAATAAACATTTTTTATGTGGAAGTTCGCCATTGCGACTGGCCGGAGAAATGACCCGAATTACATATGGTTCAAGCCCCAAAGTCTTTCGGATCCTTACGCGACACATGTTCATGGTGCTGCCTGACACAACAGCCTATAATACTGGCGCTTCAGATGTCTGTAAACTTTAGCCATAAACTCCCAAAGCCTGCCCTGGCGAGTCGGACATGCAACGCTTCAGACGTCTGTTAACTTTAGCCATAAACTCCCAAAGCCTGCCCTGGCGAGTCGGACCATCCGAGCATATAAACCATATCGGTTTAACTGGGCGGCAGGGATTGAAATGTCATTTTATCTAAACGTCGGGTAAAAATTTCACACAAAACTGGAAGTAATGTCTCCAAAATGACCTAAATAATGTTAATGGGGATGTTTAACCTCAAATCATGTAAACAAACAATCTAACAGAAAAGCAGAACTATTGGTCAATTAAAGTCCGTTATTGGTCACATGAAATCTGATGGGAATGACTTGGCAGATTTTCCACATTTTTCAAAAGGGGGCAACTTTCGGAACTTCCTGTTTGCTTTTCTATAAGCTTTGTCCCACGAAAAAGGGGTCTACTCTTAAAGGAAAGAATTTGCTCCTTAGGAGCAAATTCTTTCGTTTAGAGTTGACCCTCATTGACATGGGAGACTAAAATACGCTTGAAAGAGTTGCCTCCCCTGAAGGTGTATGCATTCCACTGAAAGTCTGAAAAAATATATTTTTCACTTAATTGCTCGACGATTAGTAAAATATTTGGGCGGATTTTTGCGTGTTATTTCGTGATTTTATGGGCCCACCCTTTTAAATTTTGAAACCTTCCTCACAACTGGACAAAAAAATGGGCGGGAAAAAGAAACCCAGAAAAACCAATAAGTCTTAACCCTTATCCTGCTGAATATATATATTTAGCCTCAGCAATTGCCGACTGTCAAACATGAAAATTTCTTAACATTATTCACAAGCTGCATGGCAAACAGTGTAGGACCTCATCTCTGTTTGCAAAAGTAGGAGTTGTTATGGGTTAAATATACACTAAAGCCACTTTATAACTGAGCCTCCTGTTGTGCCCATTTCTGTTTATTTGTTTGATTTGAGGATTAACGTCACCTTCAATACTGTATAGGTCATTTTGGAGACGTTGCTTCCAATTTTGTGGGACTTTTACCCGTCATTGAGATGAAATGACATCTCAAGCCCTGTCACCCAATGAAACCAATAGGGTTTATAAGTATGGGCGGGCTGCCTCGCATCGCTTTGTATGGGCAGGCTTAGATCCTCTAAGCGCTTTACCAGTACTCGTGTAGTCTGCGTGGTAGCCTCGTGCAGCCTATCTTTATCTTCAGGCCCCGATGGGCGGGGCCGACCATTTCTGTATGCATTGGAATTGCACAGGGAGGGTAAATTACAAGGATTCATGTCAAAAATACATTGTGTATAAAGAAGTTGTTTTGTGAAAGCAAAATGTAGGACAAAGGGTTAATTCTTTCATGGAGGTTTGAAATATTAGGCAATAGTAATTATATATCAGTTCTCAACAAGCTGTTGTATGATAAGCACTAAATCAAGGCGAGATGCAAAGGACTAAACTCAACCATTATAGATAAAGGTATGCACATGTATGTAATCAGACCGGACAGTCGTCGGCAGTCGCGAGCGGACGACAAAGGCGACCAGCGGAAAGGGGAAGCGTTCCCGACTGCCACCGAGTGTAGGCTGGGAATTTTTTTAATTTTTTTTTTGGTTTTACGGCCCTTTCAAGATTATTTCACTCATATCGAGCCGATCGTTAATAAAAGGTGGGCGAAAACCGGAGTACCCGGAGAAAAATCACCTGACCTTCCGTTGCAGAACATGGCGTCTCACATGTGACCCGAGCGAGGCTCGAACCACAGCGGTGAGAGACCAAATGATCCAGAGTCAGCGCTCTTAACCACTAGGCCACGGAGGCCCGTGTAGGCTGGGAAAATAGTCCCGGACTGAGATCCAAACTTTCGTTCAAGCCCTAAATTCCACTTTCTTTGTAAACAGTGTAGACCCCGATCAGACGGTGCGTTCTGTGGCACCTGATCTGAGTCTCCATTGCTTGCCAAGCCCCTCACAGCGAACATTCTCTACTGAAATCATATACGCTAATTGGTGATTGATTTTTTACATGACCCGTGGCGTCATGCAGTAGATTTTTGACAATCGCTTAGCTCCGCCCTCTCCTGTGGGTTAACCGGTATTGGATGGCGATGTTAAGTATTGATTACGGTCAGTCTGACATTCTTGTCTCTTGATACACCTATTCTGGTGTAGCGTGTCAGTGTTTTTTGACGTATCTGCTCTTTAATGAACCGACGGGACATGACGTATTGCTAACTTGCTGGGTGCGCGGTTGTAAATCTATAATCTACACATTTTTGTTTGTATATAACATTTTTGTTTTGGACTCTAATAATAGTAAGAGGTTCGTTCAGAAAATGCTCAATTCTGTTCGAGATAATTCTATCTTTCATATCTTTAACCCTTATGATGTCAGTCACAACAATTGTCATCTGCTTTGTTGGTTACTTGCAAACAGTGTGAACCCTGATCTGGGAGCAATCTGATCAGGGTCCACACAGCTTGCCATGCAAAAATACGTTTGAAAAGTTTGCAAGAAGATTCAGGGATATTTTTCTGGTGAGATTCTGAGAGATTTGCTCACTTTTTTCCCCCAAAAAATCTCATTAAAATGAGCTGAATGAGAGAAAAATCTCAGCAAAATGTAATTTAGGTGATGATTTTGCTAAGATTTCTCACTGAAAACTCACGAACTCACCAGATTTTTTTGCTGAGATATATTTTCTCCCATATGATTCTGAGCTAGAAACAGAACAGAAACATAATCTGATGCCATTTTCAGATGCTGTTTTCTTGGCTTCTAAGGTAGTCTAGCTCCTAGACCTTGAGGTCATAATGACCAAAAGACCATTCTATCAAATATGAAACCTTGTTAGACATTAATCTTGTCTCAGACATTATAACTTCCCAAGATAAGATATACCAAGTTGCTATCAGAGAGGGAAAAAGAAGTGAAACATTATTACTTATTAACTTCAAAATATGATATCCGACTAGTAGCTAGTCTATTTCAAAGGTTTAATGGTAAATGGTATTTTGTTTGTCTTGTACACTGATGGCTTGCTTTAACCCATTGTATACAGGAGGGGGGGGGGACCCATAAAGGGGTACCTTGGCAAACAATGCAGGCCCAGATCAGATGCTGCAGAATCCATTGTATGCTGGGGAAACCCCTAGAGGGGTACCTTGGCAAACAGTGCAGGCCCAGATCAGACGCCGCAGAATGCGGCGTCTGATCAAGGCCTACAGAATTTTCCATCAAAAATAGAATAAGAATGGTAAAAAATAGGCCTGACACCCCTTATGGGACAAATGGACTTGTCCAGTATATAGCAATGGAAGAGTCCACTAGCATACAATGGGTTAAAAACCATGACTCTTTCCCTAGAGAGTTCTTTCCATAGCTCCAGTTATCCATATATTTTGGATAATTTATCATAGCAACAGATAAGGAAATTATTTTGTAGTAATTGAAGGATATTTTTTTTCTATTCTCCATTAAAATCTATGTTGTGGATATTCATTAGAACCGCCTCGGCAAGCTAATGAGTACCCACAACATTGGGTTATATGGAGAATTAAGGAAAACTACCTTTCAATTATCATATACCGTAATAATTCGGCTATAAGACGAGGATTTTTCCCTCCAAAATGAGCCCAAAAAAGTGACCCCGTCTTATAGCCGAGGTCATGGACTGCAGGCTTTTTTCCGGCAATGTCCGCCGAAGACCAGACATACGGAAAAATCCGATCGGTGATTTTTGAACTGATATAAATCGCCGCCCACAAACCACCGCTACGATTTTTCTGCACGCGATCGGTAAATGACGTCATCCTACGCCATTATCCCCACACATGTTTAATGTCATCGCATGTATCTCTTTCATAAAAAAAAATGTTTGGAACCGGTAAAAAATATTTTCCCGATAGCTGAGCGGTTGTGAATAGAGGTGGATAGAAAATCAGTGCATTGCACAGCTCCCGAATTATCCCTAGAAGCTCCGTGTCAATAACCAACAACAGCGTTCGACTTTTTCCCGCCAACGTCTGCTATTTGGCGCCAAAACATAACCATTCATGAGATCATGGAATAGTCCGATTTTATAATGCAAACATGTACCGTTAGATGTAGCTAATAGTCTGAGGAGCAATTAAATCATTTTCACATTGATTGTGGATTAAATTTTATGACTGGAGGATAAACGCAAATTAGAGACATAACTTGACCATATTTTCACACCTTATCGACACGCACCGCGGGGTGGCAATTATACGACCGGGATTAACAATAGTGCCATCCTTGAACGGTAATAAATACACAGACGGTTTGTCTCTCAATTGACAGCGATTTAATTACTGGTCTAGTTTTACCGTATGTTAGGACTCAAAAAGACTGGAAGTTGTTGACGATTTTTTTTTTTGCACTTGTCCCGACCGAGCGTCATAAGGTCAAATTGCACCTGCCCGGCGTGATTTCGGTCTTGTCCCGGCCGGCCGGGAAATGGATTTGTCAACCCCTGTCGTCTATTAAACAGAAGTCTGTGTAGCCTAAGCCAGCAAGGCATGCACCGGGCCCACAGCGATACGACGTACCGTACCGGGCCGACAGCGATACGACGTATCGGCCCGACGTTTGCCGACGTAGGGGTAAGTAGAGGGGTTTTCTGACGAAAAAAGGCCGATTTCTCACATCTAAATGGCATCTGGCGGTAGCAGATAGGCCCCGACAGATATGGCAAAAATTTGACCCGTCTTATAAAAGAGTATAAGCAAAATACCACCTTAGAAAAACTGAAAAAGGGGCCCCGTCTTATAGCCGAATCGCCTTATAGCCGAATCTTTACGGTAGGTTGCTATGTTTATATTTATCTTGAAAAGGTCGGCCCCCGCCCATCGGGGCTTGAAGAAATATATGGGCTGCATGATGCTTCCACGCAGAGCTGAAACCGACCCGCACACGAGTACTGGTAAACTGCTTAGAGGATCTTAGCCTGACCAGGCAAAGTGGTGCGAGGTCGGCCCGTCCATGCTTATAAACCCTATTGGTTTCATTGGGCGGCAGGGCTTGAGATGTCATTTCATCTCAGTGTCGGGTAAAAGTCCCACAAAATTGGAAGCAACATCTCCAAAATGACCTTTACCGTGTTGACGGGGACGTTAAACCTCAAATCAAACAAAATCTTGAAAAGGTATGTTGTGTGTATTCAATGGACTCCATGAGGTGATACAACATATCTTTATTTTATAGATTACCGTAAAATCTCTAATAGACGCCCGGGCGTTTATTAGAATCATTACCTTTCCTGAAGATAGGGGTGGGCGTTTATTAGAGGCTAATTAGACACCTGCAATTCGGATACGACGGTCCAAAACACTCACTTTCTTTCTTATGGCTGTCATCTTGTTTCTCAGAAAATGACTGGTGATACAATAGCCTTGTCTTAGAATAGAACAGTAGTTACCTCCATTTTCTTCACTAAAGCGAATATCATTAACGTTTTTCTCATTTCGTGTCAAACATATAAAAATACGTAAAACCTGAAGTCATTTTGTTTGACTTGTTTAATTTCAAACCCTGTCACAATGTCACAAAATAGTTACTATCAATCAACATCAGAGTAAAGTGGGCGTTTATTGGAGGCTGGTATTTTTCTGAGAATTGCCAAAAAAATCACCATTTTTAACATCCAAATCGGGGGGTGGGCGTTTATTAGAGCATGGGCTTCTAATAGAGATTTTACGGTACTAAGCTACCTGACTTTAGGCTAGGAATATCCTGCAGTGACTCAAATAATTGCCCCTATCTTGTACAAATTTTCAAGGTTCAAAAGGTGTTTCTACTATGTATTTCTACTTCAAACATAGAATGCGGGTGCTCATTAGAACTACCTCTGACAATGAGATAGCTCTAACAAGTGAACATGTTTCCAAAATCTCATAGCAACAGATAAGGTTAGTATTTTGTGATAATATTGAAGGATAGTTTTTGTCAGTTCTCCATAAAAACCTATGTTGTGGGTAGTCATTAGAACCGCCTCACCGAGGTGGTTCTAATGAGTACCCACAACATAGGTTTATATGGAGAAATAAGGAAAACTATCGTTCAATTATCACAAAATACTTATGGATATATTGTTTTATAGCTAGATGAAGGAACATAATGTGTACCCTTATAAATCACACTTTTTCCATCTACCATAAAAATAAAAAAAATCTTAATTGCCGTAATTCTCGTTAAAATCTGACAAATTTGTTTCATGATTCAGCAAGGAGTCCAAAAGGTGCAAACAGTATGACAAACAGTGTAGACTCTGATCAGACTGCAGTCTGATCGGAGTCTTCACTGTTTGCTTAGGCGTACCTGTCCCAATTGTTAGGATCATTGCGGTATATATAAAGTGGGGTTTACAAGGATATTCATTAAAGACTTATCAACTTGATACCTGGCAAAACTACAGCTACTGTTGTCAGAGGATAAGTAGACAGTGACGTAAAAGAGTATACCTTGTCGGTTGCACCATTATAATTATCATACCCATCATTGGCTGGCAAGACAGACTATACCGTTATAATTATCACTGCCGAAGCGTCGTTATCTTTTGACAACAGTGGACAATTCTTAATAACAAAACATTCGCTGACGTCACTTTCAACTTATCTTCGGACAAGTATTTGCCTACTTTGATGGTAGGATAATTTTGGAAAATGTACATTTACAGATGTAGTAGATTTTAATAATATTGATTTAAGAAAATGATTTTTTTTGTTTTACGGCCCTTTCAAGATTATTTCACTCATATAGTGTTGATCTTTAATCAGAGGTGGGCAAAACCAGAGTACCAGGAGAAATACCATCTGACCTTCCATTGCAGAACTTGGCATGGCATGTCACATGTGATCTAAGCCAGGCTGGAACCACAGCGGTGAGAGACCTAATGATTAAGAGTCAGCGCTCTTACCCACTAGGCGATGGAGGCCCGTAAAAAAAAAAAAAGTCTGTTGTTTTTTAAGCAAGATGAAGGAAAATATTACCCTTATAAATTACACTTTTCTGTATAAATATATAAAGTGGGGTTTCCAAGATTTGTTAACATGATGCCTGGGTGTCTACTCCAAATAATTGTTTGTTTGTTTTATTTGAGGTTTAACACCCCCATCAACACTATAGGTCATTTTGGAGACTTGTGGGACTTTTACCCTACACTGAGATGAAATGACATCTCAAAACTACAGCTAATTGCCTGGTTTGAAGATAAGATAATTTTGGAAGCTGTAGCAAATTTTAACACTTATCATGCTGTTCAGGACAACCCCTATCTTTGCAAACAGTGTAGATCCAGATCAGATGGCTTCTGAAGAAGCCATCTGAACAGGATGTACACTGTTTGACATTCAATTTATAAATTTGTAGGAATAAATTACATCAAGTAATCTGATTGGTTCAAAGTCAGAAATGGGTGTGGCTAAACTGAATATGGGTTAATAACATTGATATAAGAAAATGATGAATTGAAAAGTATGGTTATGATTTCATCTTTTCTTGGACATATTTACTGTATAGATCCTAACTACTGGGACAGACAAGACCTAAGCAAAAAGTGTAGACCTACGAGCAGTCTGATCAGGGTCTACACTGTTTGCCATTCTTTCTGCACTTTTTGGACTCCTTGCTGGATCGTGAAACAAATTTGTTAAAATTTTAGGAGAATTACAGCAGGTCCTCAAGGTGTCCGAATTTTTAGGATTTTTACGCTACAGTTGACAGTGTATCATAATATGATGTTTCCATAGTTATTATGGGGGTCTTGAGTTCTGTAATGAAACAGAGTTGGTGAACAAAACAGACCAAGTTTACTGGGATTTTGGCGGGAGATGCTGGGGTTATTGCATTAGATTTGGGTCAGATTATGTTAAACATTTTAAGTTGCTTCCTGCTGAAACTTCCTAGTGTTTAAATCATTTATGCTCACTTATTTTAATGTATTTTGCAAAGATATATAGACATACATGTACATGTGTTATTAGATTTATGTACATGTATTTGCTTTCTTTCTTTCAGTTGGATCAGCTGCAAGACAGTGCAGTTCAGAAAGAAACTGACACTTAATCCTTGTCCTGCTGAGCCTGGGCTTTCCCTTATCTTTGAAACAATGTAGATCCAGATCAGATGGCTTCTGAAGAAGCCATCTGATCAGGATCTTCATTGTTTGCCATCCAGTTTATGAATTTGTTGCAATAATTTGCATCAAGTAATCTGATTGGTTGATAATCAGTAGTGGGTGTGGCATATTTAAAAAAAATCAGCAGGACATGAGTTAATAAACAGGGACATAGGCAAACAGAGCAGACACTGATCATACAATGCATAATGCTATGTATATCAGGGTCTGCACTGTAGGCTGATAGTCAAAAATAAAATAAAACTCGCCCATCTCGACCCTATCACTTATGTCGAACCGATTTCTAAGTCCCGTATATGTTCCCTATATATTTATTGTATTTCAACTTTGCATGTGTCGAACTACTTTTATTTTTCATTGACTTTACTACCGCATTTCTCGAACCGAAATTCATGACGCAAAAAAAAAGGGAAAAAAGAAAAAAACAAACGAAAAAACGATGCCGCCAGTCTTTCAGTTAAAGAATTTACAAAACAGTCAATACTCACCATGGTTTTAATTTTCCAATGTCCAGCTGCTTTCGTAATTAAAATTAGCACAAACAATACCTTTACCGCTATTACAAAAATCACCTGCGTGTAATAAAGACCGACACACGGGGCTCAACCTTTGATCTTAACACCTTCTGATTTATATTAATGTACAATTAGGTATGACCAGGCTCTTTAATTGGTTGTTTTACGTAATCGTCATTAGTGTCAAAATTGAGTACTGTCCCTTGTCCCGATGCACATACAAACAGTGTAGATCCTAAAAAGATGGCTCGTGACCAGCTTTCTCGGCAAGGGACTACCGTATGACGTATAGCATGTACTGCTCACCATTGCATTCACAAGCGGGTAACCAGTCCATTTAAGTACATGTCTATTTTTTAGCTTATTTGGTTACCTGAATTTGCAGGAATTTAAAAGACAACAAAACATGAGAGAAAGCTTTTATAATCGCTATACTTGGACAAGCCCCATTACTTTCATAAACAAATTTTAAAAGTGCATGTAAGTGCTATTACTCTAGAATAACCAAGAATACCAAGCATATCACGGCAAGTAATGGGCTCCGACATGCATGTGACATCACACTTTGGTTATCTCGTACTACGGATAACTCGAACTTTTTTATCCGTTCCTGTGCGGTTTGAGATAACGAGCGTCGACTGTATATATATTTATTTTTAGAGTCAACACACTTTAAATGACAAATCATATGGACTTGTCCAGCATGTAGGAAGATCCAGGCTTATGAACCAAATCATGTCTACATGTCTTTCAGCTCCAGAAATAAAGACACTACAGTATTCTTCCCATTTATCACCCTGGAATTGGAAAAAGAGGGGGCGCTTATTAGACAAAAATCTTACCAGAACGGAGAGTTTAAAACCATTTCACAGTAGTTTTCAATTAGAATATGGTGAAATCATGACATGAAAAGTACCAAGTGGTCAACACAGACATTGTGATTTTGTTTGTTTGATTTGAGGTTTAAAGTCCCCGGCAACACTGTAAAGATCATTTTGGAGGCGTCCTTTCCAGTTTTGTGGGACTTTTACCCGACATTGAGATGAAACGACATCTCAAGCCCTGCAGCCCAATGAAACCAATAGGGTTTATAAATATGGATGGTCCGACTCGCACCCCTTTACCTGGGCAGGCTTATTTCCTCTAAGTGGTTTACCAGTACTCATGTGCAGGTCGGTTTCAGCTCTGCGTGGAAGCATCATGCAGCCCATCTATTTCTTCAAACCCCGATTGGCGGGGGCTGACAAACATTGTGATAGATAGGGGTTTAGAAATACCTTGCAGATGCTGCAATGACTGAAAGGCTGAACTCTTTACTTAGGTTTTTCCTCCCACTGCAGAAGGGGCGCTTATTATTTTGTTCATAAAAAAAACAGAGAAGGGCGCTTATAGGATCAGGGGTGCTAGATGGGAGGAATACGGTATTAGAGAATATTTTCCCATATTTCTGGTTATATGTGCTTGTTATTTATCAGACTGATGCCATGGGTAGCAACAATATGTTTTTGTGGAGAAATAAGAAGCATACTCCAGAATTTTTTAGGTTTGCAGAAATGGTGCTATCTCATCAATTCAAAACATCAAAGGGATGGTACATCAAAACAAATCCTTGTAATTAACACCCTGTAGTAAATCCCATTATATAAACTTGGGCTTATGGAGGTAATATACATCATTTTTCTTGTTTGTTTGTTTGATTTGAGGTTTAACGTCCCTGTCAACACTGTATAGGTCATTTTGGAGACGTTGCTTCCAATTTTGTGGGACTTTTACCCGACATTGAGATTAAATGACATCTCGTGCTTTGTCGCCCAATGAAACCAATATGGTCTATAAGCATGGACGGTCTGACTCGCACCGCTTTGCCTGGGTAGGCTTAGATCCTCAAAGCGGTTTACCAGTACAGTGTGCAGTCTGATTCAGCTCTACGTGGAAGCATCATCATGCAGCCCATTTATTTCTTCAAGCCCTGATGGGTGGGGCACACCATTTTTCTTATTTCTGTTCTAATAATAATAACAATCGACCTAATATTTATCCCATTTTGCTGCTCCGCTGAAGGGCTGTGAGGCTGTGGTAAAATGAAATTTGTGACCTTCCTGATTGGGCTGCATGTTGTGAAACCGACCCAACATGAATATTGGTAAAACCCTATGATCTTAGCCTGCCCAGGCAAAGTGATGCGAGGCAGATCTTCCATGGGGCCCTCTTTTCCTGGGTAGGAACCAGTACTAAGCAATGTGGATAAAGTCTCTTGCTCAAAGAAACAACACTTGGCACTTGTGGGGATTGAACCGGCTACCTCTCAATCTCAAACCCGATGCTTTACCACTGCACCACACTAGGACATAAGTTGTTCAACAATAGCATTTGGTTTTACATAGCTCCCAGTCCCAGGGCTTGCTGCACCATGTATTAAAGTAGAACTTTTTATGCCCCTGCCATTCGAAGAATGGTGGAAAGGGCATATAGCGTTGCCCCTGTCCGTCCAACATGCGTCTGTGCGTCCGAAACTTAAACGCAATCAAAAACTTCCTTATTTCTTGATGGATTTTAAAATTACTCAACAGAAATGTTAACCATCATGAGACGACGTGTCACGTGCAAAACCCAGGTCTGTACCTCCAAGGTCAAGGTCATACTTAGAGGTCAAAGGTAAAAAAAGGGGTCCGAAACTTAAACCCAGTCAATAACTTTCTTATTTCTGGATGGATTTTGAAACTACTTTGTAGAAATGTTAACCATCATGAGACGATGTGTGTCATGTGCAAAACCCAGGTCCGTACCTCCAAGGTCAAGGTCATACTTAGAGGTCAAAGGTAAAAAAAGGGTCCGAAACTTAAATGCAGTCAATAACTTACTTATTTCTGGATGGATTTTGAAATTACTTTAAAGAAATATTAACCATCATGAGACTATGTGTCACGTGCAAACCCAGATCTGTACCTCCAAGGTCAAGGTCTTCCTTAGAGGTCAAAGGTAAAAAAATGGTCCAAAACTTAAACACAGTCAATAACTTTCTTATCTCTGGATGGATTTTGAAATTATTTGGCAAATATGTTGGCCAACATGAGACAATCTGCCTCACACAAAACCAAGGTCCTTACCTACAAGGTCAAGGTCATACTTAGAGGTCAAACGTGAAAAAAGGGTCCAAAACTTAAACACGGTCAATAACTTACTATGGATGAATACGAACATAGACATATTTTCAGGCGGGGGCATCCGTGTCCTATGGATGCATTTCTAGTTTTAACAAATGCATTAGAATGGGGATATTGTTGATGGAGAGGTTGCAAATTCTGTTTTACTACTCCGCTGAGCCTGAAGGGCTGTGGTAAATTAAATTTGTGACTAATATACAAACAATTTACTGATTGGGCTGCATGTTGTGAAACCAACCCATCTGGAATATTGGTAAACTCCTAAGGTCTTAGCCTGCCCAGGCAAAGTGATGTGAGTCGGATCATCCCTAGTCATAAACCCTAACAGTTTCTTTGGGCAGTAGGGCTTGAGATGTCATTTCATCTCGATGTCGGGTAAAAGCCCCACAAAATCAGAAGCAACATCTCTAAATTGACCTAAATAGTGTTCCAGGAGCATAAAACCTCAGCACAAACGAAAAAAAAAAAACAACGAAAAAACAATTTACCTCCCAAAAAATTTAAATGATGATTTTGAGCTCCTTTGTTTACTTGTTTGTTTTGAGGTTTAACGTCCCCGTCAACACTACATAGGTTGTTGTTGTTGTATATCTATAAGGCATTTTTTCGCTGCCTATAAACTCATAGGTAATTTTAGAGATGTTGCTTCCAATTCTGTGGGATTTTTACCCAACATTGAGATGAAATGACATCTCAAGCGCTGTTGCCCAATGAAACCACATGGACGATCGAACTTGCACCATTTTGCCTGGCCAGGCTTAGATCCTCCAAGCGGTTTATGAATACCTGTGTGCGGTTGGTTTCAGCTCTGCGTGGAAGTATAATGTAGCCCATCTATTTCTTCAAGCCCCGAAGGGTGGGGGCCGAATTTTGAGTTCGTACTTGGACTTGTACGGACCAGTCTGGCATGGTTTATTGATCTACATATTTGACACGAAAAAGGAAAACATTGACAGTGGTCTATTTTCATTGCCTTTTAACCCATTTTGTACCGAAAACCCCAAAAAGGTACCCTGGCAAACAGTGCAGGCCCAGATCACATGACGCTAAACACGGCGTCTGATCAGGGCCAACACTGTTTGCAAAAAGTTCAGCTATTTTCCGAATAGTTTTTGAAGAAAACACAACCTGACACCCCTAAATTTTGAAATGGACTAATGCTATATTTAAGGTGGAAGATTCCATTTGGTACAAAAAGGGTTAACTTCATTTTATTGATTACTTTATTAGTTAGGCATCATTAGTTGTCACTAATAAACATGTTTTTGTTAGTTTACTCTAAATCCAACTTCAGCTTAACGTGTCAAGCACGAGTCTTAACTGGCAGACGTCATTTTCAAATCACTTTTTCTGATTTTTCATCACTTTTTCTGATTTTCCAGAATGGTGTAAGACGGTATTACATGTGAATTATCTGCTAGGCAGACGATGCACATGTAATGTCAAGCCTCAGAAAATAAGGGAAGAAAAATAGAATGTCTTCTGCTGTCAAATTTTCAGTAGCTCTTTAAGGGTTAACCCATACATGTAAAATTCCAATCACGACAATTGTCGTCTGCTTTGCCATATAAGCGTTACCATAAAAGTTATTTTTTGCAAACCGTGTGGACTCAGATCAGACTGCTCCTTCAGGAGCAGTCTGATCTGGGCCCCACACTGTTTGCCCGTATGGAAAAGTATTTTAAAAAAAATGGAAAAAATTCAGCAGACGACATAAGCAGACGACATTTTCAGATGAAGTTTTTCTCCACGTCTTAAGGGTTAAGCTCAATAAATTTTGTCAAAAATATTTTGTATGGATTGAACCACAGCTCCAGATAAGACTTTTTCATTCCAAAAAGTACTGATATTTTTCTTATTTCCGCACGAAAACATATTGTGGGTATTTATTATAAGTACCTCAGTGAGGCACTTCTAATGAGTACCCACAACATAATTATGTTTTCATATAGAAACAAGAAAAATGATAGGTGGATACCCCCTCTGATCTGGTGCTTTGATAATTTTTTATGGATTATAAGCTTTGCGATTCTTGACCTGTTAAGGTCTTTTTTAACCCATTTTGTACCGGAAACCCCAAAACGGGTAGCTGGCAAACAGTGCAAGCCCAGATCAGAGGCTGCAGAATGTGGCGTCTCTGTGGCGTCTGATCAGGGCCTACACTGTTTGCAAAAGTTCAGCCATTTTTCGAATAAATTTTGAAGAAAATGCAACCTGCCACCCCTAAATTTTGATAGGGACTCTTGCTATATATAAGGGTTGGTACAAAAAGGGTTAATATTAATCTTTACTTACAGCAAAGATAGACAGATAGATCTATGCTTCATGTTTTATGTATGGAGCAGCCGATTGGAAAATTACTGAAGTTGTCGATACTTAATTTATGCGTCAGTTGATACTTTGTAAAGTGACAAAAACGGATTGGAATTGACGTTCTTGCTCTGCAATAAATTTCAGATTGTGAACTAAAACTTCGAAAGTACTTATCATGGGTCCAGAGGAAAAGAAAGAGTGAGATTTTTTTTGTTTTGTTTTGTTTTTCTTTTGTTTGCATAGAAAACAGATATGGCGGGTACTGCTGGTGATAATTGAAGGCTAATCTGTTCTCCATGTACTGTGTTGTCAGTTAGTCATTTGAACCGCCTCAGCGAGGCGGTTCAAATGAATAACCGACAACATAGGTTTATATGGAGAATGGAGAAGTAAAAAAAAAAAATCATTCTTCACACCAAATAACCATTTTAGCTGTTGCTATGGTTTGGTATTAATTCTTTATTAAATTTTATTTTATTTATTTATATTTTTTTTTGATATGATATTTACCCTGCAATGGCCCTTGCCAATCAGGGTTTGGAGAAATAGATTGGGCTGCATGGTGCTTCCATGCAGAGCTGAAATCAACAGCACATAACTTAGGTCTTGGCCTGCCAAGGCAAAGTAGTGTGAGTCGGACCATTCCTGCATATAAACCCTATTGGTTTGTTTGGATGGTAGGGCTTGAGATATCATTTCATCTCACAGTGTCAGGTAAAAGTCCTACAAAATTGATAAATTTGTAATCAAGTTTGAATTTTTAGAGAAAGTTAATACTTACATCTGAATAACCCTCCTTCCTCCCCTCAGTTTTGGTGACCACTTGTTGTCGCCATATAGAACTGAGGTATTTAGAAGGGTCTATTGTGTTGACACGTATTAGATGGACGCATCGATTATTTTAGCGGGTTAGTCAACTTGTCAAGGGAAGTAAATCCTAACGTATGTTCAAAGATGTAAGTATTAACTTTCGAAATGAAATTGGAAGCACCGTCTCCAAAATGATCTAAATAGTGTTGACAGGGATGTAAAGCCTCAATTCGAACAATTCAAAGATATTTACCCTGAAAATTCTAGTATCTTCAGTAAAATTGTATCCTTTGCCTACAAACACTGAAGGGGCCTCCATGACCTAGTGGATAAGAGCACTGACTATTAATCATTAGGTTTCTCAACCCTGTGGTTCAAGCTCTGCTTGGGTCACATATGAGACCCCAAGTTCTGCAATGGAAGGTCAGGTAGTTTTTCTCTGGGTACTTTGGTATTCACCCACCTCTGATTAATGTTTGGCTCAAAATAAGTGAAATAATCTTGAAAGGACCGTAAAATCAAACCCAAAGAAAAACCTACTTACACTGATTTTGTATAAACTTGATAAATTTCATTTTTGCAAAGAAAGGGCTTTTACCTTCTTCTCATAGCTTCAGATAGGAGCAATAAGGATAATTATTAACCCTTGACCTGCTGAATATTTATATATGCCACACCCACTACTGATTATCAACCAATCAGATTACTTGATGCAAATTATTGCAACAAATTCATGAGCTGAATGACAAACAATGAAGATTCTGATCAGATGGCTTCTTTAGATGCCATCTGATCTTGATTTTCATTGTTTGAAAGAAAACGCATATCGGTGCTCAGCAGGACAAGGGTTAAAATGGGTAAATTACCTGTGGCAGTACTGTTTCTAGGATACAGAATTGCAGGAATCTTGCCAAAATACAGTTCAGAACACAATATATTATAGATTTCCCCATTATAGTTACAAAATTTTAGTTTTTGTCAATGCCCACGGGCGTAGGCAATCTTAAGGATGACTTATGCTCCAGAAGCATTTAAGAAAAGGTCATGACTAGTTGAATATTTTCTATTAGCATGTCATCCATGATATTGTCTGTGGTTGTAGACTACCTGACGTTTACTTTTGCTCCAGAAGCATTAAAGAAAAGGCTGAATGCTATATTCTATTGACTGGTCATCATTGTGATTTGGTATAATGATTAAAAACCGGGATTGACCGGAACACTTACGTAAGCTTATCACACCCTATTCGCATACAAAATAAACACATTAATAATTTTCTGGGTTCACATGATGTTGAGATGATACAGTACATCTATTTCTGTTTGTTTTCACTAAAAGAAGGCACATGCATTTGTTCTACTGATTTTTTGTTTCCTTGTACGAGTGGTTGTCATAGTAAAAGATTGTAGTTTTGCTTGTGTATTTAACTGGAGTCAACTTTTGGAATCTTTGGCTATTATACAAGTTTCCATATTTACTGAACAGCTTTGTCATTTGACTTTCCAATCCTTTGACTACACAAATTAATGTGTACTAAGCGTAGACTCAATCTTTTTAGCTCACCTGAGCACGAAGTGCTCAAGGTGAGCTATTGTGATCGCCTTTTGTCCGGCGTCCGGCGTGCGTCGTGCGGTGTTCAACAATTCACTTAAATGACATCTCCTCCTAAACCAGTGAATGGATTTCAAAATACTTTCATAGAAATGTTCCTTGGGTGACCCTCTACCAAAATTGCTAAAATGGTTCCGCTCCGCAGAACAAAATGGCCACCAGAGCTAAAAATAGAAATACCTTTAAACGACATCTCCTCCTAGCCCTTTGGCCCGATTTCAAAATAATTTCACAGAAATGTTCCTTGAATGACCCTCTACCAAAATTGCTAAAATGGTTCGGCTCCGCTGAACAAAATGGCCTCCGGAGCTAAAAATAGAAAAACCTTTAAACGACATCTCCTCCTAGCCCTTTGGCCCGATTTCAAAATAATTTCACAGAAATGTTCCTTGGATGACCCTCAACCCAAATTGCTAAAATGCTTCCGCTCCGCTGAACAAAATGGCCGCCAGAGCTAAAAATAGAAAAACCTTTAAGCGACATCTCCTCCTAGCCCTTTGGCCCAATTTCAAAATAGTTTCACTGAAATGTTTCTTGGATGACCCTCTACCGAAATTGCTAAAATGGTTCCGCTCCGCTGAACAAAATGGCCGCAAGAGCTAAAAATAGAAAAACCTTTAAACAACATCTCCTCCTAGCCCTTTGGTCCGATTTCAAAATAATTTCACAGAAATGTTCCTTGAATGACCCTCTACCAAAATTGCTAAAATGGTTCCGCTCCACCGAACAAAATGGCCACCAGAGCTAAAAATAGAAAACCTTTAAACGACATCTCTTCCTAGCCCTTTGGCCCGATTTCAAAATAATTTCACAGAAATGTTCCTTGGATGACCCTCTACCAAAATGCTAAAATGGTTCCGCTCCGCTGAACAAAATGGCCGCAAGAGCAAAAAATAGAAAAACCTTTAAACGACATCTCCTCCTAGCCCTTTGGCCCGATTTCAAAATAATTTCACAGAAATGTTCCTTGGATGACCCTCTACCGAAATTGCTAAAATGGTTCCACTCTGCTGAACAAAATGGCCACCAGAGCTAAAAATAGAAAAACCTTTAAACAACATCTCCTCCTAGCCCTTTGGCCCGATTTCAAAATAATTTCACAGAAATGTTCCTTGGATGACCCTGTACCGAAATTGCTAAAATGGTTCCTCTCTGCTGAACAAAATGGCCGCCAGAGCTAAAAATAGAAAAACCTTTAAACGACATCTCCTCCTAGCCCTTTGGCCCGATTTCAACATAATAATATCACTGAAATGTTTCTTGGATGACCCTCTACCGAAATTGCTAAAATGGTTCCGCTCCCCTGAACAAAATGGCCGCAAGAGCTAAAAATAGAAAAACCTTTAAACGACATCTCCTCCTAGCCCTTTGGTCTGATTTCAAAATAATTTCACAGAAATGTTCCTTGGATGACCCTCTACCAAAATTGCTAAAATGGTTCAACTCCGCTGAAAAAAATGGCCGCCAGAGCTAAAAATAGAAAAACCTTTAAACGACATCTCCTAGCCCTTTGGCCTGATTTCAAAATTATTTCACTGAAATGTTCCTTGGATGACCCTTTACAGAAATTGCTAAAATGGTTCCGCTCTGCTGAACAAAATGGCCGCCAGAGCTAAAAATAGAAAAACCTTTAAACGACATCTCCTCCTAGCCCTTTGGCCCGATTTCAAAATAATTTCACTGAAATGTTTCTTGGATGACCCTCTACCAAAATTGATAAAATGGTTCTGCTCCGCTGAACAAAATGGCCACCAGAGCTAAAAATAGAAATACCTTTAAGCAACATCTCCTCCTAGCCCTTTGGCCCGATTTCATATTATAGCCTGGGCCAATAATGGCTCTCCCAGGGGCCCACTTGATACCCTATGGATCAGGTGAGCGATCCAGGGCCATCATGGCCCTCTTGTTGTAAAAGCTAATACTTGTAAAGATTAAGGGTACTGATGCTGGCTGCTTCAGTATGTTCAATCTTTTTATATCCATACTTTTAACAAGAGGGCCCAGAGGGCCCTGGTTCGCTCACCTGATCCAAAGCATAACAAGTGGGCCCCGGGCAGGGTCAATTTTGGCCCCAGGGCTAAAATTTGAACAATCTTGGTAGAGGTCCACAAGATGAAGCTTCATATCTAATATGAAAGACCTGGGCTTTCTGGTTTCAGAAAAGAAGATTTTAAAGGTTTACCCTGCATATAGAAGTCTATGTAAAACAAGATTTTCCCTATATAAGTCTATGTAAAACCAAAGGGCCCCGGAGTGGGGGCATTTTTGGCCCCAGGGCTATAATTTGAACAATCTTGGTAGAGGTCCACTAGCTGAAGCTTCATAACAAATATCAAAGACCTAAGCCTTGTATTTCAGAGAAGATGATTTTTAAAGATTTTCCCTATATAAGTCTATGTAAAACCAAAGGGCCACATGGCGGGGGCATTTTTGGTCTCAGGCCTATAATTTGAACAATCTTTATAGAGGTCCACTAGCTGAAGCGTCATAACAAATATCGAAGACCTAAGCCTTGTGGTTTCAGAGAAGAAGATTTTTCAAGATTTTCCCTATATAAGTCTATGTAAAACCAAAGGGCCCCGGAGCGGGGGCATTTTTGGCCCCAGGGCTATAATTTAAACAATCTTGGTAGAGGTCCACAAGATGAAGCTTCATACCAAATATCAAAGACCTGGGCCTTGCAGTTTCAGAGAAGAAGATTTTTCAAGATTTTCCCTATATAAGCCTATGTAAAACAAAAGGGCCCTGGTGCCGGGGGGATTTTTGGCCCCAGCACTATAATTTGAACAATCTTGGTAGGGGTCTACTAGATGAAGCTTCATACCAAATATCAAAGACCTGGGCCTTGCGGTTTCAGAGAAGAAGATTTTTAAAGATTTTCCCTATATAAACCCATGTAAAACCATAGGGGCCCCCGTGCAGGGGGGCATTTTTAGCTCCTGCACTATAATTTGAACAATCTTGGTAGGGGTCCACTAGATGAAGCTTCATACCAAATATCAAAGACCTGGGCCTTGCGGTTTCAGAGAAGAAGATTTTTAAAGATTTTCCCTATATAAGCCCATGTAAAACAAAAGGGCCCCCATGCGGGGGCATTTTTAGCTCCAGCACTATAATTTGAACAATCTTGGTAGGGGTCCACTAGATAAAGCTTCATACCAAATATCAAAGACCTGGGCCTTGCGGTTTCAGAGAAGAAGATTTTTCAAGATTTTCCCTATATAAGCCCATGTAAAACCAAAGGGCCCCGGTGCGGGGGCATTTTTTGCTCCAGCACTATAATTTGAACAATCTTGGTAGGGGTCCACTAGATGAAGCTTCATACCAAATATCAAAGATCTGGGCCTTGCGGTTTCAGAGAAGAAGATTTTTAAAGATTTTCCCCATATAAGTCCATGCAAAACCAAAGGGCCCCCATGCGGGGGCATTTTTGGCCCCAGCACTATAATTTGAACAATCTTGGTAGGGGTCCACTAGATGAAGCTTCATACCAAATATCAAAGACCTGGGCCTTGCGGTTTCAGAGAAGAAGATTTTTCAAGATTTTCCCTATATAAGCCAATGTAAAACCAAAGGGCCCCCGTGCGGGGGCATTTTTAGCTTCAGCACTATAATTTGAACAATCTTGGTAGGGGTTCACTAGATAAAGCTTCATACCTAATATCAAAGACCTGGGCCTTGCGGTTTCAGAGAAGAAGATTTTTAAAGATTTTCCCTATATAAGTCCTTGTAAAACCAAAGGGCCCCCGTGCGGGGGCATTTTTGGCCCCAGCACTATAATTTGAACAATCATGGTAGGGGTCCACTAGATGAAGCTTCATACCAAATATCAAATCTCTGGGCCTTGCGGTTTCAGAGAAGAAGATTGTTCAAGATTTTCCCTATATAAGCCCATGTAAAACCAAAGGGCCCCCTGTGCGGGGGCATGTTTGGCCCCAGCACTATAATTTAAACAATCTTGGTAGGGCTCCACTAGATGAAGCTTCATACCAAATATCAAAGACCTGGGCCTTGCTGTTTCAGAGAAGAAGATTTTTCAAGATTTTCCCTATATAAGCCCATGTAAAACCAAAGGGCCCCCATGCGGGGGCATTTTTAGCTCCAGCACTATAATTTGAACAATTTTGGTTGGGGTCCACTAGATAAAGCTTCATACCAAATATCAAAGATCTGGGCCTTGCGGTTTTAGAGAAGAAGATTTTTTAAGGTTTTCCCCATATAAGCCCATGCAAAACCAAAGGGCCCCCGTGCAGGGGCATTTTTGGCCCCAGCACTATAATTTGAACAATCTTGGTAGGGGTCCACTAGATGAAGCTTCATACCAAATATCAAAGACCTGGGCCTTGCGGTTTCAGAGAAGAAGATTTTTTAAGTTTTCGGTGAAAAAAATCTATTTTTGGCTCCTGTGACCTATATAAGCAATGGACCGGAACCATCTGAACAACTTTGAAAGGGGACCACCTAAGGATCATTCCTGTGAAGTTTGGTCAAAATCCGATCAGTGGTTTAGGAGGAGATGTCGTTTGAAGAAAAGTTTACGGACGCACGGACGCACGCACGCACGGACGCACGACGGACGACGGACAAAAAGTGATCCCAAAAGCTCACCTTGTCACTACGTGACAGGTGAGCTAAAAAAGTTGAAGGCTGTCTGTACATTGTTCATTCATCCATCTGTCCATCCATTACACTTCTGTGATGGGGGAAGTACAGGGTCAACTGTTCCAAAACTAACGACAAACTAATACTCGCAATATTGTTAAAACATTGATGCGGCCCCCGCCCGTCTGGGCTTGAAGAAATAAATGGACTGCATGATGCTTTAATTGCCCTGCACAAGAGTACTGGTAAACTGCTTGTGGGATCTAAGCCTGCTGAGGCAAAGTGGTGTGAGTTGGACGGGCCATGCTTATAAATCCTATGGTTTTGTTGGGCGACAGGGCTTGAGATGTCATTCAGCTCAATATTTGGTTAAAGTCCAACAAAATTGGAAGCAACATCTCTAAAATTACCTATACTGTGTTGACGGGGACGTTAAACCTCATATCAAGCAAACACACAAATAAAACTATAATGAAGGCCCCCGCCCATTGGGGCTTGAAGAAACAATAAATGGGCTGCATGATGCTTCCACTCAGAGCTGAAACAGACGGCACACAAATAGTGGTAAACCGCTTAGAGGATCTAAGCCTGCCCAGGCAAAGTGGTGCGAGTCGGCCCGTCCATGCTTATAAACTCTATTGGTTTCATTGGACGGCAGGGCTTGAGATGTCATTTCATCTCAATGTTGGGTAAAAGTCCCACAAAATTGGAAGCAACGTCTCTAAAATGACCTTTTTCGGTGTTTCGGGACATTAAACCTCAAATCAAACAAACAAACAAAAAACTTTGATGATTGATTATGGCAGACATGCTAATATTTACAGATATGAAGATGTATTATATTTTTGGCTAATTTATGTCAAGGACATTTCCAGAAAAGTTTAATAGCCAGAAGAAAATTACTGTTACTGCACATCATGGAAAAATCATCTTTCTTTCAGAAGGGCTTCTTTTACAGGAAACAGTTTTCTCTGCAATTGGGAAAAAGTTAATTGTACAATGTAGTAAAAAGGTTTAATACAGTAGCTACGTATTCTTGAGACTTTTATCATGGCATGCTGGAGCAAAGCATAAGAGCAGATTCTGAGAGAAGAATATTTGGTCCTTCGCCTTTTAACCCTTATCCTGCTGTTCATAACAACCCTTTTCTTTGCAAATAATGTAGATCCAGATCAGATGGCTTTTGAAGAAACCATTCAGAGGCCATCTGATCAGGATCTTCATTGTTTGTCATTCAGATTATGAATTTATCGCAATAATTTGCATCAAGTAATCTGATTGGTTGATAATCGGTAGTGGGTGTGGCATATTTAAATATTCAGCAGGTCAAGGGTTAACCCTTGAGATGCTAATCACACAACCATTGTTGTCACCTTTGTTGTCAGAAGTCATTGTTGCAAACAATGTGGGTCTATTTTGTTTGCAAGACATATGTTTGCATTACGATAACACACCCATGCATCATAGTGCTTTTTCACATCTCCAAAACAGTCAATTTTCTGATTAAAAATTTCGATATTATTCTTATTTATACTCAAAACATAGATTGTGGGTGCTCGTTAGAACCGCCTCGATGAGCCCGTTCTAACGAGTACCCACAACCTATATCTATGAGCAGAAATAAGGAAAATAGTGTATACCCCCCTAAACCCCAGTTTTCTCTATATAAAGTGGGGTGTAAGGGGGTGTTCATTTCACGGACTTGTTAGCGTGATGGAAAACTTTGCAAAGAGATGCAGCAGGGGACATAAACAGACAACTGATTCGGATGCAGTTTCTCTTGGCAAAAATCCTAAAAGTTCGGACATCTTGAGAACTTGCTGTAATTCTCCAAAAATTTTAACAAATTTGTTTCATGATCCAGCAAGGAGTCCAAAAGTTGCAGACCGAATGGCAAACAGTGTAGATCCTGATCAGACTGCTCCTTGGTTTGCACTGTTTCCTAAGGCCTATCTGTCGCAATACTTAGGATCATTAGGATGTAAGACATAAATGTTGCAAAATTAATCTGTTCAGCAGGATAAGGGTTAAGACTTAATGAACAACACATGCTCAAACACACCTTTTCGTTTGTCGAAAAGACACATTTAAGCTTGATTCCGCTCATACAGAAGACATTTCTTTTGCATAAATCTGAAGAAATTTGATCATCACGAAAACACGCCTATATAATTTTGACCCCCTTGAACCCCACTTTTATATAGTAAAACTGGGGTTTCCGCGGGTATATCTTATTTTTCTTATTTCTGCTCTAAAATATAGAGTGTGGGTACTCGTTAGAACCGCCTCGATGAGGCGGTTCTAACGAGTGCCCACAATCTATATTTTGAGCAGAAATAAGAAAAAAATCACAACTTATCATCATAAAATTTTCATTTTTTCGGCGATAAAAGTGGCAATGTATTTGTATATGCGTGTTTGCGTAATGTGAATCAATGCACTTTTGATTGGTTGATAGTCAAAAAATGAGTTTGGCAATATTATTCTATTCAGCAGAACAAGGGTTAAAGTACCAAATCGGATTAGGCGACAGATGAAATTCTGTTTGAGCTCAAATTCAGATTAACCTCTGCATGCAGCAACTCTGGCCATCTCTTTGCAAAGCCCAGAGTGTTGTATGGTTACAGTGAGGGTTTTGATCATGCTTTGCTTGTTGATATATGAACTTTGCCAAATTATTCAAGTCACAGCACTCCGGATGTCTGGCACATTGTATATTCTGTAAAAAGTGACAGAACAAATAAAGACAGCCATGAAATTTGTCATCCATTTTGTAAAATATGATCTGTCATTCTTGAAAAACAAATTATAACAATAAAATATTGTAATGCATGTTAAATTTATAAATAATAAACATATGAAATGCATAGTGCAGCAGTAAACACATAATTATATGTGCCAACTCCTGTGAAAAGGGAAAGCACATAAACAGACTTAGCACAGTCAACTAATACGACTAAAAACATGACTACCTCAAGCAAACGTTCTGATGAGACTGTGCATATGCACAGACTCACCGCAGCCTTTGCTGCTGGCGAATGTGATATCATGAGCTGAGCCATGTTTATACCCACCTATTTTGGCTTTACAAAGGTATTTAACCCTTATCCTGCTGAATAAATTAATTTAACCACACCCATTGCTGACTATCAACCAATCAAATTACTTGATATACTCTATTCATTCAATTCCCAAACTGCATGACAAACAGTGCAGATCCTAAACAGAGAAGTCATTTGATCTGGATCTACATAGCCTTCAGGGGAATTCTTGTCCATCTGAAATATGGGTACTTGTTTAGAATGAGCTACCCACAGCATTTGTCTTTTTGAAGAAATAAGGAAAATCCTCCTCATTTACTCAGCCCGGTACCCCTAGATTCAAAATTGACTGCTGTATTCCATTCAGTGTAAATGGTAGCAGTGGTGTAAAATTCAGTGCCTTCCTTTTGCGCATGTGAAACACCCGGAATGAGTGCTAGAGAGCGATTCAATAAGCTTGAAGCTTTCATGGCAGTCGAACTAAAATAAATAAGCTAACTAGTACAAAATGAATGAAACATTCTCAAAGGTACGGATGGATGTTTGCATAATACAACGCTTATCTGTAGCTATGTTTTCAGTATGTGCGCAGCGTTGTCAGCTGTTCTAAATATCATGGCATTTGATAAATTTCATTTTTAAAGCGTGTTACACTTTAGCATTGAAATGAGTTCAAATATGGAAATAAGGGCCAAAGACATTATACAGTTATGATTTTTCTTGTTATTAGCAATTGACACAGATATAGGAGTCCAATTTTCCTCAGCAAGCCGTCAACATTGGCCGCCTCCCTAACCTTCACCCTAATGGTCAAGTTCATTTCTCAAGAACTATAGAGCTTCATTAACGATACTTGGTACAAACTTAGATCTAGGGAATGCAACTTTGATGCAAGGATTTGTGTTCGACCTTGACCTACATTTCATGATTCACTGACTTTGTAAAGTAATGCATTTACTCAAATATTCAAGTTCATTTCACAAGAGCTTCATTCATGTTGATTGGTACAATCTTGCATCTACGTCCCTACCCATCGGGGCTTGAAGAAATAGATTGGGCTGCAAGGTTCTTCCACACAGAGCTGAAACCGACCGCTCACATGGGTACTGGTAAAACGCTTAGAAGGTCTAAGCCTCATTAGCAGAGGCAAAGTGGTGCTTGTTGGACCTTCCATATATATAAACTGTTTCGGTTTCATTGGATGGCAGGGCTTGAGATCTCATTTCATCTCAATGTCAGTTAAAAGTCCCACAAAATTGGCAGCAATGTCTCCAAAATGACCTAAATATAGTGTTGACAGGAATGTTAAACCCAAAATCAGACAAACAAACAATCTTGCATCTATGAATGACAACAATATTTTGAAATGACCTACATTTCATGTTTCACTTACTTTTTGAAGTAAAACGTCAAATCTTAAGAACTACATGTATATAAGAACTTCATACAAACTTGCGTCTAGGAATGACCATCATTGAGCTACATTTCATGGTTCACAGCGAACTACAACTTTTGCATTAACACTAGTGTTCACCCTAATGTCCAAGTTCATTTCTCAAGAACTATAAGAGCTTTATTCAAATGGCAACTTTTATGCAAGCATCCATATTTGACCTTGACTTAGAATTCATGGGTTGGTGACTTTGTACCCACAGTTGTGATAGTGACTGTGCACCCACAGGTCAAAGGAATGCTTGTAATACAGTAGATGCTCAGGCAGTTTTTACTGGGAACTCTGCGGGCCTCAGTAGCTCAGTCAGCTGTTCCTCAGGAGGTCATGGGTTTGATACCCGCCAGGTCAGCAGCATTCTTCCTTGGAGTTTGATTAAGACCATTCTCTCCCTTATGCTGATTAACCCTTTTTGTACCAAATGGAACCTTCCTTCTTATAAATAGCAGGAGTCCATTTCAAAAGTTAGGGGTGTCAGGTTGTATTTTTATGCCCCCGCCATTCGAAGAATGGTG
Source organism: Lucinisca nassula (assembly GCA_963580285.1). NCBI lineage: Eukaryota > Metazoa > Mollusca > Bivalvia > Lucinida > Lucinidae > Lucinisca > Lucinisca nassula. Next base: position 47,685,641 of record OY757019.1, read on the forward strand.
GAAAGGGCATATAGCGTTGCCCCTGTCCGTCCGTCCGTCCGCCCGGCAGTCCGTTCGTCTGTCCATCTGTGCGTCCGAAACTTAAACGCGGTCAATAACTTCCTTATTTCTTGATGGATTTTAAAATTACTTGGCAGAAATGTTAACCATCATGAGACGCCGTGTCACGTGCAAAACACATGTTCGTACCTCCAAGGTCAAGGTCATACTTAGAGGTCAAAGCTAAAAAAAAAAGGATCCGAAACTTAAACGCAGTCAATACCTTTCTTATTTCTGGATGGATTTTGAAATTTATTTGTAGAAATGTTAACCATCATGAGACAATATGTCACGTGTAAAACCCAGGTTCATACCTCCAAGGTCAAGGTCATACTTAGAGGTCAAAGGTCAAAAAAGGGTCCGAAACTTAAACACAGTCAATAACTTACTAATTTCTGGATGGATTTTGAAATTACTTTGAAGAATTGTTAACCATCATGAGACGATGTGTCACTTGCAAACCCAGATCCGTACCTCCAAGGTCAAGGTCATACTTAGAGGTCAAAGGTAAAAAAAATGGTCCGAAACTTAAACACAGTCAATAACTTTCTTATCTCTGGATGGATTTTGAAATTACTTGGCAGAAATGTTGGCCATCATGCAAAACCAAGGTCCTTACCTCTAAGGTCAAGGTCATACTTAGAGATCAAATGTGAAAAAAGGGCCCAAAACAACACGGTCAATAACTATCAATGGATGAATACGAACCTAGACATATTTTCAGGCGGGGGCATACGTGTCCGATTGACGCATTTCTAGTCTTCAAAAACAAATTGGAAATTGGTTGAAAATTTTGCAAACAGTGTAGGCCCTGATCAGATGCCTTTTGCGGCGTCTGATCTAGGCATGCACTGTATGCCATGGTACCCGTTTTAGGGTTTCTGGTACGAAATAGGTTAAAGAAGGTCAGTTGTCAGTTTCTGTTGAAAGAATGGGCACTGTACTGTTTAACCCGTCATCTATAAGCCTGCTCAGGAAAAGTGTGGTAAGATAGGCTGACCAGTTCGATATGACCTAAATAGTGTTGACTGGGTTGTTTAACCCAGCAAACAAACTGAGTACCCTTTGATTATTGATCAGCAAACTTTTGAAACTTTTGAAACACAAATGGAACATTTTCTCTAGCCCAGATATACCATACCGTTAAAATCCAAAAAATTCGGCCACCTTGAGGATCTGCTGTAATTCTCCTAAAATTTTAACATGTTTCATGACCCAAGGTGCAGACGGAATGGCAAACAGTGTAGACCCTGATCAGACTGCTCCTTTAGGAGCAGTCTGATCTGGGTCTGCACTATTTGCATAGGCCTATCTGTCCCAATACTTAGGACCATAACGGTATGTCCCAAAAAAAAATGTGGTGAAGAAAGTAAACATTTATTTAATGTGTTTTATTATAATGGATCAAAAGCATGAGTACACAGTTTTGACAGTTGACCCACTAACTATAAAGACCATTCATTACCTGGGCCAAAGGAGTGGCTTTTTCCATTCAAGGATTATATTTTATGATTTTGAAGCCCCATTATTTATTAAATAAACATCATAAATAGCGCCATCTATGGTAAAATTTTCCATTTTGGACAGTTAAGGAAAGCAGACAGTTTCTGTTATTGTTGGGGTAGGGTGTTGGTTTTCCATAAGTATTTCTCAGATTTTTAATGTGTTTGTATTAACCCTTGACCTGCCGAATATTTATATATGCCACACCCACTACTGATTATCAACCAATCAGATTACTTGATGCAAATTATTGCAACAAATTCATGAGCTGACTGACAAACAATGAAGATCCTGATCAGATGGCTTCTTCAGGAGCCATCTAATCTGGATATTCATTGTTTGAAAGATAAGACTTATCCGGGCTCAGCAGGACAAGGGTTAAACCCCTTCATGCCATGGCACTTGAAACAGTGTAGACTTGAATTAGATTTGACAGCGGCTTGTCATCTGATTGGCTAATACTAGAATTTCTGTTATAATCCATTCTTTATGGTACAACCCCAAAATGGGGCATTAGCAGACAGTGCTAGCCTGAATCATATTGCAGAATGTGGCTTTTGATCAGGGCCTTCACTGTTTGCAAGCTTTTTCTAAACAAACTTACAGAGTAATGCTCACAACTTTGAAATGGACTCCTTCTTGATTCTGTTAATTACAGAATGCATTAACCCTTACGACGCTGAGAAAAACTACATCTGAAAATGTCGTCTGCTTATGTTGTCTGATAAATTTTTTGCAAACTTTATAAAAATATATTTGCGCACTGGCAAACAGTGTGGACCCATATTATCAGACTGCTCCTAGCAGTCTGATTTGGGTCCACACTGTTTGCAAAAAATTGCTTTTAAGGTAACTGGCAGACGGCAAAGCGGACGACAATTGTCGTGACTGGCATTTTATGGGCTGATACATAAAAATAAAGTAAGATGGACAGGGATACAATGTAATGTCAAACTTTGTTTTCCCTGAAAAGTATTTTGAAAAATCTGCTCTAAAAATTAACATCAGCATTAACCAATTTTTTTAAGGGGGAAAAACAATTTTTAACGGGGAAACCCCAAAATGGGTCATTGGCAAACAGTGCCGGCCGAGATCAGACACTGCAGAATGCAGTGTCTGATCAGGGCCTGCAGTGTTTGCAGAAAGTTAAACCATTTTCTTAATAAATTTCTATAAATAACTCACCCTGACAACCCTTAACTTGGAAATCAACCCATCTCTTGGGTATTACATTCAGTACAAAATGGGCTAAGGGTTTAACTGGAAAACTGTTTGGATGTATATATGGGCTAATATTGATCAACGCCGGGATTTGTGGTTGCTTTTTGTCAGTTACTGTTCAGATTTGCTCTCGGCAGTCAATACACGCTTGTTTTGTGTTGGAATACTCGTAGTAACAACACGTGTTTAGGCGGGACTTTATATTTTTTCTTTCTCATTTTTCAGCATATGGTAAGATAGTTCAGTACTTCCATAACATATGTCTATGAACTGAGTTAACTTTTTGTGACAAATGGTATATTTATATATGTACAGTTTAGGAAAATGAATAGAAAGTTAAAAAAATTTTTTTTTTCTTTGTAGAAACTGTCATTGTTAGTCATTTTCGAACTTCTGAAAGGCAGCCATATCCTGTTAACATAGCAACAGATAAAATAATTGAAGGGTCCTACTGTATGTGGAACTGCCTTGGTGAGGCAGGCAGTTCTAATGAATACCCACAACATAGGTTTATTTTAGCCCAAAAACTTTGGATTGCTGTTTCTTGTTTAACGTTGTTTTAACAGTCAGACTGTTGTTAGGACGGTTTAAGTTAAACATCCATGTTATATCCGAAAGAAAATATATAGATGTATATAGAAAAAGGATCATTTATGGTCATTTTGCTATGTAATCTATATTTTCTCATCCTTGTTGTATCCAAAACCATGTTATATTGAATGTTTTATAAGTAGCTTGAAGTGTTCCACAACTTTTCATCATTCGTCTTTGAAAAATAGGGGAAATAAATATTGCATAATCATAACACACCCGTGTGACATAGTGCAATTTTCATATCTCCAAAACTGTTATTTTCTGTTGTAAAATTGTAATATTTTTCTTATTTATACTTCAAACAGAGGTTGTGGGTGCTCGTTAGAACTGCCTCATTGAGGCAGTTCTAACGAGTACCCACAACCTATGTCTAGGAACAGAAATAAGAAAAAAATGTATTCCCCTGTAAACCCCAGTTTTCTCTACATAAAGTGGGGTGTAGAGGAGTGTTTATTACACAGACTTGTTAACGTGATGAAAATGACGTGATTGGTGACTAAGGATTCAATACATTCAAATCATAGAAAAACCTTGTGAACACTCTAGAGGTCACAGTTTTGGTCCAATCATCATCAAACTTGCTTGAAAATATCTCGGTCTAGTTCGAATATGGGTCATGTCGGGTCAAAAAGTGGATCAGTAGGTCAAATCAAACAAAAACGTTGTGAACTCTAGGGGTGACTGTTTTGGTCCAATCATCATCAAACTAGCTCAGAATGTTCATCTTGATAATATCTCTGTCAAGTTTAAATGTAGGTCATGTCGGATCAAAAAGTAGGTCATTAGATCAAATCATAAAAAAACCTTGTGAACACTCTAGTCTGGGAAAACTCTCAAAACGAGAGCAGGTCAGTCAGATCAGACATAGCAGAACATGGCATTTTATCTGGGCCTAATCTCTGTTTGCTATAAGAACTCAGATAGTTTCTAAATAAATATCTAAAAATAGCTCTTCTTGTCGGTTCAGGCCTCACTTGGGCCACATGTGAGATGCCAAGGTCTCTATCAGAAGGTCAGATGTTTTTTCTCCAGATACTCTGGTTTTCACCCTCCTCTGATTAATGACTGGCTTGAAATAATTGACATGATCTCTAAAGGGCCATAAAACCAAACCCCCCACAAAAAAAAATCTCCCTGCCACCCCTTGATTTTGAAATGGATTCCTGTTGTATCAGGTTCTTTTCAGATCAAAATAGATCAGGGGTTAAAAAAAAAGGTTAACAAAAATGGGAAAAAAAATGAGACGCAAGATATTGTGCAACATGAGAAATAGTAAATATCACAACCTAATGGGTTTTGGGCAGATGAATCCAGATTAATCAGCTTCTGTTCAGCTTTTTGAAATTTGATTATGTGTCCAAAATAGAGACATGTCCGAGATACTGTATTCATCCCATTAAGTGCCCTAGGCACTTAGAAGTTGTGTAAGAAGTCTCTATAATTTTCAGACTTAAATGTAAAACAATATCACAATACTATTGCTACAAATGTCATTATCTTTCAAAATAAGACATGCAGCGCAGTTTAAATGACACCATAACATATCTGTTACATTGATTTAATGTTAAAGACAAAAAAAGTGCTCCCGAACTTCCATGTAGTGTAACCTAACTAGTGATTTAATCCATTTCAGGTGCATTCAGGTGGGGAAACTCTAAACCGGCAAACAGTGTAGACCCATATCATGCAGACTCCACAGAAAGTAGTGTCTGATTCCCGTCTGCACTGTTTGCAAACAGAATTTTCCATATTAGGTGGAATAAAAATGAAAAAATAGCACTGACACCCCTTAACAGCCCCCTCCCATTGGGGCTTGAAGAAATAAATGAGCTGCATAATGCTTCCACGCATAGCTGAATCCGACCGCATACGAGTACTAGTAAACTGCTTAGAGGATCTAAGCCTGCCCAGGCTGATCGTCCATGCTTATAAACCCTATTGGTTTCATTGGGCGACAGGGCCTGAGATGTCATTTCATCTCAATGTCGGGTAAAAGTCCCACAAAATTGGAAGCAACGTCTCCAAAATGACCTATACAGTGTTTGACGGGGACATTAAACCTCAAATCAAACAAACAAACTGACACACCTTTAACCCTCACCCCTTGTCCTGCTGAGCCCGGATATGCCTTATCTTTGAAACAATGTAGATCCAGATCAGATGGCTTCTGAAGAAGCCATCTGATCAGGATCTTCATTGTTTGCCATCCAGTTTATGAATTTGTTGCAATAATTTGCATCAAGTAATCTGATTGGCTGATAATCAGTAGTGGGTGTGACATATTTAAATATTCAGCAGGACAAGGGTTAATGACACATGGACTTGTCCAACATATATCAGAGAATACAATGGGTTAGAAAAAATCTCTCTCTTTTCTTTCTGGAGGTCTGTCTTATTCCGTATGAAGGGACTTTTTAGGGCGAGAGCCTTTAATAGGATAAAGTAGGCAGTTTGCTTTTCTGCCTCAGGTGACTATTTATTTCAATGGCAGGGGAGATTACGGTTCTAACAACCAACAACGTTACCTTTAACTTTTTGTAGTACTGTTTCAGTATTTTAACTCTTGTCCTGCTGAATATTCATATATGCCACACCCACTACTGATTATCAACCAATCAGATTACTTGATGCAAATTATTGCAACAAATTCACAATCTGAATGGCAAACAATGTAGATCCTGATCAGATGGCTTCTTCAGAAGCCATCTGATCTGGATCTTCATTGTTTGAAAGGTAAGACATATCCGGACTCAGCAGGACAAGGGTTAAATAAGGTACCATTTTTGTTTATTCCTGGGATTTCAGTAAAACGGAAAACAGACTCAGCATCATTAGCTTAACGAGTCCGTTAGTGGTCATATTATTAACTCTTCTTGCAAGTACAATATCTAAATTTTTAGTATTTTTGCTGAAAAAATGTGAGCAGCTTTTGCATTTATATATTTGCCATATTAAATGATAAAGTTTTAAAGATAGGTTAACTAAAGACATGGTTAGTTTTGAACAACTGGCCCCTGGGCTTTAGGGTATCTTGGTCGATGTTGTTAAAAGCTTCTTTTGTTACAAACTTATTGTCAAAATGTTGACTGTCATTTTTGTTTATAAATAAACAAATCTACCAAGTACACTATCTAGTAACAGACTGGTATTTTTGCTGAAAAAAAAATGTGTAGCTTTTTTCCAGAAAAACACCATATATGAAAAATTAAACATCATGTTTACTTATACCTTCTTCAAACTTTAAGTATCTGCACCCAAAAGTTCTCATATTCTGTTACCAGCAGTTTGAAAACATGTAATGATGGAATGGAACATTTCTGTTTTCAGGAATAAACTCATAATCATAGTTACAGAGAAGCAAGAATGATAAATTTTGGGATAATTTTTCTTATTTCTTCCTTTGACTATACATGTCTTTTGTGGATTGTGGAGTGTAACAAGTATTCACACCGTAAGTTTCTAACAAGAAAAAATATTGCCCTAATGATCCTACAGGCTAATTCTTGTACACATGATAAGGAAATCCATAGTTTTAGCTTGGGATAGAAATTCTGTTCTATCCCTGGTGTTCTTACCCAAAATAGAATATTCTCGCGTGTTTGATAAATGTACTGGTTGAATACGACCTCATATGCCCCATCGTTAAGGTTGACGTCACAGCACATTACATGACGTCACTAAACATCACTGTAGTATTATCCCAACATGGTGGATGTCGGCAACCGAAGTGACTGGAATATTAAAAATCCACGCTCAGAAATGGAAGGTATGCAAGAAAAAGAATCTTACATGGGTGGATAGAAAAATCCATCCCTCGGGATCACTGTCCGGCATCACTCGGCCTCGTGATGCCTGACAGTGACCCTTGTGCCGGAATATCCCAGGGGTGGATAGAAAGCCCGTCCCTTGGGATCACTGTCCGGCATCACTCGGCAAGCCTCGTGATGCCAGACAGTGACCCTCAGGACGTTTTTTTCCATCCACCCCTCACACCCATGTAAAATTCTTAATGTTGGACAGATATCTCAGAGAAGGGATTAATACAGAAAAAAAAAAAAAAAAATGATATCTGACTTGTAGCTAGTCTAAGTTCATCCCTTTCATCCCTGACATTACGATAACAAATCTGTGCGAAATAGTGTATTCTTTCATATCTCCAAAATGGTGAATTTTCTCATGGAAAATTGTGATATTTTTCTTATTTTTACTCCAAACATAGGTCGTGGGTGCTCGTTAGAACCGCCTCATTGAGGCGGTTCTAACGAGTACCCACAACCTAGGTCTTGGAGCAGAAATAAAATAATGTATACCCCCATAAACCCCAGTTTTCTCTATATAAAGTGGGGTTTAGGGGGTCTTCATTTCACGGACTTGTTCACATGATGGTTCTGAAGTGGACTCTTCCTTCTTTGAAGTAGGGCATACTCATTCTTGAAAATAGCAGGTTAATTCCTGTTAATATAAATAGTCAACTCATGAACAGGATGGCAAACATTGCTTGTACTGGCCCACAGGGTTGAAAGAGTTTAACTGGGCCTCCTCTTGCTGAAAATCAATTTTATTTTTGTTAACTTAGAACATAATTTATGCATGAAAGGTTTGAGGGAGAAAAAGATGAATTTTTGTGAACTTAGAAAATAATTTATGCATGAAAGGTTTTGGGGAAAAAAGGTGAATATTGATTGATAAATTACCTTTCGGAGATAAAACGAATGGTTTTCTTTTTCAATACAACAGTACATGTTGCATCAGGTTTTCATGAAAATGATGAAAAACCAAAAAAAAAAACACCCAGAAAAACCACAACAAACACGTCACTGACAGCTGTTTCAAAGTGTAGTATGTTAAGCAAATAACAACATAGACATGGATTAGAGGCTGTGTTCTGCAGCATGTGTTCTGTGTCTACACTGCCAGTGTCCCAGCACAAGAGCACAGTGCAAGTTTTACAGATAACCCTAAGACTAATGTGGCTATAAATAACCATTTCCTGTATTTTGTATAAACATCATAAACGTATTCATTAGAACTGCAACACCAAGGTGGTTCAGATACCCAAAACATAAATTTATATGGAGAAATAAGGACTATTACTCTTAACCCTTGACCTGCTGAATATTCATATATGCCACACCCACTACCGATTATCAACCAATGAGATTACTTGATGCAAATTATTGCAACAAATTCACAATCTGAATGGCAAACAATGTAGATCCTGATCAGATGGCTTCTTCAGAAGCCATCTGATCTGGATCTTCATTGTTTGAAAAATAAGGCATATCCGGGCTCAGCAGGACAAGGGTTAAGTTATCACCAAAAGCGTTTATTAAAGTAAATACTTTTGAATGTGATAACAGAGTCAAAAATAGTTTTTGAATGGATTGTCTCCCCTAGAGGAGTAGCAATTTCCCTCCAATATTGTATGTTAAATATTGTCGTCTCTTCTTTCAGCATCGTCAAAATGAGTACTTTTAATGAGAAAGAGGATTACGAGTACCAACTGAAACCAAATGGAAGTGATGATTCATCGTCAAGTTCAGAGGGTGACGAGAACCCTGACCGTGGAAACTGGTCACGGAAAATGGACTTTGTCTTGTCGTGTCTCAGCTACGCCGTTGGCCTTGGCAATGTTTGGAGATTTCCCTATGTCTGTTACAGAAATGGAGCAGGTGAGTGAATGCGTCAGTTGTATAAAAATTATGATTTGTGAATAGCGAAAATATTGTAATTACAGTTTGTTTGCATAATTTTTGTACTCAGTAACCAACATTCATATGTATTCATGTTGCCTTTCAAAGAGCTGGCAAGCAAGTTAATAATCTTTATAATCCTTAAGAAGATTGGTATAAAGATTGCACCTTGTCAAACAGAGAAGGAGGCTAGCTCTCATAACTCGCAAAAACAGGGTAAAATTTGTCTTACAATAGAATTGAAGGCAATAATCAGGAATCAATACAATTAACCCACAGCTCCCATCAGAGACACCAAGTGAAAGAAACACAAACATGAAACAACTAGACCTTAATGGAAACATCACTAGTGGAAAGCCAAAAGGACAGTTAAAGCGAGTGAAAATCCAGAGTCACTCACCAAAGCTAGCGGGAACTTATTACTTCTGTTAGGCTTATATTGTGTTCATTGAAAAGCTGAAAACTGTACATTTTTATTCACATGGGTCTTAAATGAGACAAAACATCAGTTTCCAGTAAAATTATCTGGGTCTGATATGGAATTTCTTGATTTCAGAAATTTAGCTTGGCAAGACTAGTGCCTTTCATATCCCACTTGAGCATTCATTTTGCATGAGGGCAAATGTAAATTTAGTTTTGCAAGTGCCTTAAAAATTCCACTTGCCAAGACTTGTTTGTATGAATTTATGAGCTTTAGCATGAGGGTAAGTGTAAATTTAGTTTGGCAAGTGCCTTTTAAATCCCACTTGCCAAGATTTGTGTGTATGAATAAATGAAGCATTCATTTTAAAGGCATGAGGGCGAGTGTAAATTTACTTTGGTAAGTGCCTTAAAAATCCCACTTGCCAAGATTTGTTTGTTTGAATTTACAAAGCATTTATTTAGCATGAGGGTGAGTGTAAATTTAGTTTGGCAAGAGACGTTTAAATCCAGTCACCAGAAATATGAATATTTTCCAGCATTTATCTCTGCATGAGTTAATGTTTGGTCCGAGCTAATGGCAATAACGGTGCTGTTTCAGTTTGCATAAAAGTTGCCATATCAAACAAAACATGTGTGTGTGCACCAGAGAAAGCATAAGTCTGATGAGAGTCTTGCCAGGGTACTGTAAGAGAGTAGAAGCCTCCATGGCTCGCCTTGTAAAACAGGGGGAGCAGGATCAATCCCAGCTTTTCCAGACTTTCGGATGAGTCTTTAAACCGAGGTCCCATCTCCATATGACATTAGCTGTTGGTCTGACGTAAAACTCAAACACTCACTCACTGTATGGAGAGCAAAGGCACCTTCAAACAGAGAAGAAACTGTTTTGTGTATGGATAGGCAGGGCCTGACAAATCCCAAGATTCAGCCACTTGCCCGGCAGTCCACAACATCTTCAAAATGGCTCTGAATTACAACATGAACCAGCGCATGCCAAAACTTACAAAAATAGTGCGACCTTCAAATACCAAGATCAGTCTGCTCATTTACTAAGACAAGAGATGCCATGTATCTCTCAATAGCCTTCAGGCCGTAAAAGGTACATGTGATCAGCAAAGGCTGCACAAATGCACAGGCTGATCTGAGTCTTCGCTGGTTGCACAAACCTTAATGCAGGTTTTGTTGTGCACTGGCTCACCTTTATAGTCTATACATTTTTCTGGTCAAGTGAAACAAAAAATCACTTGCCAAGCCAAAATTTGGACTCCTTAACTGGGCAATAGATTTGTCAGCTCTTAGATAGGCAGGCATGTTTGAAGCGTGTATCGGAGTTCCTAAGCAGCAGCTGCACAGCCATTACTTCGGTAAAGCGCGATCATGTTTGTGCTTTTGCTTTTTTATGTTTTTCTAATGACGCAGCTGATAGATCTGGCAACATCACAACTTTGTTAAACAGCTATATTCTGTTAATATCATTTCCAAAATTACCTCAGGAATGGCAATTACAAATGCAGTCAATTGCTTTTCCTGCGGCTGTTGTAACCCTTCCACAGGTATGTACGTAATTTCAGTTGCACCAGCTGAAAACCTTATCTTTGCAAAAACAACGCATTTCACTGCCGGCTTTGAAAATGGCTTGGGTCACAAAGTGGCATAGCATTAGTGCACAGTACCCTGCTACATTCAGAGAGCTTTAATTCAGTTAAATTCGTAGTCTACTACTCATTTACCTGTATGGATGTCAGGGTCATTTACCTAATCATCTGATTGGGTCATTTGATAACTAACAGGCCAATCAAAACCTGCTTGCAACTCCAGGAACATAGAACAGAAGTCCTAAATAAATTTTATTGAATTTTTTTTTTTTCTGCAGGCACATCATTTATTGCCAACCTCCAATTAACAGTTGGCTAGGTATAAATGGAGTATTCATGCAAGGCCCTACTCCTCCCACTGATTCTTATTCACCTTATTTGCATTATCTGCTGGTTCCTAGTCTGAAGGTCATCAGTGTTGGAAAAACAGGTAACCAGACCACCCTGACCTTAAAAGGTCAGGGGGGTCTGGTTACCTGTTTTTCCAATATTGACAATGTGCAAGCTAGGAGCCAGCAAATAATGCAAATATGGTGAATAATGACACAGATACTGCTATTATCTGTGGTCAAAACTGCTGCTGTGACTTTTGCAAAGCTCCAGTTGAGGAGTAAGGAAGAGAATAACTGAGGGATAGTAGCCCTTATTTCTTGTTAAAAAATGTTAAAACGAGGATAACTGAGGGATAGTAGCCCTTATTTCTTGTTAAAAAATGTTAAAACGAGGATAACTGAGGGATAGTAACCCTTATTTCTTGTTAAAAAATGTTAAAACGAGGATAACTGAGGGATAGTAGCCCTTATTTCTTGTTAAAAAATGTTAAAACGAGGATAACTGAGGGATAGTAGCCCTTATTTCTTGTTAAAAAATGTTAAAATGTTGTGGGTACTTGTTAGAATCGCCTCAATGAGGCGATTCTAACAAGTACCCACAACATGTTTTTATGCAGAAATAAGAAAAAAAAAAAAAAAAAAAAATCCCAAAATTATGCTGATTATATAGTCCTATTAATCTGGAGTGTTGCAGTCCGTTTTGGCACCTTTTTTCCAAGGCAGAACCAAAAACATAGTGGGTAATTGCCAGAAAAATATTTTTTCTATCATAGCTACAAATACAGAGAGAGAAAGCAATCTTTCATCATCAGAAACAACAAGTTGGCTGCTTTCAAAAAGCATCCAATAGGTTTGGTCTTATCATTCTACATTCTGTTTGTTTGAATTGAGGTTTAACGTCCCCGTCAACACTGTAAAGGTCATTTTGGAGACGTTGCTTCCAATTTTATGGGACTTTTACCCGACATTGAGATGAAATGTCTTCTCAAGCCCTGTCGCCCAATGAAACCAATAGGGTTTATTAGCATGGACGGTCCGCCTCGCGACGCGGTTCCTGGACAGGCTTAGATCCTCTAAGCGGTTTACCGGTACTGGTGTGCGGGCCGGATTCAGCTCTGCGTGGAAGCATCATGCAGCCCATATATTTCTTCAAGCCCCTATGGGCGGGGGCGAAAGTCAGTCTACATTCTGATTTGAGCCAGCTGATATCATTATTCCACTTAATGCATTAAACTTTAAACGTTCCAAGGCGGTTCTTCTGTCGCGGTATATTTTTGTTATGGTTTGTCTGAAGTTTGGAGGCCTTCATGCGGACTGAGCAAATTATTTGTCTAAATCGCGACGGAAGTAAGGGCGAGGATTGTGGCCACGTAAAATCGATTTAAGCCCTGTGGAATTCGTTTCCGCTGACCGTTCCAAGGCGGTTCTTCTGTCGCGGTTTGTTTTTGTTATGGTTTGTCTTTGGATGTTTGTGTCGCTTATGTTATTTTATTTTTGACAGCCTATTGGCCATTTTATGGGAAAGTAACTGTCCTTTTGGTTTCCCGCTGTTGGTGTTTCCATTAGGGTATGTTGTTTCATGTTTTTGTGTCTTTCCCTTTGGTGTCTCTGATGGGAGCTGTGGGTTGTTTGTAACGATTCCTGGTCATTGCCTCCACTTCTATGCTTTAATACAAAACGTGTATATAAAATTTCGAAGTCTGTGACCCTGGTATCAGGAGGGGTAGGTAGTGATGAGTATTGTGTGGTAAATTGTTTAACGCCAAGGCAAGTATAAACTAAATGTAACTTACATATGGTTTACACATGTATAGCACAAAACTTAACCAAACGAAAATGTAAACCGAATTTTTCAAAGGTCATAACTCTGTTAATATTTGTTGGACAGTAATTGGCACATCTTCACATCTTAGCCTTACAACATAAACATTTTAGGCTTGATTGTATATATGAAAACTGTATAGTAGGAGTTATACGGAAACGAAAAAAATGTTTGCGAATGGACGGACGGACACCAACCCCATAACTTAATACGACCGTTTTTTTTTTTTTTGTTGTTGTTGTTGTTGTTGTTGTTTTTCAAACGGGTATATAAAAAGATTTTTCCTAAGTCATCAGGCCTTCTATAGGGCCTTGGTTACATGTTGAACTTTTTCCTTCATTCGCCGGAAATTACCGAGTTGAATATCGATTTCCGTAGGAAATCGGCAGTTAAAGTTACCTGTATATTTTGAAGGTTTTTTATATTAAAATTATGAAGGAAAAAAATCTTAACTCCTCGTATCTTCTTTATCCTTAACACTAGAAAAAAGTCACTGTTATCCTCATGTAGGAAAATTATTCAGTTTTTATTTGGTGTATTTCAAAGTGATGAATAATTAATTCTTATTGCTTCCACCTGCAATTTAATGTCATGCCTATATGCTCCATAGACGGCAATGTATTTTTTAAAAAAACGTTCAGATTTCCATGTTTGGTTGCCAATATTAAATAGAAATGATTTGTTTGGAATTAAGTCACTGTTATATAGTGTTAGACTGTTGTTCAAAGTTTACGATGATATAAAGTTTATTTCTACTGAAAAATGATAAATTGCTTCCCCGAGAGCTTAAAATTCGTTTATAAGCTGTTTTTCAGTACTGCAGTTCATGATGCGAAAATCGCTAAGTCCACATTATATGTACCAGAAATCGTATCAAACCTGTAAAGCTGTTTTGTATTAATTTTGTAATTACTAGTAATAAACAACATGCGGATAATATACTTAATACAGTGGTTATATTTCTCGGATTACTTTATTTTATTTTGTCTCAGTTTTGTTACATTTATGTTTTCATTCATTATGAATGGGCGGCAAATATGTCAACTGGACAAAAATTGTCGAAATCATTAACTGTGAAATGGCGATTAAATGGCGATTAAATCCACCATGAAAAGTTAATTGGCAGTCTGAAGCCACTGATTGATTTTGTTTGTTTGTATTGGAGTTAACGGCCCAGTCAACAATATTTAGGTCAGTTTTGAGCCGGTCAGTTTACTTGTCCACACTTTTCCTGAGCAAGCTTATACGTAAGCGGTTAACCAGTACAGTGCACATTCGCCTCATCGAGGGGGTTTAAACGAGCACCAACAATCCATGTTTTGTGCAGAACAAAACACTGTTTGCTATTCTGTTAATTTCTGTTAATGAGTTTCAACTCTGCCTGTCCGCACAGTTACTTTGCAAACAGTGTAGAGCATGGTGCGACTGCTCAGGATGAGCCGTCTTTTCTCCAGATCTACACTGTTTGCCATTCTGTTGATGACTTTGACTAAACCACCGTCAATAAAAATGGAATTGTCTAAATTCACAGTACGAAATCACGCCTATACTGACAAATTTTACCACAAAAAATGAAAATGTTTAGATAGAAATTTCTGCTATTTTTTCATACTTCTGTTTATAGGAACTCGTCAGAGCCGCCTCGGTGAGGCAGTTCTAACGAGTATCCACCATCTTTGTTTTGATTAAAAATAAGAAAAAAATAATGTATACTACTGTAAACCCCAGTTTAACTGTATAAAACTTATTTATCTTCACTGCAGCTGGTGCTGTGCCGTGTGGCGGCCGTAAAAATCCGACCCGTACATCCATCATAGTGCAGATTATATTTTCTGGTCCTTTGGGATCATTGGGTTCATTTAGAATCATTTTGAAAATAGAGTTCAGCTTAAGCCGGTGCTAGAGGGCGCGGCCGGTGTCGCACATTTCAGTACTGGTCATGAATTTATTTAAGGATTCACAATGATATAGGTGTGTTTGTGATGAGAGCTGGATCAATCAATCAATCAAATGTTTTATTCTCTCAATCCATCATACATAATGGCAATATAAGGCGATACAAACAATTGTTATAATAATTCAGAGATGAAAGAATCTACTTTAGTAGAAACCGTCCTCTGTCCGAATTTTCCACTATTTTCCGCATATAGGTATGTCTTTTGTTTAAAGGTTAATAAAGGCATTTCTTTTGCTTGTTTGATTTGAGGTTTTAGAGTAACAGTCAAATAAATAATGTATACCCCTATAAACCCCAGTTGTACAATATAAAATTGGGGTACACGTGGGTCAGAATTATATAGGTGTGTTATCGTGATGACGAAGTTAACAAACGTGCTTTAATTTAACAATGAGTTGGCGCGTGCCCGTCGTCCCCCACTATGTGTTAATCTTTAAAGTGTCAATCATGTGTTACCCTTAAAGTGCCAATCATAATATTAAAGATAACAAATTGATTAATTAAATTAAATTAAATAAATAAATAAATAAATAAATAAACATCATGTTCACTTTTTTTGTGATTGATTTGATAGACAATTTTTAGGTGTCTTGATTTATGTACAGTTTTATTAACTCTTAAAGTGTAAATCATAACTAGTGCAGATGACATTTTCCAGGTTTGGAGTTGATTAATTTTGAAAACATGTCTATTGAAAAATATTGAAAATTTTACCACCAAAAAATGAAAGCTTTCAGATAAAAAAAAAAAATGCTTCTTTTCGTATTTCTTCTCGAAACATAAATTGATGGAATCGTTAGTTCCACCTCAGCGAGGCGGTTCTTACGACAAACAACAATACATGTTTTAGCAGAAATAAGAAAAATAATGAACCATATTTTACTGCATAAAAGTGGGTAATATGGGGTGTTTTTGTGATGTGATCATAAAACTATTGCAGCCCATTCACTTATTAATTGCATGCCTCATTTTAATAAATAAATAAATAAATAAATAAATAAATAAATAAATAAATAAATAAATAAATAAATATGCCGTATCTGTAATCACCTTCTGTGACCGACTTTTAAGGCACTTTTTATATCTTTCTTGAATTCTTAAAGTGTCAACCATAGCTCGACAAACAACATTTTTCGAAATTGTGTTAAAATTGTTTAGGACAAACATTACAACCGATTTAAATATGAGTGAAATGTCCTTTATAATAAATAAATAAATACATAACTAAATAAATAAATAGGCTTATCTGTGTTTACACATTATGTAACTTTTATGGCGTCCTTTCAATTATTCAGGGAATATCTTATACAATATACTGTATATCGGTGTAGTGTTACCTCTTAAGGTGTCAATCATGACTTGGGAAGACAACATTTTTCAAAATGTGTTTACCTATAAGTTACTTTTTATGGCGTCCTTTTAATTATTCAGGAAATATCTTATACAATATACTGTATATCGATGTAATGTTAACTCTTAAGGTGTCAATTATGACTGCGGCAGACCATCATTACGATAACATACCCGTGCGACATAGTGCATTTTTTTCAGATCTCCTAAATGGCTACTTTTCTTAGGAAAAACCGTAATATTTTTCAAACAAATACTGCAAACATAGGTTGTGGGTGCTCGTTAGAACCGCCTCATTGAGGCGGTTCTAACGAGTACCCACAACCTATGTCTTGGAGCAAAAATAAGAAAAATAATGTATACCCCCGTAAACCCCAGTTTTCTCTATATAAAGTGGGGTTTAGGGGGGTGTTTATGTCACGGACTTGTTCACGTGATGATCACGAAAATTTGACCCCCTATAACCCATCTTTCATATAGTAAAACTAAGGGGGTATACATTATTTTTCTTATTTCTTCTGAAAAACATAGATTGTGGGTACTCGTTAGAACCGCCTCGCCGAGGCGGTTCTAACGAGTATCCACAATCTATGTCTTGAGCAGAAATAAGAAAAATATCTTCTTTTTTTTTTTCATCTGAAAATTTTCATTTTTTGGTGGTAAAACTTACAATGTATATGTATAGGCGTGTTTTCGTCATGGAACAAAATTAGTTTTAATGTAAGAACTTTCTCATCTCGGCTCCCGCCTATAGGGGCTTGAAGAAATATATGGACTGCATTATGCTTCCACGCAGAGCTGTATCCGGCCCGCACAATAGTACTGGTAAACCGCTTAGAGGATCTAAGCCTGCATGTCCAGGAACCGCGGTGCGAGGCGGATGCTAATAAACCCTATTGGTTTCATTTGGCGACAGGGCTTGAGATGTCATTTCATCTCAATGTCGGGTAAAAGTACCACAAAATTGTAAGCAACGTCTCCAAAATGACCTTTACCGTATTGACGGGGACGTTAAACCTCAAACAAACAAACAAAATCTGAGTTCATCTTGATCGAGTCTTATAGGCGTGTGTTCGTGATTGGCTAACAATATTTTTCATGGCGTTATTTATTTAAATTAATAGATAAAAATAAATGCATAAAAAGATCGGAGTCAAGCGATTTCACGTATCATATTTGACCTTAATCCTTATTTAAAATCACTGGACAAGAGACTGACAAAAGATATAGACCCAATATCCTACATGTCAAAAAAAAAAAAATAATAATAATAAAAAAAACAACAAAAAAACAAAACAAAAAAAAAAACACTACTACTACTACTACTTATAATAATAATATTGATAATTATTATTATTATTATTATAATTATTATTATTATTATTATTAAGCAAGTCTACATAATGTAGCTCTTCAATATGTTAAATATGTTCGTTCATACTAATATTGGCTCGAAATGAAAAGGCATGGTTGTTACTTCAAGAAGTTCTTTCTCACATTTAGCCTTAATTTGAGCACTCAGTACTTAAGCGCTCCTTTGAATACCTAAAGGTAGATCAAAGTGTCATATCTGCAGATAAATGATTAATGATTCCCTGAGGTCAGCGACTAGAGAAAAATATTGGCTATTCTGTACCTTGATCCCAGTGGTGTACAGGGAGATAACTCGAATATCTCGCCCAGATAGGTTTTAACGGAAATTCACGACTTATTCCGATCGCCGCCTATGAAGGAAAAAGTTCGGTATGATCTATTTCATGTGTTGTTAACGTCCCTGTTAACACTGTATGCGTCTTTTTTGAGACATTGCTTCCAATCTGTCGTTCAATGAAACTAAATGGTTGAAATGCATGACCGGTCCGACTCGAGCCACTTTTCCTGGGCAGGCTTAGAACTTCTAGGCGATTATACACTACTCATGTGCGGCCGGTATCAGCTCTGCGTGGAAGCATCATGCAGCCCAATCTATTTCATCAATCCCCGATCAGACCTTGGGGCAATATATTGGACTGCATGAGCTGAAACCGACCGAACTTTGAAGTATTGCTGAACCGCCTAGGAAGATCTAAGCCTGCCCAGACAAAGTGCTGCGAATCAGACTGTATCTTAAACCTCGGCAGTTTCTTTGAGCGGTACCTCCGCAAAAACCTGAAATTTGCAATCCTTTTTGTATATCTTTCTGGATCACAATTTAATTGTAAACGAAACTGATTAGTAAAACGTCAAGTATTGAGTATTGAACACCACTCTCTGCTTATCAGATACAATAGCTCCCATCGAATGCGCCAAAAAGTCTTTTAACACCTCAGTCTGTAACTGGTGGCGGGTCACTTAGTAGACATGAAGTTTTTGAACAGAAACTATTGCTATCTGTGCTGGGCTCAAGAACAATAAACAACGACCCATCAACGTTATGACTTTATTTCGCTCCCTACATATTTTATATATTGGAAGCGTTAAAACCTTCGACCTTGGCACTGACGTTAATTCTAGTAGCAAAGACATGAAAATGTTTTACACACCCAGCGATCTTTTTTTATGTTTGGTTTTACGATCCTTTCAAGATTATTTCACTCACATCAAGCCGATCGTTAATCAAAGGTGAGCGAAAACTGGAGTACCCGATGAAAAACCTCCTGACTTTCCATTGCAGAACTTCTCATTATGTGACCTGAGCCATGCTCAAACCTACAGCGTTGAGAGACCTTGTGATTAAGAGTCAGCACTCTTATCCACCAGGCCACGGAGGTCCGTTACACCCAGCGATCTTTATAAATGAGGAATAAAGTTTCCTTTTAAAAGGAAGGCTTCCCCAGTTTGTAAAGTTGAAAATCCGCCATTTTTGCTCGCCCGCGAAAGTAATGGGGAGTTATTGCCATACCCCCAACGTCCGTCGTCGGCGTAAGCATCGGCGACCGCATTTGGTTGAAGTTTACCTGCAAGCAATCATTTGTGTTGTTGTACAAATTTATTTGCAAGTAAAGTTATCAACTGGTAAAAACAAAAAAAAACAAAAATAATTATAATAATAATATTTTTCACATTCTTTTTCACCCGATTTCCCAGGTTTTGGGGCTTGAAAAGTTAATCATTTCCCCTGTATTACCTCCCTCATAAGCAAACATTTTGTCAAATGCATGTGCGCAGCCGACTAAAACGCATTTTCTTTTCTTCATATCCGAGAGCAGCAAAGGCTCTGGTAAGGCTGCGCGTACTCGAAGGCTTGCCTGAGTCAGTGCTGATCACCTTTGTGAAAAAGACCCACGTCTTGACGTCGCATCGACGTGGTCGCTCTAAATTAGCACGCTTTTTCTGGTAAGACTTTTACGGAAATTGTTTCAGTGTTAGCTGTCCGTCTCAAACCATTGAGGGAGGACAATGTACGTAGAAACATATTCACGGACCCGGCGAGGAGCGAAACCGCAACGTCGATGTGCATCTAACTGTAATGGTTAAAAAAAAAATCGGCATTTATGAAGAGCGAAGGCTGAATGTGGCGAGCTGCTCACTCGCACAAGTTTTATGCTGGTGGAAAATTTGTCAGAAAAGACTGAACCATGTTAAGCTTTTAAATTACTCGTTTAACACGCAATTTGATTTGAGAGATGAACATGTTTTGTAAAATTGACCATGTTGGTAGGATATGAGGTCTCTTTCTGCCTGAGTTCGAGGCACGATCGTGACAAGTTCTGCAATGGTTTAAAACTGTCGTTCTCTTCACCCACCGCTTATAAAGGAGCGGTTAATAATGTTCCTAAATAAATGAAGAAAAAATGACATATCACTTTCATAGAGACCAACCTACAACACGCACACTTGATTGATTTACGTCGGAAAAATTGTTTTACACAATGCAAGTTCGACTATCTGCCTGTAACTGGACTCTGCAAAACTATTTTTACTGATTTCAACTGTCAAACTCCCTTCGTAAACTTGTCCTGGAAATTCTGAGTGACCATGAAAAGTTTGAGACTACGAGAGAAGTCAAGTGACAGAATTATTTTTTGTAATCTATAGACATTTATTTTTTCTTTTTCTTTTTTACAAATCCTTAAGAAAAGAAAAGCATTACATCAACAAGTCCGTGTACTGAACAACGATGATCTTGTTTTTAAGGTAACCGGGCACTAGAAGCACATTGAGGCTACCCCATATGTACTGAACAACCCTATAAACCCAACTTTATATAGAGAAAGTTGGGTGTACAGGGGTACATTATTTTCCTTTTTAGGGGGTTCAGAACCCCGAGCACCGACAATCTATATTAGGCTAGAAAAAAAAAAGAATATTTTTTTTTCACATCACGAAACACGCCTGCCTAGTTTTGACCCATAGACAGTGGGTAGTCGTAAGAACCGCGTCATCGAGGCAGTTCTTACCGGTACCCACAATCTATGCTGAGAGCAGATATATGAAAAAATCTGATTTTTTAAAGTTGATTTTTTAAATCAAGTTTCTTTGTCATTACATTTCTACTTCCGGTACTGGACCGCGTTGCTCCACTTCCGTTGTTCGTACGCTGCATAAAATAGTCAATTTGAACTCTTGAAAATTAATTTTGCAGGTCGGCCCCGCATGGAACGTCTTTCAAAACATTTCAGTTTTCGAGACTTTATACGGATTGAATATAAATTGGCACAGAAAGACGAATTCTGAAAAGAAAACAGTACTCTGGAACTATTTTCCTACGCGCTTTTCGGGGATATTTATGTTTTACTCTTTCATCCCTGAGTTTCTAAACAGGACTCTTCTCGCTTTAAATATATTCTTATAGAAAAGGATTTCTGATTAGTTCACTGACAGGATGACAAACAGTGTACATGTAAATTCTGGCGAGACGTTCTAGCTACGTGGCGTCTTATCAGGATCTACAAGGTTTGCATAGATACAGTGTATTTCTACCTCGGCGTCTGCACAGGTCTACAGGGTTAAAAGGGTTAGCTTATCATTGACCAACTAAACAACCCTTTACTGACCTACAATTTGCCTGCTTTCGAGAGCTCTAATATTACAAAACACGTGTTGTTTAAATCAAGTTCCGTACTTTAGCAAATGGTAAAGAAACCGATCAGACGCAACATTCTGTGGCCTCTAATCTATCTTAACTGTTTCCAAATGTCACAGAATTGAAACAATTGACATATATGGGTTAATGTTTTTAGGACCCCGTTCAGGTGGGAATAAACGTATTTTAATTCGCCTTGGGTAAACGCGGTGTCTGACCAGAGTTACAATGTCTAAATCAAATGGTTTAAAAAATGATCTTTTCTGTCAAGTTATTTTCCTTTTTATGTCCCGACGCCCCAAGGAACATAGCTCCAAGCGGCTGCACAACCTATGTGCATCGTATCAATGCGACGTTGATGCGACATTGCTAAGACATCAAGTGCCCGCTAGGAGATTGATTGATTAATTTAAGGTTTAACTTCCCCATCAACACTGTAAAGGTCATTTTGGAGACTTGCTTCCAATTTTGTGGGACTTTTACCCGACATTGAGATGAAATGACTTCTCAAGCCCTGTCGCCCAATGAAACCAATAAGGTTTATTTGCTTGGACGGTCCGCCTCGCACCGCGGTTCCTGGACAGGCTTAGATCCTCTAAGCGGTTTATCAGTACTAGTGTGCGGGTCGGATTCAGCTCTGCGTGGAAGCATCATGCAGCCCATATATATTTCTTCAAGCCCCTATGGGCGGGGGTCTCCCGTTAGGAGAACTTCTCTGTAAGATTATTAGCAGATATGTACTGAGCTAATTTAGAAATTTCTGGTTGGACCATGAAGAAATTGGTTGGCACGTTTATCTTTCTTTCTTCCGTACTTTCTTCGGGGGGTAGTTGAGTGAGGCAATGGCGATGTGTTTCTTATGTCACTGGGGAGTTCAGCTGATATTGACTTACAGTTGGGCAACAACTGCTGTCCTTGTAGCAGGTAACGGTAGAATGAGGGAGTGTTGATATTTCTTCTGTTCCTACACTTCCATTCATTTTCCTCTTTCTCCTCTGTCCCTCACTTTCATCTTCTCTACAACGGCCCTGCCCATCGGGGCTTGAAGAAATATATGGGCTGCATGATACTTCCAAACAGAGCTGAAACCGACCCGCACACGAGTACTGGTAAACTGCTTAGAGGATCTAAGCCTACCCAGGCAAAGCGGTGCGAGTCGGCCCGTCCATGCTTATGTCATTTGGCGGCAGGGCTTGATATGTCATTTCATCTCAATGTCGGGTAAAAGTCCCACAAAATTGGAAGCAAGTCTCCAAAATGACCTTTACAGTGTTGATGGGGAAGTTAAACCTTAAATCAATCAATCAATCTCCTAGCAGGCACTTGATATCTTAGCAAATCGGAAGCAACGTCTCTAAAATGACCTTTACAGTGTCGACGGGGACGTTAAACCTCAAATCAAACAAAACAACAAACACATCATCTTCTCTACTGTCTCTTCTATCTCTTTTCCTCTTGGAGAAGACAAAAATGATCCACTAGGGTTGGCCTGTCGTTAAACTAAAAACAATCGATGATTAATTTTTTCTTTGTCGAATTTTTTAACCCACTTAGACCTTGTCAAATCCGAACCAGACTCAGAATTGTTACTAGTGACACGTCAAATGTCATTCATACACCAGGACCTGTGATATGGGAAGTTAGTCTCTATATTTGTTTCAACAAAATATCTAGATAACAGCTTGATCTACGACTAACATTGTTATATAATAATTATTCCTCATAAATCAACTGTCCTCATTACTTTCAGTACTTTGATTTATCAGACAATTTTCATTTGGATGGCAAAATTCTGTATATATTTGAATAGGCGTGTTTTCGTAATGAGCTGAAAATGCTAATTCATGAGATTTTAGCACATAGATGTTTTATAATTATTCCAATGGAGAAGACCATATGGTTAGTTTCGAGTCACAACAAACGCTTATTACATCTACGTCAAATACGGCAGTTAAGATAATTTCACCATCCTACCGGAAAATGGGAAACTGGAATCAAGTATTCCTGCTTTTTACAATGACCTTCAAATATTGAACTTTACCCATACTTTACCCATGTCTCTTTTGAGACATTGGCAAATAGTGCAGACCCAGATCAGACGCCGCATCTGATCAAGGTCTAAACTGTTTGCTCAAAGTACATGCATTTTTGTAAAACTTACAACAAAAATGGCATCCCCTATGCTTAGAAATTGACCACTCCAGACTTATAAAGGTGGAATATTTTTTGCCGGGCACCTATGGGTTAATATTATGAGGTTACGTCAAACGGACGAAAGTGAAAGTAGGTAACTTTTTTTTTTCTTGGTTTGACTTCTTGGAAACGCTTTATAAATAGATATCAGGAAACGCTTATAAAAAGACATCGACGGGCGCGGCATATTCTTGTTCATTCCGAACGAGTTTTCACTTCGTAAATATGTGGAGAGCAGTCTTATCTGTAGGGCTTTCCTAGTTACGTCATAAGACGGTTAGAAATCAGCTGGGGTATCACCAATCCAATCAAAAAATAACGTTCTTTGTCTTTCCAACATTTACATATACGTACGTATTATAAGAGCTACACTAGGAGCTACCAGCGTACCGAAAGATGTTCAGAATTTACAAATATGTTCCCATCTGTGTGAAGTAAACTTTGCAAGTTTTGTTTATTTGTATTTAACGGCCCAGTCAACACTGATTTGGGTCATATTTGGGCCTGTCAGTGTACCTATCCACGCTTTTCCTGAGCAGGCTTATCCGTAAGCGGTTTACCAGTTCAGTGCACATTCTGTCGCCAAAAACTGACCCCTGCCCTTCCTGAATCAACGGAAGGGAGAGAATGACCATAGAAAAGATTTCATAATCAATCTCCACGAAAGAATGTTGCCGACCCCGGTAGATATCGAACCCGAGTCTACCTTATCACCAGTCAGACTGCATCCGACTGAGCTACCGCAGCCAGCCACACTTTGTGAGTAGTAGTAGTTATGTTCTGTTGTTTTTCGTTTCCATAGCCCCATGGACTTACTCCATAATGGCATTGCAAGACGTAAAATTTGCGAAAATGACTGCGGCTGTTATAAGTTCCCCATAAGGGAAATAGATACGCCTTAAGGGGGTGGGGCTACTCCTGCAAAAGAGGTTTCTCCCACAATGGAATCAATGATCCCAAAGGACAAGAAAATATAATCTCCACTTTTATATAGTAAAGCTCGGGTTTGCAGGGGTAAACATTAATTTCCGTATTCATGCTCTGAGACACTAGATTGTGGGTACTCGATAGAATCGCCTCGTCGAGGCGTTTCTGTCGACTCCCCGCAATTTATGTTTTATGCAAAAAGGCAAATATTCCATTTTTTCTTTTTTAAAATTTAATTTCTTTTTCTTTGGCCAAAAAAACAATGACAATGTATTTGTACAGGTGTGTTTCGAAATACGGTAAAAATGGTAGACTAACTGCCACACCTGCCAGGTGTATCCATGTCCCTTAAGATATTTATTGTTCGAGTTGAAACGCTTGCTTTTCGGTCTGTTTCGCTATTCAGACAGGCTGTTTCCTGTAATTGCAGTTAAGTATTGCATCATCGTTAAAACTGATTGGTTGATCGTGTCACGTGCCCCTCCATGGAACAGTTACAATCTGGTCATTATACCCGGTTTGCCCGCCTCATGGCGACCAAACCAAAAATAACACAACACTTTTTTATACAGCAACACCATAGACTGAAATCAGACTACTCCTCCAGAATGAATACTGTAAACAACTTACATTTGGCAGTCATTTTATTTTGACGCTATAGGCGGTCAAGGAAAAAACGCCAAAATTAAAAACCGCCAATAAAGATAAAAAGGAATAACTAACGGGAGAAAATTATTTCCAATACACACACAGTATGAAATAGGGTGATACGAAGTTTTATCAAGTCTTTCTCAATGCTTTGTAACAACGCTTAGTGTTCACCCGACGCTTAGTGTTCACCATGGACACTAAGCGTTGCAGTAGCAACACTTAGTGTTCACCATCAACGCTTAGTGTTCTCAATGGACACTAAGCGTAGCGACTGTCGATACTGTGTGCGATCCCAACGCTTATTGTTCACCGTAGCATTAGCTCGCCAAATACAATGAAGTACAATGAGAGCTATTGTTGTCACATCGGTCGTCCGATTTTGCGTTTGCGATTTCAACAGTCACGCATCACAGAGTACTCATATTTTGAACTTAAGTACCTGGGAGAGTCTTCTTATGTTCCAAGAGAACAGACCCCTGGGTGGGGCTAGGGGTCATAATCTAGAACATCTCTGTAAACTTGTGTTTAAGTTTTTGAAATGCTTATATCTCAACAATCACTCATCACAAAGCATTCATATTTACAACTTTGATACCCGGGGGTATCTTCTGAGAATACCTGTGAGTGCCTTCTGAGATTCCAAAAGAACACACCCCTGGTTTCATGCCTTTGGATGGGTTGGGATGGGGGGGGGGGGGCAAAATTAGTTTTTTTCATACAAAAAAGGAACACTAACGGTTGATACTGCATTCCGATCTACATGATCGACGCTTAGTGTTCATTTGGCAAAATGAACACTAAGCGTTGACAGTGGCAGCGCTTAGTGTTCACCATCAACGCTTAGTGTCCATGGTGAACACTAAGCGTCGAGTGAACACTAAGCAGCGCTACAATGCTTGTCAACTATTAAGCCATTTTGCATGCTCAACAAAGCTGAATAAAAGCAAATACTATTGACAGGTATTGTCAAAAATCATATAATTGATATTGATTGGCAGCTTTGCCTGTGAATAAACTGAGTAATTAAATAACAATAGAACTGCTTTGTTTTCACACATGCCAAGAACAATGCAAAATGTGGAAAACAGTTGAAAATCATCATGTATAACTTTGCAAATCGCCATGTAAAACTCACATAAGACGGACAGGTCACAGATTTTATTTTTATATTTTGGAAATCGAAAATCCGCTAAACTATAAATCTGCCAAAGGCTCCACTCATAAAAACCACCAAGATTTGCTGCCACTAAATTTAAGTGTTTTACAGTAGTTACTAATTCTTCCAGCATTGTTTCAAGAGGACTGGGAAAATCCACTCACACATGTCTCGTTTTTGTCCAGTCCCTATGAACTTTACAAAAATCTATATGCCCATGGTCGTGCTGGATGAATGAAATACTGAAGGGTTTTCCAGCCCTGTTTCAACATATCCCGGGATAATTATAAACCTATTTTATACGGAAAACCCCAAAATGAATCGCTGACAAACAGTGCAATTCCAGATCAGAGGTAACATGGAAATTCAGAATTGCTAAAATCATTCTGTTCTGATACCCAAGATGGCTTCCATGGCAACCATCTTGAAACTTTTTAAACAACATACTCCTCCTTGACTGAAAGTTGGACTGAGCTTAAACTTGTTTGGAGGCATTGGGGCGACATGGAAATTCAGAATTACTAAAATCATTCTGTGCCGATATCAAAGATGGCTGCAGTGGCCGCCATCATGAAATTCTTCAGACAACATCTCCTCCCAAAAGTAGGGTCCCATTGATCTGTAATTCGTTGGGAGGCATCAGGGTGACTACCATGGCAGCATTTTGAAATTCTTAAAAGGACTGAAAGTAGGATTGAGCTGAAACTCGAAGCATCATGGCCCCCGCCCATAGGGGCTTAAAGAAATATATGGGCTGCATGATGCTTCCACGCAGAGCTGAATCCGGCCCGCACACTAGTACTGGTAAACCGCTTAGAGGATCTAAGCCTGTCCAGGGACCGCGGTGCGAGGTTGACCGTCCATGCTAATAAACCCTATTGGTGTCATTGGGCAACAGGGCTTGAGATGTCATTTCATCTTAATGTCGGGTAAAAGTCCCACAAAATTGGAAGCAACGTCTCCAAAATGACCTTAACAGTGTTGACGGGGACGTTAAACCTCAAATCAAACAAACAAAAACTCGAAGCATCAGGGCGACATGTTGATTCAGAAATGCTAAAATCATTGCGTTCCTATATCCAAGATGGCTGCCATGGTTATGACCTAAATAGTGTTGATGAAGATGTTAAACTTGAACTCAAACAAAAACATCCTGACTGTAGTCAGCTTTGACTTGAGTCAGTGGGACAAGTCATTTGCACCATTGAAGATTTCAGAGCTCTGGCATAGAATGCAGTTTTTGTGTCTGTCTGAATGTATTCTCCTTCGACTGGGTCAGTAAGACTGAGAATGCAGTTTTGCTGTCTGTCTGAGTGTATTCACCTTTGACCAAGTCAGTGGGAAAGGTCAGTTGCCTCTGTTTTAGAGCTTCTTGCTTATAACTGTCATGCCATTATTCCTGTAGAACAACTTGGCTGTCATGTCCACTTGTAAGGTTTCATTTCAACAGTGAAAGGCAATATCACTTTGGCTGTACTGTGGGTCTATGCAAAGAAATTGGAATATATGCCCTGTGTAGTTTGCATGAGGGATTTGTTGTTTATTTTGAGTTTTACCCTTATCTCGTTGCATAAGTTAATTTTGCCACACCCATAGACATTTCAACCAATCAGATTACTTGATGTAATTTATTCATTCAAATTTGCAGACTGAAAAACAAACAGTGTAGATCCGGAGCAAAGGACTTCTTCATAAGCCATCTGATCTGGATCTACACTTTTTGCAAAGGTAAGGGTTGTCGTGAAAAGCAGGATAAGAGTTGTTCAGTAGGATCTTAACAAATTTTGCAAGGTTTAAAAGAGTTTTTAGTTATTGCGTTAAATGGGTTAATTAAGCTACATAAACATAATGTTAAGTGTAAGGACAGAAATTACATAAACCCAGATAAAAAAACAACAGAAGATATAAGAAATGTAGACATGGTATATAGGCTGATAGAAGGCATGGTTTTGAAATGGCTTGACAGTAAGAAAGGTTGATTTAGTAGTAGTCATAACAACTGCCTCTTTCAGATTTGATGGTGGCCTAAAGCTGATATAAACATCAAAAATCGTGTTCATGTGTCAGAAAATTGAATGAAATTTTAGTTTTTTTGGTGGGTCACCTTGTTGTCTTGTCACTGATGAATAACAAAGTAAAAAGAAAACAAGCTTATTTTCATGTCCTGAAGTATTAATGATGTTGTCTTTTCTCAACATAATAACCATTATTTACCAGCAAATTATATGTGTCACCAGGCTTGGTGAAACAGTCCATAAATCTGTAGAACAAAAATAATTACAACAAAAGTGCATTAATTCAAAATGCCTAATGACACACCTTTTTGCCATCTCTGCCTGTAAGAGCATTTGCACTATATCCCCTGGCATCAGTGCCAGAAAATATGCAAATTTTGTTTGACATGTTTTAAGATCTCATATTTTGCAAACCCTTAGGCAGGAGTCACAACTCTGCACTGAAGTTTATTTGTCTAAAAACTGGTAATGTCTGCATTCGTGTACTTTACTTCACCATGATCTGCACCAAATTGAATATGATTCATTGTAACCTGGTATAACGCTGTGTTCAGACTATCATCTTTGTCACATTTGACTGTTAAATTAAAATGCTATCAAATTCAGTTCAGGTTCCCACTTATAAGGCCTTGCTTCAGTCACACGTAAGATGCCAAGTTCTGCAATGTAAAGGCATGTGATTTTCTCCTGGTACTCCAGTTTTTCCACCACTTCTGATCAATGATTGGCTCGTTATCAGTGAAATAATCTTGAAATGGCTGTAAAAGCAAACCCATTATCTACATATACATGTAGTGAAACTTCAATGGCTTGAATACTATTTTCGACTACAGGGTCAGGGGTAATTTCTGTCACTGTATATTTGAATTTGCAATCCGTTTCCATGGTTATTTTGACAACAGTTACTGCATTTCTTAAGTTCTTCCCTTTGCCTTTTTGTAAACCATTTTCCATGTGTACCATTGTCTGAGACTTTGCTTCTGTATGTGTGTGTGTATCTTTTGGGGAATGTTTGTGTTACCATTTGCTATGATATCTTCATGCCATTTGCTAATATTTCCGCTTTTGCAGGGTTTTCCTGGATATTATTTGCTAAAATGTTTTTCTTTGTGTTTATTCCATGTGCATTCTCTATACGGTTTGCTATAATATTTGTGTCTTTATGTTTTACTGGAGCATTCTTTATACTATTGGCTATAATATTGGTTTCTTTATGTTTTACTGGAGCATTCTTTATACTATTTGCTATATATTGCAGGGCTTTATCCAGGTATTTTGGGAAAAGGCCCCTGACTTAAATTGGGGAAAAAATAGCAAGAAAATTACTAAATTTGGGAAATTAAAGACAAAGGTAGTGAACTTGGGAACAAGAATTACTGCTTCATTCAAGCAACCATATCTTTCTTCTGTGACTGTTTACTGGTCTGATGTTTCAGAAATGACTGTTAGAAGTTCAGTTAGCAATGCAGTGTCTCAGAAGATGTTTCTTTGTGTCGATTTTTTTTCTCTCATCAATTTGGGAATTTTTTAATTAAATTGGGAAAAATAAAGGCTTTTTTCAGTTGGGAATGGGGCCCTTTTTCGGCCCCTGAGGAATAGTAGAAAATCGCCTGTATTGGTTTCTTTATCATGTTTTACTGCAGCATTCTTGATGCTATTTGCTATAATATTTGTGTCTTTATGTTTTTTCCGGAGCATTCTTGATACTGTTTGCTATAATATTGGTTTCTTTGTGTTTTTCAGGAGCGTTCTTGATACCATTTACTATAATGTTATTTATCTCTGGTATACCACTAGTCTACTTGGAGCTCAGCTTTGGACAGTTTGCCAGTGAAGGTGTGGTCACAGTTTGGAGGGCTTCGCCTTTCTTCCAAGGTTGGTTTATCAGAAATTCATGACCTAACAATTCAAGTTTTATATACACTACTAGATCTTTATAACACTGTTGTTTAGGTCAGTTATTGCAGCAGAAACTGTGTTAGTTATTCAACCACAAAAAATGTATGGATTTTATAGAAAAATGACCATTTATGGTCATTTTTCTATATTATCTATACATTTTTAGGATCCATCTTGAACCTGTTTTATATACATGACCATGTTGTTAGAAATAGTGTTATAAAGACGTTTAGGTCAATAAAGTTGCGAGCTGATTAATCGAGAAATAAACTGATAAGAAGCAGTCAAATCAGAGTCTTTAGCTATTTGCATGACCTTTTATAGACTCTAGTGATGAGTGAAAATAGCCCAAACTTGATTACTTAAGTGTTTGCTGGTACGACAGGTCTGGATGTAGCTTTTGTTATGCAGAGGCTCATATTGTCATCCTTAAGAAGACATTATTAGCCCATTTTGTGCTGAATGGAGTCTCCTGCCATATTATATGGCAGGAATAGGTTCGCGGGATATTGCGATCAGCCTTGCGTCTAAACAAAAGGTTTAGGAGGTTAGCCCCTAAACCAAACAAAAGAAGATAACAAAAGAAATAGCTCTTAAACCCGAAATGTTAAGAGTCTGCAGACATAAACTTGTGATGGCCATAACTCCAATACCTTTTGAGATTCATTAATGGTACTTGGCACACTTGTTCATAAGGCATATGCAAGAACCACAACTCTAGATGCCATAGCTTTTGCGTTATCTCCCCTTACATTAAAATAGTAACTTTTGTGATGGCCATAACTCTAATACCCTTTGAGACATATTGATGGTACCTGGCACAATTGTTCAAAAGGCTGAGACGTTGTGTCATTGGCAAGAAGTTAGAACCACAACTCTGGTTGCCGTGGTTTTTGATAATAATATTGAGTGACTACCTTGTGGTGGCCATAATTCTAATAGCCTTTGAGATATATTGATGGTACCTGGCACAATTGTTCATAAGGCTGAGATGGCGTGTCATGGGCAAGAACCACAACTCTGGGTGCCATGGTTTTTGAGTTATACGCCTTCAAATAAAATAGAATCACTACCTTGTGATGGCCATATCTCCAATACTCTTTGAGATATGTTGATGGTACTTGTTACAGTTGTACATGTAGTTAAGCAGGCTTGTCATGTGCAAGAACCATGACTCTGGGTGTCCTGGTTTATGAATTATCTCCCCTGACATTATAACCTTGTGATGGCCGTAACTCCAGTAACCGTTGAGATATATTGATGGTACTTGGCACAATTGTATATAAGGTTCAGATGGCATGTCATTCCTAAGGACAACAACTCTGGGTGCTATGGTATTTGAGTTATCTCCCCTTCCAGTATAACAGTATGACCACCTTGTGATCACCATATCTCCAATACCCTTTGACACGCATTGATGGTACTTGATACAGAGGTACATGAGGTTAAGCAGGTGTGTGATGAGCAAAAATTACAACTCTGGATGCCCTGTTGTTTTAATTATCTCCCTTGACAATATAACCTTGTGATGGCCATAACTCCAATACCCTTTGAGATGGCGAAATTGTATACAAGGTATAGAAGGCATGTAATGCACAGGAACCTGTGGTATCTGAGTTATCTGCCCTTCCAATATAACAGTATGACCAACTTGTGATCACCATATCTCCAATACCCTTTGAGACATATACAGATGTACATGAGGTTAATCAAGTGTGTCATGCACAAGAATCAGAATTCTGAGTGCCCTGGTTTTTGAGTTATCTCCTCTGACAGTATATTCTTGTGATAGCCATGACTTCCAATACTTTTGAAATATATTGCTGGAAATTGCCACATTGAAAAGGCATTTCATGTGCAAGAACCACAACTCAGTATACCCTGAAATCTTGGATCTTCATCATGTTGAGAAGCGATCCTTAGTATCATTAGGTGAAGATAGTTTTAACCTTTAGCATGCTGTAGGCGCATTCGTGCGCCCGTGAAAATGTAATGGCGCCACGCTGTAGGCGCAATCGTGCGCCGAAATTGACTGGTGTGCTTGGTGCGACTCATAGAAAAGGAGGAACTCTCGTTTTTCGGTGCGGTTTGGCATTTCAGTATCAAATAACATCCGGGCATCGATGAAAAAAAAAAGCTTGCCGTTTCGATGTTTTTGGATGGATTTTCTTCGGGTTTTCTGGGTAAGGATGCAATTTTTTTTAGGAAATCGCTACTTTTTGACGAACTTGATCTAATCGAGCCCAAAATACGCTCTGAAAGGGTGTTTTAAACGATTTTTCGACTCAGTCAGCTGAGTGACAGTAGGCTACTTTCGTTTTCCATATGCTTTGAATGGTGGAGAAATCAAGAAAAATACGGGTTTTTGCGTGTTAAAAGTTGCTGAAAATGGTAGTATTTGATAAAAACAATTCAGTGGGACGGAGTATCGATAAAAAAATTAATTCAGCAGGGTAAAGGTTAATAAATATTACATATTATACAAGTGGGCTTACTAGTGTATTTTAATTCTGGTGCACTTTCTATTTGTGAACAATCTTCTGAAGGACATATTGGCTTTTGGTCTTCTGATGGCTATTTTTGGAATTTAAGGGCGTCGGGTCGGGTTATTTTTTAAATTTTATTTAATAAAGCACTGAACTTCTTTTCAAACAGTGTAAGCACTGATCAGATGCTGGATTCTGCAGGATCTGATCTTGACCTGCACTATTTTCCACTGTCCCATTTTGGAAGTTTTCTGGATAAAATGGGTTAACTCATATTGTTGAGACAAATTCATGAGAAATATGACTTCAGTTCAGTATGTCTTGCATAAGTTTTTATGTAGAAAAAGGAGAAGTGGATGTCCTGTTTCAGAAGATAAGTGGATCACAATCATATTCAGAATATATATGTCCTGTTGCATTTAGCCCTTCAGATGCCGAGAAAAACTTCTTCTAAAAATGTCGTCTGCTTATGTCGTCTGCTGAATTTTTTCGCAAACTTTTTAAAAATTCTTTTGCATACAGGCAAACAGTGTGGGCCCAGATCAGACTGCTCCTACAGGAGCAGTCTGATCTGGGTCCACACTGTTTGCAAAAAAAGACTTTTAAGGTAACCGGCAGACGGCAAAGCAGACGACAAAAGTCGTGATTGGCATTTTATGGGTTAACCCATTATGTTCTGGATAGAATCATCCCCCTTGTCCATTTCGAAATTTAGGGTGTCTGAATAAGTAATTTTAGAAATTTGATTAGGAAAATGGCTGAACTGTTTGTTAAGAGTGGAGGCCTTGATCAGACGCTGTAGAATGTGGTAGCTGAACTGGGCCTGCACTATTCCGCAATGCCCTTTTTGGAGGCATTGGGATTAAATGGGTTCCCGGTAATCACAGTTTTGAACTGTGATGATAGAGGAAATTTATGCTGAAAACATGGCAAAGAATACAGGTCTACATGTCACATCGCAAGTTCTGCACATGTCGGAAAATTCCTATACAATATGATGGTCAGATGGCTAAGCAAGATGAATGTCTGATTGGTGACTAGGAAGTTGTGAGGTCAGTTCCTGCCAGTTAAGCTAAAGTGGGTAAATAATAAGACTGTGGTTTGGACCACTTTCCCTTTCAGTGCACCGTCCCGAGGAGCGAGGTGTACACCGGAATTGATATGAAAGCCCTAAATAGAAAGTGGAAAAACTAATCCTGGACCCATGCAGGGGCGAGCCCCTATGTGCTATTAGTACCTGATTACATTATAAACTGTATGTCAGTCAGTCAGTTTGGAGTAGCACATGTTGTTTCAAGGTTATATTCAGATGATGTTAGAGTTACACCCCTTTGTCAAAATTTCCATTGTTTAGCATTTCTAGTCATGCCTCTTAACCCTTTTTGTACCAAATGGAATCTTCCTCCTTATATATAGCAGGAGTCCATTTCAAAAATTTAGGGGTGTCAGGTTGTGTATTTGGAAAATGGCTTAACTTTTTGCAAACAGTGTAGGCCCTGATCAGACGCCGCATTCTGCGGCCTCTGATCTGGGCCTGCACTGTTTGCCAGGGTACCCGTTTTGGGGTTCCTGGTATTAAATGGGTTAACCCTAGCAATGACATTATGTACATGTATGGTACAGAGGATGTCATTGGTTTTCATCAACCCCTACTCCCCAAATGGGGTTTTCCGTAGCACTTGAATAGTTTACCCTTATTCTGCTGAATGAATTTATTTAGTCCTACCTGTTTCTGATTATCCACCAATCAGGTTGCTTAACCCTTATCTTGCTGTTCACGACAACCCCTATCTTTGGAAACATTGTAGATCCAGATCAGATGGCTTCTGAAGAAGCAATCTGATCAGGATCTACACTGTTTGGCATTCAGTTTATGAATTTGTAGCAATATATTACATCAAGTAATTTGATTGGTTGATAGACAGGAATGGGTGTGGCTTAAATGAATATTCAGCAAGATAAGGGTTAATATAATGTATTCATTCTAATCACAAATTTCATTGACCAGCAGTGTAGATCCTGATCAGATGCCATCTGATCTGGAATGGCTACTTTCTATAAATAACCATTACCTGGATTTCCTACGAATCAGTGGTCAGGCGGACCTAGCCGGCTGGTAGCTCAGTTGGATGCGTGTCTGAATGGTGATCAGGAGGACGCGGGTTCGATAGCTGCTGGGGTCCGCAACCTTCTTTCGTGGAGATTGATCATGAAATCTTTTCTGCGGTCAGGTTCTTCCTTCCGCTGATTCAAGAAGGGCAGTTGTCAGTTTCTGGTGAAAGATTGTGCACTGTACTGGTTAACAGCTTACGTATAAGCCTACCCAGAAAAAGTGTGGATAGGTAAACGGACCAGCTCAAAAATGACCTTAATAGTGTTGACTGGGCCGTTAAACTCGAAGACAAACAAAATCAGGTGGACATAAGTAACCAGATGGCCTGTTTACCCAAGAAGCATGATCATATTCTCCACTTTTTCTCTGTTGCAATGACTCAGCCTGATACTGTTCCAACTGGTGATTATGTGGGTGGGTGATCTGGCAACATTGTTTCATAAGGGTTGAAGTGCAGTTGTCAGTTTCTGAGCAAAGAATGTGCCCTGTACTGGTTAATGGCTTATGTGTGGAAAAAGGGTGGTTAACCTTTACCCTGCTGTAGGCGACAAGCCCTGTCTTTGGAAACAGTGTAGATCCAGATCAGATGGCTTCTGAAGAAGCCATCTGATCAGGATCTACACAGTTTGACATTCAGTTTATGAATATGTAGAAATAAGCTGCATCAAGTAATCTGATTGGTTCAAAGTCAGAAATGAATGTGGCTTAATTGAATATTCAGCAGGTTAAAGGTTAAGCAAACTGACCAGCTCAATATGACCTGAAATACTGTTGACTGGGCCATTAAACTCTTTGACACAATCAATCAATGATCAGACTGCATCAGTTTGCAGACCGCTGTAGATCTTTGCTGGTCCCACATGCCAAACTACACCTTTTGCTGTACACTGCTTCAGAACAAATAGCAAACAACAAATTAGCATGGAGAAAATAGTGCTAACCCTTTCATCCCGGATTCTTTTAAATGGACTTTTCCACCTTTGAGGTTGGTCCCCGCCCATCGTGGCTTGAAGAAATAGATGGGCTGCATGATCCTACCATGCAGAGCTGAAACCGACCCACACACGAGTACTGGTAAACCGCTCAGAGGATCTAAGCCTGCCAAGGCTAAGAGTTGCGAGTGTCGAACCGTCCATGCTTGTAAACCCTATTGGTTTCATTGGGCGGCAGGGCTTGAGATGTCATTTCATCTCAATGTCGAGTAAAAGTCCCACAAAATCGGAAGCCACGTCTCCAAAATGACCTTTTCAGTGTTGACGGGGATGTTTAACCTCAAATCAAACAAACAAACAAATCCACCTTTGAGGTTGGCCAAATTCATTATTGTAAGTTTTGAGTATTGTCAAAGTCATCAACGGCAGTTTAAACAGTGTAGAACCTGATGAGATGGCTCAATATGAGCCGTCTCATCTGGTTCTACACTGTTTGCATAGGTATCTGTACCTGTCTGCAGGGTTGAAAGTGCTCACACATACCTTTATTGTGGTCAGATGAAAAGGTAAATCATACTCTGTCCTCAGCTTGCTTTCATTTAAGCCACACCCATTTCTGTCTATCAACCAATCAAATAACTTGATGTAATTTATTGCTACAAATTCATAAACTGAATGCCAAACAGTGTAGATCCTGATCAGATGGCTTCTTCAGAAGCCATCTGATCTGGATCTACACTGTTTCCAAAGATAGGGGTATGATAAGAGTTAACCCTGACCTAGATGTTCACACCTTTTGTTGGTCAGTTTCATTTGTAGCTTATTTGAAGCTGACCTAGCCAGGCTAGCAAATCAATAGTACACTGTGGCCTTTCCTTGTAACACTAGTCTACTTGTTACCTTGAAAACATTTAAGGTGTATAATGCAGAAAAAAGGCCCTTATCATGCCTACACCTCTCAATCCCCTCAATCCCCATGCCACACCAAAAAACAACAACAAAAAAACACCCACACAACCCCACATTCTTTTGCAAAGCAAACAAAAAACAGCACATTTTTTTCCAGCATTTTTTTTTTCCATACTGAATGGTTTAAGTTTTAAGATAATGTTAATTAACAAACGTAACGTTAACTTACAACTTTGCCTGCAGACTTTGGTCGGTTACTGACAAAAAAGGCACATTTACTTTTGCTAAACCACTGTACCATTTTCAACGACCAGAACCAGTCATTCATTTTAATTATATCAAATATATTGGTTGATAGTCAGAAATGGGTGTTGCAAAATTAATCTATTAAGCAGGACAAGGGTGGGTTCTTTATTCCACCAAACTTTAAACATGTATCAATCTTTAGCAGATCAAGTACTAGCTTTTCTGAAAACTCAGATTAGTAGAGCAAAAGAAAGACGTTAATCCTTAACATGCCAATCACAACAATTTTCATCTGCTTTGTTGCCTACTGGTTACTTAAAAAGTCATTTTTGTAAACAATGTGGACCCAGGTCAGACTAGTCCTCTAGGATCAGTCTGATCTGGGTCCACACTGTTTGCCTGTATGCAAAGATATTTTTAAAAAGTTTGGAAAGAAGATGCAGCAGATAAACAGACAACATTTTCAGATGCAGTTTTTCTTGACGTCTAACCCCTAACCCATTGCATGTGGGAAACCCCTAAAGGGGTACCTTGGCAAACAGTGCAGGCCCAGATCAGACGCCACAGAATGTGGCGTCTGATCAGGGCCTGCACTATTTGCTAACAGAATTTTCTGACAAAAATACAATAA
Source organism: Lucinisca nassula (assembly GCA_963580285.1). Lineage (NCBI taxonomy): Eukaryota > Metazoa > Mollusca > Bivalvia > Lucinida > Lucinidae > Lucinisca > Lucinisca nassula. Next base: position 47,723,330 of record OY757019.1, read on the forward strand.
AAACAAAAAATAGGCCTACCATCCCTTATATGACAAATGTACTTGTCCAACATATAGCAATGGAAGAGTTCACTAGCACACAATGGGCTAAAGCCAGTCAGTGCAGTAGTAGACAATATTTTCAAATGCTATATTTTTTCAGGGAAAGTAAGCCTATACAACTCATGTGAATTGATGCTTCATCTGAGATGACGAGCTTTATTTTCCCTGAAAATTGTTGTCACAGTCTGTTATGCAGTTTTGCTTGGGGCTTTAATGGTAAACTTGCCTATTAAAGTTATCTGAATTAAGCTTTGGGAGAATTTACTGGTATTTATCGATTTAAATTGCTGAAAGGAATGGTGATTCAGTGACGCACTGACTGCTCACTGACGGACGTAGGTTTAGTTTAATCCTGAGTAGAATGCTAAGTTATGTTAATGCCATTTGGCTCACAGAAATATAAATATTTATCATAATGGAGTGGCCTTCTGGATATTGACAAACAAACAAACAAACCAAATATGGCTCCCATTACTAAAAATAGCATAAAGATCAAACTGGTATTAAATCAAATTGAAGGCTTGCCAGAATTGTGTAAATACCAATCTGGTTGGTTTGGGTGGCAGGGCTTGAGATGTCATTTCAGCTCACTGTAGTGTAAAAGTCCCACAAAATTAGAAGCAACATCTCAAAAATGTCCTAAATAGTGTTGATGGGGACGTAAAACCTCAGTTCAAACAAATCATTGGGATCTGATAAATGCTAATGTATGGCCGTAAAATATCCTTAAATCTAAACACGTTTTTGACCTAGTAAAATCAAAGTAGTAGCAATGATTCTCTTGCTATTATTGTTAATGAGGTCAAACTTCTATGGAGCTGGCAGTCAGCCTTAGATTGCAATGGATTTGTCAAGCAGTCCAATGTGTCCTCTGTCTACTCGTCTGTTTAACCTTTAAACACTATGGAAAATTCTAGAGCAGATGACAGTTTATTATTTTTTTTTTTCATTATTTTTCTGAAATGCAGTAAGCCTTGACATTACATGTCAAGAAACGCAGTAAGCCTTGACATTATTTGTCCATAGCCTAAAATATTCTCTGAAAAAAAAAAAAAAGTAAAAAAATAAAAAAAATCAGAGAGCAAAATACCTTAAGATAGCCCCAGATAAGAGGGGATATTCACATACTATTTTTCTTATTTCTGCACATAAACATATGTTTTGGGTACTCATTAGAAGCGCCTCATTGAATACCCAGAACATATGTTTTCCAGCAGAAATAAGTACTTTTCGGATGAAAAAAAAGCGCCTTAACTGGAGCTGTGCTTGAAAATGCCATCTTTAGGGGTGAAATAAGTTGAAAAAAGTTGGCTGGCAAAGATTTCTGTGCGGGAGCAAAAAAACAATGAATGTCTGCATTGTAGGAGTTGGTTTAGTAGTACGAATGGTTCTATTTAGTTTTAGTAGGTCATTGCATTTAAAGATCCACATTTTTGACCTTGTTAATTGTTTAGCATTTCTTATTGTGATTATGAATATCTGTCTAATATCTGGGCTAATATCTGTCCAGTGAAATTCCATAGAATGGCGGATGTGTCTATTTTTTGTGGGGTGTGAGGGGGTCCATGTCATGGAGTTAATCAAGTAGCTAATGGGACTGCATGCAGATTAGACAAAGATTATTTAATTTTACAACAGGAAAAGGCTTTTAAAACAGTATTCCAATGTTGTAAATCATCCGGAGGTCAAGGTCACAGAGAAAAAAAATTATTTTTAGACACCTTCATTTACTTAGAAGGATCAAATAGGGAAAGCCTTGCTGCCCTACATAGACAGTAAAATTCCTCTTAAGACCACCTTTGGGACTGATCAAAAGTGGTCTTAAAGACCACTTTTGAACAGTCCCAAAGGTGGTCCCTGATCAGAGGACAGGGTGGCCAGAAAACACAAAGAAATATTTAGGGCACCCTTCATAATAAGCCTTTAAAAGCAGAATTAGTCTTAATTTTCGGTGGTCTTAATAGCGGAATTTCACTGTACTGTCAGTATTCGCTCCACGAAAGTGAAGCATTGGTCACTGTGACCTTCATACTCTTCTAATTGAACAGCTACAAATCAGGTCTGTGTTGTCACGTAAGGTCTACAATGTCCGATCAGGATCTACATCATTTGCTAATTGAGAAATTGAAGGGTTAAACAAAAATGTCTTTAAGTCCTGGTTCAGGAGTCTCAGAGACAACTGACCCACCAGTGATGCATTACAATGACACGCCCGTGCGCTAAAACTGTGTCTGTCTTATCTCTAGAACTAAAGTTTTTCAGATGAAAATGTTTGATATTTTTCTAATTTCTAGTTCAAATATAGATTGTGGGTGCTCGTTAGAACCGCCTCATAGTAGAGGCGGTTCTAACGAGTACCCACAATCTATGTTTTTGAGCAAAATTAAGGAAAATAATTGAATACCCATGTAAACCCCACTTTTCTCTGCATAAACTAGGGTTTAGAGGGGTCTTCATTTCATGGACTTCTTAACCTGATGGCACTGCTTTTCTGTCTGTTAGCGGGGAGCCAAGTCATAATTTCCTATTCCTGCAAGTTCATTGCATTCAGTCCCACACCATATTTTAAGGGGAATGATTGTATACACCTGGCAGATATTTCCGCCATTTTTCAAAGGGAGACCACTTTCGGGACTTCCTGTTTGCTTTTCTATAAGCCCTGTCTCACTGAAAATGGGGTCTACTCTTAAAGGAAAGAATTTGCTCCTCAGGAGCAAATTCTTTCCTTTCAGAGTTGACCCCTATTCACATGGGAGACAAAAATGCTTTTGCGGGAGTTTTCTCCCCTGAAAATATATCCATTCCCCTTTAATTATTGCAGAAAAAATATGTTGGCAGTGAGTTGGAATGTGAGGAACTTGCTGTGTAGGTAGCAAACTGTAACATAATGGACCTAGTTCTGAGAGAGACAAGGTTTGGGTAAAGACATTTTGGACACATGAAACTCCACCATCAAGTCTCTCAGAGCCTTTTGGGGTCTATAGAATGACACATTAGATGGATGGAATGAATGTACAGCCTGATCTGAGTTGTGACCTATAAGTAATCATGGACATGAACCTTAGGTACATTTTCCCTGTTATTGGCCTAATATTTTGGATCCTGCCCACCAAAAAGAATACTGAAGCTAACCTTAACAGTCGTGGTTGCCTATGGCCTGGTCAGGGTCAGTTTTAGAAAAATCTTGTAAGTTACTATACTTCTATCTAGGAAGAGCCTGCTCAGACAGGCTGGAACATGAAACTGGTGCATTCATTACATTGTATCATAGATTTTTTGCCTATTCTCCAATGGAAATTTCCACTGTGTGTATATAAAGCACTTCAGGCTGAGACATTATTGGTCTTTAACATATTTTAGGTCCGATTTTCTTTTAATAGGTTTTTAAAATTGATTGATCCAGGGGTTTGTTAAGCCTTCACATGCCTTAGAAAAATTGAATGAGATCAATTTTTTTGTATCCGCAAATGTTTACACCTCAAATGAATGAACATACCTATTATATATATTATTTTTGCCCTACAAAACGAGGGTAGGTGACTGAAATCGGGAGATCTGATACAAGAGCTTATAGCATTTCTGAGCAAACTGTCCAGAATTATCCCAAGATTTACATAGCTCCAGATAAGGCACTTTTTCATCCGAAAACTACTACTGTTTTTAGCTCACCTGTCACGTAGTGACAAGGTGAGCTTTTGGGATCACTTTTTGTCCGTCGTCCGTCGTGTGTCCGTGCGTGCGTGCGTGCGTCCGTAAACTTTTCTTCAAACGACATCTCCTCCTTAACCACTGATCGGATTTTGACCAAACTTCACAGGAATGATCCTTAGGTGGTCCCCTTTCAAAATTGTTCAAATGGTTCCGGTCTGTTGCACATATAGGTCACAGTAGCCAAAAATAGATTTTTTTCACCGAAAACTTAAAAAATCTTCTTCTCTGAAACCGCAAGGCCCAGGTCTTTGTTATTTGGTATGAAGCTTCATCTAGTGGACCCCTACCAAGATTGTTCAAATTATAGTGCTGGGGCCAAAAATGCCCCCGCACGGGGGCCCTTTGGTTTTACATGGGCTTATAAAGGGAAAATCTTTAAAAATCTTCTTCTCTGAAACTGCAAGGCCCAGATCTTTGATATTTGGTATGAAGCTTCATCTAGTGGACCCCTACCAAGATTGTTCAAATTATAGTGCTGGGGCCAAAAATGCCCCCGCACATGGGCCCTTTGGTTTTACATGGGCTTATATAGGGAAAATCTTGAAAAATCTTCTTCTTTGAAACCGCAAGGCCCAGGTCTTTGATATTAGGTATGAAGCTTTATCTAGTGGACCCCTACCAAGATTGTTCAAATTATAGTGCTGAAGCTAAAAATGCCCCCGCACAGGGGCCCTTTGGTTTTACATGGGCTTATATAGGGAAAACCTTGAAAAATCTTCTTCTCTGAAACAGCTAGGCCCAGGTCTTTGATATTTGGTATGAAGCTTCATCAAGTGGACCCCTACCAAGATTGTTCAAATTATAGTGCTAGGGCCAAAAATGCCCCCGCACCAGGGCCCTTTTGTTTTACATAGGCTTATATAGGGAAAATCTTTAAAAATCTTCTTCTCTGAAACTGCAAGGCCCAGGTCTTTGATATTTGGTATGAAGCTTCATCTAGTGGACCCCTACCAAGATTGTCCAAATTATAGTGCTGGAGCTAAAAATGCCCCCCATACGGGGGCCCTTTGGTTTTACATTGGCTTATATAGGGAAAATCTTGAAAAATCTTCTTCTCTGAAACCTCAAGGCCCAGGTCTTTGATATTTGGTTTGAAGCTTCATCTTGTGGACCTCTACCAAGAATGTTCAAATTATAGCCCTGGGGCCAAAAATGCCCCCGCTCTGGGGCCCTTTGGTTTTACATAGACTTATATAGGGAAAATTTTGAAAAATCTTCTTCTCTGAAACCACAAGGCTTAGGTCTTCGATATTTGTTATGACGCTTCAGCTAGTGGACCTCTATAAAGATTGTTCAAATTATAGCCCTGAGACCAAAAATGCCCCGCCATGTGGCCCTTGGGTTATACATAGACTTATATAGGGAAAATCTTTAAAAATCATCTTCTCTGAAACACAAGGCTTAGGTCTTTGATATTTGTTATGAAGCTTCAGCTAGTGGACCTCTACCAAGATTATTCAAATTATAGCACTGGGGCCAAAAATGCCCCCGCTCCGGGGCCCTTTGGTTTAACATAGACTTATATAGGGAAAATCTTGTTTTACATAGACTTCTATATGCAGGGTAAACCTTTAAAATCTTTTTCTCTGAAACCAGAAAGCCCAGGTCTTTCATATTCGATATGAAGCTTCATCTTGTGGACCTCTGCCAAGATTGTTCAAATTTTAGCCCTGGAGCCAAAATTGACCCTGCCCGGGGCCCACTTGTTATGCTTTGGATCAGGTGAGGGAACCAGGGCCCTCTGGGCCCTCTTGTTCTTATTTCTGCACAAAAACGTTTTCGTGCAGAAATAAGAAAAATAATATCTTATCTACGGCTATGCAAGAACCCAACCACCCCATCCCAATATCACGTGAATTGACCTTCATCATCATCAACGGATTTTTGATTAACGTGCAGGTACAGGGGCAACGTCCACATAAGTGGGCCCCCTTCCAGGTAACTGGCTTGCTGCACGCATGGCAGATCTTACACCAGATCTCCAGGCTTGTCTATCATGAGGATCGATAGCAGAGAGCTTCCATTCTCTGCAATCTCTTTCTGTTAGCTGCTTCCAGGTCATCTTGGGCCTTCCTGGCCCCCGCTTTCCACTTACCTGTATGTCACAGGCAGTCTTGATTGCACCGTTGGAGCGTTCCACATGTCCATACCAGCGAAGTCTTCTCTCTTTCAAGATGAGGTCCAGGTCCTCAATGCCAAGACGCTCCAGTAACTCACTGGACCTGATGGTGACAGTGTCCTGTGGCTTGACATTGCAGATCTGTCGGATCATTGCCCTGTCATGACCTTCAAGCTGGGATTAACTTGCAAAAATTGTGAACAAAAATTTAGAAACAGAATAAATCCTGTGTAAATAATTTAATTTTCTGTGCAATAATGAATAGGTTAAGTATGGTATTTTTTTCAACAGATGGTTAAATATTGTAAACAAAGGAAAACACAAAGTATCTTTTCAATATCAATTATGGCGAACACAGTAATAAATCACTATCATGTTTACTTTTAAACTGCTCTTTATACTGTTATTTGTATTCTGCAAAATTTTGCAATCTGACCTTGAACTCGTGGCCCTGTTGTCTGTTCGTCTGTTCTGTTCTTTAGGGACCCCATTGTTCATGCAGCCCTTAATCCATTTTGACCTTAATGGGTGTTAGGTTCAGTTAGTTTTACAAATTTAGCCCTTATCCTGCTGAATATTTCAATTAACCACATACATTTTGAACTATCAGCCAGTCAGATTACATCATTTATTAAGAGATCTTCAGTGACCATTAAAAAATCAACAAGTAAAAGCTTTACAAAAAGCTAGAGATCAAATGCAGCATCTGATCAGGGTCTACATTGCTTGACTCTTATCATGCTGCTCACGAGAACCACTATCTTTGGAAACAGTGTAGAAGAAGCCATCTGATCAGGATCTACACTGTTTGCCATTAAGTGTATGGCTTTGTAAGAATAAATTACATCAAGCAATCTGATTGGTTCAAAGTCAGGAATGGGTGTGGCTAAACTGAATATTCAGCAAGAGAAGGGTTAAAAAAAAAAACGGGAATCTTCAAGAAACAGTCTGTGTCCTGTTCAGGACCATTTTTTTTTTCAGCCATTGACCAACCAGTGCACTCAGTGTTTTTATTTTTATTTCTTCGTTAAATTATATGCTATGGAAACTTGTTAGAATTGCCTCAATGAGGCAATTCTAACAAGTACCCACAATGTATGGCTTTAATAAGAAGTAAGAAAATTTACTCTAAGTGCCGGAAGAGCGGTTGTTATGCTCCAACATTGATCAGATTGAACAAAATTTGAAGTTAAGCATTAAGTAACGAGGTGAACTTTAAAGTTTATACTTGTCATAATGATATATATGATCCACAGTATTGTTCATCTCAACCCCCGGTGACCAGGGCTCGCCTAGTAGCTCAGTTGGATACACATCTGACTGGTGAACCGGAAAAGATAAAAGGTTAAAATCTCTAATAAAAATCTGGATGAACACACAGCAATAGTTAAATATCAAGTAAAAAGATTATATTTTTATGTAACGACTAATCCCTTTCAGTCAGTCAGTCAGTCAGTCAATCCATCAATCAATCAAGAAGTGCCTTACAATTATGGTCAAGAGTCCACAGGCAAGAAACATTTCAAAAGCAGCTAGCACTGTTGAAATGACCCTCAAGATGGATTTCTGAGAATTGTCCTTCTCTGAAGGTTTTCAATTCACCTTAAATGTCCCAGTTTTTCAGAACATTTAAAAATGGACCCCTCATCCAAGCGTTGTGTGCAGGATGAGGGGCATTATTGGAATAATGGCCGGAGGCCGAGCTTCTCTCTATATAGCAATTTACCCCTGCGGTGTAAACCCGATCGCACTTTTAAGCACGTACTGTAGAAAAACAAAATCGATATACCACGTGACCCGTCTTACCATATCGGAAGATAGACAGAGTCACCTCAGGTTTTAAAGATGTTAATTTGCCATTTTGTTGAAACATCAAAAATCGGGAGGGATACAAACCAAAAACCCAACAAGTGGTGGGAAGGCAGAAGCTCGGCCTCCGGCCATTATTCCAATAATGCCCCTCATCCTGCACACAACGCTTGGATGAGGGGTCCATTATTTTCATAATGGCCTTTGGCCTTCGCTTCTCTCTATATAGCATCTTTAAAGACCAACAAAATGGCAAAAATAGTAAGTTAAACCATAGCATTAAACCATAACACATTTATTAATGATGACCACTCAAGACAGCTTCAGCAAAACCAATATTCTTATCAGGCTGTGCATTACGTAAGTAAAATTTATAGAAATTCCTGACAGATGACCAATCACCAGTCTTGAGAATTTGCTGAACAGAACATCCTTTACAAAAAGCAGCCGAAGCAACTGCTCCTCTAAAGGAATGCGCTTTAAACATGGAAACGTCAATGCCTGCTAAATGCAGAACACATTTCAACCATCTAGCAATTGTACTAGTACTGACAGTCTTATAAGAACAGAAGGAGACAAATAGTTTATTAGATTTCCGTAAACTTCTTGTCTTTTCTATATAAAATAAAACAGTGTGCATAACACATAACTGTTCCTCTTTAAAATGCTGTAATTCTAGATCAAAAGACCTACCTGGTCTAGAAGTCTTAAGCAAACATTCAAACGCAAAAACAATCTTATTGTCATAAATTTTTAACAAATCTAAATCTAATGACACAAGAGTCTGAGCTCGAGGGGCCACTGCTAATGCCACCAAAGTAACTGTTTTAAGCGTTAGCATTTTTAAGCTTAAACTATTCAATGGGTATAAAGTGCGAAGGAACTGAATCACTGTATCAACACTCCAAACAACACGGTAACGTGGAACAGGGGGAATTTTATTAAAAATTCCCTTCATAAATCTTTTCACGAAAGAAGGGTTATCACACCAACTATTATCTAACAATTTAAGGGTTTGAATTATCATTGATTTATGTGAGTTTATAACAGAATAAGACTTACCCCCTTCTAAGAGAAAAAGAAGATAAGACAATACCGTTACTTCAGACGCTTGAAATGGATTTCCTTCCCTCTGAATACACCAAAGACACCACTTTTTCCATGCTGCACTGTATTGTTTCTCTGTCCCCGTTCGCCATGACGCACAGATAGTCTGGACAACTCCTTTTGGAAAACCTCTATTTTTGAAGTGTCTCCTGAGACAACAACTCCAACTAGGCACAACGAAGTTCCCATTGGGTGAAATTGACCATTGTGTGGCAGGGTCAGATCTCTGTGTCTTGGCAACCTGATCGGAAAATCAGACAAAAGAGATAGAAGTAAAGGGAACCAAGTCTGGCTAGGCCAGTTTGGTACAACTAACAAAGCCTTGAAAACTTTATCTTCAACAATCTTGTTCAAGACCTTCCCGATAATGTTAAACGGTGCAAAAATATAAGGCGAATAGCCTGACCAACAGAAAGAAAAGGCATCAGTCTTAAAAGCACCGGGTTGTGGAAACCAGGTAACAAATTTCTGCACCTGAAAATTTAGACGGGAAGCAAACAAGTCAATATCTGGTATAAAACATTGATGGCGGAGTCTGAGAAAGATATCTCTTTTCAGCCGCCACTCCGTGGCATCTGAAAAATATCGCGAACAGTAATCGGCGTGAGAATTCCAGATCCCTGGGATAAAAGAAGCCGAAACAAAAATATCTCTCTCTAAACACCAATGCCATATTTCTTTGGATAAAACATCCATATCGCTGGATGCCATTCCTCCCATATCATTAACATATGCAATGGCACAAGTATTGTCTGACTGAATACTGATATGAACAGATCTATACTCAGAACAAAAAACCTGTAAGGCATAAAATATAGCTAACAGCTCGAGGAAATTTATATGATGCTGACTTTCAGCTTCAGACCACCTACCACCCGCTGACTTATTCAAGCCTGCATCAAAGGCTCCCCATCCTAGGCATGAAGCATCTGACTGGAGAAAGACAGTAGGTTTTGGAGGTCTTATTGCTTTCCCATTTTTTAACTTAACGTTAACGATCCACCACCTTAGATCAGACAGGCTATCAGCAGATAACTTGACGGACCTATCAAAATCGTAACTGTTGTCAAGGCCTCTAACCTTGTCTTTTTCCAGAGCCCTATAGTGCAAAGGAGCTTCAAGTACAGCATAAAAAGCATGGACAAGCAAACCAATTAATGATGCTAGATTGCGAATAACAACAGTGGATTTTCGTAGCAAACTTTTAGCCAGCTCAATGATTTTTTCCAGTTTATCCTCGGGTAAAAATACCTTAAATAAGACAGAATCCAATATGAAGCCAAAAAATACAATTCTCTGTGTGGGCAAAAAGATAGACTTTTCTTTATTAATTGTAAAACCCAATGATTTTAAGGTGTCTGCCATATTGATCACATTTTTCCTACAAACAATTTCCTCACTGCTCATATTCAGAGAATCGTCAATGTAGTACGAACAGCGAAAACCCTGCTGTCTAAACCATTTATAAATGGGCTTTAACACCTTTGTATAAACCCGGGGCGCACAGCTTAACCCGAATGGCAAGCAAACAAATTTGAACAGCTGTCCTTGCCAGAAAAACTTCAAAAATCGTTGAAACAATGGGTGGATAGCTATGCTAAAATAAGCATCTGATAAGTCCAACTTCGTGAAAAAATCATTTTTCTGGACCATGTCTAAAACAACTGTAAAAGTTTCTTGTTTAAAGTGCTCATAGGTAACAAAATAATTGAGCTCTCTTAGATTAATAACAGGACGAAACTTCCCATTGGGTTTAGGGACAATAAATATATTGGAAATAAATTGACCGCTTTCCTCATTAGATGGAACAATAGCTCCTTTTCCCAATAAACATTGTATTTCTTTTGAAACTAAACCTTTTTGGCTCTCAGAAAATGGTATTTCTTTCGGAACAGACCACTGTACTGGACAAGAGTCAAACTCTATATGATAACCTGCAACTGTTTGCAAAATCCATGGGTCATTAGTGTAAAGTTTCCAAGTACCAATATGAAACCTGATCTTACCCGTAATGCCACTCACCTTACTTATGATGCCATGTCCTCCGGACTGGTCACTGTGGCCGTTTTCCTGGACTTTTTTGGAAGCTGATACTGAGCAGGGAAACGATACTGAGAAAAATGCTGTTGCGGTCTACCATATGGCTGATAACGATTGTAACCTCTAATAGCGTTAAAGTTGCCATAACCATATCCATAACCTCTATGCGAGGAAGTTCTACCCCTGACACGTCCTCTCATACGTTGAGGGCCGAAGAAACTATACTGTTCCTTTGCAACAGACATACTGGTATCACATTTCTTTATTTCCTTTTGAACATCATCTCCAAACAAGAAAGTTGAAATGGGTGTATTAATATTACACAAATTGGCATACTTTTTCTTTAAATAAGGGCGTATCATATATCTACGTCTCAAAGAAAGGTTGAACTGAGCTTGTCCAAGCAAAGTAATAGAGTCAGAAATTAATGTTCTTGCCTTTGAATTTGCTTCAATTTGACTCTTAAGAACACTGAGCAGCTCCAAAATTGGAGAAACCCCAGATGCAATGAGAGATTGGATATCTCTAAAAGCCTTATCGTAAGTCTGGGCTTTTTTGTGAATTTCACTCCAAATTTCACCATTTACTAATGGAGGTGCTAACTTGTCACAGTTTGACGGCAATTTATATTTATTAATAATGTCCTCAGTTTCACACTGTGAGGTACATGCAACGTTAATGAGAGACGCCAATGATGACGAAATAGGCTGACCTTTCTGAGGTATCTTCAATTTTGGTAACTGCCATGTAAAACCGTCTTCACCAGTCACAACTTCGTTGTGAACAACCGTAGAGCTCTGGGTACTCCCAGACTCAAACAATGCACTATTGATCTCATTTTCAATGGCTCTCAAAGGCCGTTTAGGGCATGGCCTAGGGGGAATATTTTCTATAGTTGAAAAAACCTCAACATCACTGTCGGGCCCATCGTTCTCAAATTCTACGTGCACTTCAGGCAAATTATTCAGGGAATCCCCAAAAACATACTGAATGTCTTCCTCATCCGCCATTTCATGGCTACTCTCAAGACCGATAATCTGTCTCAACTTCATAATGTCATTATGAGATAAATTGTCTAAGTCAAGCATATTTTGCTTATTTTTTGGAGGGGGGGTAACTTTTGACGACTTTTTGTTAACAGTTTGTTTTGCTTTGGCCGAACCTGCCGGGGCCGAACGTGAAAACTTCACACTCTTAGTCAAAGACGACACTGCCGGAGATCTGCTGTTTTTCAAACAAGCCTTCCCTTTCTTTTTAACTAGTTTATTGGGTTCGACTGTCCCGACTACGTCGGAATTATTTGATGTACCCACTTTCGGTACCGTGTCGCCATTTTGTAAGGGTTCAAAACCAGAAAAGTCAGATTCTTCCTCCGAATCTAATGACAGGACGTCGTCCTTGTCCAAATTTTCTTCAGCCATGACTAGAACTGAATTAAGAATAACCCCCGTTGTTGAAAAGAATTTCAAAATGTCACAATACCTGCGCTCAGGCGCTGACACGTCTACACGACACGTCTACATAAGAACACCGCAAAAGTAAAACTGAGGTGACTCTGTCTATCTTCCGATATGGTAAGACGGGTCATGTGGTATATCGATTTTGTTTTTCTACAGTACGTGCTTAAAAGTGCGATCGGGTTTACACCGCAGGGGTAAATTGCTATATAGAGAGAAGCGAAGGCCAAAGGCCATTATGAAAATAATGGTATTTTTGATCTCATACAATGATAAAATCAATTTTCTAGTGATAATCAATATTCCTTTAATTGAAAATGAACTCTTGGAGTTGAATAATTAAGTAAATCAATGGAAGTTGAAATGAGTGTTTCTAGTGATCTTATCTCACCCCAGGGGCAGGCCTTAGCATGTTCAAGGACTGGATGCTAAAGGAGACAAGTAACCCTACCAATGATCCTACAGGCAGGCCTCAGCAAACAGTGCAGACCCAGATCAGACTGCTCCTGAATGAGCAGTCTGATCAGGGTCTACACTGTTTGCATTAGACTGCTCCTAAATGAGCAGTCTGATCAGGATCTACACTGTTTGCCATTCTGTCTGCACTTTTTGAAATTGTGAAACAAATTTGTTAAAATTTGAGGAGAATTACCGGAAGTCCTCCAGGTGTCCGAATTTTTAGGATTTTTACAGTATTTGCAGTAAATAAGGGTATACCAATGGTTTTCCAAAAAGTATACTTGACGGAAACACCTTCAGGGGAGACAACTCCTGCAAAAGTATTTTTGTCTCCCATGTCAATAGGGGTCAACTTTTAAAGGAAAGAATTTGCTCCTGAGGAGCAAATTCTTTCCTCTATGAGTTGACCCCTTTTCCTGTGGGCCAGCATTGGTAGAAAAATGAAACGGAAGTTCCAAAAGTTGTTTCCCTTTGAAAAAAGGCAGAAACATCTGCCAGATGTTCCCATTCCCCTTAAGAATTGTTTTTAACCCTTATCCCGTAGAACATGACATCCCCCTACCTTTTCACAGTGTAGATCCAGATAATTTGTTTGTTTGATTTGAGGTTTTACGTCCCCGTCAACACTGTAAAGGTCATTTTGGAGACGTTGCCTCCAATTTTGTGGGACTTTTACCCGACATTGAGATGAAATGACATCTCAAGCCCTATCGCCCAATGAAACCAATAGGGTTTATTAGCATGGACGGTCCGCCTCGCACCACGGTTCCTGGACAGGCTTAGATCCTCTAAGCGGTTTACCAGTACAAGAGTGCGGGCCGGATTCAGCTCTGCGTGGAAGCATCATGCAGCCCATATATTTCTTCAAGCCCGTATGTGGGGTGGGGGGGGGGGTGTAGATCTAGATCAGATGGCTTGTAGAGGAGGCATCTGATCTAGATCTACACTGTTTCTCATGCAGTTTGTGTATTAAATGAATACAGTGATTGATAGAAAATCTGAAATGGGTATGGCTTAATTAATCTATTCAGCAGGATAAGGGTTAATTTAAAATATTACTTGCATACAATACTTACTCATAGTTGAAGAAGAGGGACCCTTGCTTATCCCTTATCTTGCTGTTAGCGACAACCCCGATCTTTGCAAACAGTGTAGATCCAGATCAGATGGCTTCTGAAGAAGCCATCTGATCAGGATCTACACTGTTTGGCACTCAGTTTATGAATTTGTAGCATTAAATTAAATCAAGTAATATGATTGGTTGATGGACAGAAATGGGTGTGGCTTAGATGAATTTTAAGAATGGTGAAGAACTATGCTTCTCAAGCACCCAATATGCTCCTTGGATGGAACATTTGGTTATACCCGACTGTGAACTTAATTAAATTGCATTTTGATAGCACATCTATATGTAGTATATTTCTGATGAAAATTTGTGGTATTATTAACAAAGTGCTCAAGGTGAGCTATCGTGGTCAGCCGGGCATGCTTGTGACAGTGCTCCATCATCAACTTTTGCCTTAAATGACTTCTTCTCCAAAACTGCTGGACAGATTTTGAAATAATTTCACAGGATTGTCCCTTTGGTGAACTTCTACCAAAATTGCTCAAACTGTTTCACTCGGATGAATGTTTCTTTTGGGGGGTGACCATCCGTCAAAATGGTTCATTTTGTTCCTCTCTGCTGAACATGTTAAAAAAGGTCAAATAATAATCACACAAAATATTGCTAAAAATATTTTGCGGACCACTGAACAGCCAAAAATCTCAAACCTCAAAATAAAAACTTCAAAATGACTTCGCCTCCTAAAATGCCAGACTGATTTTGAAATAATTTCACAGACATGTTCCTTGAGTCACTGTCAACCAAAATTGCTAAAAGCCTCTGGTCCACCATGTTTAACCCTTGTCCTGCTGAATATTCAAATATGCCACACCCACTACTGATTATCAACCAATCAAATTACTTGATGTAATTTATTGCTACAAATTCATAAACTGAATGACAAACAGTGTAGATCCTGATCAGATGGCTTCTTCAGAAGCCATTTGATCTGGATCTACACTGTTTCCAAAGATATGGGTTGTCGTGAACAGCAAGATAAGGGTTTAGCAACCTGATTGGTGGATAATCAGAAACGGGTTGAACTAAATAAATTCATTCAGCAGAATGATAAGAGTTAATACCGTTACCTATAAGTTCATTTCTACAATATGGATCAGGTGAGTGATCCAGTGCCATCATGACCCTCTTGTTCTTATTTATACTGCAAACACAGGTTATGCCAGTTAGAACCACCTCATTGGGGTACCCACTTACGCATACCTATTTAAATTGACTCATTGAGGTTCCCACAACATAATTTTGTTTGAAAGGAAAAATTATTAAAAAAAAACAAAAACAAAAAAAAACCTCTTAGCCCATTTAGTACCAGAAACCCCAAAAACGGGTACCCTGGCAAACAGTGCAGGCCCAGAATGCGGCGTCTGATCAGGGCCTCCAGTGTTTGTTAACAGTTCAGTCATTTTCCAAATAAATTTTGATGAAAACATAACCTGACACCCCTAAATTTTGAAATGAACTCCAGCTATGTATGAGGAGGAAGCTTCCATTTGGTACAAAAAGGGTTAACTATCCCGCAACCTCCTCTTTATCTGGGGCTCAGCACAAAAGGCCCTAGAGACATCTACAAAAAAGATGTTTGTGTCTGATAAGTGGTACTGCATGGGAGTTTGATCATGGTTTTAATTGATTAGAACCCATCTGTCACATGTCAGCGACCTACCATGATACATAGGTACTAACTCAACCATCACAAAAACTCATCCTAATTTCATAAATGTATGGATGAATGGACATACCTGAATATGTCATCTAGGTGTTGCTTCAGAAACCCTTAACCATTGTCCTGTTGAACCCGGATTGAAACAATGTAGATCCAGATCAGATGGCTTCTGAAGAAGCCATCTGATCAGGATCTACATTGTGCTTCTGAAGAAGCCATCTGATCAGGATCTACATTGTCATTCAGATTGTAAATTTGTTGCAATAATTTGCATCAAGTAATCTGATTGGTTGAAAATCGGTAGTGGGGGTGGCAGATTAAAATATTCAGCAGGACAAGGGTTAAGATGTCTAGAAAAATGCATCTGAAAATGTTGTCTGTTCATGTTGTCTGCTGCATCTTCTAGCAAACATTTCAAACATGTTTTTGCATACATGCAGGAAGTGTCGGCCCAGCTCAGACTGCTCCTCTAGTGGGCCCAGATCAGACTGCTCCTAGAGGAAACAAAATAAACAGCAGACGACAAAGCAGACAGTAATTGTTGTGATTGGCATCTTAACCTTTCAGAGAGGAACTTTTTTCTCTAGATGAGACAGATTAACCCATTCAGTACCAGAAACCCCTAAAGGGTAACCTAGGCAAACAGTGCAGGCCCAGATCAGACACCGCAGAATGTGGCGTCTGATCAGGGCCAACACTGTTTGTAAAAAGTTCAGCCATTTTCCAAATCAATTTTGAAGAAAACAACCTGACAACCCTAAATTTTGAAATGGACTCCTGCTATATATAAGGAGGAAGATTTCATTTGGTACAAAAAGGGGTATTAATGGAGATATTCTGGAATCTTGTATACTCCATATTTGGACAGATGTTGAGGTGATCACAGGAAAAATGATTTTAGGGGAGGTGGCCCTTACTTCCATATTACATGTATACTGTTTGTATTATTTAGCCTTTTCAGGTGGCCTGCAATGCAGTAATAGTGCTATTGACACAGCAACCAGCTGTTGCTGTTTGACATTTAGTATCTGTCAGCACAATGCTACAGCTTCAGGTATTGATCTGAATGACACATCCATACCTTCCAGTTCATTGTGGTGATTGGATACTTGTTCAGGGAAAGTCAACTCTTTAAAAAAAAAAAAAAAAAAAAACACGCACACACACACACACACAAAAAAAACAAACTTCTTGTCTCCAGTTTCAATTCTTCCATTCAAGAGCCATTTCTTTCCTTCAAGAGTAGACTCCCTTTTTTGGAGTTGACCTGAAGTTATATATGCAAGCAATGCTGATGTTCATGTAACTAGCACTGAATCCTGTGCAAAAAGCATTTGTACCAAATTCCGGGCCGGTATCGGCTATTTATAGCCATGCTAGTCTTGTCCTTGTGATATCTGATTAGTGTGTAAGGAATGTTATCTGTTAACCCATTTTGTACCGGAAACCCCAAAATGGGTACCCTGGCAAACAGAGCAGGTCCAGATCAGATGCCGCAGAATGCAGAATGCGGCGTCTGATCAGGGCCTACACTATTTGTAAAAAGTTCAGCCATTTTCCAAATCAATTTTGAAGAAAACACAGCCTGACACCCCTAAACTTTGAAATGGACTCCTGCTTTATATAAGAAGGAATCTTCCATTCGGTACCAAAAGGGTTAATCTTTTGCTGGACCAAATCAACTCACCAGTGTTGCCAGTGCTTTGATTCAAACTTTATTCTGAGTCATAAAAGCTTCTCTTTAACCCTTATCTTGCTGTTCACGACAACCCCTATCTTTGCAAACAGTGTAGATCCAGATCAGATGGCTTCTGAAGAAGCCATCTGATCAGGATCTACACTGTTTGGCATTAAGTTTATGAATTTGTAGCAATAAATTACATCAAGTAATTTGATTGGTTGATAGACAGAAATGGGTGTGGCTTAAATGAATATTCAGTAAGATAAGGGTTAATTTGTAAATCAAGCTCTTACAGAACTGATGGGTTGATTGTCTCTGAGTGTAGGCTGGGAAAAATTATCTTGACCAGGGATATAGACTGTCGTTTAACCCTTAAATTCCTGTATTGTAAGCTGATCAGATGGCACAGTCTGCGGCATCTGATCTGGGTCTACAGTGTTTGCCAAAGCCAACACATGATTCCAGTCTGAATTCTATAGATAATCCTCATTAGGCTGGCTAATCGGAGCTGAAAAGATAATCGATTATCAGTTCTGCCATTGCGATTGATAATCGATTAGTAATCGCTAAGGTTTTTGTCATAATATTACATGTCTGGGTTTCTGTCTGAGCAGAACTCTTACTCTATGTTGCACTTTACCATATGAATATTTGAACAAGCAGGCCTGAGCAAACAGTGTAGACCCAGATGAGATGCCGCAAAATGCGGCGTCTCATCAGGGTCTGCACTGTTTGCCACTGATCCAGCTATTTTAGGCACAAGTTTGGGTAGTAAATTGCACTTATCAAATAATCGATTACAAGCAAATCAGTACTGATAATCATTTTTGTGGAATTTATCGATCAATTAATTGATTATACTATAAATCGTGTCAGCCTTAATCCTAATACGCAACAGTGACCCCTCTTGTGCAACTCTCTGATCTCAGAGCGATAAGAATAGCGTGGCTATTTTCTATAAATAACCATTACCTGGAAATCCTACAAATCAGTGATTGTCATGTGGACAACAACAATAAAAAACTGTAACTTTGGGTCCATTGACACCCAAAACGACCCAAGAATGGTGGTGAAATCTCCTTCTACTTAAAGGGTTATGCAAGGATATAAAAATTGGACAGAGGTCCAAGGGAGGCAATATCCGAACATAATATAAACACTATACTGTTGCTGTTCATGTACTTTTGCATCATCCTTGTGTGGCTGTGTGGGGGTGTTGTTTTTTTTTTCTTTTCAAAATTTTAAATCAAACTGAATTGTCCTTCAAAAAAAGATACAGCTTCCTCAGTTTGATTCTCCAGTTAAAACTTTCATGTCATTTTGATCCTGTTAATTTGAGAGGAATATTTTTTTTCCTTCAAAAATATATAAATTTGCAGACTGGGGGAATTTTTTTAAAAAAGGGTTATACTTAACCCATTTTATACCAGAAACCTCCAAACAGGCAATTGGCAAACAGTTCAGACCCAGATCAGATGCCGCAGAATACAGTGTCTGATCAGGGTCTACGATGTTTGTGAAAAGTTATGCAATTTTCCAAATAAATGTTGATGACAAAAAACAAAACAACCTGTTTAATAGCCCTTAATTTTGAAAAGGACTCCTGGTAATATAAGAACAGAACAGAACAAAACTTTGTTTAACTAACTGCTTCTCAGGCCACTCACTGGTGGCATAAGAGAATGAATTTGTACAAACATTTATATACATGCACATACATGAACATATAAGGAGGAAGATTCCATTTGGTACCAGAAGGGTTAATAATGTCTTTGCTGTACAATGAAATTTTGCAGAAAAGACCAGCCAATAATTTAGACTAACTCCTCTCTTAAAAACATATAATAAAAGGTTTCATTTTTTTCTCTCTCTTTGTTTTCTATGTCCATTGTCCTGGTAAAAGAGCACCTTAAGAACTGTTCCAAAGTGGTCTAGACCACATTTGGAACTGTTCAAAAGTGGTCTTAAGGACCACTTTTGAACAGTTCCAAAGGTGGTTTTTAATGACAGATTCAATCTGTCGTTTCTAGCTATCCTGCGTGTTGTAAAGTAGTTCCGGCTTTCTTACGACTTTCTTCCGGCTTTCACCGCCAAAGAAATATGAGTCCGGACAAAATGTAGTCCGGTTTGGCGCAGTTATCCTATAATCGCAATACAAACTTTTGAAGCAGACGACTTGACGATTTCATCTTACCTTTCAGAGAATATATTCAGCATTTCATAATCAGCTGCATCATGCGAGACTGTACAGCCAGATCAATGCGGCGTCTGCTCAGACGTCTGCTCAGGTTTTACACTGTTTTCTAACAGTGCTGTCAATATTTAGTCCTTAA
The DNA here is from genome assembly GCA_963580285.1 of Lucinisca nassula. Taxonomy (NCBI): domain Eukaryota; kingdom Metazoa; phylum Mollusca; class Bivalvia; order Lucinida; family Lucinidae; genus Lucinisca; species Lucinisca nassula. The sequence continues at coordinate 47,742,874 of OY757019.1, forward strand.
AGACCAGCCGGTCAGCTGCAGACCAGAATATTAATGGGTTTTCCGATATTCGAGGTCAAGTCTAGGTCAGTTACAACTAGGTGTTAATCAGACTTTGCAAGAAAGGTCGTCCCTTTCAACCCTGGAATATGGTACAGATACCTATGCAAACAGTGTAGGTCCTGTGATATAATTCTAGGTGCCATATTTAGCAGAATGGACAAGCCCAACTTTAGTGATGGAATAGTACACTCCAGAAACTCAAGGCAGTGAATAAATCAAAGCACTGACAACACTTATGCCGATTGTCTCTAAATGCAGGCTGGTCATGAACGAGGACTTGGACTGATCCGTTTAAACTTAAGATGTTAGTAACTGATGCAAAAAATGTAGAACAAGTTCAGCACCGTGTTCTGTGGCTTTTGATCTTAGTCTACATTGTTTGCCAGATCGAACATTTTATTCAAGTGCAGATTTTACAGATAACACTTACATGTACCCAAGACTGACAAACGACCAAGCTATGTTTGGGTTGATTGTTTGGCATTCGACCCGAAGTTGCTCATAAAAAAAAGCGATTCAGAGCTAACGTCTACGTGACTATCACTGACTTCTCAGAATAACCTTTTTCTTGCAGAAAATAGCCGCAGTGAGATCAGGGTATTCCATAAGACTGAAGAGGGTCTTCCTGGAATCATAGGGTGAGCTTGGCAAACAGTGTAGACCAAGTTCGGACGCTGCAGAATGCGCTTCTTATCAAAATCTTCACGATTCGTTTGGAATTTCAGAGTTAAATTAAACAGTTTAATCTCAGCCCAGGACTTTTACCCCAAGCTACATCCCACCAACACTTTCGGTGCTTTGATTCTGAAACCAAACGATTGCATGATAACAACACGCTGTCGCTTAGGCACCATGCCCTTAAGCTAAAAAGGTTGAATCAATCAACCGTGACGTATGGTTACCAGTCCGGCCACAATCCTGTGTTTTGTTTTGTTTGATTTGAAGTTTAACGTCCCCGACAACACTGTATAGGTCATTTTGGAGACGTTGCTTCCAATTTTGTGGGACTTTTACCCGACACTGAGATGAATGACATCTCAAGCCCTGCCGCCCAATGAAACCAATATGGTTTTTATGCATGGACGGTCCGACTCGCACCACTTTGCCTGGGCAGGCTTAGATCCTCTAAGCAGATTACCAGTACTCGTGTGCGGGTCGGTTTCAGCTCTGCGTGGAAGCATCATGCAGCCCATCTATTTCTTTAAGCCCCGATGGGCGGGGGCCAACGATCCTGTGTACCACCTTTACACCAGCAGTGATAGAAACCACATGTTCAGGATCAAACTTTTGATGTGTGATGTAAGGTCGTGCCTAAAAAAGAAGAAATTGTATTTTGTTCTCAAAAAGCATCAAGTGAGAACGTATTGCAACATTTTTCATTAAACCCTGGACAGTTAGAGTGAGTGAGTGAGTGTTTGAGTTTTACGTCCCACCAACAGCTAAGGTCATACGGAGACGATACCTCGGTTTAAAGACACATCCGAAAGTCTGGAGAAGTCCGGGATCGATCCTGCGATCCCTGGTTTACAAGGCGAGTAGCATATATAACCACTACACGGCCCCCGCCCATAGGGGCTTGAAGAAATATATGGGCTGCATGATGCTTCCACGCAGAGCTGAATCCGGCCCGCACACTAGTACTGGTAAACCGCTTAGAGGATCTAAGCCTTGCCCAGGAACCGCGGTGCGAGGCGGACCCTCCATGCTAATAAGCCCTATTGGTTTCATTGGGCGACAGGGCTTGAGATGTAATTTCATCTCAATGTCGGGTAAAAGTCCTACAAAATTGGAAGCAACGTCTCCAAAATGACCTTTACAGTGTTGACGGGGACGTTAAACCTCAAATCAACCAACCAATATAACCACTACACCACGGAGGCTTCTAATGGACAGTTAGAAGCTGGTCGGAAAGCGGATGGCGTTGACTCTGATTTTGGGTGCCACATATGTGTGATCTATTTGTCTGTTGGAGCGACATCTTACTATCAACAGAAGACGCTAGTGGACGTCGACGTAGCGGAAGATCGACGTCAGTACGTCAAGATCGATTCATCCGACAGACGCATATCCGAAGCAGATTTCCGCCGGCATCTGCTACACTGTACCTGTAGATAAACAAAGGGTTTCAACTACCGACTAATAAGCACTGACACAGTTCGTCGCCCTTATGCGATGCACTTTTGAGAGCTAGACGTCCCTTTCGTGACCAAAATTAAGACGTCGACACAGTACGGAACACTTACGCTGGTGCATGAAATACATACATGTATATTGGCGTCTAAGCGACTCGCGTGATATGCGTTTCAGTGACACATCGCACTTCAGCGCGAATCACGTCGATTGTCGTTTCGGGTGTTTCGACATATAGGTGTAAGGTATGCCGAGGCGACGCATGCGTAATAGAGCATTATATATCGGATGGAATAAGCGAAATGGTATGTCGAGCCATTGCATGTAGCTAGCGACATGAAGGACATTCAAGATCATGGCTGAGACGTTAACTGAACAGCGAGACGTTACATTAATCAAGTGCGTCGGCCTCACGTGGTTCCATTTGTTTTTTTACGCTCAGAATCCGGATATCTAATCCAGCAGGATTACGCGCGGGTTTATAGTGCTGTTCTTACTCAAAAATGTCTTCAAGCCAATGGAATCCATGTACTGGACTGACCAGCCTTTCTCCTCGGATCTCTTTGTGAAAAATAGAGTATCTTTTGTGGGGAGGTATTGTGGTGTATGAATGTCTTTTGATGTGTCACCAGTTACAATTCTGATTAACAACCGACCAGACAAAAATGTTACAAATTGACAGTAGCTTTGTTAAAACTTCAATTTTAATGTTTGGTTTTGAAAACGTAAATTGTTTCTTTCCAAAATTTGAAACATCGAATGGCATTTCATGATACCACCGGTGTATAGACATCTGCAAACATATCATACAATGGAATTTGCAGAACTACTTTTCTAAATTTTAAGATCTTTTTAGAAAGGTTGTCTGTAAGTTTTCACAGTGTTTTGATTTTCTCATAGAATCTGTCATTTCAGTGCCTTTGGCGCTTTGATTATATAGGAAGTTTACTGTTGATTAGTTTGCTGCGCATTTGACAGACATAAATTGGAGAATTCCAAGGTTGTTTTTTTTGTTTCATGGCTTGGCTAATAGTTCTTTCTTTTTTCTTTCAGGTGTTGGCTGGGCTATGTTTATTGTGTCTATTTTAATCTGTATCTACTACAACATGATCATCGCCTACACATTGTATTATTTATTTGCCTCATTCAACGCCATGTTGCCATGGTCTGAATGTGGGGATTGGAGCACAGCAGGTTTGTATACAATCTATGAAGACTAATTCTGCTATAGAAAGGTTCATTTATTCTTTCATTTTGTATTCTACACACATTGTCCTCTGGAAAGAGATCCCCTTAACGAAGTATTGGGACAGATAGGCCTAAGCAAACAATGCATATCCCTAATCAGACTGCTCCCAGAGGACCAGGGAGCTGTCTGATCAGGATCTACCTCTGCAATTTTTGGACTCATTGCTGGATCAGGTTTTAACTTTAGGTGAATTACAGCAAGTCTTCAAAGTGTCCCGAATGTTTAGTATTTTTACGGTAATGATAGACTATTTTTTGATGAGTAATGCAACTTATTTACTAAACTTCCAGTAGGTCTTTTGTTATACACATATTTACAAAGAAAGACAAAAAGTGCCGGAAAACATAGAGAGACCTTTATGTTGTAAATCCAAAGTCAATTACATCAAAACTAACATTTGCCTGGTCCCCACCATCAGGGCTTGGAGAAATAGATTGGGCTGCAAGGTGCTTCGGCAAAGACACATAAGAACTGGTAAACCACTTAAAAGGTCTAAGTCTACCCAGGCAAAGTTGGGAGGCAGAGCTTGAGATTACATTTCATCTCTGTGTCGGGTAAAAGACCCACGAAATTGGAAGCAACATCTTTAAAATGACCTAAATATTGTTGACCAGGATGTCAAACCTCAAATCAAATTCCAAACAAACTCTTTTTCAGCAAAATATTAAATCTTGCCATATTATATGCAACTGGGCCCTTACCAAGGAGCTTATGAGAAGCCTCCGTGGTGCAGTGGTTATGCTACTCGCCTTGTAAACCAGGGATCGCAGGATTAATCCCAAGGTTCTCCAGACTTTCGGATGAGTCTTTAAACCGAGGTCCTGTCCCCGTATTACCTTAACTGTTGGTGAGACATAAAGCTCAAACACTCACTCACCAAGGAGCTTATGACACTGATGAGCTCTTGGCCTTTACCAATATAAACACATGCTTGAACAATGCATTTGCTCAAAGTGGTCAAAAGGTTAAAAAGTTCTGGCATGTACAGTTTTAACTCTTGTCCTGCTGAATAAATTAATTATTCTTTCAGATTTCTAGATTGATGTAGTCTTACAAAGTCATGAACTTTTTTTTTTTTTTGGTTTTGGTTTTACGGCCCTTTCAAGATTATTTCACTCATATCGAGCCGATCGTTAATCTGAGGTGGGCGAAAACCGGAGTACCCGGAGAAGAACCACCTGACCTTCCGTTGCAGAACTTGGCGTCTCACATGTGACCCGAGCGAGGCTCGAACCACAGCGGTGAGAGACCTAATGATCAAGAGTCAGCGCTCTTAACCACTAGGCCACGGAGGCCCGTCAAAGTCATGAACTGAATGTCAAACAGTGTAGATACTGATCAGATGGCTTCTTCGCCATCTGATCTGTATCTACACTGTTTGCAAAATAAGAAGCCATCTGGTCTGTATCTACACTGTGTGCAAAATAGAAGCCATCTGATCTGTATCTACACTGTTGGCAAAATAGAAGCCATCTGATGTGTATCTACACTGTTTGCAAAATCAGAAGCCATCTGATCAGTATCTACACTGTTTGCAAATAGAAGCCATCTGATGTGTATCTATACTGTTTGCAAATAGAAGCCATCTGATCAGTATCTACACTGTTTGCAAAAAGAAGCCATCTGATCAGTATCTACACTGTTTGCAAAATAGAAGCCATCTGATCAGTATCTACACTGTTTGCAAAATAAGAAGCCATCTGATCAGCTTTGTTTGTTTGTTTGATTTGAGGTTTTACCTCCCCGTCAACACTGTAAAGGTCATTTCGGAGACGTTGCTTCCAATTTTGTGGGACTTTTACCCGACATTGAGGTGAAATGACATCTAAAGCCCTGCCGCCCAATGAAACCAATAGGGTTTACGCATAGACAGGCCAACACGCACCACTTTGCCTGGGCAAGCTCAGATCCTCTAAGCGGTTTACCAGTACTCGTGTGCGGTTCGGTTTTTAGCTCTGCTTGGAAGCATCATGCAGCCTATCTATTTCTTCAAGCCCCGATTGGCGTAGGGCACCATCTGATCAGTATCTACACTATTTGCAAAAGGTAATGCGTATTCTGGTTCAGGAACAGGAACAACGGGAACAGTAGTTTTGCTGGCAAGAATGTTAGTCGCTTTTCCATGACAAAAATGTTGTTGTTTTTCATTAAAAATATGCATTTTTAGCTCACCTGTCACGTAGTGACGAGTTGAGCTTTTGGGATCACTTTTTGTCCGTCGTCCGTCGTGCGTGCGTCCGTGCGTCTGTCCGTCCGTCCGTAAACAATTTCAAATAAGTATATCTCCAATACCCCATGGCCAATCTTGATCAAATTTCATGTGAATCATCATCAGGTAGGGGGAAAGGCTGCATAAGGTTTTTGGGCTGATCAGATTGGAATTCTGGTTGCCATGGCAACATATAGTTCCCATAGACTTATAATGGGAAAACATTTAAAAATCTTCTTCTCTGAAACCACAGGGCCCAGAACTTAGATATTAAGCATGTAGCAAGGGCAAGTGGTCAACTACATAATTCCTGCCAATAATGCCCCTCGGTGCCAAATGGGCCACGCCCTAGGGCCCCTTCGCTCCCATAGACTAATAATGAAAAAAAAAAGCTTCAAAAATCTTCTTCTCTGAAACCACAGGGCCCAGAGCTTAGATATTTAGCATGTAGCAATGGCAAGTGGTCACCTACATAATTCCTGCCAATCATGCCCCTGGGTTCAAAAATGGCAACGCCCCGGGGCCCCTTTGCTCCCATAGACTCATAATGGAAAAAAAGCTTCAAAAATCTTCTTCTCTGAAACCACAGGGCCCAGAGCTTATATATTTAGCATGTAGCAATGGCAGATGGTCACCTACATAATTCCTGCCAATCATGCCCCTGGGTTCCAAATGGGCCACGCCCCGGGGCCCCTTCGCTCCCATAGACTCATAATGGAAAAAAAAGCTTCAAAAATCTTCTTCTCTGAAACCACGGGGCCCAGAGCTTAGATATTTAGCATGTAGCAATGGCAGGTGGTCACCTACATAATTCCTGCCAATCATGCCCCTGGGTTCCAAATGGGCCACGCCCCGGGGCCCCTTCGCTCCCATAGACTCATAATGGAAAAAAGCTTCAAAAATCTTCTTCTCTGAAACCACAGGGCCCAGAGCTGATATATTTAGCATGTAGTAACAGCAAGTGGTCACCTACATAATTCCTGCCAATCATGCCCCTGGTGTCCAAACGGACCACGCCCCGGGGCCCATTAGCTCCTATAGACTCATAATGGAAAAAAAGCTTCAAAAATCTTCTTCTCTGAAACCATAGGGCCCAGAGCTTAGATATTTAGCATGTAGGAAGGGCAAGTGGTGAACTACATAATTCCTGCCAATCATGCCCCTGGGTTCCAAATGGTCCACACCCCGGGGCCCCTTCGCTCCCATAGACTCATAATGGAAAAAAGCTACAAAAATCTTCTCCTCTGAAACCACAGGGCCCAGAGCTTAGATATTTAGCATGTAGCAATGGCAAGTGGTAACCTATATAATTCCTGCCAATCATGCCCCTGGGGTCGAAATTGGCCACACCCCTTGGCCACTTAGCTCCTATATACTCATAATGGAAAAAAAAGGTTCAAAAATCTTCTTCTCTGAAATCACAGGGCCCAGAGCTTAGATATTTAGCATGTAGCAACGGGAAGTGGTCACCAACATAATTCCTGCCAATCATGCCGCTGGGTTCCAAATGGGCCACGCCCAGGGCCCCTTCGCTCCCATAGACTCAAAATGGAAAAAAGCTTCAAAAATCTTCTCCTCTGAAACCGTAGGGCCCAGAGCTTAGGTAATTAGCATGTAGCAACGGCAAGTGGTCACCTACATAATTCCTGCCAATCATGCTCCTGGGGTCCAAATTGGCCACGCCCGCGGGCCCCTTAGCTCCCATTGACTCATAATAGGAAAAAGCTTCAGAAATCTTCTTCTCTGAAACCATAGGGCCCAGAGCTTAGATATTTAGCATGTAGCAACAGCAAGTGGTCACCTACATAATTCATGCCAATCATGCCCCTGTGGTCAAAACGAGCCACGCCCTGGGGTCCCTTAGCTCCTATAGATTCATAATGGAAAAAATGCTTCAAAAATCTTTTTCTCTGAAACCACAGGGCCCAGAGCTTAGATAATTAGCATGTGGCAATGGCTAGTGGTCACCTGCATAAATCCTGCCAATCATGCCCCTGGGGTCCAAATGGGCCACGCCCCGGGGCCCCTTAGCTCCCCTAGACTCATAATGGAAAAAAGCTTCAAAAATCTTCTTCTCTGAAACCACAGGGCCCAGAGCTTAGATATTTAGCATGTGGCAATGACAAGTGGTCACCTGCATAAATCCTGCCAATCATGCCCCTCGGGTCCAAATGGGCCACACCCTGGGACCCCCTTAGCTCCCATAGACTCAAAATGGAGAAAAGCCTTAAAAATCTTCTTCTCTGAAACCATAGGGCCCAGAGCTTAGATATTTAGCATGTAGCAGCAGCAAGTGATCACCTACATATTTCCTGCTAATCATGCCCATGTGGCCCCTTAACTCCAACAAACTTATAATGGAAAAAAGCTTCAAACATCTTCTTTGAAACCATGAAATACAGACCTTAGATATTTAGTATATAGCAACACAAAATGATCACTTACATAAATCCTGCCAACCATGCCCTTTGGGTCAAAATTGGCCAAGCCCCAGGGCTCATTAGCTTCTATAGACTTATACTGGAAAAAAAACTTAAAAAAAAATCTTCTTTTCCAAAACCATAAGGCACAGATTTTGTTTGATTTGAGGTTTTACATCCCTGTCAACACTGTATAGGTCATTTTGGAGATGTCTCTTCCAATTTTGTGGGACTTTTTACCCGACATTGAGATGAAATTACATCTCAAGCCCTGTCGCCCAATGAAACCAATAGGGTTTATACGCATTGACACCGCTTTGCCTGAGCTTAGATATTTAGTATGTAGCAATGTCATGTGGTCTCCTACACTAATGATTTTCTGGTACACAGGTGAGCGATATAGGGCCATTGGGCCCTCTTGTTAGCCATACTGAATGCTAACTAATCAAATTTGTTTGTTACCTCCTGGACAGGCTTCCTCGCCCATCGGGCTTGGAGAAATAGATTGGGCAGTATGATGCTTCCACGCAGAGCTGAATCCGACCCACACACGAGTACTGGTAAACCGCTTAGAGGGTCTAAGCCTGCCCAGGCAAAGTGGTGTAAGTCGGACTTCCATGCATATAAACCCTTTGGTTTGTTTGGACGACAGGGCTTAAGGTGTCTTTTCATCAAAAGTCCCACTAAATTGGAAGCAACATCTCCAAAATTACCTAAATAGTGTTGGCAGGGACATAAAACCTCCATTCAAACAAACAAAAACCTCCTGGACAGAATTACAGCAGTTTGACAGTCACATTCTTAATGTTGTCTTGTTTGTTCAGTAGTGCATTTGATATGACTTCAACCCTTTTTGTACCAAATGGAATTTTTCTCCTTATATAAAGCAGGAGTCCATTTCAAAATTTTGGGGTGACAGGTTGTGTTTTCTTCAAAATTTATTTGGAAAATGATTCAATGTTTAGCAAACAGTTGAGGGCCTGATCAGACGCCGCTTTCTGCGGCGTCTGATCTGGGCCTGCACTGTATGCAAGGGGGCCCGTTTTGGGGTTTTAGGTACAAAATGGGTTAAGATATCATTTGTAAAGGTAGTTCACAACTGTTGCATCATAGGCCATGTAGCTGATGAAACTTAGAGCATGGCCTATTTACCCATTTTGTACTGAAAGGAATCTTCTGTAATGATCATAAGTTTTTGTTTGATTTGAGGTTAAACATCCCCATCAACACTATATAGATCATTTTAGATACATTGCTTCCAATTTTGTGGGACTTGCACCCGACTTTGAAATGAAATGACATCTCAAGTCCTGCTGCCCAATGAAACCGTTAGGGTTTTTATGCATAGAGGGTCCAACTCGCATCACTTTACCTGGGCCGGCTTAGATCCTAAGCGGATTACCAGTACTCGTTCGCTGCATGGAAGCACCATGTAGCTCATCTATTTCTTCAAGTCCCGATGGAATGTTCCTAAGTATTATGACAGATAGGCTTAAGCAAACAATGCAGACACAGATCAGACTGCTCCTGAAGGAGTGAGTGAGTGAGTGAGTTTAAGTTTTACGTCCCACCAACAGCTAAGGTCATACGGAGACGGGACCTCGGTTTAAAGACTCATCCGAAAGTCTTGCTCCTGAAGGAGAGTCTGATCTGGGTCTTCACTGTTTGCCTTTTGGACTCCTTGCTGGATTGTGAAACTAATTTGTGAATATTTTAGGAGCATACCAGCAGGTCCTCAAGGTATCCAAATTTATAGGATTTTTCCTCAAATCAAACAAATGAAAATTTTAGATAAAAATTCTGATAGTTTTCAAATATCTGCTCAAAACCTAGAATGTGGGTACTCGTTAGAACTGCCTCATTGGGCTTAAAGGGGGTCAAAATTTTATAGCAGTGTTTTAATGATGCTTAAATTATGGTATTCAAGGAGGTTTTCTGCGGCATCTGGTCAGGGACTACACTGTTTGCTGAAAGTATGCAAGTTTTCATGAAAAAATAGGTTTCAACTAGTAAATGTATCCAAACATCCCTAAATTAGAAAATCAACCTGTCCACAGGATATGGAAGATTCCAATCTCATAAACGGGGTGAGGTATCCAATTATTTACAAAGACTACAGAATGTTAGAATGATTGTTTCTCTCATGAGCTATAGTTTCTGACCCTTATGTCATCAGGGTATACAACTTTACTACCAGTATTGCCCTACACGGTATAAAATTACAATGTCTGTAACAATAATCTTTTCAGTACTTGTACACCAAAAAATATAATTGCCAAAAAAAAAAACAGAAAAGACGAAAATTGATTGCAAAAATTAGATGTAATGGGCAAGCCAGGCTGTCTCTCATTACTTTAACACACTCATGCGACATAGTGCATTTTTTCATATCCCCATAATGGCCACTTTTCTGATGAAAATTTGTGATATTTTTCTTATTTTTACTTCAAACATAGATTGCTTGTGCTCGTTAGAACCGCCTCATTGAGGCGGTTCTAACGAGCACCCGCAACCTGTGTCAACATAGATTCTGTGTGCTCGTTAGAACCACCCCATTGAGGCGGTTCTAACGAGCATCTGCAACCTATGTCTTGGAGCAGAAGTAAGAAAAATAATGTATACCCCCGTAAACCCCAGTTTTCCCTGTATAAAATGGGGTTTAAGGGGGTGTTAATTTCACGGACTTGTTCATGTGATATATTGGGGCTTACTTCTTTCTTTCTGTATTTATCATATGTTTTCAGATAGACAGACCTGAACCAACAGTGTAAACCCAGATGAGGCACCACAGAATGTGGCGTCTCATCAGGGTCAACACTGTTTGCCACTCATTCAGCTATTTTTAGACAAAAGTGATTTCAAATTTTAGAACAAGTATGGTATGGAATTGAGATGTTCAAATACTTGGGATAAATATGGCATTAAACCTTAAGGCACCAAAGAAAATTGTGCAGCAGACAAAATTTTTCAGGGTTGTTCAGAAAATACAGTCATGTGAGTTTTCGGTCCCAGAAGGTGATTACATGTGATGGTTCACATGTGATGTCAGCCGTTATTTTCTGTGTAAAAATAAGAATGATTCTGCTGGGCATATGATCCACACGTAATGTCAAGCCTTATTTTCTTATTTTTCAGAGAATATACCGGTAATGCTTGACATTACATAGAGGATCTTACATGAGTGTTCATGTATTATTGAATTTATTAAACGAGTGGAGGAAAAGGGATAAAATGCAAGGCTTTGCCGAGCATTTTATCCCTTTTCTTCAACGAGTTTAATAAATTCAATAATACATGAGCATGAATGCAAGATTCTATTTATCATATGACATGTAAAAAGCCTTTTTATTCACGATTGTTTCCCAAAAATGTCAATATTCCGTCATTAGTAAACGTGACGTCGTTGAGGACGTTGTACATATAACGTTACAGGGCGTATCCAGCTAATTTGCATATTTAATCCACTAGTGGATTATCGAATTTATTACATGGCGTTATTACACTCTCAGACGCAACGTCAGATGATAAATATAATTACTCTGTTCAGACAGATAATTCACATGTAATGCCAAGCTTTTATTTTCTTATTTTTCAGGGAGTATAATGCTTGACATTACATATAATTAATCTGTTTAGGCAGATGATTCACTTGTAATGTCAAGCTGTTATTTTCTTATTTTTCAGAGAGTATAATGCTTGACATTACATATAATTAATCTGTTCAGACAGATAATTCACATGTAATGCCAAGCTTTTATTTTCTTATTTTTCAGAGAGTATAATGCTTGACATTACATATAATTAATCTGTTTAGGCAGATGAGTCATATGTAATGTCAAGCCGTTATTTTCTTATTTTCCATAAAAAATAAGGGTTGACATCACAGCTGAATCATCTGTCAAATGAATGCTACTGTCATGGTTGGTGCTTTAAGGGCTGTCCCAGTCAACACTTATTAGGTCATATTGAGCTGGTGAGTTTACCCTAACCACACTTTTCTGGAGAGGTGGTTAACCAGTACCGTGCACATTTTTTCACCAGAAACTAACGGGCAGCAGGGATTGAGATGTCATTTCATCTCAGTGGCGGGTAAAAGTCCCACAAAATTGGAAGAAACATCTCCAAAATGACCTAAATAGTGATGATGGGGACATTAAACCTCAAACAAACAAACTTTCATCAGAAACTAACAACTGCCCTTGCTTCAAGGTTAAGTCTTTGCTGAACACGATGACCCCCTACCTTTGCAAACAGTATAGGTCCAGATCAGATGGCTTCTGAAGAAGCCATCTAGGATCGCCACCGTTTTTCATGCAGTTTGTGAAATGAACAAAAGTACATTATATCAAGTAATTTGATTGGTTTTATAGTCAGAGATGGGTGTGGCTAAATTAATTCATTCAGCAGGATAACAATTAAGAAAGACATTGTGTACTGTTTTCTCTCCACAGGGTGTACCAATGACAAGTCTGCCGTCCTGAACTGTACAAGGCACAATGGTACCTGGTGCAGCGGAGCGTGTGTGTTTGACTCAGCACTGGTGCAGTCCAGTAACTGTTCCAATATCGAACCTATATCACCGAGTGATGATTACTTTCAGTAAGTGTTATAAGCTTGGCTCCTTCGAGAACGCGGCCCCCTGCCCATCGGGGCATGAAGAAATAGATGGGCTGCATTGTGCTTCCACGCAGAGCTGAAACCAACCCACACACAAGTACTGGTAAGCCGCTTAGAGGATCTAACCCTGCCCAGGCAAAGCGGTGCGAGTCCGATCGTCCATGCTTATAAACTCTATTGGTTTCATTGGGCGATAGGGCCTGAGATGTCATTTCATCTCAACGTCGGTTAAAAGTCCCACAAAATTGGAAGCAATGTATCCAAAATTACCTTTACAGTGTTGACAGGGATGTTAAACCTCAAATCAAACAAACCATTGAGAAAGAGGGATGATGATAATAAAATGACCTTTACAGTGTTGACAGGGATGTTAAACCTCAAATCAAACAAACCATTGAGAAAGAGGGATGATGAGAATAAAATGACCTTTACAGTGTTGACAGGGATGTTAAACCTCAAATCAAACAAACCATTGAGAAAGAGGGATGATCAGAATAAAATGACCTTTACAGTGTTGACAGGGATGTTAAACCTCAAATCAAACAAACCATTGAGAAAGAGGGATGATCAGAATAAAATGACTTTTACAGTGTTGACGGGGACGTTAAACCTCAAATCAAACAAACCATTGAGAAAGAGGGATGATGATAATAAAATGACCTTTACAGTGTTGACGGGGATGTTAAACCTCAAATCAAACAAACCATTGAGAAAGAGGGATAATGAAAATAAAATGACTTTTACAGTGTTGACGGGGATGTTAAACCTCAATCAAACAAACCATTTAGAAAGAGGGATGATGAGAATAAAATGACCTTTACAGTGTTGACAGGGATGTTAAACCTCAAATCAAACAAACCATTGAGAAAGAGGAATGATGAGAATAAAATGACTTTTACAGTGTTGACGGGGACGTTAAACCTCAATCAAACAAACCATTTAGAAAGAGGAATGATCAGAATAAAATGACTTTTACAGTGTTGACGGGGATGTTAAACCTCAATCAAACAAACCATTGAGAAAGAGGGATGATGAAAATAAAATGACTTTTACAGTGTTGACAGGGATGTTAAACCTCAATCAAACAAACCATTGAGAAAGAGGGAAGATGAGAATAAAATGACTTTTACAGTGTTGACGGCGATGTTAAACCTCAATCAAACAAACCATTGAGAAAGAGGGATGATGAAAATAAAATGACTTTTACAGTGTTGACGGGGATGTTAAACCTCAATCAAACAAACCATTGAGAAAGAGGGATGATGAGAATAAAATGACTTTTACAGTGTTGACAGGGATGTTAAACCTCAATCAAACAAACCATTGAGAAAGAGGGATGATGAGAATAAAATGACCTTTACAGTGTTGACAGTGATGTTAAGCCTCAATCAAACAAACCATTGAGAAAGAGGGATGATGAGAATAAAATGACCTTTACAGTGTTGACAGGGATGTTAAACCTCAATCAAACAAACCATTGAGAAAGAGGGATGATGATAATAAATGACCTTTACAGTGTTGACAGGGATGTTAAACCTCAATCAAACAAACCATTGAGAAAGAGGGATGATCAGAATAAAATGACCTTTACAGTGTTGACAGGGACGTTAAACCTCAATCAAACAAACCATTGAGAAAGAGGGATGATGAGAATAAAATGACCTTTACAGTGTTGACGGGAATGTTGAACCTCAAATCAAACAAACCATTGAGAAAGAGGAATGATGAGAATAAAATGACTTTTACAGTGTTGACAGGGATGTTAAACCTCAATCAAACAAACCATTGAGAAAGAGGGATGATGAGAATAAAATGACTTTTACAGTGTTGACAGGGATGTTAAACCTCAAATCAAACAAACCATTGAGAAGGAGGGATGATGAGAATAAAATGACCTTTACAGTGTTGACGGGGATGTTAAACCTCAAATCAAACAAACCATTGAGAAAGAGGAATGATGAGAATAAAATGACTTTTACAGTGTTGACAGGGATGTTAAACCTCAATCAAACAAACCATTGAGAAAGAGGGATGATGAGAATAAAATGACTTTTACAGTGTTGACAGGGATGTTAAACCTCAAATCAAACAAACCATTGAGAAAGAGGGATGATGAGAATAAAATGACCTTTACAGTGTTGACAGGGATGTTAAACCTCAAATCAAACAAACCATTGAGAAAGAGGGATGATGAGAATAAAATGACTTTTACAGTGTTGACAGGGATGTTAAACCTCAATCAAACAAACCATTGAGAAAGAGGGATGATGAAAATAAAATGACTTTTACAGTGTTGACAGGGATGTTAAACCTCAATCAAACAAACCATTGAGAAAGAGGGATGATGAAAATAAAATGCATTTTACAGTGTTGACGGGGATGTTAAACCTCAATCAAACAAACCATTGAGAAAGAGGGATGATGATAATAAAATGACTTTTACAGTGTTGACGGGGATGTTAAACCTCAATCAAACAAACCATTGAGAAAGAGGGATGATGAGAATAAAATGACTTTTACAGTGTTGACAGGGATGTTAAACCTCAATCAAACAAACCATTGAGAAAGAGGGATGATGAGAATAAAATGACTTTTACAGTGTTGACGGGGATGTTAAACCTCAATCAAACAAACCATTGAGAAAGAGGGATGATCAGAATAAAATGACCTTTACAGTGTTGACAGGGATGTTAAACCTCAATCAAACAAACCATTGAGAAAGAGGGATGATGAGAATAAAATGACTTTTACAGTGTTGACAGGGATGTTAAACCTCAAATCAAACAAACCATTGAGAAGAGGGATGATGAGAATAAAATGACTTTTACAGTGTTGACAGGGATGTTAAACCTCAATCAAACAAACCATTGAGAAAGAGGGATGATGAGAATAAAATGGGTTAATTTTCCTTATACAGTAGAAATCCAATGGCTCAATCCCCAATGGCTCGTTTACCATGGTTGAGTCAAAACCGTTCTTGAGTCCGTAGGGAATTCCTCTAAATAGGAAATAGTGATAATTTAGGCAGATTTGCTTTCTTTCATCTTGCAAATGTATGCTGTGTGCACTCATTAGAATCGCCTCTTTGAGGCGATTCTAATGAGTACATACAACATACATTCATAATATAGGACACCGAAAAGATATCCCACAATTATCTTCATTATGCCTCTTGGTATGGTACTAATAGTAACTCTCTGGGGCCAAACAAATTTTCGTGGTCCCAAAGGGGTTTGAGCCATCGAAGTTCGACTGCATCTTGTTAGAAACATGTTGTTGGCTGTGTACACCACAACCTCTTTATGTTTCTGTAGCAGAAACTTAGTTATACAAACATGTTATATCCAAAAAAAAAAAATAGACAGATTATCAGCTCACCTGAGCACTTCGTCATATAATCGCCTCTATCAGGTATCCAAAACATACATTATAATTTAGAAATAGGGGCTGCACCGATACAGTTGCTTGACGATGCAATAGTTATCACAATATTTGTGTCACAATAAGACAATGACTGGCCTGAAGAAGAAATTAGTTAAACTTATTTTATTACCTTTCAGAACAGCAAATGGGGTTGGGCCACAAGTTCTACCAACATTAGTTAGCTATGGCCCTTCCCCTTCAGTTTTGCTCAATTTGTGAACAATGGCAAATATTCAGTTTACACAAACATACAAGAAAAATAGCAGAAATTAGAAATATGATTGCTGAGAGAGAGAGAGAGAGATAGAGACAGAGAGAGAGAGAGAGTGAGAGAGAGAGTAGCTTTAGGCGAGTTGAATAGAAGAAGTTGTTGTATGGTCCAGTCACACGCTGCCCCCACACCATAGCAGGTGCGACCACAGCCCGCCCAAGAAGAAGAAATTATAAGTTAAGAAATTATTTAAAATCAGAAGTAAACAATACTTATATATTTGGTAGTAATCAACTGTTATATTATATACACGATCAATCAAAATAAAAGTGGAAAATAGTAAATATTTGAAATGTGTTGTCACAAATTTATGCGAAACCAGTAACAGTTGACATCTCATCTCTATCAAATAACACTGATTGCTGTATGGTACGTAATCTTATTGTCAAACTTCTTCATGATCATCAGGCCAAAAAAAAAAATAGGTGTGTTTCAGGTTTCAGCTTGAAAAAAATTAGGTGG
Organism: Lucinisca nassula; assembly: GCA_963580285.1. Taxonomy (NCBI): domain Eukaryota; kingdom Metazoa; phylum Mollusca; class Bivalvia; order Lucinida; family Lucinidae; genus Lucinisca; species Lucinisca nassula. Next base: position 47,759,697 of record OY757019.1, read on the forward strand.
GGAAGGTCGATTTAATTTTTTTTTTATCTTAATTTTTTATTTTGTTTATACACTGTATAGAGCATTTCTGCGGAAATAGTAGTAGTAAACAACGAAACGCTCGGAAACTGACCGAATTAGAACAAATAAACTGCACGCAACCGCTCGCGTAGTTCCGAGTCGTTTCGCCTCGCGATTTTTTTTTACGAGTCGTTTCGCCCCGCGATTTTTTTTTTTTTTTTTGGCAATAAAAAATTTAGGGTCGGGCCTAAAACTTAGGTAGGGTCGGGAAACCGGAAACACACCTATTTTTTTTTTGGCCCCAGCAGATGTATCAGGATTACAATACAAATTCAATGAATCATTGCACCTCTACCCCTGTGTTCACAATGTGCTAGTGAACTGTGCAGAATGCCAGTGAACTAGAATACAACACCATACTTGTGTTTGCCATTCCTGTCCATTTGTAGTACAGACATAAACATTAACCCTTGTCCTGCTAATCCCGGATATGCCTTATCTTTGAAACAATGTAGATCCAGATCAGATGGCTTCTGACGAAGCCATCTGATCAGGATCTACATTGTTTGCCATTCAGATTGTGAATTTGTTGCAATAATTTGCATCAAGTAATCTGATTGGTAGATAATCGATAGTGGGTGTGGCATATATGAATATTCAGCAGAACAAGGGTTAAACACTTCAACTGATACATAAATTCCTGGGGCAGAAGATAATCTCATGTTTAAAAAAATCTTAGTAAATAAAGCTTGACATTATATGCGAATGCACTGCTTGGCAGACGATTCACATGTACTGTCGGGCATTAATTCTCTGACAAATAAGAATAAAAATTTCCTTTGAAAATGCCGTCTGCTAGTAATGATTAGCAGTGGAAGGGTTTACTGTTGAGCATTATTCAACCTAATTCAGCAGAGGACAAATTGTTGATATTTTTCTTATTTTTTCCAGAAAACTGGACTTGACATCTCATGCAAATTATCTCCCTAGGAGACAATACTGGACTTGGAGATCAAGTCCAGTATTGTCTCCTATGGAGACAATTTGAATGAGATGCCAAGTCCTGTTTTCTGGGAAAGACAAATTGCATGAGATGCCAAGTCCAGTTTTCTGGGAAAGACAATTTGCATGAGATGCCAAGTCCAGTATTGTCTCCTATAGAGATGATTTGCATAAGCTGTCAAGGCCAATTTTCTGGGAAAATTAGAATATTTCAAAATGTTGTCTGTTGCACAAAAGTACCGGAAATGCAGAGCGTTAAGAACCTTGAATACAGGTTTTTTATGCCCCCTCCATTCGAAGAATGGTGGAAAGGGCATATAGCATTGCCCCTGTCAGTCCGTTCCTCCGTACGTCTGTTCGTCCATGCGTCCGAAACTTAAACACGGTCAATAACTTCCTTATTTCTTGATGGATTTCAAAATTACTTGGCAGAAATGTTAACCATCATTAAACAATGTGTCACATGCAAATCCAGGTCCGTACCTCCAAGGTCAAGGTCATACTTAATAGGTCAAAGGTCAAAAAATGGGTCCGGAACTTAAACACAGTCAATAACTTTCTTATTTCTGGATGGATTTTGAAATTACTTTGTTGAAATGTTAATCATCATGAGATGATGTGTCATGTGCAAAACCAAGGTCCGAACCTCCAAAGTCAAGGTCATAATTAGAGGTCAAAGGTAAAAAAAAAGGGTCTGAAACTTAAACACAGTCAATAACTTACTTATTTCCGGATGGATTTTGAAATTACTTTGAAGAAATTTTAACCATCATGAGACGATGTGTCACGTGCAAACCCAGATCCATACCTCCAAGGTCAAGGTCATACTTAGAGGTCAAAGGTAAAAAAAAAAAAGGTCCGGAACTTAAACGCAGTCAGTAACTTTCTTATCTCTGGATGAATTTTGAAATTACTTGGCAGAAAATTTAATGTTGGCCATCATGAGAAAATCTGCCTCAAACAAAACCAAGGTCCTTCCCTCCAAGGTCAAGGTCATACTAGAGGTCAAATGTGAAAAAAGTGCCCAAAACTTAATCACGATCAATAACTTTCTATGGATTAATACAAACATAGACATATTTTCAGGCGGGGGCATCCGTGTCCTATGGACGCATTTCTAGTTTATGACAGGGTTTGTACTTTTATTTTCAGTAAAGTGGTGTCGGTAAAGTGGTGTTTATTTTCAGTAAAGTGTTGTTATTTTTCAGTAAAGTGGTGTTAGATATAACCAATGGTGTTCATGATATGGGATCCATTAAATGGGAGTTGGCTCTTTGTCTACTACTGGCCTGGGTTCTTGTCATTATCTGTCTCTCGAAGGGCATTAAAACATCTGGAAAGGTAAGGGACAAAACAGGTATATGTTTACATTCTCTTTGCATTTACAGAAAAACCTACAGTTAATTTCAAGGAGGTAATGTTGTTCATACTTCAATATATACATTTCCCGTGTAAAGCCTGATGTAAACCTATAGAAAACAATGTAGTTCATACCTCCATGAATGCATTGAGTCATATGATTTTCAGTGATGTCAAGTGATGTCGGTCTAAACCATGCTTCTATATGATCTGATGCGGCGTTGGCGACGTCAACTCTGTTCTCTTCTTTGTAGAAAAACAGCATGTAAATGTTTTTGAGCTTTAAAAGTTTGCCCTATGAGCTTTTTTTCGCCCAGTGATGAGGAACAAAGAATGTAAATATAAGGAATAAATCAAGCCTTATTTTCATTGAAAAATAAGAAGAAAAAAACCAAAAAACAAAATATAAAATTAAAAAAAAACTATGAAAAATCTGAAAACTGCAGTCTGTTTATAGCCAGCAGCACTCCAATGGTTAACTTTTGTTGTGGCAGTTACATTAACCAGGTGTCAGTCAGCAAGGGCATGAGGGGTTTGATGATAATTGATAGATTAAACAAGACTTACCAAGTAAGTTGAAGTTTGATCGAGATTTCATGTAACATTTTGATACAGAAAATTTTATAAACAGTCAATTATTTATTTTTCAGGCTGTATATTTTACTGCCTTTTTCCCTTATATTGTGTTGACTATCCTGTTGGTGAGAAGTCTAACGTTAGAGGGATCTATCAATGGTATCATTTATTACTTCAAACCACAGTGGGAGAAACTTGGAGAAGCTAAGGTAAGCTTGTGGTTGTAATCTGATACAATTTTGAGTTGTTATTTCTCTTTCTAGCAGAATTTCGAGTTCCATCAAAAACGTATATTGCATTTGTCAGTATCTTTTCAATTGAATGGAATTCTCTTGAAACAAGATTTTAGCTCACCTTTACAAAAACACAAGCAGGAGTATGTGATCCCCAACCACCCACCCCATCCACCTACATTGGTTGCCAAGTGTGTGTGTGTGTGAATTCGGGTTTAACGTCGCTTTCAACAATTTTTCAGTCATATCACGACGGTGTGTGGTTGTTACAGGGAGCTCAATGCTCACTTTTATAGTGCTGCCTCACTGAAGTTTCATGTCCCAGACACATTACATGATACCACACCCAGTCACATTATCCTGACACTGGGTCGACCAGTCCTAGCTCTACCCCGTAAATCTGAGTGCCAAGCGAGGAGCAGCTAGTACCATTCTTAACGACTTTGGTATGTCGCGGCCTGGGATCGAACCCGTGACCTCCCGTTCCCCGGAGCAGACACGCTACCAACTGAGCTATCAGGGCCAGTTATTGTTTGCCCAGCCCATAAGAAAATATTTATGAAAAAAAAAAAAAAATTATAACTTAACCCGTCGCCTGTTGAATAGATTAATTTAGCCTCACCCATTTCTGACTTTCATCCAATCAGTTTACTTGATATAATTTATTCCTACAAATTCAGGAACTCAATGTCAAAGAGTGTAGATCAGTCATCTGAAGTCAGCTGATCTGTACCTACACTGTTTTGAAGAAGCCATCTGGGGCCAGTTGTTCAAAGCATCGTTAGCTTAACGAGCTTGTTAGTGGTCATATTGTTAACTGTTCTAGCAAGTGCAATATCGTAAATAGAGGTTATTATATGGTGAAGGTGTGCCTCTAAGTCATATTGGCACCGGTATGTCATATTGGCCCGAGGGCTTTAGCCCGAGGGCCAATATGATTTCCGGTGCCAATATGACTTAGAGGCACACCTTCACCATATCATAACCTCTTTATTACATCATTTATATAGCATAGTTATATTGCAACGAGAAGAAATGAAGAAAAAGAGAATATTTACTTTTTAAAGGCTGATGCCGGGAACGTTTCATCGAGTGTGTTGAGGATACACGCGAGATCAAATATTTTCGGTATCCGCCGAAAAAAAAAAGAAAAAAAAAAAAAGAAAGAAATTCCTTTTACAACTTATTAGTAGGCCTACACTAACCATGCTCAAGGTAATACAGTAACATAGTAGTGCGCAGCAAATTACGTCACAAGTGACGTCGCATCTGTAAGTTACAAAACAAAAACAAATCGCCATTTTAAATACAGAATTTCTGCAGTTCAAAGAATGCTTTTTAAGGTATTTTACAGAATAGTTTGTGCTTATTTGAAGACCATTTTAATTTTAAAGGCTCTTAGTGTCATTCATCAAGCTACTGCATAATCGATTTCGTGTGTAGCAGTCGGTCGCGTTGGTTGTTTACGTTCAAATACAAGACAATTTTGGGGGACATATTTCCCTCCCACAGATTTCTTCCGCACAATTTCCAGCTCTTCATAAGTGAAGGGGTCTGTTCGTTTAAGGTTGTTGGCAAGACCTTATTGTTTCAAATGTTGGAACATCCCTGCTGTGCTTGAGGGCATCGTCCTTCACAATGCTTCCCAATCGTGAGTGAACTTATTTTAAAAGTATTTTGTTTTTCATTTTTCATGCTTGCCACGAAATATAAGACTTTTCTCAAAATCTATTGTAATCACTGTCTTCTATCTCTCTGTCTAGGTCCAGTCGGGTTGACATTGCTTCAAGTGATTTTTCTGCGGCCATTTTGAAACTTATGGAGTACGGAATTAACGTTCTGTTGCTATAGTAACAGAGTGGAGCTGTGCCAATATGGAAAGGCAGTGCCAAAAATCCATATTATATGGATTTTTGGCCCCGTCACGTGACTGTGCCATCAAAATAGCGAAAAAATGAGCCTGTATTGAAAGATTCTAATGTAATTTTCCTATAGTAGGTATGTAATAAATTGTGGTATTTTTGCTGAAAAAATGTGAGCTGCTTTTGCATCCGCAAAAGCTGCTCACATTTTTTCAGCAAAAATTGTAGCATATTTGCCATATTTTACGATCAAAGTTTTAATGATACGTTAACTATCGATGTCGTTAGTTTTGAACAACTGGGCCCTGAACTGTATCTACATTATTTGCAAAGGTAGATCACATCCATGTTCAGCAGGACAAGAGTTAAAAAGAAAGGTGCAAGGAGATTAGCTTTGGGTCAAGGTCACAAACTAAGAAATTTGAAAATTTATTTCAAAACTGGGAGGTGAGTTAGACTCTCGTTTTAATAGCAAGGGCCCACAATATCCATTTATATTGATGGTATATTCCGATTTGTTATAGGGGAAATAATTAAGTGTCTTTTTTTGCAACTGTGCCAAATGTTTGCCTTGGTAACAGCTGTATAGCTATATCAGTTGTTACTGCACAGCTACATTAATGTTAGATTGTCCAAATGATATTGGATATAACACTTGCAATCAGGGAAGGCTCAGAACAGCCTGCACATTCTGCACAGTCTCATAGTCTTCACTGTCATCACAAATCTTTTACAGACTTTGCTTCACTAGGAGAACCTGTTGATACCTTTAAACATACCGACTTGGCAACAATGCTGATCGCTATCATTGCTGTTTAGAAGAACCGGCAGAAATTTTTTTTGTTGTACTTATGTAAGATTTTGCTAGATATTAACCCATTGAGTACCAGAAACTCCAAACAGGTATCCTGGCAAATAGTGCAGGCCCAGATCAGACGCCGCAGAATGCGGCGTCTGATCAGGGCCTCCACTGTTTGCAAAAGGCTATGCCATTTCCTGAATAAATTTGGAAGAAAACACAACCTGACACCCCTAAATTTTGAAATAGACTCCTGCCATATATAAAGAGGAAGATTCCATTTGGTACAAAAAGGGGTTAAAGAAATGTAAGAATTTACAGTGGAATTTCGATGGCTCGAACACCGATGGCTCGTTTACCATGGATGTGTCGAATCCATTCTTGAGCCCCTAGCGAAATCCTCTACATAAGAAATAGTGGGGGATAATTAAGGAGATTTTAGTCTTTTATCTTGCAAATGTATGCTGTGTGTACTCATTAGAATTTTCGAGGTCCCAAAGGTGTTCGAGCCATTGAAGTTCGACTGTATATATTGAATCCAAGCTGTGATGAAATTTCCTTAAAGCAATTCTACAATAATGAAAAATGAATTGAAGCAGATTGCAAAAGAGCTAGCTAGAACACGGGCCAGTTGTTCAAAACTAACAGTTGACTAACTAACAAAGTATACCAGATTTTAATCAAGTGACACAAACATGCAGTCATCTTATACCGGTCATGTTTGAGTGCATTATTTGGCCGAGCTGGTAGCTGATGTTGAATTTGGAGCCTTGCTGATGGGCAGCTGGTTGTCCCTAACATCACTATTTTTCGGAAGGTTTCCTCCCAGAATGTATGGAATGTGTGGAAGTTTTCTTTTCCTTTCATTTGTAATGATAACTTCTGAATGTTCCGAAGTGTCTTTTAGCTTAGTAGTACCAGAAGTAAGATTAGATTGGTCACGAATAAAAGCACAACACATTTATTAGTCATATAAATAAACAACTCACTCAAGTGCTTAAATTTGAATCAGTGAACCCAACTTATGAAAATTTTCAACAACAAACAAATTGTGTCGCTGTACATGCAGATGGAAAGAATTTTTGGCATACAGAATGGAAAGTAGATGTGTATGGAGGCTGGATCCTGCATCTGATAAAACCCTGCATATATCAGCCCAGCAAGCACTCAGCCTTGAATCAACATCATGCTGATTGAGACATTTAAATTGTTGTTTTAGCATTGAGTCAGTGTTGTGTGCAATGTTGTGATCGAGCAGCGAAGGCCCATTTCTTGCAGAAAGATTGCAGGTAAAACCATGAAATGCTGTCTGTTCTCACAGTTCATATCAGGACACCTGACTTTTGCTTGCACCCAACTCAGATCATGAATAAATTTCCCAAAGTCTGGTACTAGAATATTTTCCAACATTAATTGCATTCTAGAAAAATGCAAAACACTTAGATATTTACTGTTATAATTTGAGATGAGAGCTAGGTACCTTCACCATATATTATCTGCCTCACCTGTTTTGTTGGCAAAGAATCGGATAAAAATGCATTTCAAAACGCAGTAAAAACTTTGATGGTCTGAAAACCAATGCTTCATTAACTACGGCTGTTTCGACTGTCATGTTGGTTGGGTGAGGCAAAGATATAGAGAATACAAGGTTTGTGTTTTGATATCAAGTTTATCAGGCAAGGCTTCGAGAATGCTTGTAGAGTCGCAAGGCTTGCCGAGCGATTCAACATGCATTCTCGAAGCCAAGCCTGACAAACTTGATATCAAAAGACACAAATATGTTCTAAAAAGGGTTATCCTTTGGAAGCAAGGAAAACACCACAGAAATGGAAAATATAGAGTGTACATGTTTCTGGGCCAAACCTGGTTTTCTGTTCATCAGTTAATCTCCTTGTACAGGCTTACAGTATTGCCAATTTTTTCAGTATTCCAGTTCACAGAGTTCATAGAAGTGCAATGTCACATTGACCTGATAAAGCTCATGTGTCCTGAAATAGCATATCTTTTTCAGGTCAATGTGTTACATTGCAATTAAAATAAGGGGTAACTGATAAACCATGTATCTTACGTCACCAGGGCATCCAACTGATATTGGCTTATAGTTGGGCTAGGCTTACTGTCCTTGCAACAGCTAAGGGTAAAGGGGGAAAGCTGTTATTTCATCTGTTTCTTCACTTCCATCGATTTTCGTCCTTCTTCCCTTCGCTTTCATTTCCTCTGCTATCCCTTCTTTCTCTTTTTCTCTCTTTTCTCTAGGAAACAACACAAAATGACCGACAAGGGTTGTGTTATAAACTCCAACACAATATAAAAAATCCTTGACTGCAGATAATTTATTTTGAATAATTTAGGAAAAAAATTCTTATATCTCTGATTTGAGAATGTATGTTGTGAGTACTCATTAGAATCACCTCAGTGAGGCAGTCCTAATGAGTACACTTAACATACCTTTATTATGTTGTGTGTACTCATTAGAATCACCTCGATGAGACAATTCTAAACAGTACACACAACATACCTTTATTCTAGAGAAGTAGAAATGTCAGCCCCATCATGCCTCTTATCCTGGCACTATGATTAAGCGTTACCTTGCTGTTCACGACAAACCCCTATCTTTGCAAACAGTGTAGATCCAGATCAGATGGCTTCTGAAGAAGCCATCTGATCAGGATCTACACTGTTTGACATTCAGTTTATGAAATTATAGGAATAAATTACATCAAGTAATCTGATTGGTTCAAAGTCAGAAATGGGTGTGGCTAAACTGAATATTCAGCAAGAGAAGTGGTTCAAACTAACCACGTCTAGAATAAATTTTCATGGTCCAAAAGGTGATTAAGCCATTGAAGTTCGACTGTATACCATACCTATTATCAGTATTGTTTCAGACTGCAACTCCCACCTTCAGTTATCTCCGTAGGGTGGATTCCACAGTTTGTTTTTTTTGTCCTTTTTGACATCGGCATGGAAGTTGCACAAATGAAATGCAAGCATGTTAAATATATCAGTACACATCCATTAAGTACCATATCAACAAATTGCAAACATACCAAATAACAATTTACTCATCATAAAATTTACTGCAATAGATGAAAATATGCTTTTGCACTAATGAAAACGATACCCCATCCACCTCCAACTGCAGCCACTTTTATCCAAAAAGGGCAGTTTTCAGTAGATTGTCCTGGACTCCTTCTGGAACAGTTGATAATTTGACAGAACACCTACAGAACTTGTATACGGAAATGAATACCTGTATGCCCAAAATGCTACCTCAAGGCACACTCCAGTTTTTTGACAAAGTAAAAGCCAGCACCAGACAGAAATCTGCATTTACGTATTTCACATACGTTCTTTGATAATAAGGTCATGTGACCTCAAGAAGAGTCTTTTTTTAGCTCACCTGTCACATAGTGACAAGATGAGCTGTTGGAATCACTTTTTGTCCATCCTCCATCCTGCGTGCATGCCTGCATGTGTGCGTGTGTAAACTTTTTCTTCAAACAACATCATAAAACCACTGAGCGGATTTTGACCAAACTTCACAGGAATGATCCATAGGTGGTCCCCTTTCAAATGGTTCCAGCCTGTTGCACATCTAGATTGCAGGAGCTACAAATAGATTTTTTTAATGAACACTTTAAAAATCGTCTTCTCTGAAACCGCACGGTCCAGGTCTTTGATATTTGGTATGAAGCTTCATCTAGTGGACCTCTACCAAGATTGTTCAAATTATAGCCTTTGGGGCCAAAAATGCCCCCACCACGCTTACATAGGCTTATATGGGGAAAATCTTTAAAAATCTTCTTCTCTGAAACTGCAAGGCCTAGGTCTTTGATATTTGGTATGAAGCTTCATCTGGTGGACTTCTACCAAGATTGTTCAAATTGTAGCTCTGGGGCCAAAAATGCCCCCGCCCAGGGGCCCTTTGGTTTTACATAGGCTTATATAGGGAAATCTTTAAAAAACTCCTTCTCTGAAACCACAAGGCCCAGGTCTTTTATATTTGGTATGAATCTTCATAGTAGTGGACTTCTACCAAGATTGTTCAAATTATAGCCCTGGGACCAAAATTGCTCCTGCCCCGGGGTCCTTTGGTTTTATATAAACTTATATGGAAAATCTTCTTCTCTGAAACCCCAAGGCCCAGGTCTTTGATATTAGGTGTGAAGCTTCATCTGGTGGACCGTAGTGGACTTCTACCAAGATTGTTCAAATTATAGCCCTGGGACCAAAAATGCTCCTGCCCCGGGGTCCTTTGGTTTTATTAGCTCACCGAGGTGAGCTTTTGGGATCACTTTTTGTCCGTCGTGCGTGCGTAAACAATTTCTTCAAACGACATCTCCTCCTAAACCACTGATGGGATTTTGACCAAACTTCACAGGAATGATCCTTAGGTGGTCCCCTTTCAAAGTTGTTCAAATGGTTCTGGTCCGTTGCACATATAGGTCACAGGAGCCAAAAATAGATTTTTTTCACCGAAAACTTAAAAAATCTTCTTCTCTGAAACCGCAAGGCCCAGGTCTTTGATATTTTGATGAAGCTTCATCTAGTGAACCCCTACCAAGATTGTTCAAATTATAGTGCTGGGGCAAAAAATGCCCCCGCCCCGGGGCTCTTTGGTTTTACATGGGCTCATGTAGGGAAAATTTTTAAAAATCTTCTTCTCTGAAACTGCAAGGCCCAGGTCTTTGATATTTGGTATGAAACTTCATCTAGTGGACCCCTACCAAGATTTTTTCATATTATAGTGCTGGGGCGAAAAATGCCCCTGCCCTGGGGCCCTTTTGTTTTACATGGGCTTATATAGGGAAATTTTTTTAAAAAAAATCTTCTTCTCTGAAACCACAAGGCCTAGATCTTTGATATTTGGTTTGAAGCTTCAGCTAGTGGACCTCTACCAAGATTGTTCAAATTATAGTGCTGGGGCCAAAAATGCCCCCACCCCAGGGCCCTTTGGTTTTACATGGGCTTATATAGGGAAAATTTTTAAAAATCTTCTTCTCTGAAACTGCAAGGCCCAGGTCTTTATTATTTGGTATGAAGGTTCATCTATTGGACCCCTACGAAGATTTTCAAATTATAGTGCTGGGGCAAAAAATGCCCACACACCGGGGCCCTTTGGGTTTACATAGGCTTATATAGGGAAAATCTTTAAAAATCTTCTTCTCTGAAACTGCAAGGCCGAGGTGTTTGATATTTGGTATGAAGCTTCATCTTGTGGACCTCTACCAAGATTGTTCAAATTATAGTGCTGGGGCCAAAATGCCCCCGCTCCTGGGCCCTTTGGTTTTACATAGACTTATATAGGGAAAATTTTTAAAAAAATCTTCTTCTCTGAAACCACAAGGCCTAGATCTTTGATATTTGGTTTGAAGCTTCAGCTAGTGGACCTCTACCAAGATTGTTCAAATTATAGCCCTGAGACCTAAAATGCCTCCGTCTCATGGCCCTTTGGTTTTACATAGACATATATAGGGAAAATCTTTAAAAAATCTTCTTCTCTGAAACTGCAAGGCCCATGTCTTTGATATTTGGTATGGAGCTTCAACTAGTGGACCTCTACCAAGATTGTTCAAATTATAGCCCTCGGGCCACAAATGCCCCCGCCCCGGGGCCCTTTGGTTTTACATAGACTTTTATATAGATAATCTTTGAAAATCTTCTTCTCTGAAACAGCAAGGCCCAGGTCTTTGATATTTGGTGTGAAGCTTCATGTAATGGATCTCTATCAAGATTTTTTAAATTATAGCCCCGAGGCCTCGGGGCCATTTGGTTTCACATTGACTTATATAGGGAAAATCTTTAAAAATCTTCTTCTCTGAAACTGCAAGGCCCAGGTCTTTGATATTTGGTATGAAGCTTTGTCTAGTGGACCTGTACCAAGATTGTTCAAATTATAGCCCTGAGCCAAAAATGCCCCTGCTCCGGGGCCCTTTGGTTTTACATTGACTTATATAGGGAAAATTATAAAAAAAAATCTTCTTCTCTGAAACCGCAAGTCCCAGGTCTTTGATATTTGGTGTGAAGCTTCATCTAGTGGACCTCTATCAAGATTGTTCAAATTATAGCCATAGGGCAAAAAATGCCTCCACCCCGGGACCCTTTGGTTTTACATAGACTTATATTGGGAAAATTTTTAAAATCTCATTCTCTGAAACCGCAAGGTACAGGTCTTTGATATTTGGTGTGGAGCTTCACCTAAAGGACCTCTATCAAGATTGCTCAAATTATAGCCATAGGATCAAAAATGCTCCTGCCATGGGGCCTTTCGGTTTTACAAAGACTTATATAGGGAAAATCTTAAATCGAACACAGACACTTCTCCATGGCCTAGTGGGCAAGAGGGCTGACACTTATTCATTAGGTCTCTCACCACTGTGGTTTGAGCCTCGTTGGGTGACGTGAGACACCAAGTTCTCCATTGGAAGGCCAGGTGATTTTTCTTCGGGTACTTTGGAATTTGCCCATGTATGATTTATGATTGGCTCGAAATAGGTGAAACAAATTTGAAAGGCTGGTAAAACCAAAACCAAAAAAGAAATCAACACAATAAAGTTTGATGATGTGGACTTGGCCTTTGATAAACAACCAAAAACAACTATAGAGAAGTTGACATATTTATAGCCTAACATGAAACGAAAAGAAAAAGGAAAAAAAAATAAAAAGAAAGAAAAACATGAAAAAAACAACACAACATGACAGTGACAGGAAATGTTGTAGCAGGAGACTGATGACATTGACAGGAAATGTTGAAGCAGAAGACTGTTTTAGAACATTACTGCCTGAAAAAGATGTAAATCATGCAATGGTTGTTAATTATGCATTCTTCAATAAGCATTTGTTCTGTTTTATGAGCTGTCTAGACAAAAACATATCTTCAGAGATGTCCGCTCAGCAGTCTCGTACTTGCCTGTGAACCCGCTCACTCAAAACATAGCTTTTCCTGTATTTCTTAAGAAGCTCTGGAGTATGAATTATCTAAACCGTGCCCAGCAAAGAATCTGATCAGACTGCGCGGATGCGCAGTCTGATCAGATTCTTCGCTGGGCACACACGTCGGAAGATGCATTTTGCTTGGCGCTTCCCATATGTGTATTTTGACAGTTACATGCATTCTTGTCATGCCTCTAAGCATGATTGAAATCCAGCCAAAGTGAAGTGAGACAGAAGGCTAAAGGAAAAGACATCAAGAATAATTAGTGATTATATCTACTGTCATTTCCTTGGCCTATAATTTATCATGGGTCTAGTATCTTTCCAAGATTAGAATATGAGCAGGTTTATAGAAAATTCATGCTGGCACAATGTCATAAAAAGTATCTTTATTGCATATGCTATAACTTCTGATAAGAAAGGGTTTTCAGTATAAATAGGGGATAATTTTCTGTATATCTTGTAAAAAACATATGTTGTGGTTACTCAACCCATTGTATACCAGTGTACTCTTCATTGCTATATGGCACGGCCCCCGTGGTCGGGGCTTGAAGAAATAGATGGGCTGCACGACGCTTCCACGCAGAACTGAAGCTGACCACACACGAGTACTGGTAAGCGGCTTAGAGGATCTAAGCCTGTCCAGGCAAAGCAGTGCGAGTTGGACTGTCAGTGCTTATAAACCCTATTGGTCAATTGGGCGAAAGGTCTTGAGTGAGAAGTCATTTCATCTCAGTGTCAGGTAAAAGTCCCACAAAATTGGAAGCAATTATCCAAAATGACCCATACAGTGTTGACGGGGACGTTAAACCACAAATCAAATAAACAAATCAAATCCATTGCTATATGTTGGACATGTCCATTTATCATATAAGCGGTGTCAGGCCTATTTTTTCGTTTCTATTTTATTTTTGATGGAAAATTCTGTTAGCAAATAGTGCAGGCCCTGATCAGATGCCGCATTCTGCGGCGTCTGATCTGGGCCTGCACTGCTGCATGATGCTTCCACGCAGAGCTGAAACCGTCCGCACACTAGTACTGGTAAACCGCTTAGAGGATCTAAGCCTGTCCAGGAACCATGTACATGCTTATAAACCCTGTTGGTTTCATTGGGCGACAGGGCTTGAGATGTCATTTCATCTCAATTTCGGGTAAAAGTCCCACAAAATTGGAAGCAATGTCTCCAAAATGACCTTTACAGTGTTGACGGGGATGTTAAACCTCAAATCAAACAAACAAATCCATAACAAGGCAGCTTGACCGGTATATACAATATGTCCTTAAATAGAGAAATAAGAAAATTGATCCCATTACCCCTTCCAACCCTGTGGTCTGGTACAGAAAGCAATGCAAACAGTGTAGACCCAGAAGAGATGGCTTAGTAAGACACACACTGTCATCCCATAAATGATTTTGATTAAGCTTGTAAATAGCCAGACCGAATATGTCAAAACTCAACTCTTATCCTGCTGAACATGACAATCTTTATGTTTGCATTCAGTGAGGCTCCAGATCAGACTGTTGCATACATTATATCAAGTACTGTGACTAGTTGATAGTAAAAAATGGACAAGCGTTTAATCAGAGAATGCTTTGTGTACTTTTTAATGTGTTGGTTTATGTATTCTAGGTTTGGGGAGATGCGGCCATCCAGATTTTCTTCTCATTGTCACCATGCTGGGGAGGTCTGATTACACTCTCAAGTTACAACAAGTTTCATAACAACTGTTTCTTGTAAGTATTTATGCTCATAAGTTTCAAATCAGCTTTCAGCATCAACAGACTATTTAATGTTATTTTTGGGTTTATTTTCTCTACTTCATCATATTGGATACAGATTAGAATCTTGTATATCTTTCAATCTTAACCATGCTGAACCCAGATATATCCTTTTTGGAAAATAGAATACCGGTAGATCAAGCTCACCAGGCTTCTTGGAAGCCAGCTGATCAGGCCTAAACTGTTTTCCATTTTGCTTCTGAATCCCTTCTCATAACAAGAATATGTTCTTGAAGATCATGAAATTATTTCTTTTTAAAGTAGAACCTGTTTACAAGGAATCAGAAGTATCTAAATGGAGTTGGCTTTGTAGATTATAAGAATTTTAAATGCCTTCGAGGGGTGGATAGAACAATCTATTCAGAGGGTCACTGTACCGCATCACAAAGCTTGCTGAGTGATGCTGGACTGTGATCCCGAGGGAAGGATTTTTCTATATACAGTAAAATTCCGCTATTAAGACCAACTAAATTTAAGACTAAATCTGCTTTTGAAAGCTTATGCAGTATGTTGCAGTTATTCTAATATGCTGATGTTTTTGCTGAAAAAATTTGAGCAGCTTTTGCAAACGCAAAAGCTGCTCACATTTTTTCAGCAAAAATACCAAAATTTTAAATATTTAACATGCTAGAACAGTTAACAATATGACGACTAACGAGCTCATTAAGCTAACGATGCTTTGAACACAACCCCTACCTATGCAAACAATGTAGATGCAGATCAGATGGCTTCTTCAGAAGCCATCTGATCAGCATCTACACTGTTTGACATTCAGTTTGTGAATTTGTAGGAATAAGTTACATCAAGTGATCTGATTGGTTCAAAGTCAGAAATGGGAGTGGCTAAATTAATTATTCATCAGGATAAAGTTTAAATGTGACAATTTGTTTGCAGGGATGCTATGATTGTATCGATCATGGACTGTCTAACCAGTATATTTGCGGGGCTGGTTATCTTCAGTATCATTGGTTACATGGCTGCAGAGCTTGGCAAAGATGTCAGTGAGGTCGCTGCTGAAGGTATACTAACTTTTCATAATCACACATAGGAAACTCTGTCATACTTATGCGTAATTGTTTAACTCTTATCCTGCTGTTCACGACAACCCTTTTCTTTGCAAACAGTGTAGATCCAGATCAGATGGCTTCTGAAGAATCCATCTGATCAGAATCTACACTGTTTGACATTCATATTATGAATTTGTAGGAATAAATTACATCACGTAATCTGATTGGTTTAAAGTCAGAAATGGGTGTGGCTAAACTGAATATTCAGCAAGAGAAGGGTTAAATTTTGTCTTTGTATACAGTAAGCTGTTCAATTAAGATTGTTTCTTTGACAAGGGATTCAAATAATGTTGCTGTGGATTAGATGATGCAGAACATGACATCTGACAAGGGTCTATGCTATAATAACTGAAAAAGTAGCAATGACTCAGTCAGAGTTGGATGTGCATCTGGCCTGTTATCAGGGTACAGCTGTTTAACTCTTGTCATGCTTTTCACGACAACTCCTATCTTTGGAAACAGTGTAGATACAGATCAGATGGCTTCTTCAGAAGCCATCTGATCTGTATCTACACTGTTTGACATTTAGTTTATGGCTTTGTATGAATAAATTACATCAAGTAATCTGATTGGTTCAAAGTCAGAAGTGGGTGTGGCTAAACTGAATATTCACAAGAGAAGGGTTAAAACATTGTTAGCTTAACGATATCTCTAGTGGTCAAAATATTGCCTGTTCTAGCACATTCTGTATTAAAATACATAGAGGATCTTACATGAGTGTTCATGTATTATTGTATTTTTAAAATGAGTTGAGGAAAAGGGATAAAATGTGAGGCTTTGCCGAGCATTTTATATCTTTTCCTCAACGAGTTTGATAAATTAAATAATACATGAACACGAATGAAAGAATTCTGTTTATCATTTGACATTTAAAACACGTTTTATTCAGGATTGTTTTAGAAAAATGTCAATAATCGCTAATAAATAGTAAACGCAACGTTGTTAAGGACGTTGTACATGCAAGGTGGCATATCTAACAAATTTGTATATTTAATCCACTAGTGGATTACAGAATTTATTACATGGCGTCATTGCATTCTCAGACGTGACGTCATATGATAATGTGGTATCTTTGCTACAAAAGTGTGAGCACCGTGAAAATCCTAAAAATTCGTACACCTTAAGGTCTGCTGTAATTCTCCTAAATTATTAACAAATTTATTTCACAATCCAGTAAGCCGGAGTCCAAAAGGTGCAGACAGAATAGCAAACAGTGAAGACAGATTAGACTGCTCCTTCAGGATTTGGGCTGCAATCTGCACTGCATAGGCATGTCTTTCCCAATACTTAGGATCTTTACGGTAGATTTTGCAACATTCACATTTTTATTCTGCAAAAATATTTGTATATTAACATGATAAGCAATACATTAACTAATTATGTTGTTAGGAGATCACCAGTTCTTGAAATATATTCTTTTGTTATTCTCTTCATTCTTTAAATTGAAGAAGAAGAGCAGTTAGATGTTCTGATGAGTAATGAATTCATTTTAATAACAATGCTTTTATCGGGTTGGCCCTTATGTTGGAGCCATCTAACATATGGTGAAGAGATCTACCCTGTACTATTTACTTGCCTGGAAGGACTAAACAAGCCAGGATATGTGTGATTTGGTCAACTGACTATCTCAATATGACCTTAATAGCTATGACTGGGTCGTTAGAAATCAAATCAAGATCATCTAGACTTACATTTACATGTGATAACAGCAAAAGTTTTGATGATGAGTACAGAGGTTACTCTAAACATTTACTGTTGCCATAATGCCTTGTGCAACAAGCTTTACACAGAAGCCTCCGTGGTGTAGTGGTTACGCTACTCACCTTGTAAACCAGGGGTCGCAGGATTGATCCCGGGCTTCTCCAGACTTTTGGATGAGTCTTTAAACCGAGGTCCTGTCTCCGTATGACCTTAGCTGTTGGTGGGACGTAAAACTCAAACACTCACTCAACAAGCTTTTCACTAACACTAGTTGGTTTAATCAGTCAGTCAGTCAGTCAATCAATAAACTAGCTCATTTATTGAATGTGCTGAGGCACAGCAAAGCCTACAAAATGACATGTATGACTAGAACCAGCCAGTAAAGAATGAGGCCTGTGTTTGGCCAACATAGATATTGCATCGATATGACATGGCAATGTCATATTGATGTGCCACACCATATCAATGTAGGTCTGACATTCGTTTGCTGTTTTGTGCTGGCTGTGTGCTCAGTAGTTAGTGCACTTGCCTCTGATTTTAGAGGCCTATAGTTTGATCCTCAGCAGCAGTGATTAAATTTCGGTGTCCAAATATGCTCAATTGGGCATCATTTGCAGTGATGAATGCCACAAAGTGCACTGTCTTTAGGATCGGTACATTAACCCTTGTCCTGCTGAGCCCGGATATGTCTTATTTTCCAAACAATGAAGATCCAGATCAGATGGCGTCTGACGAAGCCATCTGATCAGGATCTACATTGTTTGCCATTCAGATTGTGAATTTGTTGCAGTAATTTGCATCAGGTAATCTGATTGGTTGATAATCGGTAGTGTGTGTGACAGATTAAAATATTCAGCAGGACAAGGGTTAACTGTGCACGGACAGTCATCCCATGTGCAGGTTAAAGATCCCTACCATAATAACACAATTTCTGTGTAGGCTTCCACAGAAAAAAGCAGCAAAAATTCTGTTTGGACTGATCTGAGTTGTCAATGGTTGACAGTCTGTGAATTATTTTGCTGTGTTTTGATTCCTTTACACTCTTGGCATTTTGGAAACTGCTAACCCTTGACCTGCTGGACACCGCAACCCCTACCTTTACAAACAGTGCAGATCCAGATCAGATGCCTCCTGAAGAAGCCATCAGGATCTACACTGTATGCAGTTTGTCATTTGGATGAATTCATTATACAGTGTATTTCATTGGCTGATGCAATAATTATGGGCATGGCTAAACTACACCACAACCTCTTTATAACATTATTGATGGGGTCCAAAGCAGAAACCGTGTTAGTTAATCAAGAGTGTTAAATCCAAACAAAAATGTATAGATTATGTAGAAAAATGACCATTAAATTTTATGGTCATTTTTCTATATAGTTTATACATTTTTGGGATTGTATAGATTATGTAGAAAAATGACCATTTATGGTCATTTTCTATATAATTTATACATTTTTGAAACCGTGTTATATCCAGAACCGTGTTATAATGAATTGTGTTGTAATGAGGTCGTGGTGTAATTTACTCAGCAGGTCAAGGGTTAAGGAACTCAGATAATGTACAGTAAAAGAGTGCGCTCGAAGATTGTATTTCACCAGTTAGGATCAAAAGCATCTGAACAAAAATGTATGGGTTATACATAAAATTACCATTTATGCTCTACATTTACTGATTATACAGAAAATGACCATTTGTGGTCATTTTCTATGTTATCTACACATTCTATAGATTATACATAAAATGACACAGTAAATGATCATTTTCTTTTATAATCTAGTCGTTTTATCGATAAAACAAAAAAATGACATTTTGTGGTCAATTACAGTATAATCTATGCATTTTTCTGTGGCTACTTTATTTCGGGGCTCCATTAATAAGGAATTCAGGAGTGTTGGAACAGGAAGGGGCTAACCCGGTGACCACTACCCCGATATCTGAGCTGGAGGAAGACAGCCAGGAAAAAACTAGATCAAGCCAATCCTTAAAGTCGGAATAGTTTTGTCAATTTTGAGTCACTATTTAGAATAATTTTGGAGATGCATATGGGGAATGGCAAGGCAAGGGCACATTTGTTTGGCTCATCTCTTACTCATAAACGTGGTCTCCCCTGAAAGAGTATTCACTCCCCTTAAAAGAACATTTCCTTCAATGGAATGATACATTTTTTGGGTGAGGCAAATGTACCTGCTTTTTTCTCCTTTATTAACTGGGGCCTAATGCCAGAGGAACAGATTTTCCCCAGAAGAATGCCCTCTTTTTTGGGGGGAGGGGTGCACAAACAAAGTCATGAATGTGACCTCCCTTGTCCAGCCATTCCCCATATGCATGAGTATGACTACTCTTAAAGGAAAGAATTTGCTTCTCAGAAGCAAATTCTTCCCTTTAAGAGTAGACATCTCCTGAGGGGATCAGTCTATGGGTACCCACACCCATCAGGCCTTGGAGAGGTACACTGGGCTGTGTGGTGCTTCTGGGCTGAGCTGAAACTGACTGAACTTTGGAGTACTGGTATACAGCTTAGAAGGTCTGAGTCTGCCCGGGAAAAGTGGGGCGTGTCTGACCATCCCTTAAACCCTAGTGATTCTTTGGGGCATTAGGGTTTGAGATATCCTTTCATCTTATTATCGGGCAAAAACCCCACAAATTTGGAAACAACATCTCCAAAATAACCTAAATAGTTTTAATGGTGACGTAAAACCTCAACACAAACAAATGAATGCTTTTAACTTTTAGTCAAAATGATAGCATATTTATCATATGACGTCGCGTTTGAGAGTGTAATAACGCCATGCAATATTTTCGATAATCCACTAGTGGATTAAATATGCAAATAAGCTAGATACATCCCGTAACGTTACATGAACGACGTCGCGTTTACTTATGGCGAAATATTGATATTTTTGTAAACAATCGTGACTAAAATGCGTTTTAAATGTCATATGATAAATAGAATCTTGCATTCGTGCTCAAGTTTTATTGAATTTATTAAACTGGTTGAGGAAAAGGGATAAAATGCTCAGCAAAGCCTCGCATTTTATCCCTTTTCCTCAACTTGTTTAATAAATTCAATAATACATAAACACTCATGTAAGATCCTCTTTTTATTAAAAATAGTGTGATTGGTTCTTTTTTTACCTGATTTTTTCCACTGTAAATAATACAAAATCTATTAAATATAAGTCATAACAGGCAGTTTAGGTGTCTCATTCCAACTCATAATATGACAAGTTGAATCTTCCTCTGAAATACCTTTGGAAAGCTCCATTTCCAATTTTAACCCTTGTCCTGCTGAATATTCAATTATGCCACACCCACTACTGATTATCAACCAATCAGATTACTTGGTGCAAAGTATTGGAACAAATTCACAATCTGGATGACAAACAATGTAGATCCTGATCAGATGGCTTCTTCAGAAGCCATCTGATCTGGATCTACATTGTTTGAAAGGTAAGGCATATCCGGGCTCAGCAGGACAAGGGTTAACCCTTAAATGCCATGAAAAACTGCATCTGCAAATATTGTCTGTTTATTTCCAATCTGTTATGTTGTCTGTTGTTTATTCTTGAAAATAGTTTGCATTCAAGGTAACTAGCAGACAAAAAAACAACAAAAAAAACCAGATGACAATGGTTGTGACTGGCATCTAAAGGGTCAACCCTAATCTTGCTGCTCACAACTCCTACCATTGCAAAGTGTAGATCTGATCAGTTTGATTTTCAAGAAGCCAGCTGATCAGGATCTACACTTTCATGCAGTTTGTGAATTGAAATGAATGTAATATATCAAGTAATCTGATTGGCTGACAGCTCGTAATAGGTTTGGCTTAATTAATATTCTTGCATCAAAACCTATGCCCATGGCTGTTTGAAGCCATTGTCAAATGGACCGAAAGCTGTGCTCAAACAGCAAAACCAAGTTCAAATCATGAAATTTGCGTGCTGTTTGAACATGGATTTTGAACTTTTGATATCACAAGATGGGCCTTGCTTTGTTCAAGTTACGTTGAGCGACGTAATGTTATCGCCCTGAACGTAGCAGTTTAGGGTTCTATGATGACGTCACTGCATGACAACATCATTGTAAACAACATTCTGAACTGGCCGCCATTTTGGTTTGCCTGTCGCATTTGAAGAGTTTATATGGAATTTATATGGAGCTTTTGGGCGTTTTCGTCAAAATTTGCTGTCAGATTCGTAAGTTATGCAAGAACAAGGATCATCCATGGTTATTTCATTGCATTAACATTTGCCGGATCTCTCGGAAGATATTTGAACATTCGGCCTAGCGGCCTCATGTTCAAACAACTTCCTCAGGATCAGGCAAATGTTAATGCATGAAAAACCATGGTTGATCCCTATATTATATTCATCAGGATAAGGGTAAAAGATGTCGGGTTCATTGTATTTATTGTAACTTTTGCACAAACAAGCAAACATTGAGGATCCTGATCAGATGTGGAGTTCTGCAGTATTCAATCAGGGTCAGCACTATTTGCCGTTGTCCCATTTTTCAGACGCCAGGCCTGTAGAGGTTAATAAATGCTGAGAGTTTAACCCACATAGGCCTAGCAGCCTTTTTTGGGGGACATTGGCAAACAGTGCCGACCCAGATCAGATGCTGCATTTTGCAGCATCTGATCTGGGTCTACACTGTTTGCTGAAGGTACATACTTTTTTTTTGTGTGTAAAAATCACTACTAATAAAACAAACCTGGCACCCCTATTATTGGAAATGAAACATTCTAAATTTATTAGGTGGCAGATTCCATTGTCATATCTGGGTAAAGTTGCAAATGATTTGACTGTCAAAATTTAAAAGACAAATGTATATACAGTAGAACTTCAATAGCTCGAACACCGATGGCTCATTTACCATGGATGTGTCGAACCCATTCTTGAGCCCCTAGCGAAATCCTCTACATAAGAAATAGTGGAGGATAATTAAGAAGATTTTAGTCTTTTATCTTGAAAATGAATGCTGTGTGTACTCATTAGAATCGCCTCGATGAGGCGATTCTAATGAGTACACACAGCATACATTTTCATTATAGAACACCGAAAAGATGACTAAAAGTATCTCGTTATGCCTCCTGACAGTAACCTCGGTGGCTCGAACTACCCCTGTCTCGAACAGATTTTCATGGTCCCAAAGGTGTTCGAGCCATTGAAGTTTGACTGTATTTGAAGTTTAACAGTAAAATATATCAAATATAATGGTTATCAAAAGTTCATTACACATTACATAAGTTCCTTGCTGTTATATATATGCAAATTAACTATTTAGGAATTCGGTGTACTTTGAATTTTCATTGATATCATGATATATATGCATTAATCATCTTTTATTTTTCAGATGAATTCATGTTTTATCTTACAGTGAAAATGTTCATGAGCTGCCTACCTGCAAAAATATGCAAAAACACTAATACAAAAGCAAATAATTAATAGTTAAGTAAACATCAGTTGATATAAAGACTATTTTCTCTTGTTTTGGAGCATATTATTATCTAATTTATTTTTTTCAAAAATGAGTTCGAATTGATCAAATTTTTTTGCAAGGATTTATATGTTTGTCTCAGCACTGGATCACATGTGGTAGATTCGTAGCTTCAGTAAATTTCCATTGATCAACTTTATTACTGGCTGTCTGTTGCTAGACTTCTGGGAAAGTCCTTTATGGAAGAAATAAATTGTTTTTGTTCAGGTCTTTAGAAAGGCTTGTACAGTTTGATTACATGTCCTTGGCTTTTAACTAGATTTTTCATTTAGACTTGTTAAATCATGGACGCCACTCTATGCTTTCATTTTTAAGTTCATTACCCGTTTCTGTTTTACGTCTTCTGGACACCGAGGCGAATAAATTCTACGATAGTTCTCATAAGTTATATGATGCGGCTCTCTTAACTAGAGGCTATACTCAGCATACTCTCCGTCCTTACATTGATTCTGAAATTAATCATAAACGTCATTTCTTCAAAATATCCTTCATTAATAAGGGTATGGATTTTATAGATTTGCCCAGTATCTTCCGTGAGAGATCGGTGCTTTCTTCCATTCCTGCTTATTTTCAAAATACTGAAACACCTATAATTTGCTATAAATATAACAAACCTGTTAGATCTATCATTTTTAATTTCAATAAACTTGTTTCAGATCTTGATATTGATACTAATACTCCTGATTCATGTGATTGTAAAAACTCAAAGTATTGCTATCCTGCTGCTGGTCATGTAATTACTGGCAATTTGAAAATTATTCCTGATTCTAGGATAAGGAATATAATTTCTAAAGGACCGAAATATCAGTTTCCTTCTAAAATTGATTTCAGTAAATGTAGAGATGAAATCGCTGCTTCCTTGAATGAATTCGGTAATCGATGGTGTAAGCGAGAGTATGTTGAGTGTAAAGCCCTAAAGGACTGGAAACTTAGCATTTTAAGACTAGTGAATAAACGCATTTCTTTCCATTCTCAAAATACTAACTTATTACCTCCTAAGCCCAAGACGTCTTTACGTCATCTTAAACTAGGTATTCAAGAATTTCATAAGAAGTTTGTTTTGGCCCCTGCAGACAAGGCCGCTAACAACGTCGTCGTTGTGTGACGGCTCCACTATGTTAACACGCTTAAGCAGGAGCTTGGTGGTACTAAGGCCTATGAACTTCAGCCTTTGGCTGAAGAGAGAGCTATAGTAGATAAACATGTTTGTCTTTCAGCCACCAAGTTTGCTGTGTGTGTTAACGAAGGCCAAGACAAGCTTCCTACGCTATACTGGTTACCAAAACTTCATAAAAAACCTTACAAAGCACGGTTTATTGCAAATTCTAGTTCTTGCACTACCACTGAACTTTCTAAATTATTAACTTCCTGTCTTACTGCTATTAAAACGCACGTAATTAAATATTGTGATAAAGTCTTTGAAAGATCAGGAAGAAATCTGTTTTGGTCTATAAAAAATTCGAATGAGGTTTTAAATAAATTGAAATCTAGACAGTTTCGTGCTTCTAGTCTGTCTACCTACGATTTTTCCACTCTTTACACTACACTTCCTCATAATCTTATAAAGAAAAGCTTAATGATTTAATTGAATGGGCTTTTCACAGAGAAGATTCTCTCTATCTAGCATGTAATGTCAGAAATGCATTTTTCACTTCTAAAGAGCATAAGAATTATACACTTTGGTCATGTCAGAAAGTGTGTGATGCCCTCACCTTTCTACTTGACAATATTTATATTAGATTCGGTACTAAGTTATTTAGACAAATTGTGGGTATTCCGATGGGTACTAATTGCGCACCTCTTGTGGCTGATCTGTTCTTGTATTGTTATGAAAGAGACTTCATTTTGTCGCTTTCCATTGATAATCAATCTGAAATTATTGAAGCTTTTAGCTCTACTTCTAGATATTTAGATGATTTATTAAATATTGATAATACCTATTTTGATGGTTTGATCAGTCAGATTTACCCCCTAGAACTTCAGTTAAATAAAGCAAATTCTTCTGATACCGAGGCCCCGTTTTTGGATTTACATCTATCTATTGTAGATGGATTTGTTTCGTGCAAAATTTATGATAAACGCGATGACTTTGATTTTGAGATTGTAAATTTTCCTTTTTTGGATGGTGATGTTCCTCGTGCGCCATCCTATGGCGTTTATATTTCGCAATTAATTCGATTTGCTAGAGTGTGTAGTCATGTAACTGACTTCAACACTCGTAATAAATTATTAACGGCTAAACTCCTTAATCAGGGTTATCGGTACCATAAACTACGTAAAGCCTTTTCAAAATTTTATAGACGCCATTCTGATTTAATTTCAAAATTCAATATTGGACTTAAATCTCTACTGCAACAAGGTCTATCGGAACCCGAATTTTATGGTGACTTAGTATATAAATTCAGAAAAATATATAACCGCAATGACTTCAGCACCCAATTTCGTAAAATCATTCTTCGATATAAAAAGATTGGGTACAACATGGATATTATACGACAGACTGCATGCATGGTAGTTAACCCAATCACGGTTGGCGACTTTGCTTCCCTCTTTAATTGCACGCCGGTGGGTCAGGCCTCAGATTCTATGACGGCTCCAACGTAAAGGCTTATTGAAAATTAAAGAGATAATGTTGGTTGGTGCCTGATGCTCTGTCTCTGGTCGGGCTCATCGGAGTCTAACTGTTGGTTTTCTTTTGCTCCAGCATTTCAGTGGTTTCTTGCTGTCGAGTCCTCACCGTTGTCTCACCTCTGTGGTTCTTTGATTTCTGTGTTCACGGAGATGTTGCACTGATGAGTTAGGAGGCCTTCATGCAGACTGAACAAATTATTTGTCTAAATCGCGACGGAAGTAAGGGCGAGGATTGTGGCCACGTAAAATCGATTTAAGCCCCCCAGTGGAAATCTTTCACTGACCGTTCCAAGGCGGCTCTTCTGTGGCGATTTATTTATGTTGTTGTTTGTTACTTACTGTGTGTATCACTTGTGTCTTTTAATTTTGGATGGCCATATGGCCATTTTGTGGGAAAGTAACTGTCCATATGGCCTTCCTTTGTTTAGGTTTCCATTATGGTCTGGTCGCTTAATGTTTGTATTTCTTTCCCTTTGGTGTCTTTTATGGATGGAGTAAGTTAATTGTATCAATTCCTGATCTTTGTTTTACTTCTACTTGTCACTGGTTATATAAGAATCTTAAAGTTTGTAGCTATGAACAGGAAAAAAAAGTTCACTGTTTGGCATGCCTTTTGATGCTGATAATTTGTGTAGAACGTTTCTGTCCTCCAGCTTAAAAGTGCCTTTCCATCAGATTTTGTTTTGGGGGTGGGGGTGGGGGTGGGGGTGGGGTCGGTGGGGATTTGCCAACAACAAAGAGGCAGATTAGCCTGTGTGCCTGCATAGTCTGTTCAGCTCCTTTGTGTTTTCCCTTGTATAGTACAATACCTCAAGTTTCTTTATCTAAAAACAAGGCACTTGCTAGTTTGTGTAGCTGGAGAGACCAGTTCATGTCTTGCCTGGTCACAAACCCTGAAGACAAACTTTCTTGTGACAGGGCTCAATAATCGGAAACGGGGAATCAACCAGGTTGCCTAGCTAGGTCCAGAACCATTTTATAGTGAAGAGTGCTATAAATAACCCATTGTATGCGGTAAACCCCTAAAGGGATACCTTGGCAAACCGTACAAGCCCAGATCAGACACCGCAGAATGCGGTGTCTGATCAGGGCCTGCACTATTTTCTAGCAGAATTTTCTGTCAAAAATAGAATAAATACGAAAAAATAGGTCTGACACCCCTCATATGACAAATGGACTTGTCCAACATGTAGCAATGGGTTAAATTGGTGTTCATGTACTTGACTAGAGTCCAGTTACTGTTACTGCTTTTACATATTCCTGTGGGTAGGCAGCAGTGTTAATATGTTACTATTAATTTATGCTTCTCTGGAAATTCTAAGATATTGTGATGCCACAAGATCAAAATTGAAAATCATTGCACAGTGTACACATATCTGCTGATGTTCCATGAATTTAGAAAGTGCATGAAAAGCATGAATGACAGATTTGCTTATATTGTTTTTGTATTCTTGCCAGTGAAAAAAAAAAGAATTAAAATGAAACCAAGAAAGTATAATATAAACTGACTGATGCTACAAAAATGGTTTGCAGTTTTAAGGGCCATTAAGTAAGGATAATGTTTGCTGGTTGTACCTAAAGCATATGTTGTGGATACTCCTTGGAATAGGTTGCCCCAGTGGCTTAGATGGACATGGGGCTAACTGATGATCAGGAGGGTAGGGCTCAGTCACCTGGCCATGAAAGTTTCTTTCATGAAATCTACAGCATTCTCTCTTCTGCTGATTCAAGAGAGGCAGTGACTGTTGTCAGTAACTGGCAAAGAATGTGCCCCATTCTAGTTAACAGCCAAGAAAGTCTGAGTGTATCCATGTAATTTTCAAGAAGAAACAAATAAGCGGATCTGGATATATTCCTATCCTGTTCATTATGTACATACATCTTGTATAAATTGTGAATTTTTTTGCTGGAATAAATGTGTTGGCAAACTATGATTAGGCTAACTGACAGCATGGCCTTAATATTCTTGCACACCAGATTAAGAAATCTGTGGTTTTAGCCTGGGATAGAAATTTTGTTCTTACTTTTGTGTTCTTACCAAGGCAAACTACAATAACATAAGTATAATGCACAATAAAAAATTAAATAAAGTAAAATGAAAACTCTCGGAGGTGTTGTGCAAGAAAAAGAATCTAAAATGGGGTTCTGTTGTAGATGGGCATTTTCAACCCTTGGGAATGGCCATTCTGAGCAGAATCACAGCTTAGCCTCTGTTCCGCTCAGCATGGTCATCCATCAAGTAGGCAATGCCCATCTACAACAGAATCCCATATCAGGGGCCAGTTGTTCAAAGCATCGTTAGCTTAACGAGCTCGTTAGTGGTCATATTGTTAACTCTTCTAGCAAGTACAATATCATAAATTTTGGTATTTTTGCTGAAAAAATGTGAGCAGCTTTTGCGTCAGCAAAAGCTGCTCACATTTTTTCAGCAAAAATTTCAGCTTATTTGCCATATTTAATGATCAAAGTTTTAACGATACGTTAACTAACGACGTCCTTAGTTTTGAACAACTGGCCCCAGATCCTTATAGTGTTGACTGGGACACTTAACTCAAAAACAACTCACAAAAGCCTGTAAGTAAAGAATTTTAGGGGACAACCACAGCATTTGCTTTAGAGATAAGAATTTTATTTCATCGTTGAACAGTATCTCCAGAACTACAGATTATAGAGTAAAATTGCAAAAAGAAAAAAAAAAAAAAAGAAATAAACTTCATTATTTATTCTGAAATATTCTTTTACAGTCAGTTAGAACTTAGAACAAATAGGACAGAGCAGATAATGCTGTTTGATAAATGTATGAGCTAGTATATGAAAATATGTCCCTTGTTGTGTATGCACATTGTTGCTGGTCTTCAGCAATTATTATTAAACTGTAGGATTAGGGTATACAGATACCCAGTCTGATTTGATCTTGAGCATCAGCTTATATCATTATTCTGTTTTCTAACATTTTAACCCATTGTGTGCTGGAAACCCCTAAAGGGGGACCTTGGCAAACAATGCATGCCCAGATCAGATGCTGCAGAATGTGGCGTCTGATCAGGGCCTACACTATTTACTAACAGAATTTTCCATCAAAAATAGAATGAAAACAATAAAAAATAGGCCTGACACCCCTTATAAGACAAATGGACTTGTCCAACATATAGCAATGGAAGAGTTCACTAGCATACAATGGGTTAACCAAATTTCTCATGTACTAGTTCATATCATTCACAGAAAAGATTTTAATTCTTGTGGCAAAGCATGTATCACCAGATTTATAATAGAACTGATAAATGTTAACCATGCATAATCAAAATTAAGAACTTCTTTGTGCTTTGTGATAAACAGATGTGACCATTAACATCAGTCATCTATGCTTCATATAGCCTGAGTACACGGTGTGTTGCTCTGAGTTCTTTCATGTCCATGTCTATTGATTTAGTATGCAAATAGCAAAGACACTGGTGAAACTGCATGTGTGTGCAGGCTCCCCTGTGCCTTCGGGATTGTATATGCAAGCATAGTGATTTGTGCTTTCCAAGAACTTGAGCTTCACAATTTTTTTCTGTCTATTCATTTACTATGTCAGACTAATAAACTACAATGGTTGGGAGACTGGTATATTACATATAACAGTTCTACATTCATTCAGTCAGAATTATTACATATAACAGTTCTACATTCCATTCAGCCAGAATTATTACATGTAACAGTTCTACATTCCATTCAGCCAGATTGCTTAGTCTGTATCAGAAGCCTCCGTGGTGCAGTGGTTACGCTACTCGCCTTGTAAACCAGGGATCGCAGGATCGATCCCGGGCTTCTCCAGACTTTCGGATGAGTCTTTAAACCGAGGTCCCATCTCCGTATGACCTTAGCTGTTGGTGGGACGTAAAACTAAAACTCACTCATTCACTCACTTAGTCTGTATCATGCTGAGAACTAACATAATTAGGCAAGACATATGTCAGATACAATGAGAAATATAGTCTCTTTCTAGATAAAGTAAAAAATAACTGTTTTGACAAGTTTCTTGGTGGTAACTTTTTCATTTCTGATTTTTGAACACCTTGTTCAGCAACATAATTGTTAAGGAGAAGCCAACAGCCATCTTCTCAAAAGGGTTTCTTTCCAGTTGGTGTCTCTGTCAGATGGAAGGTGCAAGGT
The DNA here is from genome assembly GCA_963580285.1 of Lucinisca nassula. Taxonomy (NCBI): domain Eukaryota; kingdom Metazoa; phylum Mollusca; class Bivalvia; order Lucinida; family Lucinidae; genus Lucinisca; species Lucinisca nassula. The sequence goes on from OY757019.1 coordinate 47,789,299, forward strand.
AATTGTATCAATTTCTGATCATTGCCTTCACTTCTGTTTTTCAAGTCCCTAAGTTGTCTGAGCAGAGCTGTAATCAAATGGTTTATTTTTTATAATTTTCTATGGGTACAAAGTTTCCACTGGTCATGTGGTATGTAATGTTTGATGACTCGTCATTTGTTCAGTGCATGACTTAAGGATCATTATACAGGTCATTCATACATGCTACACATTTCAGAAATCCTTACCAACTTGTGCACTGGAAATATGTTTATGATTTTTATAATTGGTTTGTGTGCAGACACCAGTGCTATAAAGAATGTCTGTGCCAAGAGTTCACTGAAACCACATAGTGCATGTTTGATTCTGATATTTTGCAGAAGGGCCCTTCAGTTGAAGGTTTAGTTTGCTGTATTAGATTTATCCATATATATGGATCTTTAATTTTTTTTTGCTGGACGTGTTGCTCAAAAACAAAAATAAAGAAGTACTCCAAAAACAACAACAACAACAACAAAAAAACCTTGGGCAGAACATACAAAAACAACTTAAGTTTTTCTGTATTTGAATATTTCTTAGTTTTAAGCATAATCTTGTAGACAAGTTAAATCCATATACCGTAAGCATAGTGTGAATGGTATTATTCTGTAACCTCTTCTCCATTGGCACCATTCTCCAGTGCAATATGGTTGATGCACCATAAAAACTTAAATCCTCTAAGCTGTTTACCAGTACTAGTGTGCCGGCCGGATTCAGCTCTGCGTGGAAGCATCGTGCAGCCCATATATTTCTTCAAGCCCCTATGGGCGGGGGCAGTGGAAATAGTTGAGGGTGACTGATGAGGCCAACTTGGCGAAACCTAGCTAATCTGGCCAAGACAAAATTGTACACACCATACACTTTTGTTGCAGTGTATTCCTTGCTTCAAAAGTAAGACCCTTTTAAAGAACATTTAACACCATGTTGATGGTAGTTCACTGCTGTGGAAAGAAAATTATAGGCGTCCCCATTGGTTAAGTAGATGTGAAATAAGGATATTGGCAGATAAAACTATAAGGAGATATTCAAGGAAATTTCACATTGTCGTTTTTTTTTATTCTTTTTTCTTACAACAATATACACATCCCTTTTTTTTAAAAATGAATTGACATTTTAGTAAAATTTTAACTGATAGATTTTAAAACATTTGATTTTTAGCTCACCTGAGCACGAAGTGCTCAAGGTGAGCTTTTGGGATCAGTCTTTGTCCGTCCTCCGTCGTGCGTGATGCGTCCGTCGTCAACTTTTGCTTTAAACAACATCTCCTCCAAAACTGCTGGTCAGATTTTTATCTAATTTCACAGGAATGCTCCTTGGGTGATCCTCTACCAAAATTGCTCAAACTGTTCCGCTCGGGTGAACAAGATGGCCGCCAGAGCTAAAAATAGAAAATTCTTTAAACGACTTCTCCTGCTTAACAAGTGGATGGATTTTGAAATTGTTTCACAGGAATGTTACTTGGATGACCCTCTACCAAAATTGCTCAAACCGTTCAGCTCTGGTGAACAAAATGGCCACCAGAGCTAAAAATAGAAAAACCTTTAAACAACTTCTTCTCCTTAACCAGTGGATGGATTTTGAAATTATTGCACAGGAAGGTTTCTTGGGTGCCCTTCTACTAAAATTGCTCAAACCAATCCGCTCAGGTGAACAAAATGGCCACCAGAGCTAAAAATAGAAAAACCTTTAAAGGACTTCTACTCCTTAACCAGTGGATGGATTTCGAAATTACTTGACAGGAATGTTCCTTGGGTGACCCTCTACCAAAATTGCTCAAACCGTTCCGCTCGGGTGAACAAAATGGCTGCCAGAGCTAAAAATAATAAAAGCTTTAAACGACTTTTTCTCCTTAACTAGTGGATGGATTTTGAAATTACTTCACAGGAATGTTCCTTCGGTGACCCTCTACCAAATTTGCCCAGCCATTCCGCTCGGGTGAACAAAATGGCCGCCAGAGCTAGAAATAGAAAAAGCTTTAAACGACTTTTTCTCCTTAACCAGTGGATGGATTTTAAAATTATTTCACTGGAAGGTTCCTTTGGGGATCCTCTACCAAAATTGCTCAAACTGTTCAGTTTTAAACACCATTGGTTTCATTGGGCGGCAGGGCTTGAGATGTCCTTTCATCAAAAATGACTTTTACTTCTCAAAATGACTTCTACTCCTAAACAGGCAGACTGATTTTGAATTAATTTCACAGAAATGGTCTTTGGGTCCAACCAAAATTGCTCAAACCCTCCACTCCACCATATATTACCCACAATTCCGTTTGTACAATAGGATCAGGTGAGCGATCCAGGGCCATCATGGCCCTCTTGTTTCATATTTCATATTTAGCTAAATATTGGGATGACACATTTTCTGCTGTTGAGTTGGGTAGAAAAAAAAACTTGTTTGTTAGTCTGGCCATGAAAAACTTGAACATTTCACCAGTTTCAGTTTTGTGGTTAATTTTTGCTTCCAAAGGATAACCTTTTCATAGGACAAATTCCGTTTTAATGAAAGTTTGCTAATGCCTGACAATGGAAAATGCACTATTAACAACCAGCAAATATCAAAACCATACTTTTCAGGAACACACAATTGAGATACCTTTCATTTCTTGATATAACACAATATCACGTATGTGATGGTGTATATGAATTTTGACAAACTTTGATCAGACTGCATATTTGAATAGGCAGGCTTTAGTATGCACTGACTTTATTCCAGAAGATCTGGAATGAGTTTTAGTTTCATATAAAATTAATAAAGAAAAGAAGAGAAAACAATGATCAGGAATCAAAACAAATACTTTACACCTTCTATCCAAGAAATCAATGGTTAGGAAAACCATACCTACTGTTTAACTGTCATATATATTGTTCCTTTATTGTTCAAGAGAGTAAACTAGGGTGGGTATTTCTGTCATACACACCTCAAAGAGGCTTGACATGATCGTTTTGCATACCAAAGCTTTTTGTAGGTGCTGCGTGGTGGTGGTGAAACATCTCCCCATACTACATTCAATACTGTTATTTTATTATCTTGCCTGCTTTAACCCATTGTATGCTAGTGGACTCTTCCATTGCTATATGTTGGACAAGTCCATTTGTCATATAAAGGGGTGTCAGGCCGATTTATTCGTTTTTATTCAATTTTTGACGGAAAATTCTGTTAGCAAACAGGGTAGGCCCTGATCAGACGCCTTATTCTGCGGCATCTGATCTGGGCCTGCACTGTTTGCCAAGGTACCCCTTTACAATGGGTAAAGCATAGCACAATGTAGGAGTCCAGTTTTTCATCCATTTATTTATCAGCCCTGAGTAGATTTACCATTTTTGTACCAAATGGAATCTTCCTCCTTATATATAACAGGAGTCCATTCCAAAATTTAGGGGTGTCCGGTTTTTTTTTCTTCAAAATTTATTTGGAAAATGGCTGAACTTTTTGCAAACAGTGTAGGTCCTGATCAGATGCCACATCCTGCGGTATAGATCCTAATAGATTTAGTGATTTGATAGTTAATTAACCCATTTGGGATTTATGGTACAAAATGGGTTTATGAACTATCAAATCACTAAATCTATTTATAATTCTTAATGACAAAATCAGCCCAAGGTAACTTCATTTTTTATGCCCCCATAGGAGGGCATATAGTTTTTGCACTGGCCGTTGGTGGGTTTGTGGGTTAGTCCACACTTTTTTTTTGTGATGCAAACTAGTTCCCCATTTCTTCACCAATTGAGCTGAAACTTTGCACATGCATTCCTTGTGAAGTGCAGGGGTGCCTAACACAATTTTCATGTTGGTCCTATCATTTTAGAATTATTTTCTAAAAGGTGTGCTAAAAACCTTGTGATGCGAACTACTTCAACATGTTTTCACTGATCCTGCTGAAACTTTGCACATGCATTCCTTGTGAGATGAAGGGGTGCCTAACACAATTTTCACTTTGATTCTATCATCTGTGACAGAGTTACGGCCCTTGATTTTCTGAAAAAAGGATTCAAAAACTTTGTGACACGAACTACTTCCACATTTCTTCGCCGATTGAGCTGAAACTTTGCACATGCATTCCTTGTGAGGTAAAGGGGTGCCTAACACAATTTCATATTGATCTTATCATCTGCGGAGGAGTTACGGCCCTTTATTTTCTGGAAAACAGTTTCTTAAACCTTGTGACGGAGCTACTTCCACATTTCTTCGACAATTTTGTTAAATTTTTATGCCCCCATGGTAGGGCATTTAGTTTTTGCACTGTCCGTTTGTTTGTTGGTTCGTATGTGGGTTAGTCCGCACTTTTTTTCCTCAAATTGGCTCCCACGGGGGCATTGCTCCCTTATAGTGACAGCTCTTGTTGAACATTTAAAATAGAAGTGGAGCCAATGATCAGGAATCGATATAATCAAGCCACAGCTCCCATCAGAGACACCAAAGGGAAAGAAACACAAACATGAAACAACAGACTGAATGGAGACATCAACAGCGGAAAGCCAAAAGGACAGTCACTTTCCATCAAAATGGCCAATAGGCTATCCAAAATAAAATAATATAAGCGACACAAACACCCAGAGACAAACCATAACAAAAATAAACCGCGACAGAAGAACCACCTTGGAACGGTCAGCGGAAACGAATTCCACTGGGGAGCTTAAATCGATTTTACGGGACCACAATCCATGCCCTTACTTCCGTCGCGATTTATCATCACCAACGGATTTTTGATTAACATGCAGGTATAGGGGCAACGTCCACATAAGTGGGCCCCCTTCCAGGTAGCTGGCTTGCTGGACGCATGGCAGATCTTACACCAGATCTCCAGGCTTGTCTATCATGAGGATCGATAGCAGAGAGCTTCCATTCTCTGCAATCTATTTCTGTTAGCTGCTTCCAGGTCATCTTGGGCCTTCCTGGTCCCCGCTTTCCACCTACCTGTATGTCACAGGCAGTCTTGACTGCACCGTTGGAGCCTCCCACATGTCCATACCAGCGAAGCCTTCTCTCTCTCAGGATGAGGTCCAGGCCCGCCCCCGCCCATAGGGGCTTGAAGAAATATATGGGCTGCATGATGCTTCCACGCAGAGCTGAATCTGGCCCGCACACTAGTACTGGTAAACCGCTTGGAGGATCTAAGCCTGTCCAGGAACCGCAGTGCGAGGCGGACCGTCCATGCTAATAAACCCTATTGGTTTCATTGGGCGACAGGGCTTGAGATGTCATTTCATCTCAATGTCGGGTAAAAAACCCACAAAATTGGAAGCAACGTCTCCAAAATGACCTTTACAGTGTTGACGGGGACGTTAAATCTTTAACCAAACAAACAAACAAAAGGTCCAGGTCCTCAATGCCAAGACGCTCAAGTAACTCACTGGACCTGATGGTGACAGTGTCCTGTGACTTGACATTGCAGATCTGTCTGATCATTGCCCTGTCATTTCGCTGTAGGCGGTGGAGGTTTGGCTTTGTCAATGGCCATGTCTCACTGGCATAGAGCATTGCGCTCCCCACACAAGAGCTATACACACAGCCACGTGTCTTGAACGAGAGGTGGCGGGAAGAGAGAACTGGTCTAGACAAATGATTTAGACAAATAATTTGTTCAGTCCGCATGAAGCTCTCCAAATTCATCAGTGCATCAACATCTCCGTGAACATAAAACTCAAACAATCACAGAGATGAAACAACGATGAGGACTCGACAGCTAGAAACCACTGAAATGTTGGAGCAAAAGAAAACCAACAGGCCCAACCAGAGACAGAGTATCAGGCACCAACCACATTACATAAAATTAGAAATTCTAATTCTCAGTAAGTTTTTCACAAAGTTTCAAATTATAATGCATGTTTGAGACAGGTTCATAACTGTCTGCTTTACTATTGCTCCCATGGTCTGTAAAACATGCAACTACTTACTGCAGAATAGAAGTTAAAAGGAAATAGCTTTTGCGAACTTGTTCTTTATCATTGAAAATTAGATGCATTGTTAAGTCGCTTTGTTCTGTAACGAAAGAGATGTTCTTACCATTTGGCATACAAAATTTACTGTATATATTCTGATAGACAGTTCTCAACAAACGGTGTAAATCCAGATGCATCACTGCAGAATGCAGCATCTCACCAGGGTCTACACTGTCTGCCACTCACCTACCTATTTTAGACACAGCATCGGGTAGTAAATTATACCTGTTCAAAATTTAGAACAGGTATGATAAGGAGTTGAGGTGTCTGAATATGTAGGGTAAAGGGCAGTGGGGTATGTATAAAGCTATAAATTTTGGTGTTGAAAACATATCACATGTTACTGATGGAAAATGGGAGTCTCGGGGTAAAGCAGTAATGAAGTTTACAACACTGCTTATGTCGTTAGCATATAAATGGGCAGGACTCCACTTTCAAAGATGTAAGAATGGGATATAAAAATATGCATATAGATTGCACTCTGATGAAGTATGGGGAGAAATTCTACCGCCAACACACAGCACTAAACACCAGCTATAATAAAATGAAATAAGAGCTATAAAGGTTTCTTTAATAATTTTCATTATGTTAATGTTCTAGATAACAAGTGTAAAGTAGAATGTAAAGGTTACTCAACAAATTAAAAGTATATTCACAACAAATTACAATAAAAAAAACAACACAAAAACACAGCCATCACAAACCATCAGAAAACTTAGTGACATGCCACATAAACACAAGATGGTAGTATGAGACAATAGCACAAAGCCAACTAACATATTAGACATTATTAGGAAACAGCCACCATCAGACGATTAGCAGTAAAATTACTGGGTAACTGGGGTGTTACAAATCTGCAATAAATGAAATTTCAACCCACAACCTCAGTTCCTGTGTAGAATCATACATATTAACAACACATTAATGCACATGTAGGAATTCTTGTGCAGCCTGAATCATGGCAGTAATATGAAAGTAAAACATCTATGTGTTGATTCTAATACATATAAAATGCAATATCTTTTACTTGAAATACCAGCTATTTAATTTTCTCTAAAATGCGATGTCCCGTTACATAACTAAAACTATATTTAAATCATTCTTACATTCCCTAGTGAACAAATTCTTTCATTATGCCAGTCACCAAGGCGAAGGGTACATATTGTTTTTATGTGCGGATCCCATTTGCGTAGGCCTCGGTGTATTCTCTTTGAAGCACTCCATCTTCTGAACCATCAGATGGTTTCAGACCAAACTTACCTGTTGTCGACACCAATGTAAGTCTCTGTGACTTCTTGAATGATTGTTTGTTTGATTTGAAGTTTGACCTCCCTGTCAACACTGTTTACGTCATTTTGGAGATGTTGCTTCCAATTTTGTTGGACTTTTACCCAACACGGAGATGAAATGACATCTCAAGCCCTGTCCTCCTATGAAACCAATATGGTTTAAAAGCATGGACGTACCGACTAGCACCGCTTTGCCTGGGCAGGCTTAGGTCCTCTAAGCGGTTTACCAGTAGTTATGTGTGGTTGGTCTCAGCTCTGTGTGGAAGCATCATGCAGCCCATCTTTTTCTTCAAGACCCAATGGGCGGGACCACAATACTTGAATGATTACATCACTACGATGGGTAAAACAGTCATAATGTTTTGAAGGCCTTGACTTTAAGTTCAAGGTCACAGGTCCCATAAACTATCAAATTTAGGGAAAAAAGGCTTGTCTGGACCATATTCATAAATGAATGGATAGATTTTGGTAAAAATTGGTACGATATTGCATTGCAACCTAGCAAAGATTTGATTTGGATTTTGTAGACGTTGACCTTATTTTGAATGTCACAGGCTCCCCAAAACTGTCATATTCCTTGCAGTTACTGTAACAGAAATATTGTGCTTTTGAATTTCTCAGTCTGACTTGCATTTCATACTTCTTAATTTGAAACTAAGCATGCTTGAAAAAAAAAATAAATATAAAAAAATACAATAAAATAAAACACATTTAATTGTCATTTATCATTCATTAGAAGCATTCCTGCACTACTCCACATGTACATTCATTGCATTGTTGGATCACTGCAGACTTAGATGATATTGCTTAAAAGGAGGGACTCCAGTCACTTTGCTGTTCTGTAATAGTGTAGTGTCACATCCTCCAATACCACATCAATTTGGAACCAGTGTTCACCTAACCTGCACGCTATTCATACCATAATCACATGCACGAAATTTTTTCTTGATTAATTTTAGCGAACTTTTCCTTGCATTGAACATTAGGTGCTGGGCTTGCATTCATTGTCTACCCGGAGGTTGTGACAAAGTTACCAGTTTCTCAGCTGTGGGCCGCTCTTTTCTTTTCCATGTTGTTCACTCTGGGGATTGGGAGTCAGGTAATTTTTTTCATTATTTACAGCAGATCAGGGAAAGCTAGACATGCAGTCTGTAACAGAGTGGCTGTATTACAGAGTTATGAGATACCAGTCCTCTATTTTGATTTTAATAAAAGTTTATATTTTTAACATGCATGCATGCGTTTGCTCTGTTAACCGATATGCATATACTTATTATTTCTAACATCAAAAATGGCTAATGGCTTGTAAAAAGAGTCTTATTCTTAATCAGATGGCTTACAGATGACAACTGCATTGTTATGGTGCTTGAAAGGTGTTATGTAAATTGCGCATTGTGTATCAATGATTGTTACAGTGACAAGGGTTGGTGTGGATAAAGTATTCTTGTTTGTGTTGGTTTTCTTTGGCTTGCTAGTTTTTTCTGCTGCATGTTTGATTGCAGATTCCATCATTAATGTTTGTTTTGTTTTCATGGTGAAGGTATACTGTCCAACATTACTTACAGTTACCTTGGTTTATGTTCCTGTTCTCTGTTGACCACTTGTAGTTTGCAGTGGTGGTCAGCTGTTCTGTTGATAAACTCACATTGCAGATTTTGCAGTTCATTATCAGTGCCTTATTACACAATCAGTGCTTGCTTTGGTATGTTGCAGCTATTTGCCATGATAAAGATTTTATTTGTAGGAGCTGGTCTAGCATTTATAGTGTATCCAGAAGCAACAACAAAGCTGCCTGTTTCCCAGATCTGGTCTATTCTTTTCTTCTTAATGTTGATCACACTGGGAATGGGGACACAGGTAATAGCACAAGGCTTTATGTTATGACTACTTAGCAGTATTTAAGGTATTTCACTACTGGATTCTGCTGTCCCTCGTTGGTATTGTCTGATAAGCCCTCTACAAGATCAGATTTGATGGAGAAAAAGAGTATTTTATCAACTGCAAAATATACATAAACTATTAACAGTACCACAGTATGGCATAATTCTCAGATAATTCTTTAATGATATTAAAGTTAGTATTCTGTAGAGCATGTTTAATTATGTGGGGTGTGTTGCTGTTTGTTGCTGTAAGCTCACATTTCTAGCCCAAGAGAAAGATTTCTTCTTAACACAGTCATGCTTTGTCCAACTGTAAGAAGCATTTGGAATTCTGAACATTGGGGAAAGAACTTCTTTGATAGCCTAACCGTTCCTTTGATTGGTTAGTATGCTGGCCTAAAACAGGTGTGAATTCTTCTACAGTCACCAGCTCAATATATTTAAAATAAACCAGACAGTCTACTTTTCTCACCTGTAATTGGTTAAAAAACTACCTTTTCTTTAAATGGTTTCCAAAACACCTGATCAAATGTGTGTAACTTTGTTATGGAATAGTAACTTTATATTGTTCTGTTTTAGAGTATAGCATATTAGAATTTGTTAGGCATTGTTCACAGTCTGAAGTGTTTTTTTTTTTTTTTACCCATTGAATGTGTCTCTTCATATGCTCATATGTTGGCAGAATATTTTGTATCAAAAGTTTTATATTAATATGTTCTTCCAATAATATCAAGAAATTACTTTGTATTGCATTTCTTTATATTTTCTTAAACTGGTAACTTTTTAGCTCACCTGAGCAAAGCTCAAGATCAGCTTTTAGATGAGCTTTTGTGATCAGCTTTTGTCCGTCGTATGTGCGTCACGCGGCGTGTGTTGTGCGTCGTCAACATTTACCTTGTTCATCCTCTAGAGACCACAATTTTGCTTCCTTCATGAAACTGTACCAGAATGTTGGTATTGATGATATCTGGGCCAAGTTCGAATATGGGTAATGTCAGGTCAAAAAGTAGGTCAGTAGGTCAAATCATAGAAAAACCTTAACACTCTAGAGGCCACAGTTTTGGACCAATCATCCTCAAACTTGCTCAGAATGATCATCCTGACAATATCTCGGTCAGGCTCGAATATGGGTCATGTTGGGTCAAAAAGTAGGTCAATCCATAGAAAAACCTCAACACTCTAGAGGCCAAAGTTTTGGTCCGATCATCCTCAAACTTGCTCAGAATGATCATCCTGACAATATCTTGGTCAGGTTCGAATATGGGTCATGTCGGGTCAAAAAGGAGATCAGTAGGTCAATCCATAGAAAAACCTTAACACTCTAGAGGCCACAGTTTTGGTCCAATCGTCCTCAAACTTGCTCAGAATGATCATCTCTACAATTTCTAGATCAAGTTCAAATATGGGTCCTGTGGGGTCAAAAAGTAGGTCAGTAGGTCAAATCATAGTAAAAACTTATTTACACTCTAATGACCGCAATTTTAGTCTAATTATCATCAAACTTGCTCAGAATGATCATCTTGACAATATCTAGGTCAAGTTCGAACATGGGTCATGTGGGGTCAAAAAGTAGGTCAGTAGGTTAAATCATAGAAAAACCTTGTTAACACTCTAGAGGCCACAGTTTTAGTCCAGTCATCATCAAACTTGCTCAGAATTGTCCTCTTTTGGTAATACCTTGGTCAGGCGGGGTATTTTATGAATATAGTGGTACCTTTTACAAAGGGCCATCCCCTTCTCCCCACCCCCTTTGTCACCATTGTAAGTTAGACTGAGCGTGTTCATCTCCATCTGGTGCACTAGGACCTGACCCTCATTGTCCACAAGGTGCCCAGATGGTGACATACAAGTCAGCTCTGTATTGTCAAAGGGATGGATACCACCCCCTCCCCTCTTGTCATCATGATTCATAGTTAGTTAGACTGAGCCCATTCATCTCCATCTGGTGCACTAGGACCTGACCCTCAATGTCCACAAGGTGCCCAGATAGTGACATACAAGTCAGCTTCCTATTGTCAAAGGGATGGATACCCCACCCCCCTTGTTCACCATGAGTCATTGTTAGTTAGTTAGACTGAGCCCATTCATCTCTGGTGTACTAGGACCTGGCCCTAAAATGTCCACAAGGTGCCCAGATAGTGACATACAGGTCGGCGCTGTATTGTCAAAGGGAACTTTTGATTGACTTATTCCTCAAAATATAACAATTTTGAAGGAATGTTCCATGAGTGACACTCTGACAATTTTCCACTGAACATGATAGCCGCCAGAAAAAAAATGTATAACTCTTAAAATGACTTAAGTTTCTGAATAGCTAGATTGATTTTGAAATGTTCGTTGTGTCACTGCCAGCCACAGTTGCTCTTGCCCTCCACTCCACCTTATATTACCTGCCATAAGGATCAGGTGTGCGATCCAGGGCCATCATGGGCCTCTTTGTTTTTATTGGTACATTTGGTCTGTAATTTGACAGTATACTGCATCTGGAATTTGACAGTATTACTCCTTCACAATTTCTACTCTTTTAAATGGCAATGTTTTGGTTTGTGAATTTTAGAAACAAAAGCCTGATGTAGATATTGTTGTCTGTATACAGACTTCTTTTTTGTTTCCCATTTTATGCTTTCAGCAGTTATTGCATGGCAGATTTACATCTCATCTTTATGACTAATTAATTCTGGAACTTGTATGTTGTTCCTTTGCGTACATGAATTGTTGCTGGACTTTGGGGAAAATAGCATTGGTCAATACATTTAGATTAATGTAATTGGAAAAAAATTCTTGTACATGCATGGCAGCGCTAATTATTAGGACTTACCTGAATGCTACTTTTAAACAAGAGTTTTGAGTGCCAGAGATTTTTCGTGGCTGTCTTAAGAATATATAGGTGTGAGTTTTTTGCATGGCTTTGCTTTATACATGATATCCAGTATTGGTTAATTACTGTTTACATCAGCTTTAATAAGCAGTGACTTTATATCTGGTTTTAAACATCTGGTTAGTTATCTGAATGTAGTGCCAGAAACTTTATGTCTGCGAATTACAAACACTTCCCTGAATATACATAACCTTACAAGATGTTTATTGTTATCTTTGGTTTTCAAGGCATTCATTTGATCAGTGTCCTGAACTTCATGTCTGTTTCCTATAGGTAGCAAAAGCTGTTTCAGTATTTTTTTGTCATGGATTTTTAAATTGACAGGCATTTATGCATCCTTGAGTGTTAGTGTTAATGACTATTATGCCCAGAGTCTTCAGCTACGATATAAGTGGATATATCGATGGGTTGCCTGTTCTGTTTCCTGGGATTTCCCTTTTGAATGTGGTGAAGTTCCCCAGGGAGTGCAAAATCAAACATAGAAGCGAAGTGCAATACACCAGCCAAAGAGAATGAAGTGCAGTACATCAGCACCTAACCAATAGCCCTGTATAAACAGTAACAATAGCAACAAACCTATAACCACCAGCAGTACTGCCTTGAAGTGTTTAGTAGTAGTAGATAGACTCATATGTAGGTCTTAACAATGTTCCTCCATTTAAAGCCTTCATCAGTCGAAAAGCTATATCATTAAGGCATCCTCTACATTTTGTTTATGAATGGTTCAGAGTCTCATGCTGACTGTTCCAGCTGTGTCTTGAGATATGCAGGACAAAGGTTAAACTTCCAAAATGTGATATCTTGGCTTTAGATTGGTTGAGATATATACCGTGGATTGCCCCATAATATTGTTTATGACTATGTAAAAGTTTTGCAAAATATAAAACTTCCATTGCCTACAAGCTGAAAATGTGGTAGTAGTGTTTTGTTGACAATGAAATAATCTGATGTCTTCATGTCAGTTGAAGTAAACAACTTGTCTGATGCTTAGTTGGTGAATCAGAAACTATCATGTGATTGTTTGCCTGAAATGATAAGGTGGAACCAATAATTCTTCGCTAGGTATCATGAGGGACACCAAGAAACCAATCAGAGTGAGCCATCCAGATTTATGCAAGAATAGTCTGCAATAACTTTTTAGGCTGTTGGTGGCAATAATTTGCCTTGCTCAGTAGTTTATGATAGTATAATATAATATAGTCTTATTTCTTTTATTTTTCTGTGGCAGTTTAGTATGATTAATTAAAAAAAGTTATTTTGTTTCTTGTTTCTGGGATGGGTTGGGTATGTAAATTGGTCATATGTTTCCGGGGCATTGTCTTCCTGTTTTTGTTTCATTAAGTAGTGATATCTATGTTTATCATTGAAACAAACTACCTTGCTGCCTAAATTAGGAATATTGGTCTGTTTTAGTAACATGCTGTTTGATATTTGTTGAGTTTGTAGAATCTGCCTTTTCTCAGTCAAAACTTGGTACATGTTTTAAGCTGGTTACCCATAATGATATTTTATTGTGTTACCCAATCTCTTATATAAAGAGTTGTGATGTATTTTTGGCTATGGGATAGTTTTTACCAGCTTTAGCCTGAGTGAACTTTACTATCACCATCCTGTATTCTTGACTATTGGATGGTTGGGTTGGTTTTCTGGTTTTCATCATTTTGATGTACAACACATTAGAAGAGTGGAACCATATCTAGCCAATGACATGTGACTGCTGGCACAGAACTGTAAACAACACTATCTGAATGATTCAGATCAGACAGTAAAGTGTCCATAAATCTAGTACAGTTGATAATTGGAATAATATATCTGTAAATTGGATTGGGTAATATGGCTGTTTAGACAATAGTCAAAACTGTTGCCTTTCAGTGAGTTGGAGATCCAGATACACTATTGCCCTCGGCCTTCAGCCGCAAACAATAGTGCCTCGGGTCCTCTACAACAACTTGGACAATAGTTTTGACTATGGCCCAAACAACCAGCAAATAATTGTATAATGCTTCATTATGACACTCAGTTTTGGCTCTTTTTTCAATCAGCCATTTGCTTGTCATACTTGTTTTATTTCACTATTTCTAATAAATGTATGTATTGACACCTTAAAGTTTTCAGTAAATTTAATATTTGTTTCTCATTATCGATATGTTAATGTCTTAGAAATATTTCGCAGAATTCCATGCCTGATATGTGTTTGTGTCTGTTCTGCTTTCCAGATTTCAACCGCTGTAACAGTGCATACAACTTTGTTAGATCAGTTCCCCAACCTGTTCAGGCGTAACAACAAGACTAAGTTACTTCTGCTTGTCGGGATCTCTATTGTGTGCTACATTATCGGGCTAGTCTTCTGTTCCCAGGTAGGTTTTCTCTATCTGTTATTAGTAGCTTTCCAGAGCAATTTATGTTGTCTTTCTTACTTACGCTGTTTCTTGTGTCAAATTGTCAATGTTTGAACTGATGTCTGGAGACAATTAGATTACACTTCTTGGTTCACTGGTACGATTTTATTGCTGCTCCTTCTTCAAAAAGTCTTCTTTAAAGATGATTCCACTAACAACATCTGGAAATGTAAGTATAGTGTTTTTGTCCAACCATTCTTCATTTTTTGGCCCCACTTGTTTGGTCCCTGATAAGTAATGCCTAGTGGCTCTGTGACGGAACTTAATGATATTGGAGGGCTACTATCTCATTTGAGTCGCCGTCTTTGCAATTTATTTTTGCAATTTGCGAACACTGAAGGTGCAGATCAGGCACATTCTGATCTGCACCTTTGTGTTCACTTGTTTGATCGTACAATACCTCTAGTTTCTATAACTAAAATTTCAAGACTCTTGCTAGTCTTTGTACCTGAGCAGGCTGGTTTGTGTCTTGTCTGGTCAGAAATCCCAAAGAAAACTCCCAAGGTTGATTGAAATACTGGGACCTCAACCAATAATCATTTCATCAAATCTCACAAACATCACTATATGAAATGGAAAAAAATCCAGTAAAAGTTATATATCATTCTAAGATCTAGTAGAAATCTTTTTAAGTAATGTAACATTATATACATTTGATATTTGGCTGTATGCAGTAAAAGTAATGTATCATTAAGTCCTAGTGGAATTTTTTTTTAAGCAATATAACATTGCTTATATACATTTGATATGGAAAAATTCCAGTGGAAGTTAGGTATTATTTAGATCTAGTTGAAATCTTTTTAAGCAATGTAAGATTGTTATATTCATTTGATATTTGGCTAAATGAATGGAAAAAAACTAGTAAAAGTTATGTATCATTTAGACATAGTAGAAATCTTTGAAGTAATGTAATTTTGTTATTTATGTATATTTGGCTATATGAATAGGAAAATATCCAGTAAAAAGTTATGTATCATTTAAACCTAATAGATATCTTTTTAAGAATGTAATATTGTTATATACATATGATATTTGGCATTGGGACTATGCAACTCTACTCTGCTTGTAAATGTTTTGAATAAGCAACATAATTGTTCTTTCATCAACCTGATAGAATTGGCAGAGCTGATATGGCTAAACCATCAGGGGATTTGATGATAAAATGACTCTATATGAATAGAAGCCCCCAAGTAGTTTTTCTACTGACTGTTCCAAAGATGACATTTCTTTGCAAATTTGGTGTGAGTGTTGTTTTATGTGTTCTTCTGTGTGCCTTAACACATTCTGTACTGAACGGAATCTTCAGCCTCATACATAGCAAGACTCCATTTCAAAATTTAGGATAAATTGGAAGCAACGTCTCCAAAATGACCTCTGCAGTGTTGACTGGGACATTAAACCTCAAATGAAACAAACAAAACAATGGATGAGTTGTCAGCAGTCTGATCTGGTCCTGCACTGTTTGTCTCTGACCCGTTTTGGGATTCCCTGGATCTTCATGTGGTGGAGTGGTGGGGGGAAGGGGTTTGATTCGCAGCTTAAACTTGAACAGGTAACCAGCAGACAAAAGCAGGTGTGGCTTAGTCTTGGTGGGCTGACTACATATAGGAGCCATAAAACTTAGGAGCGATAAAACTTAGCAAGTTTCCCAAAGGCTTAGTGAGCTCCAAAGAAACAAAAAAATAAATCCAAAATATGGAAATGCTTGGCATCATACCAGATTTTCCAGTGCACTACATAACAGTCAGTTTTTGTAATTTTGTCATACAGAGCTCTAATTGTTCTTCAGACTTTTTTCACCTCCTTAGCATGAAATAGTCAATCTGTATGTTGATGAATGATATGATTTGAATGAGTGAAAATGATAATGCAGTAGAGCCTTGATTGTTTATTTGTTGTACCCCATGGTTCAAATCATTTAGAATCCGGTCATTTCTGGTGTTTTCTACATCTACGTGAAAGTCTAAATACCATTCGACTGACACAACAACGTCATATATAGTGAATTGATTTTTGGATTTTCTTCTGAAGACTGTTTGTTTTATTTTTAGTTTTTGCATATTAAAGATGTTTTAAATAAAAAAAAAAGATTATGGTTTTCATTTGTGATTATGAATCAAAGAATACTGCAAACTGAATTTTAGGCATAATCTTGAAGTATTAAAGGCTGGATTGAAAAAAAAAAACTTGGTCTGCCTGGCCTTTCTTTTATCCATTTTTATTTATTTTTTTTACTGAAAAAAAGATATAGTAATATTAGTTTTAGGCCTTCTTTAATTTTGACATTTTGGCAAGTTTAATGTGGAAGGTTTTATGTTTTTTGGATGTGTGAGTTTGATGTTCATTGCACCTACAAAATGAAATGGTAGGTCTGTTAATTGATTATAAATATTATTGTCTTGGATGAATTCATTTCAGATTATGAGATACCTAGCATTACTGTAGTTAATTTTCCTGGGGCAGAATCCATAGTCGGAGAGAGGTCTGATTTATGAGCTGCATAAAAAAGAAGAAAAAAAAAGATATAGGGGGTCTTACATGAATGTCCATGTATTATAGAATTTATTAAACAAGTTGAGGAAAAGGGATGAAATGCGAGGCTCTGCCAAGCATTTTATCGCTTTTCTTCAAAGAGTTTAATAAATTCAATAGTATAGGAGCATGAATGCAAGATTCTTTTTATCATATGACATTTAAAACGCATTTTATTCATGATTGTTTAACAAAAATGTCAATATTCCACCATTAGTAAACGCAACGTCGTTAAAAATGTCGAACATGTAATGTTAAAGGGCTATTATCTAACTAATTTACATATTTAATCCACTAGTGGAGTATCAAATTTATTACATGACATTATTGCATTCTCAAAGGCGATGTCATAGGATAAAAAAGCTTATATGTGAAACAGACATCTGAATTTGCAAACCAATGAAATATATTTAGTATATATATTTATATATTTTAAATAGTTTACTTTTGCAACAAATTTGGCCTGGTTGCCTGAGGTATTATTAGTGTAACAAGCTTGTTACTGGTCAAAATGTTAACGGTTCTAGTAAGTAGAATAGAATGTTTCATACAATGGTATTTTTGCTGGAAAAATGTGATTTGCAAAAGCTACTTACATTTTTTCAGTAAAAATATTACCCCATACATGATCAAAATTTTAATGATATGCTGATGAAAGATGGCAGCACCTAATGCAGGTTTTTCTCCACTGTTCAGTATTGCCTCTAGAGGTAAGTGAAGGCTAGAGTAATGCCCAACCTAATATCAAACATACTTAGCACCCATTTTTTTTCTGTATTATGTGTAGGGAGGAATGTACATATTACAGCTATTTGACAACTATGCGGCCACCTACTCCCTTCTTGTGATTGGCCTGGTTGAATCACTTGCCCTATCATGGGTATACGGTGAGTTTCTGAGTGATAACGAGATGAAGGTGAGCATCTCGTAGGGGGTGGGGTTTGTCACAGACAAATTATTGTACTAAAATTTTCTCTTTGATTTAGGTCATTAGCAGCATGACAAGTACATGTACAGGGTGTTTAGGCAATACAAATGCTGC
The DNA here is from genome assembly GCA_963580285.1 of Lucinisca nassula. NCBI lineage: Eukaryota > Metazoa > Mollusca > Bivalvia > Lucinida > Lucinidae > Lucinisca > Lucinisca nassula. The sequence goes on from OY757019.1 coordinate 47,807,276, forward strand.
TGACTGTGACAAGTAACAATATTCCAAAATCTGGTTATCTGGCCTTGGGTCAGCAGGCTTTTAAACCCTGTATCTGCTTAATTAACCTTTTTTTTCTTATCCCATAGTCACAGAAATGTTTTTAATGCATGGCTGCTGGATGTGTCTCTTTAGAGACCAGGAACAGAATTTACTTTGCTGTGTACCGTATTTACCCTAAGTATTTGGACACCCCAATGTCTTATCCTTCTGGTTCTAAAATTTTAACAAGTACAATATACCACCCGATTTTGTGTCTAAATATAGCTGGATGAGTGGCAAACAGAGTAGACCCTGATAAGATGCAGCATTCTGTGTGTCTCATCTGGCGCTACACTGCTCACGCCTGTCTGTCCGAATACATACCGTAAATGCGGTAGTTTAGTTGAATTTAATTGGGCAGTTTTTTGTTTACTGAAGTATACATGGTGATTGAAATCTATTCAAGGATGGCTGTTAAGTACAACATACAAAACAGCGGGTGCTTGTATGTTTTATGTTTACCTTTGAAGCACCACACTGTATTACAGATCAGACAGCATCCTAGATTTTTTTTTCTTAGAAAATCAGGCTTGACATTTCATGTGAATCTTCTAAAGTTGTGGCATATTGAAAACAGACAACAAAAACTCTGTAGAAGTTATAATAGTGGCAACGTATCCTTCAACAAATACTCACCTACCCTTGATAGTGTCCTACCCTTGATTATTCCAGCAGCAGTCAAGGGCATTCCTTTGTATTATTTTTTGTGCCTTTGATATGGTGCAGCAGGGATTTGAACCCACAACCTCCCAACTCAAGCCCTAACACTGGATTATCTAGGCCAATGCAAGCAGACAATTAACATGAAATGTCAAGCCTTATTTCTAAAAATATATATATATTTTTGAAAATGAACAGCACACCACAACCACTTTATAAGACTATTTGTTCCAAAAATGTATAGATTATATAGAAAAATGACCATTAAATGGTCATTTTTCTATATAATCTGTACATTTTTGTTTGCCCCAAGAAATGTGTTATGAAGAGGTTGTGTTGTATGTCAAAACTTCGATTTCAGTGTTTAATTCAAAATGTTAATCATAGAATGGCTAAACTTTTCCTGACGAAAGGGCTTTCTTACTGTTTATTTGTTTTGACAGGTTCAGAAGCATTCCAGACTGTCTTATATACAGGCGTCTTGGGTGCTGTCATTGGAACTCCTGCTTCGTATAATTTGTTCTGTAAACTGTAAGAGAGTCAAACCGAGTCAGACTTGATAGCAAAGTCTATTAATAGTTTCTGGTGCACCGCAACCTCTTTTAGACTCCTGTTACTTCAATCTATATTAAAAACAGTGTTACATAAACAACTGTGTTGTATCTAAACAGAAAAGTTCTGGTTGTGACCTGTCAGGGAAAAAAGGACTTTCCGGGTGTCTGAAAATGCTAACATTCCAATCAGGAAAAATACAAGCATTGTTCAGACTGTGTACGGAATTTGAAACAGTTAGATTGAAGTTATGTGGCAATAGGAAATGAAGCCCCTCATTTGTATAAAAAGGCTATGTCAAGTTTCTAAAATTTTGGTTTCGTAAGAATGCATAAAGTATACCAAAATGTTGGCAAAGACTCAAATTTTCCAGATCTGTTTTCTCTTGATAATTGGCGTAGCAGCTGCCAAGATATTTAAGATTACATGGAGAATAATTTGGATAAATTACTGATATGCAAACTAGTTCTATTGAACATTTGATTATCATGGCATATAACTCTTTTTAAAAACTGATTTTTTTAGAACTAGAGACTATATCCTTTTAAATGGTTGCATCTAAGAGAGTATATCTCTGTTATTTCTTTTTAAAATATTTCCTTGTGCTTTATGGAAATTAGATGGCTTGATTTGCTTGTGCCTTTTTATGCAAATTAGATGGCTCGAATATTTTTGCCACATGAATTCAGTTCAGTCTCTCACATTCCCAACAAAATGATACTGAAAGGTGTTTGTATCTTGTTTAGTTTAAAAGTGAGCATTTTCTGACACCCAGATAGCCTTTTTCCTGATGGCCACATGCAGGTATAGATAAATGATCATAAATGGTCAGGCTTCTTTATTATCCAGCCTTCAATGGTGCTTTTTGACAAATCCATTTTGGTGCCTTTAGACAGTTTCATGGCAAAAATATAAAAACATTGCTATAATTAACAGTGCATATGAAGAGGTTGGTGTGTGAAAGCATTATTTAGATAGTTTTTATATCGTATTCATTAACTGGAACATCAGAAAAATTCAGCCACAGCAAAGTCATTAGTAAAATAGAGTAGAATTTCAGTAATTCAAACTCATACTTAATAAAAATACTCAACAATTCAAACTGATTTAGAAGTCTGAGTTGCATCAAAAACATATATTTCAATCCTCTATGTCTTGATTCAGATAAAAATAGCCTGGGTCCAGTTGTTAAAACTAGTTTTTGTTTTTAGGTAATATATCAATAAAACATTGATAATTTAATTGGAAAGTATGCCAAATTTTTTGGTAGACAAATTTGAGCACCTTTTCAGATTTTTTTTTCAGTAAAATTACTAGAATATTAGATGTATCTGCTAGAAGAGTACACAGCAAAAGCTGCTCTTACTTTTATCTGCGAAATCGTTTGATAGTATATGTGCCATAATTATGATAAATGTTTTCACTATACATTATCTAATGACATTGTAAGTTTTTACAACTGGCCCCTGAAAGTTAACCCTTGACCTGCTGAATATTTAAATATGCCACACCCACTACCGTTTATCAACCAATCAGATTACTTGATGCAAATTATTGCGACAAATTCATAACTGAATGACAAACAATGAAGATCCTGATCAGAAGCCATCTGATCTGGACTACACTGTTTGCAAAGATAGGGGTTGTCGTGAACAGCAAGATAAGGGTTAAATGATAAAGTTTCTATTGTATTAAAATTTAGAAGCAACCTTCGATTGGGTTTGGAGATCTGTTTTTCTCATATTCAAGATTTTACTACACTTTTTGCATATCTATTCTACTCATTTAGACATATCATATTACACAAAATATCTAAATGTATGCTTCTAAGATTCGACTTGTGCTTGATTTGCTTACAGTTTACATAATAATTGGTTCTTTAAACATGTGATTTCTTCTTCAACTGTGACATTTGATTGTTACACATGTGTTAAGTCAGTGTTTTCTGTATCTTTCCGGCAAATGCAAGTTTGAACTTAAACTACATGTATATGTTTATCCCTTACCAGCTTGGAATATTGTATCTGACTTGTTCAGGCAATATAAAACATTTTTTCTAATGCACTTTGAATGTTATATGGTAACCCTGTTGGATAATGTCCAAAATTTGCAACAGTGTACAGTAAAATTCCTAAATTAAGACCACCTTTGGGACTGTTAAAAAGTGGTCTTTAAGACCATTTTTGAACAGTCCCAAAGGTGGTCTCCAACAAGAGCAGATTGGATATAGAAAACACTAAGAAAATGTACCTAAAACGTTCTGCATATGCTTTTAAAAGCATAATTAGTCTCAATTTTAGAATGTATTACGATGCAGTCCGGTAACATTGCGCACATAAGGTTTTGATACCTTCGTATGCCTTTGTTAAAGCCACCCTTCAAACAATCACAATCAGAACGATTGAAGCACTTCCTTATCTGCTTGCTGCAATAGAAATTTGCCTCTGAATTTTTAATTGGCGGGAGATATAATTCTATGAAAAGGGATACCGCTTGAAATTTGATTACCAATTTTGTCGCCCAACATTGCGCACAATAAGTGTTTTGTGCTGGTTGAACACGAACGTTGACTGTAACAAGTTGTTCATTAGATATTATGCAATGTTGTTATATGCAGTAAATTTAGATACAAAACATTTGTCCTTTTGCCTATTTTTAAACTCAGTCATGGGTTTGGAAATTTTCGGTCTTTTAGTATTTTGGCAAATTTGAAAAATTCCGCGAAAGTGTCACATCTGCACGTGCAACCCCATGTTTTCAAGGTTAAGTTAAAACTTAATGCAGATGCACAGGTAGTGGTGGTAGAAATTGTGAGGTTTAAAGTTATTGGAAATATGAATGCAGGTTGCGCAAAGTAAACGGCCGCGCAATGTTACCGGACTCGACTGTAATAGCGGAATTTCACTGTATTCTGTGGTTAAACTGTCTGAAAAAAATGACAGAAGCATACAGCAGTGTTTTTCACAGGCTGGTGTTTGTTTATAGACAGCTGACATTTCTAATTTTTGATTATTTTTATTTTCCAAATGTAGATTTTTTCCATAAGGGAATAATAATAACCAACCACTTGTTTTACTTCAACTCTTTACCAAATTTTCGAGGGTCTCCCCTGTTCATCGGGGTTATATGGATACCACACTCTTCATTTTACATATTGGAAAGTCATGTAAAATGTAGTGTGGTGTCCATATAACCCTGATGATGAGGGTAGACCGTCGAAAATTTGGTAAAAAGTTGAAGTAAAACAAGTGTTTTTTTTTTTTCAGACCTAGATCAGATGCAAAAACAGTGTCTGATCAGGGTCTTCATTGTTTGCAGAAAATTCAGCCTTTTTCTTAACTGCTATAAATAACATGGTAGTTTTGCTCGCATTTGCCAAGGTAAAAGGTAACATTGATTTTATTTAAATTAATTTAAATTGTTTAAGTCCTTTCAGGTGTTTATACCCTTAGGATTAGTTTAGCCATTAGTTAGGTTGGAAAAGTTTTTTATTATTTTTTTTTATTTTTCACCATGTATACTTCAAAGCAAACTACGAATTGTTTAACAAATGGCAGACATACAAGCCATTCTTTCATTTTTACACAGTAAAATTCTGTACAGCTTTAGTGTACAACAGTATAATTTTTATTTCATGATTATATCTAACCATGTGTTTACACATATATATTACTAACAAACTTTTTTTTTTCGTGCCAAAAACAAACCAACAACAACAAAATTGTTTTAAAATTTAGTAATTTGAATTAAAATTTTATCTCCATTGATTTTCCACTACATGTCTGCCAAATGGTAATAGTCATGACAACTGATAATAAGTAAGCACCATTATCTTAAACTTCTCTGCTTTGCTAGAAATTTTATGACATATTTTCTTTGTCGTTTAGGTGGTGAACGCTTCTTGAAAGATATTGAGTCAATGTTGGGCTACCGACCTAGAAAATTTTGGGTTTACAGCTGGAAATTCATTGCTCCATTTGCTTTGCTGGTAAGTTTACTTTGTTTTTTTTTTATCAGTTTTTTTGTTGTTCGACTTAAAGATACTAAGCACTGTAGCTTTACCTTACTGATGTCCATGTGAGTATCACTGATTCATAGCTCTGTAGAGAAATCTGCCTGTAAACAATGACTCTGCTTATGTGCTAGGACATTTGCATGCAGTTTCTGATCAGGATCTACACAGGAATTTAACCTTTTTGTACCAAATGCAATCTTACTCCTTATATATAGCAGGAGTCCTTTTCAAAGTTTAGGGGTGACAGGTTGTGTTATCTTTAAATTTATCTGGAAATAGCTGATCTATCACTACTGGACACAGTACCATTAAAATCCTGTTAATTATTCTCATAAAAACATACCATTAAAATCCAATGATAATGGTTCTTTTAATGTCCAATTTTAACAGGGGCAGACACCAAAAAAAGGTTAAAAATCTGTTAAAATGGTCATCAAAATACCATTAAATCAGACCCATTAATTCAGTATTAATGGCAATTATTTAGGCACTAAAACTATTAAAAAATATATTAATAGTCCTTTTAATGCCCATTGATATAAGTTTTTTCATGGCCATGACAAAAATGGCCATTAATAGGATCATTATTAATGGATTTTTTTATAGCCATTAATTTTTATTGGCCATTACTCCAGAAATTTAACAAAATATAATTGCCATTAAAATCTGAAAAAGTGCATTGCATTCATTATTAAATGGCCATAGAATCAATGTCCATTTTTTTGGATAAGGGAAAATTAATGGCCATTAAAATGAGAGGGATTAAAGGGCATCAAAACTGGCAAAAATGTACAACAAGCATACCAAAAATGTAATATCCATTGTTGGTACTTCTGGGGTGATATTAATGGTCATTAAATATGTCATATGTAAATAATTGTTCTGTCACGGTTTATTTTTATTATGGTTTGTCTTTGAGTGTTTGTATCGCTAATATTATGTTGTTTAGGATAGCCGATTGGCCATTTAGTGGGAAAGTAACTGTCCTTTTGGCTTTCTGCTGTTGATGTTTCCATTAGGGTCTGTTGTTTCATTTTTATGTTTCTTTCCCTTTGGCGTCACGGATGGGAGCTGTGGGTTAATTGTATCGATTCCTGATCATTGCCTTTACTTCTATTTTTAATGGTATTTCATTGGCCATGAAATTAAATATATTAGTGGCCATTGAATGACCATCATGGTAAAATAGTAGCCAATAATTTTGGATGGCAGTATCAATTACAATACTAAGAATCTAAAATGCAAAAGCATCAATGAATGACAGGGAAATTGACTGGCTCTGAATGCTTTCATCCTGCAATATTGAGTGTATATAATGTATAATGTCTGTGTCCCCTCGTGGGATTAAGGTGAAACTGGAAAAAATGCATTACACGGATACGGGGATAACTGGAAGCCCCCTGTGCATGTAGATATCCCCTGCTTAGGTGAAAGTCCCCCTACTCTAATTACATGATTACTGTGTAGGCTTTCATCCTGTAAATCTGGAGTGTATATGATATACTCTGTCTAATATCCCCCATGGTGTTTAAGACATACTGGAAGAAAGAAAGAAGTCATGTCCGAATCAAAGCACACTTCAGTTGTCTAAATTTCAAAATGGTAAAAATATTTGATAAGGCAATTATTTCAGTAATTAAGTTTCACTAAAATAAGTTACTTCTAAGGGTGCTGTTAACTGTCACAGAGATCTAAAATTTACGCTGATTTAACCTACAATTTCTTATTTTCCCAAGCAAAATAGCACATCTTTTCAAATTTTGAGAACTTAGAAAGTCTATTGACATAGTAGTCATGTCAAGTGCTATTTATTTTCGGGCATGCACTGTACAACCATGGTAGAACTGATTGTGTTGTAGTTTAAAAACACTTCAACCCTTATGTGATTTTTGTGCCGTCTCCCAGATAAAGGAAGAAAAGAAACAGAAGAGATGAAATTGGGAGACAATGGAGAAAGAAATAAATTATTGAAATGGTAGAAACTGAAGAAATAACAATATTTGCCCTGCCCAGCACCCTTACCTGCTGTAAGAACAACAGACCTTGCTCAACTGTTAGCCAATCTCAGTTGGATGCCAAATTGATGCAAGAAACACGACACCTTAGCCTCACCCATCCTCCTCAACTATGGCAGTAACCCTCACAGCCCTGATCTTTTTGCATTTATATAAATTTATAAAAAAATGAAAATGACAGTTATAGAACAGGCACAAATTAAAGATAATCGGTCAGTGAAATATGCTTGTTAAATTAGTGGCCATTACATAATCAAATGATATCATAAATTGCCATTGTTGTAAATTTAACTGTCATAGTATTCTAAAACAGGTTTTTAATGCCTAGTGAAATAAGGTTAATATTTTATGGACAAATTAATGGCCATGAAAATGTCAACACATCTGAAATAAACATTTTGATGTGAATAGTTTGTGGCTAATATATTTAATGACCATTAAAAATGAAAAATCTAATTCATTGTCTTTTAATGGACATGAAAATATAGTTGATGGCCAGCGATAGAGACATAGAGTTTTGATGGCCATCATTTTTCTGTAATGGTCATTAAATCTGTGATGCAATAAAACATCACAAACCAATAATAATGGGCCATTACTTTTTTAATGGTCATTAAATTTTAATGGGCAATAAAATTAATTGCAATTTAATGTTCAGACTTGCTTTTAATGACCATTTCCACTAAATAAATGGCCATTCATATGGACATTAATGGCTTTAGCTGGAAAACCATTAATTTTTGCAAACAAAAAATAATGGATGGCTTTAACAGGAATGTAAATATTAGTAAGATTTCAGCTGGATTTTAACATATTTTAATTGTTTTTATGTGCAGTAGTGTATTTGCAAACAGTGTAGGCCCTGATCAAATTCCACATCTGTGGCGTCTGATCTGTGCCTGCACTTTTTTCCAGGGTACCCATTTTGAGGTTTCTTGGACAACAAGGGTTAAGAGTTGAACAAAACAACCTAATTCAACATTCTTGCATAAATACCTATGTGCATGGCTGTTTGAAGCCATTGTCAAATGGACAGAAAACCATGCTTTAACAACAAAAACCTTGTTCAAATCATGAAATTTGCATGCTGTTTGAACATGGATTTTGAACTTTCGATGTTACACGATGGACCTTGCTTTGGTTACGTTACGTTGAGAAACATAACGTTATCGCCCTGAATGTAGCATTTTAGAGTTCTATGATGAGTCAAAGGGTTACTTGACAACTGATTTGAAGAGTTTTTATGGAGCTTTTGGGCATTTTTGTCAAAATTTGTCATTGGAATAGTAAGTTATGCAAGAACAACAAACACAGTTATTCCTTGTCACAGCTCAGAGACAATCAACTCCCCAGTGCCGACAGTGCTTTTATTAACCTTTGTCCTGCTGAATAAATTACTTTTGCCACACACATGTCAGAAATCAACCAATCAAATTACTTATAATATATTCTTTCAAATTTTCAAGAATGCCAAACAGTGTAGATTCTGATCAGATGGCTTCTTCAGAAGCCATCTGATCTGGATCTACACTGTTTGCAAAGGTAGTGGTTATTGTGTTGAGCAGGATAAGAGTTAAGATCTATCTTAGGTCTTCACTTTTTGGTTAATTGTTTGTCAATTGACCCAAAGTTATCAATGAATTGGAATTAAACTGCTGATTCCATACCAATCAAGTTAAATAGGGTAAATAGCGTTTGTATGAACTGTAGGTAAAGGTTATTTTTAGCTGCATTGTCTTTTCCCATTTACACAAAACTTCTTCTGTGGTTGTATGCTCACTGGGTCGGTATGCATGCTGAATTTTTTTTCTTCTAACGTGCACCTTTTAGCTTGCCGGGGTGATGTTGGAGTTTGTGTGTGTGAGATGTGAGTGTGGGATAATGTGTGTGTGTGGGGGGGGGGGGGGGGGGGGAGGGTGTGGCTCTATGCACTGAAATATTTATTTAATGAACACAAAATATCAGACAAGGTAGTCAAAGGAAAAAACAATTACCAGTACAAAATAGTTGCTGCTCACAGTTTTAAATTATATTTCATGTGGCATTGTGCACTGAAACATTTATTTAATGAACACATAATATCAGGCAAGTTGATCAAAGGTCAAAATAATTACCAGTACAAAATAGTTAGTGCTTTTAGTTATATTTCATGACACTTTAAATTAGTTAGTGAAAGTGGCAAAGTTTTCCACTGCAATATTATCCTTTAGCCAAACCCACCAGACATAGCTGAGCAGACATTTTCAAATATGTTTTCATATTTTTCAGAGAAAGTAATTTTTGACATTTCATTTCAATTCTCATACAGTAATCATCCAAAGTATTGGGACGGATGGGCCAAAGCAAACAGTGGAGACCCAGATCAAACTGAAGGAGTGGTCTGATCAGGCACTTTTTGGACTGCTTGTTGGATCATGAAACAAATTTGTTGAAAAATAGAAGTGAAGGCAATGATCAGGAATCAATACAATTAACCCACAGCTCCCATCAGAGACACCAAGGGAAAGAAACACAAACATGAAACAACTAGATCCCAACAGAGACATCACTAGCGGAAAGCCAAAAGGACAGTTTCTTTCACACAAAATGCCCAATTGGCTATCCAAAGCAAAATAATATAAGTGATATACACACTCAAAGACAAGCCGTAACAAAAATAAACCAAGACCGCCTTTGAACGGTCAGTGAAACGAATCCCACTGGGGGGCTTTAATCGATTTTACATGGCCACAATCCTTAGGAGAATTACACAAACTTTAGGAGAATGACAGGAATTCCTTAAGGTGTCCCAAGTATTAGGATTTTTACTGTAATTGTGAGGCTGTATTAACCCTTATCTTGCTGAATATTCATTTAAGCTACACCCATTTCTGTCTATCAACCAATCAAATTACTTGATGTAATTTATTCCTACAAATTCATAAATTGAATGTCAAACAGTGTAGATCCTGATCAGATGGCTTCTTCAGAAGCCATCTGATGTGGATCTACACTGTTTCCAAAGATAGGGGTTGTCGTGAACAGCATGATAAGAGTTAACCCTGAAGATGCCAGTCAAAACAGCTGTTGTCAGTTTCGTCGTCTGCTGGGTACTTTAAAAGCCATTGTTGCAAACAATGTGGACCCAGATCAGGCAGCTTCTCTAGGAGCAGTGTGATCAGTGTCCACACTGTTTGCCTGTATACAAAATATGTTTGAAAAGTTTGCAAGAAGATACAGCAGACGACATTTGCAGGCAACATTTTAGGATGTTTTTCTAAGCTTGAGGGTTTACAGAGAAAATAGGGCTTGACAGTTTATGTGATTCTTCTGCTAAAATAAGGCCATATTCACATCACCTGCTGGTATTTTAAAAGCGATTGTTGCAAACAATGTGGACCCAGATCACACCTCCTCCAGGAACAGTCTGATCAGGGTCCACACTGTTCACCTGTGTGCAAAAATATGTTTGAAAAGTTTGCAAGAAGATTCAGCAGACGACATAAACAGACAATATTTTAGGATGTAATTTTTCTCAGCAGCTTAAGGGTTTACATAGATAATAAAGCCTAGAAGCTTGACATGCTGTATGTACTCATTAGAATCGCCTCATTGAAAAATTCCTTAGGTACTCAAAAACAAGTTCGACTCAGCCATAATAAAAGAACTCTCAGTGTTCGAGCCATCAACGTTCTACTGTATATCTTAAATTTCAAGACCCAGGCTAGTCTGTGTCCCTGAGCTGGTTGGTTTGTGCCTTTCCAGGTTGCAAACCCCAAAGACTGGTTTTCTCATGATATGGTTCATAAGAAGTTGGGTTTTCAAGGGTGTTCATTACATGAACTTGCTAACAAAATGTGATGACTTTAACCCGTAAAATACCAATCACAACAATTGTCGTCTGCTTGTTACTTTACAGTCATTGTTACAAACAGTGTGGACCCAGATCATTGGAGCAGTCTGATCATGGTGTACACTGCTTGTATGCATAATTATGTTTCAAATGTTTGCCAGAAGAAGCAGCAGACAACATCAGCAGACAACATTTTCGGATGCAGTTTTTCTTGGTATCTAAAGGGAAATGGCTACACCAGGGGAAGCAACTCCTGCTAAAGTACAGTAGAACTTTGATGGCTCAAACACTGATGGCTCGTTTACCATGGTTGAGTCAAACCCATTTTTGAGTCTCTAGGGTATTCCTCTACATAAGAAATAGTTTGTGATAATTAAGGAGATTTTCAATTTTTATCTTGCAAATGTATGCTGTGTTTACTCATTAGAATCGCCTCATCATAGAAATCCCTCGATGAGGCGATTCTGATGAGTGTTACCCTGCTATGCCTATTGGCAGTAACCCTCAGTGGATCCAACTACTCCTGTCTCAGATTTTCATGGTTCCAAAGGTGTTTGAGCCATTGAAGTTTGACTGTATTTGTCTCCCATGTCAATAGGGGTCTTCTCTTAAAGAAAAGAATTTGCTCCTAAAGAGTAGACCCATTTTTCCACAAGACAGAGTCAATAGAAAAACGAACAGGAAGTCCTGAAAGTTATGTGCCTTTAAAAAATGGTAGAAAAAGCTGTCAGGTGTATCCCTTAAGGGTTAAGTGACGTCGGCTACATTTCTCATGTGAAAATTGGAAAATTATTAAAACCTCATAAGACCTCTGATTGAAATCTCTACTTTGAATGTAATTAGTAATATAGGTTAAAAATAAGGCAGGTGAGATTGATTTTCCAGGGGGCTTGACAATTGAATGATATCAGCTCTGTATTTCATGTACCGAATGGCCTGCACATAACATGTGGTGACAGGTGTGAACACTTGAAGTGCCCAGCAATTTGTAGTAGAAGACATTCTTAGTTTCTGTATTAATGTAATTTTCGGAGGTAATATGACTTGATGGTTCATAGTGTGAAAAAAAGAAATAAAATTATAACAAAACCAAAAATGTTAGAATATCATCTGTCGCCCCCACCATTCAGGGCTTGAAGAAATGGTGCTGCACGATGCTTCCATGCAGAGCTGAAACCGACCACGCACATGCGTACTGGTAAACCACTTAGAGGCTCTATGCCTGCCCAGGCAAATGGTGCGAGTCAGTCCATCCATGCATTTAAATCCTTTTGGTCTCATTGGGCAACAGGGCTTGAGATGTCATTTCATCTCAGTTTCAGGTAAAAGTCCCACATAAATGGAAGCAATATCTCCAAAATGACCTAAATAGTGTTGATGGGGACGTTAAACCCCAAATTTATCAATCAATCAATCATCTGCTATACTATTTTGCATGCTATTTAATCCTTTCAAGCCTGCAGATATAGAGCTTGTGCCGTGATGTCACATGTGCCGTGTCACAGGTGCTGTGTCAGTGGTGCCGTAACATCATGGGACAGGTATACGTCAAGTTAACTATATTAGTGCGGGATTATAAGTACGTAACTTCAAAGGAGATAAATAATTAAAATCTGAAATATACATATTTAGATGCAAAGATGATTAAATTTCTGTCAAATATTGAAAGGAAGAGCTATAACAGTTAAGTCTGCTAGACTGTTGGCCATTTTATCTAGATAAATACGAAGATAAATGATGATTTTATTCCAGTATTTTGGAAACACCATTGTCAAATTACGTAAAATTCGCTTACATAATCAGAACATCGAGTGTATAGAAAATACATTTTAAAGATGGATCACAAAATGAATATATTTTATAGAAAAATGAGAATAAATGGTAATTTTTCTGTACAGTTTATTCATTTTTGTTTTGATGTAACACAATTGTTTATGTGACTTTGTTTCTGTTTTGGGCCTCAACAGTAATGATAACCCTTATCTTGCTGTTCACAACAACCCCTATCTTTGCAAACAGTGTAGATCCAGATCAGATGGCTTCTGAAGCCATCGGATCAGGATCTACACTGTTTGACATTCAATTTATGAATTTGTAGGAATAAATTACATCAAGTAATCTGTTTGGTTCAAAGTCAGAAATGGGTGTGTCTAAAATGAATATTCAGCAAGATAAGGGTTAAAGGTAGTTGTGATCATCGTCTAAGTCCTCAAGCCATAGTCCAAACTTATAAATCTGTGAAAGTATGATAAATCAGAATGCACAGACCAAAAGACATGGACCCGAAATAGAAATGTGTATGGGTGTAATCAGGCGTCCAGAGATAGTAAGCATTACTTGGTAAGCAAGCTTCGCCCACCATCCCTACCGGCCTGAATGAAGAAAATACAGGGAGAAGGGTATATCCCAGATTTTTATCTCCGATATGCCTCCTGGTATAACACTTATAGTAACTCTACATGACTCGAAGTACCGCTGTCTCGAACAAATTTGCATGGTCTCAAAGGGGTTCGAGCAATCAAAGTTTGACTGTATACCCTAAGTATTCAGACAATTCAATGCCCTACCAAACTGGTTTTAAAATTTGAAGGAATATAACTTACTGCCCGATGTTGTGTCAAAACAGCTGCATGAGTGACAGTATCCAAAATACCACATTTACCCTAAATATTTGGACACTGCAACTCCTAACCATACTTGTTCTAAAATTTGGACGAATACAATTTACTGCCTGATGTTGTGCCTAAAAGAAGCTGCATTAGTGATAAACAGTGTAGACCCTGGTGAGATGCCACATTCTGTGGCATTTCATCTGGGTCTGCACTGTTTGCTTAGGCTTGTCTGTCTGAATACGATACACTATATGTTCACAGACATCTTGGTTGAAAATAAGGGCAAACCAAAAAAATAATTGCATAATGGTCTGAAGTTAAGTACATAAAAATCACTGGTAAATTGGTTCAAATTCTCTGTCAGTGTGTTTTAGCTTGGCATTTACATGGCAGCAATATTTGTGTCATGATTTGATGAGTCTCCTTCTCATTCTTTAATGCATAAAACTGCCAGCATTATAGTGTGTCAGATAAATATGTTCAGCAACACAAGTGTCTGACTTAAACTTCATTATATATTTTTTTTAGGAGTGGGGTTGTGTTTTGCGGCCCTTTCAAGATTATTTCACTCATATAAAGCCAATCTTTAATCAGAGGTGGGCAAAAACTGGAGTACCCGGAGAAAAACCACCTGACCTTCCGTTGCAGAACTTTGCATCTCACGTGTCCCGAGCCAGGCTCAAACCACACTGGTGAGAGACCTAAGAATTAAAGAGTCCGTGCTCTTATCCACTAGGCCACAGAGGCTTGTAAACCTCACTATATACGAACAAGTGATGGGGTGGTTGGGTGAGGCAAAGTGTGTGTGTGAACTCGGGTTTAACGTCGCTTTCCACAATTTTTCAGTCATATCACGACGGTGTCTGGTTGCGACAGGGAGCTCAATGCTCACTTTTATAGTGCTGCCTCACTGAAGTATCATGTCTCAGACACATTACATGATACCACACCCAGTTACATTATCCTGACACTGGGTCGACCAGTCCTAGCTCTACCCCGTAAATCTGAGTGCCAAGCGAGGAGCAGCTAGTACCATTCTTAACGACTTTGGTATGTCGCGGCCCAGGATCGAACCCGTGACCTCCCGTTCCTCGGAGCGGACACTCTACCAACTGAGCTATCGGGGCCGGTAGGGTGAGGCAAAGGTAACGTGTATCTTGTGTCACTGGGGCATCCAACTGATATTGAATTACAGTTGGGCAAGGCCTGATATCCTTGCAGCGGGTAGAGGTAGATGGGGAGCGTTGTTAATTCTTCTGTCTCTACACTTCCATGGAAGCCTCCGTGGTGTAGTGGTTATGCTACTCGCCTTGTAAACAAGGGGTCACAGGATCGATCCCGGGCTTCTCCAGACTTTCGATGAGTCTTTAAACTGAGGTCCCTTCACCGTATGACCTTAGCTGTTGGTGAGAGGTAAAACACAAACACTCACTCACTCTACACTTCCATAGCTTTTTCTCTTTCTCCTCTGTCCCTCACTTTCATCTCCTCTACTGTCTCTTCTATCTCTTTTGTTGCTTTCTCTGGGAGATGACACAAAATGACCCACCAGGGTTCACATGTCGTTAACCCTTGTCCTGCCTATCCCGGATATGCCTTATTTTCCAAACAATGAAGATCCAGATCAGATGGCTTCTAACGAAGCCATCTGATCAGGATCTACATTGTTTGCCATTCAGATTGTGAATTTGTTGCAATAATTTGCATCAAGTAATCTGATTGGTTGATAATCAGTAGTGGGTGTGGCATATATGAATATTCAGCAGGACAAGGGTTAACACAAAACAATCAACCAATCAAACGTTCAGACAAGTGAGGTTTGCAGGAATAAGCATTTTTTTTCCCCCATGTCTCTGTTCATTAACATTCTTTGAGAAACATGTTGAAAAAAACTTTTGGAACATAAAAACGAAAGTCATATCACCAATTTTCATCTGAAAAGCCATTTCTGTAGCTATGAAATGTAGCATTTTATTGCATTTGGTATGTTATGCAAATGCATCACTGTGCTTAAGTTTGCACTTTTGTTTTCCCAAAGTGCGAATTAACCCATTGTGTGCGGGAACCCCCTAAAGGGGTACTTTGGCAAACAGTGCAGGCCCAGATCAGACGCCGCAGAACGCGGCGTCTGATCAGGGCCTGCACTATTTGCTAATAGAGAATTTTCCATCAGAAACAGAATAAAAATGAAAAAAATAGGCCTGACACCCCTCATATCTGACAAATGGACTTGTCCGACATATAGCAGTGGAAGAGTCCACTAGTATACAATGGGTTAAAGGACAATGCACTTTATAGTGCATGGGATACAGATGGTATAATATAACATAATGGATGGTGCTGAAAATTGATTGGGCTTTTATTATCTTTTATTCTCATAAATGCAACCTGTTTCTGTGCATTGCAATAACATATGCAGACAAGATTAGAGCCGCGACGTATGAAAACGGCCATTCGGGCATTCCTAGGTCATTGTCAGGAAACGGTGTTAAAGTGAAAAAGTGATTACTTTAACATTTTTCAATTAAGAAATGAAATTTATTTTTCTGCAGTTCATGGAAGTATGAACGCAGTGGGCCGCATGCAAAGTAAATGAACCCCTAAGGGGTTCATGTAAACTTTGCTAGCGACCCACTGTCGTTCATACTTTCATGAAAAGCAGAAAAATAAGTTTATTTTTTATATTTACTTTATTTGCCCCTCATCAATGGGCGAAAAAATGCTTGTAGGGCAAACTTTTAAAGCTGAAAAACATTTACACGCTGTTTTTCTACAAAGAGCAGAGCAGCGTTGACGTCATCAACACCTGTAGAGAACAATGGTTTAGAATGACGTCACTTAACGTCACTGAAAATCATGTGATTTGATGTGTTCATGGGCGTATGAAAGCAATTGTTTTCTATAGGTTTACATTAGACTTTACACAGGAAATGTAAATATATAATCTTGCATTTTCAAGTTTGGTTTTATCCTTTCCAGACAAAATTTTTTAAAACAAGATGACGTGTTTTGCACATGCTCAATTGCCACTACGGTATACTGTGGCAAATCTGTGGGGTATCCAATGGTGAGTGGGTGTTTGAGTTTTACGCCCCACCAACAGCTAAGGTCATATGGAGACGGGACCTCGGTTTAAAGACCCATCCAAAAGTCTGGAGAAGCCTGGATCCTGCGACCCCTGGTTTACATAGGGAGTAGCATAACCACTACACCACAGAGGCTTCTAGGTATCCAATGGGATGTCATATTTACCCTCACGATGCCAAACCAAGATGTATCCTTTTTGAAAACTGTATAGATCCAAATCAGCTGGCTTCTCAGAAGCCAGCTGATCTGAATCTATACAGTTTCCATTTTGCTTCTGAAACAATGGTAAAAATTGAAATCATGCAAAAAAAAAAAAAAATGGCTGAAAATCACTGAGCAGTATAGCAAAAGTTAAATATTCGGCATTTGTTGATTTTTTTGGGATTAAATTCCCCCCAAAATTAAAATGCACTATCATAAAACTCCTTAAAGTTCGGACAACTTGAGGACTTAATGTAATTCTCCATTCTTTCTTTCTTTCTACTGATACTGCGTCGGTCACATTTGACCATTACCACAGGTGTACATTACATACACTCCAAGTTTTGCAGGATGAAGGCCTACACAGCAATCATGTAATTACGGTAGGGATCATTAACCTGCACAGGGGATGATTCTCCCTGCACAGGTGGCCTCCAGTTAACGTCCCGATCCGAAGGACGGTGCACTTTATGACATTCATCCCTGCAAATGATGCCAATAGAGCGAGTTTGGACACGGAAATTTTATCGCCGCTGCCGAGGATCGAACCCGGGATCTCTAGCATCAGAGGCAAGTGCACTAACCACTGAGCTATCACACTCCTGCAAGGAGTTTTAAAGATGCAAATGGAATGGCAAACAGTGTAGACCCTGATCAGACTGCTTCTTCAGGAGCAGTCTGGTCTGGGTCTTGGCAAACAGTGTAGACCCTGATCAGACTGCTCCTTCAGACTGCTCCTTCAGGAGCAGTCTGGTCTGGGTCTTCACTTTTTGCTTAGGCCTATCTGTCACAACAACACTTAGGATCATTACGGTACATGTATATTTTCTGTTTCCAGGCTATTCTGATCTTTACCTGGGTTGACTTCAAGCCGACGAAGTATGCCGACGTGACGTTCCCTCTGTGGGCCGATATAATAGGCTGGTTGATATCGTTCACCTCCATCATGGCTATACCCACGGTTATGGTCTGGAAGGTTGTGCAACATCAGAGATCGTACAATGGCAGTATATGGAGTGTAAGTTGTCACTGAGTCTTAGTCTTAACCTGTATACGGGTAAACAAAATATGTAGAATTTGCTTTAACTCATGAGACATGCCGAGAGATGGATAGATTTTCTGTCCACCCTCACACCATGTCAGATTCTTTTTCTTGCATACCTTTCATTTCTGAGCATGGGTTCTAGATAATGCAGTCACATCGTTTGCGGACGTCGGCCATATTGTGATGACAATGGTGTGATGTTTGGTGATGTCACGTAACATGCTGTGACGTCAGCCTTAACGATGGTGCATATGAGGTATTCAACCTGTGCATATCAAACACGTGAGAATATTCAATTTTTTACCCTGTCCCTGGGTAAGAACACTAGGGTAAGAACAGAATTTCTATCTCGGGCTAAATCCACAGATTTCCTTATCTGGTGTGCAAGAATGTCTGTTGTATTATCCTTGTGTTTTTATTCCAAAACTATACCTGTTATTGCATGGTAGATTGTCTAATTCAGAATTAACCTCTACTGAACTGTAGGTATGGGAAAAATAGAGAATATTTGATTTGAGATTGAATTTTATTTCATCTATTGAACACCAAAACCAGTATTTTCACGAGTATGAGTGAAAAAACCAGTTTTGGTGTTCATAAAGGAAATAAAATTTTATCTTAGACTGGAAAAAAAAATTGAATTTTCTGTTTCTTACATGCTTCAAAAAGGCAATATTTAGCTTCACTTACTGTGTCATGCACCAGCGAAGAAAACTAATTTTGTTTCTGGTCTTTTCACGTCAATTTAGTGGTATCCATTCGGTATTATATTGGGCGTTAACTAAAAGTTTGCACCTCAGAAATAACCTGGTATGACATTATTATGAATGGTTACTGAAATAATTGAAAGAGAAGTTTCCTAAAGATGTTTCAGGACTGACCTAACGTGGCATGACAAAATATGCAAGGTCAGTATCGAAAATGACGTCGTTAAAGTCTTCGTGACATGTGAACGTCAATTCTAACACAGTTCATTAATTTTCAATCATCTAACAGTGGAAAAACAAATCATAGAATTAGAGTAGCTCCATTCAGTGAAAAATAAAATTGGTATCAGTCAGTGTTTAAAACAGTGACGATATTGTTTTCGATTTCACTGAGAAATCTCTATATTTCATTGAAAAGCATGTAAGCAATGGTAATTATGCAGCAAATAATTTGTTTGTCTTATAAAACCAGGATAATGGTGAGATAAGATCTACCAAACATTATGTATTCAAATGAAACTGTGTATGAATTTTATAGTCTTCTATCACAATTGGGGATGGCCACGGTAGCTCAGTTGGATTCGTGTCTGACTGGTGATCAGGAGGATGCGCGTTAGATACCTGCCGGAGTCGGCAACATTCTGTCATGGAGATTGTCTCCCTTCTGCTGATTCAAGAAGGGCAGTTGGCAGTTTCTGGCGAAACAATATGCACTGTTCTGGTTAACCACTTACATATAAGCTTGCCCAGGAAAAGTGTGGATAGGTAAACTGACTGGCTAAAAAATGACCTAAAATAGTGTTGACTGGGCCATTAAACTCCAATATAAACAAACAAAAACAAATCTGTCACAGTTGGACTCAGTGACTGTAAAAATCATATCTAAACTCCGTTCAGAAAATCTGAATCATCGATTTTTTTCGTTTCTTCCTTTTAATACTCATTTTAGCCCATACATCACTATGGGAAAGTTGTAGACCTCACCCTCCGCCGATTTCTCCAACAAGTCGTATGCTTCTGCGACAGCCAGGAAAGGCTGTGATTATTTGGAGAAAATTGCAAAACAAAGAAATGAGACCACAGACTAAGTCCATTTGATGATGATTGTCAGGTAAAATAATACATATTCAAATCCATATGATGCACTTTGAAAATAGATATTTAATTACGACATACCTTACATTCGAATGGCTAGATAGAAGCTCACTAGGAACGGGGAGCCACTAGCGCAATGTGCTGTCAACAGTGGTCAAAATGAATTATACCGATATCAGATGTGGTGTCACAGATAATGATTTTCCATGAAGTGATCATGCAAATAAAATATAGACGCCCTTGTAATTTACAAGAGCAGTAACCACTTCTATATATGGTTTAAAGGGGTGTGTCGAACCTGTCAGAATGTCTAAGTCTGTGAACGAAAATTTAGATTTTGCAATTTTCTCCAAATAATCACAGACTTTCCTGGCTGTCGCAGA
This sequence comes from Lucinisca nassula, assembly GCA_963580285.1. Taxonomy (NCBI): domain Eukaryota; kingdom Metazoa; phylum Mollusca; class Bivalvia; order Lucinida; family Lucinidae; genus Lucinisca; species Lucinisca nassula. The sequence continues at coordinate 47,827,540 of OY757019.1, forward strand.
GGCATACAACTTCTTGGAGAAATCGGCGGAGGGTGAGGTCTACAACTTTCCCATAGTGATGTATGGGCTAAAATGAGTATTAAAAGGAAGAAACGAAAAAATTGATGATTCAGATTTTCTGAACGGAGTTTAGTTTTATATTCCATAATGAATATGCGAAATAAGTTTGACATGTAATATTATACTTAACAGAACTATGAGGCATTTAAAAACTTGCATATTTCAGTGTTGTGGGCCTAAGGCCTATACCATTGACTGATATACATTACAACCTTTATATTGTCACGCCTGCTTTAACCTTTACCCTGCTGTAGGGGACAAGCCCTATCTTTGCAAACAGTGTAGATCCAGATCAGATGGCTTCTGAAGAAGCCATCTGATCAGGATCTACACAGTTTGACATTCAGTTTATGAATATGTAGAAATAAGCTGCATCAAGTAATCTGATTGGTTCAAAGTCAGAAATGAGTGTGGCTTAATTGAATATTCAGCAGGTTAAAGGTTAAGCATGGCGCGATATAGGAGTCCGGTTTTCCGTCCATTCGTTCGTCAAGCCGTCAACATTTGCGACCACCCTAACTTTCACCCTAATGTAAGAGTCTATTTCTAGATAACTATAAGAGCTTTATTAATGATACTTGGTACAAGCTTGCATCTAGGAATTGCAACTTCAAGGCAAGCATCCATATCTGACCTTGGCCTATCTTTCATGGTTCACTGGCTTTGTGAATTATTGTGACCACCCTAACTTTCACCCTAATGTAAGAGTCCATTTCTAGAGAACTGTATGAGCTTTATTAATGATACTTGATACAAGCTTGCATCTAGGGATTGCACTTCAATGCAAGCATCCATATCTGACTTTGACCTATATCTCATGGTTCACTGACTTTGTGAATTATTGAGACCACCCTAACTTTCACCCTAATGTAAGAGTCCATTTCTAGAGTACTATAAGAGCTTTATTAATAGTACTTGGTACAAACTTGCATCTAGGAATGGCAACTTCAATGCAAGAATCTATATCTTATCATGACCTACAATTCATGGTTCACTGACTTTGTAATATAGTGCGACCACTCTAACTTTCACCATGTTTTAAGAGTCCATTTTTCGAGATCTAGAAGTTTCATTAATGTTACTTGGTACATGTACAAGCTTGCATCTTGGAGTGACAACTTTTATGCAGGCATCCGTGTTTGACCATGACCTAGATTTCATGGGTTGGTAACTTTTCGCCCCCACAGGCACGACATAGCCTTCAGGGGAATTTTTGTTATAACACCTTGTGTTAAAAGAAACCAGTTTTATAATGAGAAGTGACATACAGTCGAACTTCAATGGCTCGAACACCTTTGGGACCTCGAAAATCTGTTAGAGATAGGGGTAGTTCGAGCCACTGAGGTTACTGTCAAGAGGCATAACAACATACTTTTAGACATCTTTTCGGTGTTCTATAATGAATATGTATGATGTGTGTACTCATTAGAATCGCCTCATCGAGGCGATTCTAATGAGTACACACAGCATACATTTGCCAGATAAAAGACTAAAATCTCCTTAATTATCCCCCACTATTTCTTATGCAGAGGATTTCGCTAGGGGCTCAAGAACGGGTTCGACACATCCATGGTAAATGAGCCATCGGTGTTCGAGCCATCGAAGTTCTACTGTAAATAGTTTGATGTGTACTTTATTGCAGAGTGTGAAGTTCTTGTGTAAATCTGACCCTGACTGGGGACCAGCGAAGAAGGAACACCAGGCTGAACGCAGAGCTCTTGACTACCTGCCAGCCGAGCAGCTGGAATCAACGGTGCCCTTGTATGGAGCGAAAAGCACAGCTGAAGCCGGCATGGCTAGTGACAGCAGAAAAGACATGACCAACGTTTGAAGAGAACGAATAGTTACAGATTAATACACATACAGAGAAAGATGAAGATTAACAACGAAAAGAAGTTTTGGATAAGAAAAAGGATATTGACAGGAAATGGTTTGAATGAAAGTCAAATGTTGTAGAAAAAGGTTATTTTGTTAAGAATGTTACAGTTCAGTTTCTGGAAAAATGTGAAAATAATCTGTAAATATGATTAAAAAAGGTTCAAATCACTCAAACCCACCACACAGCAGAAAGGTTGACTCATAAAAAGAATGAGAGCCTAAAATGGGAAATTGCATTGTTCAATTTTAAGCGTGAATTTAAGGCAATAAATTTTATGCAATATTAAAGATATCTTTAAAATTATAATGCTGAAAACTAAAGCAGTATTACAAGAAAGATCCAAAACTTTTAATATAATTTAAACAGTGGCTGGATGGGTGTTAAAAGGAGTTAGAATAATATTTTTTATACAGAAAAAAGAGAAAGTGCCTTGCCTTGTGATAAACCAAGCTGGGCTAGCAGTGAGCCCAAGGCTCTATAGTAACACCCGAAATAGAAGGTTAGACACCCATAGCTTCAGTTGCGGACTAACAAGGATTACTTAACCCTTGTCCGGCTGAAACAAGATACGCTCTACCTTTGCAAACAGTGAAAATCCAGATCAGATGGCTTCTGGAGAAGCCATCTGATCTGGATCTTCACTGTTTGTCTGTCAGTTGGTGAATTTGAAGGTATAAATAACATCAAGTAATTTGATTGGTTGATACTCAAAAATTGATGTGGCAGAATTAGTTTATTCAACAGAAAGGGGTTAAGGATATAATTTTCCTTATTTTTCATTAGAAACATGTTGTGGGTACTTAAGAGGCAGTTCTAACAAGTATTCCCAATATATGTTTTATTGGAGAATTACGAAAAAAATATCCTTTTATTTATTATCCTCACGACTGCTCTTTTTCTGGAGTAGAGCAATGTGCCTAGAGTCTCCGGTCGAAGACTCAAAGCAACACCAGTGAAATGAGAATAATCCCGTTTTTGGGTCCAGAGTGAAAATTGGTATTTTGGTAAAATATTTGTACAAAATGCAAAAGAAGAGAGAAATTTTGGTTCTGTCTTGAAATGATGGGGGATTATGTTCTTTTGCACATTCTATACGAAAAAGAATGCTAAACATCATTGCATGCATTAAAATTTAAAAGAACTATTTTGAAATTGTAGCTTAAAATGAAGAAAACATAGGATGGGAATTTCCCGGAAATGAATAATTGTATGTACATATATTTGTCTTTACATATGAATAGACCTTGTGATATGGTTTTCTGCTTTGTGTATCATTTGCAATAGATTTGCTCAACTTTTACCGGTAGGTAGGAATGCCTGTTAACAGAACTGTTAGCTAAATGTTTTTTTCTCTTTTTCGGCAACTTTTCTAGTCTTTTTCCGTTGCCCCTTCTTTTCCATTGTTTTACCCTTTCACCCCTGTATTTCTGAAGTGAGCTCTTCTAACTGTCTGATTGGGAATCCAAAAACCGGTGATGCAGTTAGTGTAGATCCTGATGAAATGGCTCATGATGAGCGATCTCATCTGGATCTACTCTGTGCAGGTATCTTTTTTGATCAAAAGAGCTGAAAAGGGTAAATGACATTTTTTCTTGTTTCATTAAGGCCATTAGAATGATTCTAGTACAGTTTTTTCTGTAATATAACAGTTATTATGCTCTAAATTGGCATGTAAATTAATATCAAATGTTGGTGTTAAGAATTTTTGAATAGTTACCGTAACATAGGACCACGAGTGATTTGAGGGTTCGCTTGTCTGCTACATTGCTTGGTCATTAAGATAATGTGACATAGTGCATTATTTCCTATTTCCAGCACTGACAATTTTGTGATGAAAAATTGTGATATATTTTTCTAATTTCTGCTGCAAACTGAGATTGAGGTACTCATTAGAGCCGCCTCTCCGAGGCGGTTCTAATTAGCACCCACAATCTATGTTGTTGAGCAAACACTGAGTGCAGTGCTCATTAGAACCTCCTCTTTCTGACGGTTCTAATGAATACTCACACTCTGTGTTGTTGAGCAAGAGTAAAGTAAAATAAAAAAGTATACCCTTGTGAACCCCACTTTTCTCTATATAAAGTGGGGCTTACAAGGAAAATCATTTCGCAACATGTTTATTTTATGTTGTTTTGACCAGCTTTCTAAAAGCTTTTGTTAGTGCTTTGTTAATCACAGATACGTTTTCAGTACGTCATGATATCTCATTACAATAACACACCTGTATGACATAGTGCATTTTTACACATCTTCAATACAGCCCCCACCCATCGGGCTTGAAGAAATAGATGGGCTGCATGATGCTTCCACCCAGAGCTGAAACTGACCCGCACACGAGTTCTGGTAAACCGCTTAGAGGATCTAAGCCTGCCCAGGCAATGCAGTGCGAGTCGGACCATCCATGCTTAAAAACCTTATTGGTTCCATTGGGCGGCAGGGCTTGAGATGTCATTTCATCTGAATGTTGGGTAAAAGTCCCGCAAAATTGGAAGCAGTGTCTCCAAAATGTCCTTTACAGTGTTGACGGGGATGTTAAACCTCCAATCAAGCAAACAAACAAATACACATCTTCAAAATAGTTACTTACTGATGAAAATCTATGATATTTTTCTTTTTTATACTGCAAACAAAGGTTGTGGGTACTCGTTAGAACCGCCTCACTGAGGTGGTTCTAATGGGTATCCACAACCTATGTCTTGGAGCAGAAATAAGGAAAATAATTATTACCCCCTAAACCCCAGTTTTCTCAATATAAAGTGGGGTTTAGGGGGGTCTTTATTTCACGGACTTGTTAAAGTGATGCTGAAGATAATTTTGCATACATACATGCTTTTACCTTTTAAAACATACACACTCTCATATTTAACATTTTTATTCAGTCCAAAATTGCAGGAAAAACAACAACAAAAAAACAACAACTTTGTTTCAGTTTTCGAATGAAACACTCTTAGTTTTTGATGACCCATAGTACCCGTTGGTAAAACGAACTCAACTCGGGTGACAAAGTTCTGTAGACAATGACACTATTAAAAAGTTATTTTAGTGGTTACTTGATAATAACAAGTGTTTAGTACTGAACTGAAAACTTCTCAAGTATAACAAGCACTGAATATTTTTTGCTGTTATTTTCGGGAAACAAAATTGTGTTATATACAGCAAAAATCGGTATGCTTAAAACTATATTGATAGCTCATTAGAATCACATCAAGTCTGCATCTGTGTCCCGCTAAAAGGCCTTTTGGTTAAAGTTTTTTTTGTGCTCTTGTTGATGCCATTTCCATAGAAAATGTGCTTACAAGCGAGCTATGCTGCCCTGCAACAGCTCTTGTTCTCGTGTATAAATTTTATTTTTGTTATCTAATTGTCGGAATGTCCAAATCTTAGTGCTACTGTAATGAACCGAGTGTGCTGAGTACTTTTATTGTTTTTATTTCACAGCTTTACAGCTGCAGCGCTACCTTTGACGGGGATGAATACACCTTACACGTTTTACCCCTTTTAACAAGGGGGACAACTTTTGGGACTTCCTGTTCGCATTCCTCTATACTGAGCCCCTCTGGAAAAGGGGTCTACTCTTAAAGGAAAGAATTTGCTCCTCAGGAGCAAATTCTTTCCTTAAAGAGTAGACCCCCTTGTCATGGTATGGATGGGAACGAAAATATTTTTCAGACAGTTACCTCCCTTTGAAGGTGTGTCCATTCCCTTTAATATGTCCAAATTTTAGGACAATAATGATACACAGTTACTTGTTAGTGTCTGCTTCTGCTTTTCCTTTAAAAATAATAATAATAATAATAATAATAATTCAATGCCTTTTATTGGACAACATCTTCTAATAGGGCTAGAGTGCTTTACTAGTTTTGCTTGTTTAGCTTTAGGAAAATATACCAAGAAAAAGGTAAAAAAATAAATAAAAAAAATTGTACATATGTAAATAGGTGAGTATGCTTGGACATCGTGTCAACAAACGTTTCTTACATCTGTAAATAGTCTATCCACGGAAATATTTACTCAAGTTTGACATCAATTATCATTAAGAATCTCGTTCACAGTGAATCTCTCTCTTCCTTCCTCTGATTAGTATCAACATTCGTTAAGCTGAACGTTAGCTTCTTTATCCTTAGATTTCTTCAAGAACAAGTCTGATTGACAAATGATTTGAAATATAAATTACCTCCCTTGAACAGTTTTGAGAAAGAAGATAACCAATTTTGAAACAAAAATTAAGCTTTATATATATACAGTTGACTCTCGTTATCTCGACCCCGCTTATCTCGACCCTATCGCTTATGTCCAACCGATTTCTAAGTCCCGTACATTTCCCCTATATATTAATTGTATTTCAACTTCGCATGTGTCGAACTACTGTTAAGTCGACACTTCGGCTATCTCGCCCATCATTTTCAGTCCCTGAATGTATTTTTCACTGTTTTTACTACTGCGTATCTCGAACCAGGATTCTTGACGTAACGAAAAAAAAAAAAAAAAACATGCGTCCAGCCCTTCAATTTTGTAAAAGGCCTTTAGAAAACAATTCATCAATACTCACAATGATGTTAATTATCCAATTTGTCCAGGTGCGTTTGCAATTAAAATAAGCACACACAATATCTTTTCGGCTACTAAGAAAATCATGTGCGTGTAATAAAGACTGACACCGACTGACACACGGTGCTCAACCTTTAATCTTACAACGTCTCGTGTCAATGATTTGCAAGATTTCCGTGATAAAAAGCGGCGTTGTCTTTCTTGCAGAAATGTCAAAAAAGTGACAAAAGTTGTGATAATCTTGGCGTGTTAAAAACGCAGTTGTTCGGAACAATTCACGTGTATCGTTGTTAACCCGTCTGTTTCTTAACCCATGCAAATCCATGTACAAACAGTGTAGAACCAAAAGGGGTGGCTCATAACGAGCTTTCGCGGCAGGACCTAAACTGTTTGCCATAGTGACGGTTAATCAGTTAGAGGGGAGATGAGTCAAACTACTGTATGACTTATATAGCATGTACTGCTCTCCGAAGTAATATAAGCGTTGCATTCAAGGGTGGGAATCAGTCTGTTTAGTATCTAACTATATTTAGCGTATTCGGAAACCCAGATTTGTATGAATTTAAAAGACAACAAAATATGTGAGAAATCTATCAGTTTTGTTTATTTATTAATTTGTTCATGTTCATAAACGCTATACTCTGACAAGCTCCAGTACTTTCATAAACAAGTTTTAAAAACTCAGTAAACCGTTCATGTAAGAATTACCAAGAATACCAAGCATATCACGGCGAACAATGTGTTCTGACATACATATGACGTCACACTTTGGTTATCTCGTACTACGGATAACTCAAACTTTTTATCGGGTCCTGTAAGGTTTGAGATAACAAGAGTCGACTGTAATTTGAATACTCAGTAGATGCTATGGTACTCAAATACTCTTAATTTAGTTTCTTAACGAAACCTAATATTCTGGTAAGTTAACTAGCCACACCTGTACGGGAGATTATCCTGAAACAAACTAAATGTACTTATCCACTAATAATCTTTGTAATTTTAAACACAAGGGTGTCACCTTTTTGTGTAGATTCTTGGAGGGAAAGTTAAGCATGGTTGCTCTTCTCGAAGTTGCAGCCATTTATCTCAAAATCTATTTAAATAAATTAGGCATGCTCTTTATACACGTACTTGATCATGCTTGAAGTGCACCTTACTCAAATGGTCTTTCTGCTGTGCATGAAAAGCAAAGACACGAGCAAGACTGGGCAAAAGCCCAGTCTTGCTAGAGTCTTTGTTGTTCGCATATGACAGATGGTCCTAGAAAAAAAATTTGAGTATTGACTTGGAGTTTCCATGTATGTTTGAGTGATCAGAGACAAGAGATAAGGTAAGTGGCCATTACAAATTAGAAAACTTTATGATTGAACCTATATCAGTGTCTGTTTTCTGATTGGTTTTAATCTGAATCTCATATTTTTTATATAAAACAAATACTTTAAACATCTTTTTGCACAGAATCTCAAGTTAATTCAAGACTATATTTCGATATAATTCACCTATTTTTGTTTTTAATTGTACTCATATCCTGTGTATTTTATTTTCCTTTCCTGAAATTTTCCTTAATTACAAGACACACCTCAGTGTCGATGAAGTTGTACATTAAAAATGGTTCAGATATATTGTAAGCCATCTTGGATTTTGCTTTTATTATGTCAGCCATCTTGGATTTTGCTCTCATGTCAGTCATCTTAGATTTTTCTCCCATTATATATAGTACCTTTCAAGCCGGCTTACTCAAACATAAAATTGTCCACATCAGTATGTTGAAGGTTAATGGATACACCTTCAGGGGAGGCAACTACCTTGCCAGTAGGGGTGTACTCTTAAAGGAAAGAATTTGCTCCTAAGGGCGCACCTTTTGGAAGGGCTCAATTTATAGGAAGTTGAAAATCATGAAAGTAAGGAGGTTTTCTTCCTTACAGAAATGGCAGAAAATCCATTTTGCTCGGTGACTATTCATACTTTTAAATTCCTATATTAAGACCCCCTTTGGGACTGTTCAAAAGTGGCCTTAAAGGCCACTTTTGAACAGTCCCAAAGGTGGTCTCTTATTATAGGAGACATTGGATGTAGGAAGCACAAAGAAAGAATAACTGAAACCTTCACAATGAGCTTTTAAAAGCAGATTTAGTCTTACTTTTAGGTGGTCTTAATTTTTATACTACATTCTTTTAGTCAGTTTCACTAGATAACAATAGTTTTTAACAAGGTTTGAGTAAACTAGCTTGAAAGTAACCTTTCATCTCATAAGTTGTAAATAATGTAAATAGTACATTCACCATTCAGGCAGAGGAAAAAGGAAGTTAAGGTCTACCTTCATAGATGGTGCAGTGTTAGCATTATTTCTCCCCATTCTTCCCATTTATTGAGAAATGTTATACACCCCAGTTTCTTTATAACACTATTGTTAGGGTCCAAAGCAGAAACCGTGTTAGTTAAACAGCCGTGTAAATATCCAAATAAAAATGTATAGATTATATAGAAAAATGACCATTTATGGTCATTTTTCTATATAATCTATACATTTTTGGGATCCATCTTGAAACCGTGTTATATCCAAAACTGTGTTATAATGAACCATGTTATAATGAGGTTGTGGTGTACCAGGGTAACTTGAATCCCTGGTAATGCTGCTTAGCGAACTTTAGATGAAATAAAATGATAAGGGTCTTGTTCTAAATTCTATAAATTTACATATTTTGAGAAAGAATATTTTAAAAAGTGCATTTATTATGTGTGTTTCTTTCTCATTTTTCAATGTTTGACTTTTATTTGGGACTTATAGAAAAAAAAATTTGTATATGCAATATCTGGATGAGGGCTAAGAATTCATAAATTCTAAGATTCACAAATACCTGGGAAAACAAGATTCTTGCCAAAAAAAAAAAAATAGAGAATATTAACCACTTGAAATTACAGCAGTTGTATGCTAACATGTTGGTAGACCATAAATTCCTTTTTATTTTTTCATAACCAGAGAATTTGTACAGGTGAGCATCTGATGGTAATTTTGGAATATGGTTGTATAATTCTCATTTTCTTAATTGCCTCATCGAGGCATTTGGATGAACATTCCATATCTCCAGATAAGGAGGTGTGACAGGAATGAGGGATAATTTTTCTTATTTCTTGTTAGAAACATATATTGTGGATACTTGTTAGAATAGCCTCATTGAGGCTATTCTAACAAGTACCCACAACATATGTTTTCATGAAGGAGTGGGAAAAGACCTCATAAATGGAGCTCCGGCCCACAAAATATGTTCATAAAGGGCTGCTGAAGAAATTGACCAAAAATTACCATCCCGTACTCGGCTGTACAAGTTCTCAACCGACTCAGTTGTGATGCATTATGGTGTGTTCGAGTGGTGGCATAATGTGTTGACCGTTGCTTGAGAGTTTTATATCTTGATCAGCTATGATGCATGGACTTAAACATTCAAATATTCTTGACCTAGGTTCAGAAATTTCTCTTGAAGATACATTTATAACACAAATTCACACTAAAGTTTACTTGTTGTTATATCCAAACATAGCGATACTTCCATTATTACAGTGCAAATTCATTTAGTAAATTACCTTGAGTTATGAGCTGCAGAGTTTGAAACATTTTACCCAGTTTCAAAATGGTTTCATATGCCATATCAAACAGTTCATTCGACAACCTAACTGCTTCAGAATCATTACTGTATATCGAAGAACATTCGGAAACAATCATGATTTGAGTTTGAAACTATCATTTTTTAAAATTTATGGGAAAGGGTAAATCTTGTGTTCCACAAAGTTGAAAGCTTGAAAGAAGTTTCATAGGCTGATGTCCTGGTCAAAAAGATTGAATGCTACAGTTTCATGTGTCCCAGACGATCAATACTATCATTATTATGTGGTGCTCATCTAGTTTTACAATGAAAGTTACACTCTTCACTGGAGGAAGCTATTATTTCCTGCTGTATTTAATGTTCTTTTTTGTTTCACCATGTAATTTCTGTGTCCTGAACGGTGCAAAAATATGCTGACATTCCTTCAGATACGCCGGTATTCTGGCTGTTCTATGCTTCAGATGGCAAGACAGCTTTTTTCTCGATATCTTTGCTGTGAGTTGAACAGCACTGTTCACACTGATCTATAAACATAAATGTCAAGCACATTAGATGTACATGTAATAGCACTGGTTAAAGAGGGGTAACGAGCATGATTGAAAGATCATTTTTGTCGTGCCTGCTATAAGCATGGTGTGATTTAGAAGTCTGTTTTTACTTCATGTCATTGTCCATTTGTCAATTCATAAAAAATTGCATCAACTCTAGTGACAAACCAATAGTTCAAGTCCATTTCTCAAGAACTAAATCAACTTGAGCACATTTTTTGTCCTTCTTGTTACAAACATATGCTGTGGGTACTTGTTAGAACTGCCTCATCGAGGCAGTTCTAACAAGTACCCACAGTATATGTTCAATGAAAAAAAAAAGAAAATATACTGTAAAAAGAAATATTCTCAAATTGTCGCCATTACTCCTCCTTTGCCAGAGCTGTGAAAGTAAAGTGATGTGTTTGAATCTTATAACTGCAGTGATCTTAAGGATCTTGCACTTCCTTTTATGTTATGTCAGATTCCGTTTTTGTTAAAATATTGCATAGGCTGTAATTACTCTAAATATTTGGACACTGCCAGGTTTGCCATCTTCTAGTTCATTTTTGACAAGCACTTAGCTAGCAGTATTGGCTTGTTCAAAATTTAGAATGTTTCAATTCATGAACTGTTCTATGGTGTCCAACTATTTAGAAAAAGTACAATCATTTTAATTATTAAGTGTATGGTGTTCAGCTATGATATTTGTAAAGTGTTCCACAAATTCACTTTTACATCTTCTGCGTTAATGTTAACTTTTTCACCCCTGAGTTTCAAACTGAATTTGGACATGCTTGTAAATTCCTGATGAGCCAGCTTGTTATAAGCCATCTCATCTGGAGCTACACTAGTTCCGTACCTATCTACATCTGTCTACCGGGTTAAAAGGTTAATAGACGACAGTAATTACACATAAAATAAAAGTAATATTTGGAAATGATGTCTGCACAGTTGTCCTGATTGGCATTTTGACAGTTAAATCTATGATGTAATTACTGTACTAGTCATGACTGTGTCACTATTTATCTTTTGCAATGACCACCGATGTATAAATGTTCTACTAGTCATTGCAATGAATAATGATGTATACTACAGTGAATGGTTACTAATCATTGCAATGAACAAAAGGCATACTAATGTAATATACTGTAGTATACATTGTTATTCATTGCAATAACTAGTTGCAATGAACTAAGTGTATACTCAAGGAGTCAGTGCATTGACTAGAGTATACATTGCTACTAGAGTATACATCTCTGATTATTGCACTGACTAGTATTCATACACTAGAGTATACACAGTCAGTGCAATGAACAACAGTGTATAATATATAGTATACTAGTCCATGTACTGACTACCAGTGTATACTCTAGAGCATGATTACTAGTCACTGCAATTGACAATAATGTACACTATAGTATACTAAGTTATTCAGTGACCAGTGGCTACCAATACATAATCTAGTACATGTACATCAGTCATAACAGTGACTAGTCATTCAATGAACATACATTTATTCTGTAATATTCTACTCAAAGCAATGACCACCAGCGAATACTAGTATACTAGTCTGTGCAGTGAGTTTGTTTTGTTTTGTTTGAGTTTTATGATCCACCACCAACTAAGTACCGTTAGAGGTTGGAATGCCCTTCCAGATTCTATCATCTCCTCTGACAGCTGAAGGTGCAGAGGATAGCATAGCTAAGTTTACCTCATTGGTGAGAGCTAGGGAATAACTTTCCATATCACTGGTACTGGTGAGTGAATGTCATTTGACGTGTCATCAGTAACAATTCTGTTGGTGAAGGAAGGGCTGCTGAAATTCTATGCCCATTCTTCCGGCTTGTGTTTTCTGGACAGGTGGATAAAATAAAATATTGCATAGGCTGTAATTACTCTAAATATTTGGACACTGCCAGGTTTGCCATCTTCTAGTTCATTTTTGACAAGCACTTAGCTAGCAGTATTGGCTTGTTCAAAATTTAGAATGTTTCAATTCATGAACTGTTCTATGGTGTCCAACTATTTAGAAAAAGTACAATCATTTTAATTATTAAGTGTATGGTGTTCAGCTTTGATATTTGTAAAGTGTTCCACAAATTCACTTTTACATCTTCTGCGTTAATGTTAACTTTTTCACCCCTGAGTTTCAAACTGAATTTGGACATGCTTGTAAATTCCTGATGAGCCAGCTTGTTATAAGCCATCTCATCTGGAGCTACACTAGTTCCGTACCTATCTACATCTGTCTACCGGGTTAAAAGGTTAATAGACGACAGTAATTACACATAAAATAAAAGTAATATTTGGAAATGATGTCTGCACAGTTGTCCTGATTGGCATTTTGACAGTTAAATCTATGATGTAATTACTGTACTAGTCATGACTGTGTCACTATTTATCTTTTGCAATGACCACCGATGTATAAATGTTCTACTAGTCATTGCAATGAATAATGATGTATACTACAGTGAATGGTTACTAATCATTGCAATGAACAAAAGGCATACTAATGTAATATACTGTAGTATACATTGTTATTCATTGCAATAACTAGTTGCAATGAACTAAGTGTATACTCAAGGAGTCAGTGCATTGACTAGAGTATACATTGCTACTAGAGTATACATCTCTGATTATTGCACTGACTAGTATTCATACACTAGAGTATACACAGTCAGTGCAATGAACAACAGTGTATAATATATAGTATACTAGTCCATGTACTGACTACCAGTGTATACTCTAGAGCATGATTACTAGTCACTGCAATTGACAATAATGTACACTATAGTATACTAAGTTATTCAGTGACCAGTGGCTACCAATACATAATCTAGTACATGTACATCAGTCATAACAGTGACTAGTCATTCAATGAACATACATTTATTCTGTAATATTCTACTCAAAGCAATGACCACCAGCGAATACTAGTATACTAGTCTGTGCAGTGAGTTTGTTTTGTTTTGTTTGAGTTTTATGATCCACCACCAACTAAGTACCGTTAGAGATTGGAATGCCCTTCCAGAGTCTATCATCTCCTCTGACAGCTGAAGGTGCAGAGGATAGCATAGCTAAGTTTACCTCATTGGTGAGAGCTAGGGAATAACTTTCCATATCACTGGTACTGGTGAGTGAATGTCATTTGACGTGTCATCAGTAACAATTCTGTTGGTGAAGGAAGGGCTGCTGAAATTCTATGCCCATTCTTCCGGCTTGTGTTTTCTGGACAGGTGGATAATTCTAGTTTACTTTTTTCTGGGAAGTCATTTTACAAGACTAGAATTTTGCCATTTCAACAGGCTTGACAAAAACCATATGGAGATGGGACCTCAAAGACCCCTGGTTTATGAGGCGAGTAGCTTTACCACTATACCATGGAGGCTTATGTTTGCAGTGAGCACAAGTTTATATTCTAGTATACTAGTCAGTGCAGGGACCACCGATTGATACCCTAGTTTACTACTAGTCAATGCAATGACTACCAGTGTATGCTATAGTATACTAGTCCATGCTTTTTCAACAAATATATGAGCGACATCATCAGAAAACATGTCTTTATAATTTGCAAACAAGAAAAATGCAGTTCAGCCTGCCAATCCATGCAAGTTGATCAGCACCATTGTGTCTGCTGTGCCAATCCATGCAATTTGATCAGCACCATTGTGTCAGCTGTACCAATCCATGCAATTTGATCAGCACTGTGTCTGCTGTGCCAGTCCATGCAAGTTGATCAGCACCATTGTGTCGGCTGTGTCAATTCATGCAATTTGATCAGCACCATTGTGTCTGCTGTGCCAATCCATGCAATTTGATCAGCACCATTGTGTCCGCTGCGCCAATCCATGCAATTTGATCAGCACCATTGTTTCAACTGCGCCAATCCATGCAATTCGATCAGCACCATTGTGTCTGCTGCACCAGTCCATGCATTTTGATCAGCACCATTGTGTCTGCTGTCACAACCCATGCACTTTGATCAGCACTGTGTATGCTGTGCCAGTCTGCTGTGCCAATCCATGCACTTTGATCAGCACCATTGTGTCTGCTGTCCCAACCCATGCAATTTGATCAGCACCATTGTGTCTGCTGCACCAATCCATGCACTTTTGATCAGGTGTCAACTACACAAATCCATGCAATTTGATCAGCACCATTGTGTCTGCTGCACCAATCCATGCAATTTGATCAGCACAATTGTACCTGCTGCGCCAATGCATGCAGTTTGATCAGCACCATTGTTCCGCTGCACTAATCCATGCAATTTGATCAGCACCATTGTGTCTGCTGCGCCAAACCATGCAAGTTGATCAGCACCATTGTGTCTGCTGTGCCAATCCATGTAAGTTGAATAGCACCATTGTGTCTGCTGTGCCAATCCATGCAAGTTGATCAGCACCATTGTGTCTGCTGCACCAATCCATGTAATTTGATCAGCACCATTGTGTCTGCTGCAACAATCCATGCAATTTGATCAGCACTGTGTCTGCTGTGCCAAACCATGCAATTTGATCAGCACCATTGTGTCTGCTGCACCAATCCATGTAATTTGATCAGCACCATTGTGTCTGCTGCACCAATCCATGTAATTGATCAGCACCATTGTGTCTGCTGCAACAATCCATGCAATTTGATGAGCACTGTCTGCTGTGCCAATCCATGCAATTTGATCAGCACCATTGTGTCTGCTGCACCAATCCATGCAATTCGATCAGCACCATTGTGTGTGCTATGCCAGTCCAGGCAATTTGATCAGCACCATTGTGTCTGCTGCACCAATCCATGCAATTTGATCAGCACCAATGTGTCTGCTGCGCCAATCCATGCAATTTGATCAGCACCATTGTGTCTGCTGCACTAATCCATGCAATTCGATCAGCACCATTGTGTCTGCTATGCCAGTCCAGGCAATTTGATCAGCACCATTGTGTCTACTGCATGGATAGGTCCTTTATTTCAAGCCTCAAGGCTCATACTAGTCAGTGTAGGGGAGCTGGGGTATTTGTGTCTTAAAAAACCCTATAACTTCAGAAATCTTGAGGACTTGCTGTAATTCTTCTAAAACTTTATTAAATTTGTTTCATGTCAAGCAAGGAGTCCAAACGGTGCAGTTGGAATGAGGAATGGCAAACAGTGTAGACCCTGATCAGACTGCTCCTTCTGGAGCAGTCTGATCTGGGACTGCACTGTTTGCTTACAGTGTAGACCCTGATCAGACTGCTCCTTCAGGGGCAGTCTAATCTGGGACTGCACGTTTTGCTTAGGCCTATCTATCTTATCACTTAGGATCATTAAGGTATCTCATCACAAACCTAAAGGACATGTTTACTCATGATAAAGCTCAAATATAAATAAAATTATTTTACAAAATTAACTTCCATATATATATACATGTGTATATAAGTTTAAGAGTTTTTATGTTTTTTAACCAAATGCTGAGCTCAGTTTTATGCTAACCGAATTTACTATATCTATTCGGACATACAGGCCTGAGGGAACAGTGTAAACCCCGATGGGAAGTTGCAGAATGCGACATCTTATCGGGGTCTACACTGCCACTTTTCAGCACTCATCTAGATATTTTCAGGCACAACATCACACAATAAATTGCTTTTGTTCAAATTTTAGAACAAGTATTGTAAGTTGAGGTGTCTGAATATTTAGGGTAAATACAGTATTACAGTGAATCCTCTTTATACCGGCCTTCATTATAACGGCAAAACTCGTTGTAAAGGTATTTTGAATGGAATGACTCCTTAGCTAAAGGCTTAGCCTCAGTTTCGAGCGGCGTGGGCTTCCCTCGGGTTGAAAATGCACAAATCGAGTCCATAGCATGAAAAGGTCATGTAATCCAATACTCCAAAAAAAAAGTGTTATAGATATTTGTTAGAATCGCCTCACCAAGGCGATTCTAACAAATGTCTATAACATTTGTTTCTTTGAGTAATAATGGGGAAAAGACCTTTTCTTACCTAACATACTCCTAAATGGAATTCTTTATAACGGCAAATTCTTTATAACGGCAAATTCTTTATAACGGCACAATAATAGAGAACAAATACTGTCGTTAAAACGAGGGGCCTCTGTACTAAGTGTGGTGAATGTGAAATTTGTTATGTTCAGAATTTTGGTTTATCTGATCAGAACAGAAATCTTTCAATAAAAGATGTAACTGTATGTGATAAATTGCCATCTTAAACAGGATACATCTCTTACCTAGTTACCGTATTCGGGCGTGTATTACCCGCAGTTTTTTTCCCTCAAATTACAGGCCCAAGTTCTGGATGCGGGTAATCCGCCCGAATTATTTTTGGACCATTTTATTTTTACTTTTTACAGCTGAAAATACGATGCATCTCATGTTATGCGCTATCCTTTTACGATTCCCGACATAAATAACGTTTAATTGTCCACTCAATTTTACTTACACATGAGTAATATAACAATCTCTATTACTAGCAAGCCCGAATTTGTGAGTATTATTCCTAAAACTTTGATTTTAAACAAAATAAACAAGCAAGTTCAATGCGAACATCAAAGTTTTCCGGCATCCTAACTGCCGCCCACAAATCACCACTAGTTTTTTTCTGCACGCGATCGGTAAATGACGTCATCGTACCCCAGCAACCCCACACGTGTCTATTGTTTTAGCATAATGGGGCGTATCTGTCTCATAAAAAAAAGTTTGGAAACGGTAAAAGTATTCTCGCTAGCAAAACAGCGCTTTCCGTAAGCTCCGTGTCAATAACCAACAACAGAATGCAGATGTGTTAACACAAAGAGTTCAACTTTTCTCGCCAAGCGTCTGCTATTTGGCGCCAAACATAACCATTCACGAGATAGCAGAATAGTCGTAGCAACTCGTCTTAGGAGCAATTAAATAATTTTCACACTGATTGCGGATTAAATTTTATGATTGGGGAATAAACACAAATTAGAGACATAACTTGACCATATTTTCACACCTTATCGACACGCACCGCAGGGTGGCAATTATATGACAGAGATTAACAATAGTGTCATAATTGAACCGTTATAAATCAATAAACAGTGTAAATCCAAATCAGACATCTGCGGCGTCTTTCTGAGGTGTCTGATCTGGGACTGCACTGTTTGCCGATGTCCCAAAAAAGAAACGTCTGCGGCGTCTTTCTGAGGCATCTGATCCGGGACTGCACTGTTTGCCGATGCCCCCAAAAAGGGCCGCGGGCATATGTGGGTTAATAAATTAATAACACTGGTGAACAGGTAAAGTTTTTTCAACATTTTAATCAAAATACATGCTTTCTGGTGATACTCGCACGCACATGCATTTTCCCGCCTTTTGAAGACGATCGTGCGTTCCGTTGTGTGCTACAAAAACTGGTCAAATTCTTACTTTTTCTCACTTACGCATCCACCAAAATTTCAGCAAATGTTCCATGCGAGTAATACAACAGTATAACAGTTTTCCCCCAGATTTTGGCAACAAAAGGGGGTGCGGGTAGTACGCAAATGCGGGTAATACACACCCGAATACGGTACATGTGGCATTTTATATTATTTGTAGAGAGATAATGATCAGACCAATTTAAAGTGAATCTCATTTTTCAATGGGAAACCATCCTAATAGAAACAGACTTAAGTAAGAAAGCATTCCCACATTTTTGCGAGAGATCAGTTTGAAACCGGTTCAATCTTTAAAACCTTTAGCAATTTTCTATTTGACAATGCACAACATTTTATACCTCAGTCTTAATTTACCCTTTCAACCCTAAACTGGCCAGTGCAGATACCATACAGTGTAGATTCAGATGAGACAGCCCACAAGAGCCACATCTCATCAATATCTACACTTTTTGCCATCCTCTTAATAATTTAGACTGGACCCCACTTTTACAGGACCGGATATGTCCACATACAATTTTGGAAGAGCCACCTTCAAAAACTCGGGGGTGGAAGGGTTAACAAGCGGAGTAATTAGGGCATGTACATATATGTTTGAAATATTAGAAACATTTTCTTCATACTTCTAGGAGCACCAGTAGTTCAATGGGTAAACAGCTTGCCTGCTTAATTAGCAGGCGGTGTTCGAATCCAACTGCAGGCGAGTTTTTGGCTAAATGCAAAATAGCAAACTGTGTTCCATTATGTAGAGCCTTTTCATACTCCTTTCTGAGCCTGTAGTTTCATTTCTGTAATCTTGAACGGTTCGAAACTGTTCATTTGCAAGATCATTCATAAATTGCATCTGTTTTCTTAACTCTGCTTCTGTTGCTTTTCCAGTGGTCTCCCATCCTAAGTTTAAGATGTTCCAAACTTTTTGATAACTCCCTATTATCAGGGATAGTTTGAGCCACTGTAGGTCAGGTCTAAAGGCATCAGTGTTATCTTTGATTTTCTTAAAAAAAATAAAGGTATGTTGTGTGTACTCATTAGAATCACCTCACTGAGGAAATTCTAAGGACTACACACAACAAACATTTTCAGGTTAAAATTAGAAAATTCTTCCTAAATTATCTCAAATACAGTAAAATACCTGTATTTAGACCACCATTGGGACTGTTCAAAAGTCTTAAGACCACTTTTGAACAGTCCCAAAGGTGGTGTGGTCTCTGACGAGAGGACACTGTATGCAGAAAACTCAAAGAAAGAATAACTGCAACCTCCTAAATGAGTTTTTACAGTAGAATTATTCTTAATTTTAGGTGGTCTTAATAGCTGAATTTCACTGTACTTAAATATCTGCATTTATGGGAAACTTTTTCAAGGGACTCTTGAATGAGTCCAAAACACCCATGGTAGCCATCGGTTTTCAACCCATGTGCTTTTACTATACATATTATATTTGAAATAAGTCAAACTGAAAACCACATCAACAGTATAAAAGAATGAGAGACTGTTTAGTACTGAGCAAAAATGGAGTCAAAATTCTCTCACAGAAAGTTCATATTAATGTACATAGTTAAATTGTTGTCATCCTGAACTTGAGGTTAAAAAAAAACAAATCTGAATATTCCATAAGAAAAAGAGAAAAGAAGTGTTGTAACTTTGCAATATTTCTTTTATAAAAGACTTGGGATTTTGGTAACAATATACTGATGAGCAATGCTTTTCCACCTGAAATTCGTTCCTAGATATCATTATGATCATACACCCATGCAACATGGTGCATTGTTTCATATCTCCAAAATGGCTACTTTTCTGATGAGAATCCATGATATTTTTCTCATTTATACAGCAAACATAGGTTGTGGGTACTCGTTAGAACCACCTCATTGAGGCGGTTCTAACGAGTACCCACAACCTATGTCTTGGAGCAGAAATAAGAACAATAATGTATTGCCCCTGTAAACCCCATTTTTTAGCTCACCAGAGCCGAAGGCTCCGGGGGAGCTTATAGGAT
This sequence comes from Lucinisca nassula, assembly GCA_963580285.1. Lineage (NCBI taxonomy): Eukaryota > Metazoa > Mollusca > Bivalvia > Lucinida > Lucinidae > Lucinisca > Lucinisca nassula. The sequence goes on from OY757019.1 coordinate 47,847,547, forward strand.
AGGCAGTTGTCCGGCGTTGTCGTCGTCGTTGTCGTCGTCTGACGTCAACACTTTCAAACATCTTCTTCTCTGAAGCCACTGGACCGATTCAGCCCAAATTTTATCTGTAGCATCCTTGGGCTGGGGGATTGAAAGTTTGTGTTTTTTATGAAAATTGGCCCATTAGTTTGGTTGCTATAGCAACTTAGAGCTCCCATAGACTTATAATGGGGAAAATTGAAAAATGGCATTTACTGCCAAGCCACTGCAGATATTTTGACAAAACTTTCATAGAAATATTCCTTAGGCAATCTACTATCTGCCATATGATTTTAGGCCTACTGCTCATTTGTATTGGTTGCCATGGAAACCAAAATGAAAAAATAGAAAAAAAAATACTTAAAAAATCATCTCCTCAGAAACCGTATGCTCTATGAGGCTGAAAGTTTATGGAAATATTCACCATATTTGCCTTTACAGGTTTTGTGTTTTTTATGAAATTCGGCTCTTTAGTTTGGTTGCTATGGCAACTTAGATTTTCCATAGACTTATAATGGGGAAAATTGAAAAATGGCATTAACTACAAAGCCTTTGCAGATATTTTGAAAAAACTTTCATAGAAATGTTCCTTTAGTAAACTTCTCTCAGCCATATGCTGTTATGTCAACCTGCGGGTCCAGTAGGTTGTGCCGGGGCCATGCCCCGCCCCCAGTACTTCATAAAATGACTTATATCTCAGAAACCTTACAGATCCCCACCCCTAAACCATATATATTCTTGTTCCTATTGATAAGACGCATTCAGTGACACCAACCTGGAGGTCCTCCGGGATGTGCCGAGGCCATGCCCCACCCCCTCCACTTCATAAAAGGCCCAATATCTCGGAAACCATTCAGATCCCCACCCCTGAACCCTATATACTCTTGTTCCTTATGATAAGACGCATTCAGTGACATCAAACTGGGGGTCCCCCGGGATGCGCCGGGGCCATGTCCCGCCCCTCCATTTCATAAAAGGCCCAATATCTTGGAAACCTTACAGATCCCCACCCCTAAACCGTATATATTCTTGCTCCTTATGATAAGACGCATTCATTGACCCCAAATTGGGGGTCTTCCGGGGTGCGCCGGAGCCATGCCCCACCCCTTCACTTCACAAAAGGCCATATATCTCAGAAACTGTTCAGATCCCCACCCCTAAACCATATATGTTCTTGTTCATTATGATGAGACACATTCAGTGACACCAACCTGGGGGTCCCCAGGGATGTGCTGGGGCCATGCCCCACCCCCTCCATTTCGTAATATCTCAATATCTCGGAAACCTTACAGATCCCCACCCCTAAACCATAAATATTCTTGTACCTTATGATAAGACACTTTCATTGACACCAACCTGGGGGTCTCCCTGGGCCTTGCCCCACCCCTGCACTTCACAAAAGGCCTTATATCTCAGAAACTGTTCAGAGCCCCACCCCTTAACCATATATATTCATCTTCCTTATGATAAGGCACATTCATTGACACCAGCTTGTGAGTCCCTGGGGCATGCCCGGGCCTTGCTCCACCGCTTGACTTCATTAAAAGCCACATATCTCAGAAATAGTTCAGATCCCCACCCCTAAACCATATATATTCTTGTTCCTTATGATAAGACTCATTCAGTCACACCAACTTGGGGGTCTCTTTGTGCTGAGGCAATGTGCCCCGCCCTTCCACTTCATAAAAGGCCATATATTTCAGAAACCATTAAATCCCCACCCCATATTCATATATGTTCTTGTTCCTTATTATTAGCACACCTACTGTAGGTGTGTCCGCAGGGGCCAGTCCTCTCCTTTCCACTTCATGAAAGGATATCTTGGAAACCGTTCAGATTCCCACCCCTAAACCATATATATACTTGGTCCTTATGATCAGACACATTTAGGGATAACAATCTTGGGCTTTCCTGGGAACGACAGGGCATGCTCCAACCCCTCCACTTATATCTCCAGCCATGCAGATCCCAACTGCTAAACCATATATATTCTTGTTCTTTGTGATAAGACACATTTAGTGATACCAACCAGGGCTCCATTGGGTCCATGCCCCACCCCCTCTACTTCATAAAAGGCCTAATGTTTCATATACTGAGTCCACATGGATGCTCATTTGGATATGGGGGTTCATTTGGCAGATTAAAATGATATCATGTTAAAATGCATGGCTGCAATTTGGCAGTGCCCACCTGAGCTCTGGTGAGCATAGTGGCCCATGGGCCTCTTGTCTTTATATAAAGTGGGGTTTAGGAGGCTGTCCATTTCACGGACTTGTTCACATGATGGTTGCATATCCAGTACACCAAAAATAATAATCCAAACTGAGAATTGTGACTCATTGTTGCACAGTACAGACTGCTGCTTTTTGAAAAATCATCAGCTAGTGACCAGTAGTTATTTATTCACGAATAAGTTTGCCTTTGTTTGCCTTGATGAAAGCTGATGTAAATCACATATACTCTGTAGTTGACATCGAGAAAATTCACCCTTGGTCATCAACCTGGTTTGTTGTTGTAGAGAACTTAACCAACCATCATTAAGTCCTGCTAGGAAAGCATGCATGGATAAGTGAGGAAAGCCAGTCCCAGTTATTGAACGCATTGCTTGTCTGTGGGTATAATATTAAATGCACCAAAGCTTTTGCTGAAAAAAAAAGAGTAACTTTTGCATTGCTTAAAAAAAGGCGAGCAGCTTTTGTGTTGCTGAAAAATGTCTCAGTTGTTGCATTGCTGAAAACTGCGGAGGCTTTTGAATCTACACACGTTTTTCTGCAATGTATCAACATTTTTTTTTTCAGCGAAATGTATCAGTGCTGGCCATTTTATATTTTCAAAAGCATGTGACATATCCATGACTTTGACTTGAGCTTTTAACCCTTTCAGCCATCTAGACTGGTACAGACTACTACAATGGATCAAGGCAAACAGTGTAGATCCTGATGAGACGGCTCAAAATTTTTGCTGAAAAAATGTGAGCAGCTTTTGCTGATGCAAAAGCTGCTCACATTTTTTCAGCAAAAATAATGAGCCATCTCATCTGGATCAACACTGTTTGCCATCCAGTTGATTAAAAATGCAGTTTACAAGAATGAACATCTCCAGTTTCAAAGATGGACATATTGACTTCAGAAAATCAGAGATGGAAGGGTTATGCCGACGTTTCCGATAACTGGGCCAAAGAATTACCAATCTGGACAGATTGCCCTGTTCTTGAACTATGCTCAGTGTTTTTTGTCTGGATGTGCAGGCTTGTACTTATCTATGCATGTTTTCTTCACAGGGCCTTCTGGTTTTAGTCACAAGGGGACATATTTTATGACAGTCTGTCATATAACATGCCAGATCACAGATCTTATGATTATAAATGTTTTGAGCTCTTTAGAATGAGAAAAAAATCTCCAAATACTTGTCTTGAGAAGATTGTGTAAACCCATTTCACACTTTTTGAGCATTCTTACCAGTATCTGCACTGTTTGCCAGTTCATCCTTGTGATTCTTGCACAAGGTTCAAAAATAAAAATCAGCTTTTTGAACTAAAAAAGATCAGTCAGCTTTTCCAATTCTTGGAGTCGCTTGTTTTTTGTTTTTCCAAAAGATCATATAAATATTAAGTAAAGTATTTGGCATAGATATAAATTGTATCAAATGTCTTCTCCAAAATTTATAAAAAAAAATCCTCTAAACCAATACTGTAGACCAACTGTATCTGTTGACAGCCAGTTGTTCAAAACACTTTTAGTTTAACTCTTATCGTGCTGTTCACGACAACCCCTATCTTTGGAAACAGTGTAGATCCAGATCACTGATCAGGATCTACACTGTTTGACATTCAATTTATGAATTTGTAGGAATAAATAACATCAAGTAATGTGATTGGTTCAAAATCAGAAATGGGTGTGGCTAAACTGAATATTCAGCAAGAGAAGGGTTAACAAACTTGTTAGTTGTCAAAACGTCAACTGTTCTAGCCAGTACAATGTCTAATACAGTGTATTTTTTCTTAAAACAATTGAGAAGCTTGTCACATATTTTTCAGCAAAAATATAGTTTTTTTGGCGAGCTTTAACGTGATGTTAGCAACTTTGTTTGCTTTGAACAACTGGGTCCAGGTTTTATCTGGTACATACTGGCATAAAATATGTCCCCTATGTGGTTGTTTATTTGGCAACTGTTCATTTTGTGAAAATTCACTACACCATTGTGATTCAAGACACACTTCACACAAAATTCCACAAAATCTCAATAAAAAGAAAATAAACTTTAATGTTGTTTGTTTTATTTATGTATCCAGAATACATCCTAACCCTTATCCTGCTGTTCACGACAACCCCTTCCGTTGCAAAGTGTAGATCCTGATCAGACAAGCCCTTCTTCAGAAGCCATCTGATCTGGATCTGCACACTTTGACATTCAGAAGGACAGTGGGCTGTTGAAGAGAGGTACACCCTGACCTTATAACACTGTTGTTGAAGCTAAAGTCATTTAACCTTTATCCTGCTGAATATATTAATTCAGCCACACCCATTTCTGACTATCAGCCAATCAAATTACTTGATATACTGTATTCATTCAAACTGCATGACAAACAGTGTAGATCCTCATAAAAGGGCTTCTTCAGACAGAAGCCATCTTATCTGGATCTACACTGGCTTCTGAAGAAGCCATCTGATCAGGATCTTCACTGTTTGTCAAGATGGGGGTTGTAGTGAACAGTTGTAGTGAACAGCAGGATATGGGTTAAGTTAAACAACCATGTTATACAAACAAAATTGTACAGATTCTATAGAAAAATGGTCTGTTTCTATGAAATCTGTACATTTTTGGTGAAAAATAAAGTTATTTTTCCATGAAATTTATACATTTTTGGCCAGCCTCGGTAGCTCAGTCGGATGTGCGTCTGACTGGTGATCAGGAGGATGCGGGTTCGATACCTGCCGGAGTCGGCAACATTCTTTCGTGGAGATTGATTATGAAATCTTTTCAACTGTCATTCTCTCCCTTCACTGATTCAAGAAGGGCAGTTGTCAGTTTCCGACAAAAGTATGTGCACTGTACTCGTTAACCGCTTATGTATAAGCTTGCCCAGGAAAAGTGTGGAGAGGTAAACTGACCCAATTCAAAAATGACCAAAACTAGTGTTGACTGGGCCGTTAAACTCCAATAACAACAAATATACATTTTTGGAGCTCTTAACTTTCAACCGTGTTATATCTTAAACAAAAAAGATCATATTATCCTGTTGATTTTGGTGTACAATAGGACAATACCCTGTTGCAACAGTCCATGTGGATTGCCTTTGAAGAGAGGTACACCCCAACCTCCTTATAACAATTTGTTGGGAGCCAAAGCCGAGCCCATGTTTGCTGACAACCATTTCCAGGAGATGACTTCTACGTAAGCGACACGCTGTCAGATCCTGAACAATCATATATTGTACGAAACTGATTGGTAATTTGCATACCAAATAAAATATTGTATAAAACAACCATTTAATATAAAAATGTAAAGATTACATAGAAAAATGACCATTTATGGTTATTTTTCTATGTAATCTATACCTTTTGAGAGTCTATCTTTAAACCGTCATATATCAAAAACTGATATAATGAAGTGATATAAAGAGGAGTGTGATAAAATGTTTCCATCCTCCTAGTTTGGTTCTTTTCTCAGGATTTCAATATTGAGCCAGATTATTTGAGCCACATCATGTAGCATCATATGCAGAGTCTGATCAGCACCTTAGTATTTTCTGTATGGATAACAGAAAACCTCTAGTAACTATATCTAAAGTGTCAAGACTCTTGCCAGTCTGTGTATCTGAGCAGGCTCAGAGATTATTAAACATTTTTCATGCTCAACTCAGCTGAGCATGAAATTTGAAATGCTCATAACTATTATAATACAAACAAATCAGGCTATTTTCCTGCTCAGATCAGCACAGAATGTCATCCTGCTTATAAATTTTAAAATGCCAACATTCGTTGGCATTTTAAAATTTATGAGCAGGATAAATTTCACGCTCAAGTGGGTTGAGCATGAAAAACATTTTATAACCTCGGGGGCCTTGCCCGCTTTATGTCACTAATCCCAAAGACAGTTTTCTCTCAACGGCTTCCTCGCCAGATGTTTGTTTCATAAAATCATATGAAATAACCATATGTGTAAGATTATATGTTATTTTGATTCTTGACGAGGCACGTTGGATCATATTCCCCGCTTGAGAGCAATATATGGCCCGAGACGTCCAGAGTTGTCAGGCGAGGGCAAATATCGCTTTCAGGCACAAGATTTTGTTTCCCATATTTCCTGTCAAGAGTCAAAATAACGAATTTGTTATACTATGAGGCTTTTTTACATTTTGTACATCGTTTCATTGTTTTCCAAAGAATTCTTTGCAGCAGATGTCATGACATATGACGTCATCAAACGAGCCTGTCTGCATGCACTAAGTGGATCGTAGCACTTGGTGGAACAACTTTTATGGCATGTTAGAAAGAGCTTTTTTAATGGAAAACAATGAAATAAAGTACGGAATCCATTGAAAACATCAAATGTTTTTATTTATTATTTATTAGCTGAAAACTTTTGTGATGCATGTTATTATATTATTTTCCTTTCATCTCACCACCTGTGCAATAAATACAAAGAAAAGGGCCACTTCACATCCTCTGATTTATGTTTTTCAAATGTGTATGTGCAACAAACTAACAGGGCAGAACCCATGATCCTTTGCAAGAAAAGCTATCTTGAGTTCTCATTTACATGTTTGCGAGTTGCAAAGGCTCTGGCAAGACTGTGCTTATGTGCAGGCTTGCCAGAGTCTCTGGTGATTGCCTATGTGTTAACCCTTTCTGTATCAAATGGAATCTTCCTCCTTATATATACCAGGAGTCCATTCCAAAATTAAGGGGTGTCCGGTTGTTTTTTCCTCAAAATTTATTTGGAAAATGGCTTAAATTTTCACAAACAGTGTAGGCTCTGATCAGACGCCACATTCTGCAGCGTCTGATCTGGCCTGCACTGTTTACCACCTATTCCTTTTGGGGTTTCCTGTACCAAATGGGTTAAGTTTCCTGTTCTCATCAGCTTGCTCCAATATCTGTAGATATCAGCAGATGTTATCCAAGTTTCTGATGGGGGAATGATAAAATGCAATTTGCAAAAATTGGTTGATATGCCTCTCAAGTACTAAACAACTGTGACAAGCACAGCACCTTCATTGTTTTTTTCCCTCTTCTACATAAAAGTGGGAAAGCAAAGTTGAGCACGAAACATATAAAGAAGATTGCTGACGATCTGCTAGTCACACAAAATAGAAGAGAAGGCAATGATCAGGAATCAATACAATTAACCCACAGCTCCCATCAGCCACCAAAGGGAAAGAAGCAAAAACATGAAACAACTAGACCCTAATGAAACATCAATAGTGGAAAGTCAAAAGGACAATTACTTTCCCACTATTTTCCCAATGTACTGACTATCCAAACAATATCAGCGATACACACACTCAAAGACAAACCATAACAAAAATGAACCGCTACAGAAGAACCGTCTTGGAACGGTCAGTGAAACAAATTCCACTGGGGGGCTTAAATTGATTTTACATGGCCACAATCCTCGCCCTTACTTCCTTCGCGAGTTAGACAAATAATTTGTTCAGTACGCATGAAGGCCTCCTAAATCATCAGTGCAACATCTCTGTGAACACAAAATTCCAACAACCACAGAGATGAAACAACGGTGAGGACTCAACAGCAAGAAAAGACTGAAATGCTGGAGCAAAAGAAGACCAACAGTTAGACTCCAATGGGCCCAACCAGAGACAGAGAAGCCTTGCTATTGGGGTCAAGGGGTAGGCACACCCAACCCCACAAAAAAAACTGAAAAAAAAGGTGCATTCTGAGGCCATTTCAGCTTAGATATTTTTGGCATTTCAAAATTGATATTCTGATATAAAAGCAGCTTGGATTCACTTGTATGGTAAAGAAACGCAATTGCATGACCCGCAGAAAAAGCAACCGACTGAAGTCGGTTGATTTCTTAGAGTGCCCTAAAATCACCCTGTCATTCGGTCATTCTGTCAGTCTGTCCGTCCGTAACCCGTTTGTGTATTGGTGATAGTGACTTAACCGCTTGGAATATTTAAACAAATTTTGGCATACTGATAGATATCAATGAGATCTAACCAATGAACTTGCGAAATATTACATTCCATTTTGTATAGCCTCGCCGAGGCAAAAAATGTGAAAATTTTCGAACTGCTTCTTCTCGGAAACCGTTGGGCCGATTGAAATCAAATTTCATATGGAGCCTCTATGGGATGGGGGAAACCAAAATTTGCTCATGGGGTCCAGGTCACATGACCAAAATGGCCGTCTGTCTGTCTGTCCGTCCGTAACCCGTTTGTGAAAATTGGTGATAGTGACTTAACCGCTTGGAATATTTAAACAATTTTTGGCATACTGATAGATATCAATGAGATCTAACCAATGAACTTGCGAAATATTATATTCCATTTAGTATAGCCTCGCCGAGGCGAAAAATGTGAAAATTTTCGAACTGCTTCTCCTCGGAAACCGTTGGGCCGATTGAAGTCAAATTTCATATGGAGCCTCTATGGGATAGGGAAACCCCCATGGGGTCCAGGTCACATGACCAAAATGGCCGCCAAGCCATATACGTTAAAAACCCTTCAAAAATAGCCTTCTCCAGAACCACCGGGCAGATTTCCACGAAACTTGATAAATAGCATCTGGGACGTAGGCCCATCATAAATTGCTAAAATGGAGACCCTGGGTTGACCTTGACCTTCTTTGTGCTTAGGTCAAACTTTGACACATATGCTTTTGTATTGGAAAAGTGAGAATGCATTTTATCCTGCAAACGATTCAGAATACAGTACTAAAGTATAAGATATATTTTTGCTCCTTTATTGGGGGAACCGTTTTAGGTCCAGGTCACATGACCAAAATGGCCACCATACCCATATATGGTAACACTCATAAAGCTAAAAGCATCCGGCGGGTCGTGCACTTCAGCTGAAGCACTGGTTCTGAACTGAACTGAAATTGCTATAATTGGTAAAAAGAGAAAGATATAAAGAGGAAAGAACAAAAGAAAAAGAAGTTCAAATCTGAGATCTGGGAATTGCTAACAAGTACAAGATGGGTGTGTTCAAGGTCCATCTGCACAACTATGGTTATAATGCTTCTGATATCAGTTGGACAGTAGCAGGCCGTATCTACGATCCCGGGCTTATCCAGACTTTCGGATGAGTCTTTAAACAGAGGTCCCATCTCCGTATGACCTCAGCTATTGGTGGGATGTAAAACTCAAACACTCGCTCACTCAGGCCGTATCTTGAAGACTAGTCGTTGAAATCATTGTTAGCTTAACCCTTATCCCGCTGAATAATTTAATTAGCCACATCCATTTCTGACTATCAGCCAATCAGATTACATGATCTAATGTTTTCATTCAAATTCACAAACTGACAGTGTAGATCCTGATCAGATGGCTTCTTAAGAAGCCGTCTACAAAGGTAGGAGTTGGCATGAACAGCAGGATAAGGGGTAACAAACTGGTCAGTGCTGAAATTGTAAAATGTTCTAGCAAATACAATATCTAACACTGGATTTTTTGCTGGAAAAATGCTTTTGCAAATGCAGCTGCTATTCACATTTTTTTTCAGCAAAAATATAAATTAGTATATTTGCCATATAGAACCCTTAAGATGCCATGAAAAACTGCATCTGAAAATGTCTTCTGTTTATGTCATCTGCTGAATCTTCTTGCAAACTTTTTTTTTTAATTTTTGCATTCAGGCAAACAGTGTGGACCCAGATCAGACTGCTCCTAGAGCAGCAGTCTGATCTGGGTCCACACTGTTTGCAAAAATGACTTCTAAAGTAACCAGCAGACGACAAATCAGACAATAATTGTCGTGATTGGCTTTTATGGGTTGCCAATATGTTAACTATTGCCAATATGTTTTGAACATCTGGGCCCTGCTCATTTTAAGCCCAACTGTCTTATCTGTGAAGCAATGCCAATAACCATTTCAGTCCACACTAATATTTTTTTCCATTTTCTTTTGGGCCAAATCTCCTCCACTGATGGCCATGTTGGGATTTTTAAGAATTGCTGGGTGGAATTTCAGTATACAGTTCGCCAAAATACTTGTAAAATAACACTATAAGGCATTCTTGAAGTTATAAAATAGGGAGCCTGTTGGTATAATTCTTGCTGCAGGATCTGTCATCTCATTACAATCACCTTGTATCCATTGTCAATGCTCTCTAAAGGCTCCAGTGTTGTTTCAATATACATGCAACTTTATCAGTACCACCATCTGGGTCAAGTTCAGCTACAGGTTGTCAAGTCAAAACTAGCCCACCAAGTCAAATTCCTTCAAACTCGTGTGTACTCTAGATGCACCAGGTTTTATCCATTCTTCAGGCAAGCAGCATTTCAATGTCTGTCTTGATGATATACCACATATGCTCTAACAAGTGCATATTAATGATTTTACATAGAGAATCTTACATGAGTGTTCATGTATTATTGAATTTATAAAATGAGTTGAGGAAAGAGGATAAAATGTGAGGCTGTGCCGAGCATTTTATCCCTTTTCCTCAACGAGTTTAATAAATTCAATAAGCATAAATGCAAGATTCTATTTATTATATGACATTTAAAGCATTTTTCTTATTATTGTTCATGTATTATTGAATTTATTAAATGAGTTGAGGAAAAAGGATAAAATGCGAGGCTTTGCTGAGCATTTTATCCGTTTTCCCCAACTTGTTTAATAAATTCAATAATACATGAGCATGAATCCAAGCTTCTATTTATCATATGACATTTAAAATGCATTTTATTCACAATCGTCTAACAAAAATTGTCAATATTCCACCATTAGTAAATGCAACACCTTTAAGGACATCATACATATAACGTTGCAGGGCAAATTTAATCTACTAGTGGCTTACCGAATTTATTACATGGCATTATTTCATTCTCAGACGATAAATGATATGATATCATATGATAAAAGAAGTATATTTTACTCCAAGAGAGCAAGATTTTGAAGTCTGTTTTTTGATTGACTGTGTTGAGGCTTAACAACATGTCGACCCTTGTGTGTCATTTTGTGTCCTCTCCCAGAGTCTGAGAGAAAGGGAGAAAAGAGACAAAAGAGACAGTAGAGGAGATAAAAGTGAAGAACAAGGAAGAAAGGGGAAAATGAATGGAAGCGTAGAAACTTAAGAATGAACAACATTCCCCTTCTACCCTTACGCGCTGCAAGAACAGCAGGCCTTGCCCAAATGTAAGCCGATATCAGTTGGATGCCCTGGTGACGCAATATACCATAACGATTCAAAGTATTGGGACAGATAGGCCTTAGCAATCAGTGCAGACACTGATCAGACTGCTCCTTCAGGAGCAGTCTGATCATGGTCTGCACTGTTTGCCATACCATCTGCACTTTTTGGGCTCCCTGCTGGATCATGAAACAAAATTTGTGAAAATTTTAGGAGAATTACAGCAAGTCTTAAAGGTGTCTGAATATTTTGGATTTTTGCGGTACATGACATCTTCAGCTCACCCAACCACCCCCTGCAGTCAGTATAAGTCAAAGCAACTGCTAAAAGACCATTCTTACATATCAATTACAGAGGACCCTCGTTATAACGACAGTATTTGTTCCCTATATTTGTGCCGTTATAAAGAAGTTGCCGTTATAAAGAATCCCAGTTAGGAGTATGATAAGTAATTAAAGGCCTTTTCCCCATCATTACTCCAAGAAACAATTTTTATAGATATTTGTTAGAATCGCCTCGGTGAGGCGATTCTAACAAATATCTATAAAATATTTTTATAGATATTTGTTAGAATCGCCTCGGTGAGGCGATTCTAACAAATATCTATAAAATTTGCTTCTTGGAGTATTAGATTACAAGACTCTTTCATGACTGTGGACTCGATTTGTGCATTTCCAACTCGAGGGAAGCCCACGCCACTCGGAACCGAGGCTCAGCCTTTAGTTCAGTAGTCATTCCATTGAAATTGCCGTTATAACGAGGTTTGCCGTTATAACGAATGTCGGTATAAAGAGGGTTGACTGTATTATGATTTGGTGATAAAAAGGGACAAATTGCTGGCTTGTTTCATGACAAGAATAATATGTCACTGTGCACTTAGTCCTGATCAGAAGCTAAGCTATAAGCTGAAAGGGGGTCTACTCTTAGAAGCCTCCGTGGTGTAGTGGTTACGCTACTCGCCTTGTAAACCAGGGGCCGCAGGATCGATCCCAGGCTTCTTCAGACTTTCGGATGAGTCTTTAAACCGAGGTACCGTCTTCATATGACCTTAGCTGTTGGTGGGACGAAAAACTCAAACACTCACTCACTCTACACTTAAAGCAAAGACTTAGCTTCTGAAACGCTTTTCCTTTGGTCTTGTCCTGCTGAAAATAAATTAAGTTTGCTACACCCGTTTTTGACTATGAAACATTACTTGATGTAATTTATTCCTATTTTGTCAGCTGACTGACAAACAGTGAAGATCAAAGCGATCTGATCCGGACTTTCACAGTTTGCAAGGGTAAGGCATATAAACAGGACAAGGGTTAATGTTTGAATCCTAATGGATTGATAAGTGATAAGTATGTTTTAAAGATCTGCCACTCCTGAAGGTGTAGCCATTCCGGTATAGAATATAGTTTTGGAAGTCCATGACATGAACAAGGCATGAAAGCAAAATATAAGTATTGTCAGATTTGCTACTTTGTTTTGAGTTTAAGAGGAATGGATACACCTTCAGGGGAGGTAACTCCTGCAAAAGTAGTTTTGTCTCCATGTAAAAGAGGTCAACTCTTAAAGGAAAGAATTTGCTCCTGATGACAAACAGTGAAGATCAAAGAGTAGACCCTTTTTCTGTGGGGTAGAAAAGCAACAGGAAGTCACAAAAGTTATCTCCCTTTGAAAAATGGCAGAAAAATCTGCCTGATGTATCCATTTCCCTTAACAGCCCAGTCCACACTATTTAGGTCATATTGAACCGGACAGTTTACAAACCAAATTTTTCCTGGGCAGGCTTATACAAGTGGGTAATCAGTACAGTACAGTGCACATTCTTTTGCCAGAAATTCTCAACTGCCCTTCTTAAATTAGCAGAAGGGAGAGAATAGCCTCGAAAAGATTTTATTATCAATCTCCGAAAAGAATATTGCCGATGCCAGCAGATATTAACCCTTGTCCTGCTAAGCCCGGATATGTCTGATTTTTCAAACAGTGCAGATCCAGATCAGAAGAAGCCATGTGATCAGGATTTTCATTATCATTCAGTTTATGAGTTTGTTGCAATGATTTGCATCAAGAAATCTGATTGGTTGATAATCAGTGGTGGGTGTGGCATATTTAAATATTCAGCAGGTCAGGGGTTAAACCAATGATCTCCTCATCAAGCATATGACTAAGCTTCTAAGGTCGGAAAACAAACAAACTGGTGAACACAAATTCACAGTCTTCGAACTTATTTAATAATAAAATGAAAAAATTCTGAGGTAAATAAATAAATTTCAAAATGCACATAAAAAGGACCTTTGTGGTAAGCTAAAAAATCTATTCCACTATTCATGGTTGCACTACTTAACCCTTGTCCTGCTGAATATTCAATTTAGCCACACCCATTTCTGACTCTGAACCAATCAGATTATTTGATGTAATTTATTCCTATAAATTCATAAACTGAATGTCAAACAGTGTAGATCCTGATCAGATGGCTTCTTCAGAAGCCATCTGATCTGGATCTACACTGTTTGCAAAGATAAGGATTGTCTTGAACAGCAGGATGAGGGTTAAATATCACAAAAATTCAGTGCTTTGCTGAACGGAGTTTGACACTTCAAAGTCAGGTAATAAAGCAGCAACTTTCTGTCGCAATTCTTGACGTCTCTTCTCTTTCTCCTGCTCTCGGATAATTTCATCTGGTAGTCGCTTCCAGGCCTTGAAATGTCTCTTCATCAGTAATCTTAAAACAGAATAAATACAATGTACATGTTTTGTGGTCCAGGGCCCAGTTGTCAAAACTAATGACGTTGTTAGTTAAAGTATTGTTAAAACTTTGGTAATTTAATATGGCAAGTATATATCAAATTGTGGGGTGCTGTGGTGCAGTGGTAAAGCATCGGATCTGAGATTCAAAGGTAGCAGGTTCGATCCCCGCAAGCGCCAAGTGTTGTTTCCTGAGCAAGAGAGTTTATCCACATTGCTCAGTACCGGTTCCTACCCGGGAAGAGGAAGAAAACAGGGCCACATGGAAGATTAGTACTGGTTTACTAAATGCGTAACCGTCTATAAATAAAGTCAATTATTATTATTTTTGCAGAAAAAATGTGAGCAGCTTTTGCAATTGCAAAAGCTGCTCACATTTTTTCAGCAAAAATACCTCTGTATGAGATATTGTCCTTACTAGAAAAGTTAAAATTTTGACCACTAACAAGCTCGTTAAGCAAAGAAAGCTTTGAACAGCTGGAGGGATATAAGAATCTTACATAGATTTGAGTGGTGGATAAAAAATCCATCTTCAGAGTCACTGTCTGGCATCATTATGCTTGACAAGTGATGCTGTACCGGTACTTTGATCCTGAGGGACATATTTTACTAAATAACCCTCAGACCTGTTAAAGATTCTTTTGATAAATTAGCAACTCTCACTGCCGATGTTCGCTATATTGTGATGACAATGCTGTGAAATTCAGTGATGTCACATAACATGCAATGACGCAAACCTTAACGATGGAGTAAATAGCAGCCCATTCAACCAGCGCACAGAAAAAATGTGTGAGAATTCTCAAATTTCATCCTATCTCTGAGTAAGATAGCCTACATAGGATAAAAATTTCTATCTCAGGGTAAAATTCAGGATATCCTTGCTGGTGTGCAAGAAATGGCAGTTCTGCAGATAATGCAGCCCTTTAAGTTCCCAACAACATTTAATTTAATTATTTTAAAATTATTTTTCAAAGAAAATAAGGCTTTTATTTCATGTAAATTAGCTGGCTACACTCACAAATAGTAGGAGGGGTTCGCCCAAAAAGAAAAAGTTCATGGACTTGGCCTTGATTACTAAAGCCAGCTTGATGCAATACAGAGAAAAACATGCAAATCTACTTACATCCTATAATGTTCCCTAGCTTTTCTCTCTTTTTCCCATGATGCTACTCTCTCCTCATTAGCATAATCTCTCCATGCTTGGAATACCTTGGACTTTATCATCATACTGTAGTGTCTTGAAGCTTTATGTTCCTGTATCACTAGATGATGCTTGTACTGAAAAAAAAATAAACTAAAATTATATTTCAACCTAAGAAGAGCTTCTTGAAGAAACGTGTGGATGACCACTACAGTTATTGTGGGGTCTTTGTCAAATTATGAACATTAAAAATGAAATTTATTCAAATGCAGATGCAAATGTAATGCAACCTCTGATTGGATACCGTCAAAAACTTTGACGGTATATCATGAGTTACACTGTCAGAAAACCAACTTCATCAGTATCACCTACCACGGTTTACCATTGGCTGGCATATGGTTTAACCCATTTTGTACCAGAAACCCCAAAACGTATACCCTGACAAACAGTGCAGGCCCAGATCAGATGCCGCAGAACATGGCGTCTGATCAGGGCCTACACTATTTGCAAAAATTTCAGCTATTTTCTGAATATATATTTGAAGATAACACAACCTGTCGCCCCTTAATTTTGAAATTGACCACTGCCATATATAAGGAGGAAGATTCCATTTGACACAAAAAGGGTTAATGCAGCTGATGGTGCTTATTACTTTGAACTCATAGTAAACTTTTTTAACAAAACAACTGAATAAGTGCATTAAAATGGGGACAACTGTATTCAAAATTGTTGTTTGTTGTTTTGTTTCAAAATTAAGCCATCCATTTTATGGTTGCAAATCATGTTTTATAGTGACAACTAAAACAAAATTTCTGACTGTAAACCGCAAACTTGCTTCCCCAACTGCAAATTCTGAGGACAGTTATTCCCGAAATTCTCATTTTAACATTTTATTTTCAGATCATTCTGTACATATTATGAAGGTAATAATTGTGTGAAATAAGTGGCATAAACATTATATTAACAAATATACACAAACGTAACATTAAACAGATGTTGTTTGAAATGATGTCAATCAAATAATTCTTTGACCAATAAATTCATATGATCTTCACTGGGATATGAAAGTGGTGATTTTAACTTTGTCTTGTTGAATAATAGGGATTATCAACTAAATGATAATCCCATTTATTTGGTGCGAACAAATTGAATGGACTGTCATTAATGTGTCATGATTGCAGCTTCAGGGTGGCTTGACCTCTCATTATTTAGGTTTAAACAATGTCTGATCGCAATTTCGATCTCGTCATCCACCATGACAGTTGGTCCAGGTTACTGGACGCTTGCACCGTGTTTGTTATTCAGCAGTCAAGCGTCTTAAGGGCCAAACTATGGTTTGGCGTCTTGCGCATGCTCAGGGAAACCTTCCTTTTCCGTTTTCAAATCCAGCAAAAGAAAGTTGTATTTTTTAAGAGGAATCTAAAACTAAAAATCCAGCAAGAGAAAGTTGTCGGGACTCGGTTGAGATATGTTTCATAATAAAGGAAGAAGAGGGTGTCCTTTAGCAATAATATAAGAATTTCCATTGGTTGACCTCGAACAACAATAATATTATCGGTACTTTCGTTTTGCAACCGGAAATGATAAAATGCGTTAGTGACGAGGTACAACTAAATAGGGAAAAAGTGACAACTAAGACAGTTCACCGTTACGAAAATATTAGGAAAAGTGACACTACGGCGGCATAAAAATCGCCATTTTAATTGCAAAATATACATGGGTGACAATGGTGGCCCTGCGAGTTTTTGGTACCTTATAAAGCTTGGGGAAAATGTTATTATGGAAGATAAATAGTATGCAGCGAAGAAATTAAAGGGCTAAATATGATTTCTGATATAAGGACGGTCGGCCGGGAACTCTTCAGTAAAAAGAAACAAAGAACGGATATCTTTCCCGCCAGTTTCTCATTTGGTGGAGGTGAAAGCTTCGGTTTTTATTGCTAAAATTTGATCATTTTTGAACAGTTAAAAGCAAAATCTTTGCCAGAGGTGTGGGACTGATTGAAAATATTTCTTGTGTACATTTGGTAAGGTCATATTGCAGAATACCTTTGTTTGCACCTCCGAAAACGGCGGACCTCAGTGGAAGTGACTTCACGCCGATCGTCCTTATATATTTTGTACCACAGGGACGCCCGGTATCTGTTTATTTTGAGTGCAAATCTTGGGAATTTATCTGTAGATAGATTGTAGACAAGATGATGGCCGATATTTACAAACTGACCGGGGATTTTCCACAGGGGTCATGACCTTTGGCACTCATTGTGTAACGCTAAATTAACTTAAAATACCATATTTTAAGTAAATACGCTTTTAGAATTTTCTTTATATTTTTGAAGGGATTATGCCTCGACTTTCGGGTATAATAGCGTCAGTTTGGGTTGTCAGAGTTAAACAGTGCAGGCATTGTGGGATAGCTTGACGGCTCGGCTGACCAGCTATGTTATTTTTAAATATGCAAATGACCATGTGTTTGTCGAATGTTAGTTTATTTATGAACACCCGACCTACTTTTGAGCCGGACATAGCCGCTTGAATCACAGGTGTGATATACCGGTATTATCGATAGTAACCTGTCAATTAAACATATATTGGGAATTCAATGACCACAAACAATATATTTTCTAAAGGTAATTTTATTGACTTTCAAAACATATTTGAAGCCACAAACCTCATCTGATTCGATATGACAGAGTGGCTGGACCTTTTGACTCACAAGCTTAAGGCTGTGGTTGCCTTTTGGTAAATTCCGATATAAAAGGAAAATTTGGGCTATTACTCGTCTCTCCTTTAGACTCTGATCAGCTCAGATTCAAGCTTGACGGGAAGTTTTATTTTGTTTAAGCAATGCCATTTGGTCGCAGCATAGCACGCCAGACTTTCGAGACTGTCGCTACTTTTTTGGAATTCTGGGTAGCTAGACATGTTTCTGAGGGACGATTCATATGTTATCTTGACAGTTTCCTGCTTGGTACTAGGGAGTCCATTTTGTGGGCAATTTATAAATGTTACATGTGGTTTATCAAAGATACACTGTCACCTTCGCATCACAGCAGATATGAAGGAATTTGAACTTTGGGTACAATTTTTCAAAAAAAAAAAAAAAAAAAAAAATTATGGTATTTCCGTTTCTCATGACCGGTTCTGGAAGTCAAATGAGGACTTACAGCACTGCACCATTCGTGCAAGGGGTTTGAACTCGGTTTTGGTGCCTACTTTGTAGGTAATGAGATAAGACCAGTGGTCCAGTGGATAATTTTTCCATCTTTGGAGCATCTTCTGTTATTTATTTTTGATTTAAAAAAAAAAAAAAAAAACAGTAGTGTACTGGGAACTGCACCCTGCAGTACACCACATTCTATTCAAAATTACAGACCAACCTTACCAAGTCACGGAAGGCAATGTTAATCGAGATATTTCCATGACATATTAAAAATGTAGAGTGCCGAGCACTGAACTTTGCAGTACACAACATTCTTTTCAAATCTACGGATCAACCTTACCACTCACGGAGGGTAATGTTTAATGAGATATTTCCATTTATGTATTTATTTATTTATTTATTTTAATTTATGCATTTATTAAAATGTAGAGTACTGAGCACTGCACCTTGCAGTACACCACATTCTAATCACACATACCCACTCACGCAGGGTAATGTTGGATGAGATAGTTCTAATCAGATAAATAAACTAGATAAATATTTAATTCATGTTTAGAATTAGTTGAGACATAACTGCCCTCCAACAATATCGTGCATCCCACTTGCAATCAATGCATCTATATGTTGCCTTGGTTGTCAAACAATATATGATGTGGAAGCCTGATGGTAGTCTAGACTTCTTTTGCCTCCGGAATGGCCATTCATTAAAGCACTGTCAGCTCAGTGGCATTCTTGTGACAGCTGTAGAAAATAAATTAGGACTTCCAAAGCAACTTTATGCTGCACATTCCTTTAGAATTGGAAGGGCTATTAATTTGGCAGCTAAGGGTATTCTAGTATAGCCATAAAAGAACTTGGTTGATGGAAAACTGGGGCGGTAACATAGTACATACTTTTTTAAATTGTCTGTTATAGATATATTGATTATCGGTGATTCCCTGGTTTCACACCTTGCTGACAGTGTATCAGCTCTCAGACCTCCAGCTAATGCAGTGATTGTTAGCTAAAATTTTTATTAGGGTTCAGCGGTGCACTGGGATCACTACGACACCGAGCTCCAATGGTTGCTGCAGTTTCATTCAACCCTTGTGATGATAATTATTCACCTCGGGGGCAACCACCTTGTTGAGTGGTCCCAAAGCAAACTTCTTAAAGACTTTTAAAAGCTAATTTGCATACATGGCTTCTATCTATCCCGAAGCCCAAACGGTATGATCAGACATCCTCCCTAATTGTCAGTCGTGGCTGGGGGCGGACAACACTCATGAAGGGCTTAAAAAGCTGGATCAAAGGAGGCGTATAAACCAATCGGGTAGACAGCCTGCTTTAATTTTAGTGACCGAACAATCAAGCATGTGCTCGATTTCAATACAACAGGGCTATTTAAGACGGATAGGGTTCATCTCACTGCTGTGGGCAATATCATATTTTTCAATACATTTGAGGAAGTAGTCAATCAATTTGTTACAGACCCTTCTTCCCAAATGTAAAATCCTAATATGTAGTTAAAATAACAGGACAAGGATAAAAAGGCTATATTCATAAAAATGTTGACTTGCTGAATTGGGGGACAAATTTATGTGGGGCATCATAAATTTGCTGTGGCGGAATTCAGCATTCGATAGGGGGGACGCTTTGCTTAGACAGCTGTTTGGTTGTAATGAAACTTTACGCCTTGAGCCTAGATTCCAAATACTGGTTGCTGGGAGCAAGGCTGAAGTTTGTTTCTTTCAGGACTTCTACTTGGACTGGGTGGCATCTCCTTCATGGAAGTGGTCCGCCATAACCTGAAGATTTGTTCTTGAGCCTAGATTCCGGGTACTGGTTGCTGGGAGCAGAGCTGAGGCTTGTTTCTTTCAGAACTTCTTGAACTGGGTGGCGTCTCCTTCAGGGAAATGGTTCGCCATAGCCTGAGGATGTGTTCCCCCCAGGGTCATACTAAAAATTTCTAAATTGCAAGTCATAAGTAAGGTTCGCACGTGCAGCCGGGGCTATTTGAATATATGTAATATGGGATGGATTACATGGTATGCATTGCATAATGCAGAAGATGGTATGGAATGCGTGTCATGGAATGCATTTTGGAGTGCACATTACGGAGTGCTCACTGTCAAGATTAGTTGGAGTGCATAAATTGGAGTGCACAAGAGTTGGGATAGAATGGAGCGTACAAATAGGATGTGCGCAATATCTGGATTTTTACATAATTCGGAGCGTACAGTCAGGATGTGCGCAATATTTAGAATGCTAAAAAATTGTAAAGCATACAAACAAGATGTATGCAATATTTGGAATACTTGGAGCGTACAAATAGGATGTGCGCAATATTTGGATTGTTACAAAATTTGGAGCGTACAAACAGGATGTGCGCAATATTTGGAATGTTAAAAAATTGTGGAGCGTACAAACAGGATGTACGCAATATTTGGAATACTCTGTTACAAAATTTGGAGCGTACTATAGGAAGTGCGCAATTTTTGGAATGTTACAAAATCTTGGAGCACACATTTGGAGTGTGCGCATATTTTGGAATACTCAAAATTCAAAATTTGACTGCACAATATTTTGAGTGCAAACAAATTAATAATTTGGTGCCCGTTTTCGTGCGAGCAAGGTTATATGCTGTCACTGCGTCCCCCCTTCGACCTGAATCTACTCGGTGTCCATATACTGCCAATAATGTTTTATTAACTATATGAAAAAGGAGATAAATAAAAGTAGTTGTATCTATATATATTTTGTTGTATGAGTGAGCATCCTTAATAATAGGGATTATCAACTAAATGATAATCCCATTTATTTGGTGCGAACAAATTGAATGGACTGTCATTAATGTGTCATGATTGCAGCTTCAGGGTGGCTTGACCTCTCATTATTTAGGTTTAAACAATGTCTGATCGCAATTTCGATCTCGTCATCCACCATGACAGTTGGTCCAGGTTACTGGACGCTTGCACCGTGTTTGTTATTCAGCAGTCAAGCGTCTTAAGGGCCAAACTATGGTTTGGCGTCTTGCGCATGCTCAGGGAAACCTTCCTTTTCCGTTTTCAAATCCAGCAAAAGAAAGTTGTATTTTTTAAGAGGAATCTAAAACCCACCCACCCGCCGCTGTCGTTGTGATCTTATTGGCAGTCCAGGAAGTTTAATACCTGATACTGTCTTAAGTTCTTTTCATTTCAGGCTGGTTTGGTGCCTCCTGGGGCTGAGGCTGGCATGTCCTAATTAAAGATGCTGTACATACGACAGTTTACTTGTATAAATATAGCAACAATACTTAGTTCTATAAGTCAATATATAATTAACAAATAAGTAAATACGTGTTAAATTGGATATATATATTATTCTCCCGACGCTGGATATTATTCTCCCGTTGCTGTAGAGAGACTGTTGGATGTGACAACGCTGCCTATCGACGTATATCTTCGACTGGCCCACAAAATGGATTGATGTGTTAACACTATATATATGTATACTGGCTACTTAGTGACTTTTAATGCCCATGGTTTTAACTACAAATACGCATGTGACATTGAACATAAACTAAAAGCCCAAAATTCAGCGACAGCTGTTGCAAAATATGGAGTGTGCATGTTTTCTGGGCCAGACTAGCTAGTTTCGGCCAACTAGGCCTCATCAGTGACCCTCAGATATTTTCAAATTTCCATAATGGAATCAATGATCCCAAAGGACAAGAAAATATAATCTACACTATGATGTAGACTCCGGATCGGTTGTTTATGGCCACTTAATTTCTTCAACGAGAGATTCTGCTGACTTTTGATCAGCTGAGCTTCGAGGTGCAATGCGGAATTCAGCATTCGATAGGGGGGACGCTTTGCTTAGACAGCTGTTTGGTTGTAATGAAACTTTACGCCTTGAGCCTAGATTCCAAATACTGGTTGCTGGGAGCAAGGCTGAATATGTATGTAATATGGGATGGATTACATGGTATGCATTGCATAATGCAGAAGATGGTATGGTATGCGTGTCATGGAATGCATTTTGGAGTGCACATTACGGAGTGCTCACTGTCAAGATTAGTTGGAGTGCATAAATTGGAGTGCACAAGAGTTGGGATAGAATGGAGCGTACAAATAGGATGTGCGCAATATCTGGATTTTTACATAATTCGGAGCGTACAGTCAGGATGTGCGCAATATTTAGAATGCTAAAAAATTGTAAAGCATACAAACAAGATGTATGCAATATTTGGAATACTTGGAGCGTACAAATAGGATGTGCGCAATATTTGGATTGTTACAAAATTTGGAGCGTACAAACAGGATGTGCGCAATATTTGGAATGTTAAAAAATTGTGGAGCGTACAAACAGGATGTATGCAATATTTGGAATACTCTGTTACAAAATTTGGAGCGTACTATAGGAAGTGCGCAATTTTTGGAATGTTACAAAATCTTGGAGCACACATTTGGAGTGTGCGCATATTTTGGAATACTCAAAATTCAAAATTGGACTGCACAATATTTTGAGTGCAAACAAATTAATAATTTGGTGCCCGTTTTCGTGCGAGCAAGGTTATATGCTGTCACTGCGTCCCCCCTTCGACCTGAATCTACTCGGTGTCCATATACTGCCAATAATGTTTTATTAACTATATGAAAAAGGAGATAAATAAAAGTAGTTGTATCTATATATATTTTGTTGTATGAGTGAGCATCCTTAATAAATTTCATTTGCCACACCCACTTCTGACTATCAATCAATCAAATTATCTGATATAATGCACTCATTCAAGTTTGCAAACTGAATGACAGTATAGATCCAGATCAGATAGCTTCCACTGCAACAGATAATGTTTGTATTTTGTAATAACTGAAGGATAGTTTTTGTCAATTCTGTTGTGGGTATTCATTAGAACCGCCGTGCCGAGGCTGTTCTAATGAATACCCACATAGTTTTATATGGAGAAATAAGTAAAACTATCCTTCAATTTTCACAAAGTATCCACCTTATCTGTTGCTAGGACTTCTGAAAAAGCTTAGTATGAAATCTTAAACCTTGACCTGCTGAATATTCAAATAAGCCACACCCACCACTGATTATCAACCAATCGGATTACTTGATGCAAATTATTGCAACAAATTCACAATCTGAATGACAAACAATGTAGATCCTGATCAGATGGTTTCTTCAGAAGGCTTCTTCAGTTCAGAAGCCATCTGATCTGGATTAACATTGTTTGAAAGGAAAGACATATCCGGGGTCAGCAGGACAAGGGTTAGGACCATAAGTAACAAACTTGTAAATTATACTCATGCTGAGACTGCCGATACCTTGAGATTTTTGCAAGCTCTTCTATACTTCTGTACAAATGTGCTAAAAATTCAAACTTACATATCTCCAGCTCTGGAAACAATGTTTGATGAGCAAAAAGTTACACATCTGGTCTGCTAGCTCTTCTTTCTCTTTCCACTGCTCATGAACATACCGGTGCCACGATAGTAACACTTTTCTGGAAGTACATGTAGTGAGTGACAGGAATAATAAGAACTGGGGCAGGGCCAGACTCCCTCCAGATAAGGGGGAGTAGCAAAGATGATTTAGGGATATTTTTTCTTCTAACTTCATAAAAACCTATGTTGTGGTACTTGTCAGAATCGCCTCAATGAGGCAATTCTGACAAGTACCACAACATAGGTTTCTCATGAGCATTATGATCATAATATCAACTGATATCAACTATAGATAAGGGGAAGTAATGAGAATAATTAATAGATGATTTTTCCTACTGATTCATAAAACATATGTTTAGAGTACTTAAGGGGAATGGACACACCTTCAGGGGAGGCAACTCTTGCCCAAGTATTTTCATCACCCATATCAATAGGGGTCAACTCTTAAAGTAAAGAATTTGCTCCTCAGAAGCAAACTCTTTCCTTTAAGAGTTGGCCCTTTTCTCTTGGGACAGAGATTATAAAAAAGCAAACAGGAAGTCCTGAAAGTTGTCTCCCTTAGAAATATGGCAGAAAATTCTGCCAGGTATATCCATTCCCATAAATAGAGGCAATTCTAACAAGTACCCACAACAAAGATTTCTGGAGAGGATTAAGGATAATTAGCCCTCAATTATCCTCTTTACTCCCATTATCTGGGGTCCTGAGCCGGGCCAATAATATGGACTGGGGCATTACTCCAGCTAAGATACATGTCAAAGGTAATTACTTTAACATATTTTGTCACCTATATCAGTAAGAATCTCCTCTTAAAGGAAAGAATGAAGAGAAGCCCCCTCCCATCAGGGCTTTGAGAAATAGCTTGGGCTGCATTATGCTTCCACGCAGCACTGAAACTGACCGCACATGAGTACTGGTAAACCGCTCAGACGGCAAACGCCTGCCCAGGTAAACTGGTGTGAGTAGGCCCATCCATGCTTATAAACTCTATTGGTTTCATTGGGCAGCAAGAATTGAGATGTCATTTCCTCTCAATGTAGGGTAAAAGTCTCACAAAACTGGAAGCAACATCTTCAAGTGACCTAAATGTGTTGACAGGGATGTTAAACCTCAAATCAAACAAACAACGAATGACGATAGGAAAGATTTCATGATCAATGTCAACAAAGGACTTCTGCCTCCTGATCACCAGTCAGACATGCATCCTACTCAGCTACTGTGGCCAACCTTGCACAGAGAATGACAGAAAATATGTATAAACTTAAAGGGTGTGTTAAATCACTTTATGAGTCATATGATGTCGCATCTGAGAATGTTATAATGCCATGTATTAAATTCGGTAATCCACTGGCGGATTAAATATGCAAATCAATTAAATATGTCCTGTAATGTTATACTTACAATGTCCTTAACAACATCATGTTTATTAATGGTGGAATATTGACATTTTTGTAAAAAAAATCTTGAACAAAATGTGTTTAAAATGTCATTTGATTTAGCGGATCTTGCATTTGTGCTCAAGTATTATTAAATTCATTTAACTCGTCTAAGTAAAGGCATGAAATGCTCAGCAAAGCCTCACATTTTGTTCCTTTTCCTCAACTCTTTTAAGAAATTCAATACAAGAGCACTCATGTAGAATCCTATATTTAAACTTCTCTGACCCTTCCAAACAAGAATTCCGGAAGTGAGTAAAACAGTCTCATTATACCTTTTTAAACATGTCTGATTATATTCATCTGCTGTTCTCTGGTTCTCTCTTGCCATAGCAACCAGTTTCTTCATGGGAACCAACCCTCTATATTTGAGAATAGACTTCTGGTAATGTTCGTCTGCTTTTGCATTCTGCTGCTTGAGTTTTTCTTCTTGTAACTGCCTTTCTACTTCTCTCTGATAAACATAAGGTAGGTACTGATTTAAGTACAGTTAAATTCCTATATTAAGACCACCTTTGGGACTGTTCAAAAGTGGTCTTTAAGACCACTTTTGAACAGTCCCAAAGGTGGTCCCTGACCAGAAGACCCTGTGGCCAGAAAACACGAAGAAAAAATAACTGCATCTTTCTAAATAAGCTTTTTAAAGCAGAATTAGTCTTAATTTTAGGTGGTCTTAATAGCGGAATTTCACTGTACTTCTATATCACACTAGAAATGTGTCAATACGATACAGATGCCTCCAGCTCCAAGGCCATCCAAACCCCAAAAACAAGCCTTTTGCATTTAGCAGAGGGTCTCCTAAGGAACATACACCACAACCTCATTATAACACAGTTCATAACAACACAGTTATGGATATAACACGGTTTCTATATAATCTATAAATTTTTGTTTGGCTATAACGTGATTGTTTAACTAACATGGTTTCTACTTTGACCCCATAAATAGTCTTATAAAGAGTTGGTGGTGTACTGGTGAAATTATTTCAAAATCCATTCACTGGTTTAGTAAGCTCAGTAAATTGTTGACAGATGCAAGATGCACTACAGACATCAAAGACCAAGTGTTCACAGGTTGCTAAAAATTGCTGACACATATAGCATACCAAAAATGGGACACTGGCTAACAGTGTGGACCCCAAATTAATCACCTGTTTTTCCAGTCTTTTCTTCTCTCTGTAAGCCTCAGCTTTCCTCTTTTTCTCATCCTCAATCTCTTTCAATCTGGCTGCTTCCTCTGCCTCTAACACAGCCTAGAAATATACACCCGGAAGATGTCAATCACAACAATTACCATCTGCTTTATCGGCTTCCGGTTACTTTAAAAGTCATGTTTGCAAACAGTGTGAACCAAGATCAGACTGCTCCTCCAACCCAGACCAGACTGCTCCTCCAGAAGTCTGCTTTGTCGTCTGTCAATTACTTTAAAAGTTATGTTTACAAACATTGTGAACCCAGATCAGACTGCTCCTCCAGGAGTCTGCTTTGTCGTCTGCCAATTAATTAAAAAGTCATCGTTGTAAACAGTGTGAACTCAGATCAGACTGCAGTCTGATCTGGGTCTGCACTGTTTGCCTACATGGAAAAATATTTTTATGAAGTTTGATAAAAAAATAGCCATCGGAAGAGATGGCAAATCCCCCGACCAAAAGCCAATATGGCCTCCAGAGGATTGTTCACCAATAGAAAGTGCACCAGAATTAAACCAGCAATATATCACAAAAGTATTGCAGTTATGGCCATCACAAGATTATACTTCAGGAGAGATAACTACAAAACCAGGGTACTCAGAACTGTGGTTCTTGCGCATGACATGCCTGCTTAAGCTCATGCATTTCTGTACAAAGTACCATCCATATGTCTCAAAGGGTGTTTGAGATCACAAGCTGGTCATACTGTTATATTGAAAGGGTAGATAACTCAAATATTTATCATAGCACCCAAAATTGTGGTTCTTAGGCATAAAATTGTGGTTCTTAGGCATGAAGCACCATCTCATCCTTGTATACAATTGTGCCAAGTACCATCAATATATCTCAAAGGGTATTGGAGTTATGGCCATCAAAAGGTTATATTGTCAGGGGAGATAATTAAAAAACCAGGGCACCCAGAGTTGTGGTTCTTGTACGTGACACACCTGCTTAACCTCATGTACAACTGTACCAAGTACCATCAATATATCTTAAAGCGTATTGGAGATGTGGCCATCACAAGGTAGTGATTCTATATTATTGGAAGGGGAGATAACTCAAAAACCATGGTACCCAGAGTTGTGGTTCTTGTACATGACACACCGTCTCGGCCGTGTGGACAACTGTGCCATGTATCATCAATATATCTGAAAGGGTATTGGAGTTATGGCCATCACAAGGTAGTCACTCTATTTTATTGGAAGGGGAGATAATTAAAAAACCATGGCAGCCAGAGTTGTGGTTCTTGTGCATGACACACCACCTCGGCCTTGTGAACAACTGTGTCAGGTATCATCAATATATCTTAAAGGGTATTGGAGTTATGGCCATCACAAGGTAGTCACTCTATTTTATTGGAAGGGGAGATAAGTCAAAAACCATGGCAGCCAGAGTTGTGGTTCTTGTGCATGACACGTTGTCTCAGCCTTGTGAACAACTGTGCCAGGTACCATCAATATATCTCAAAGGGTATTGGAGTTATGGCCATCACAAGGTAGTCACTCTATTTTATTGGAAGGGGAGATAATTCAAAAACCATGGCAGCCAGAGTTGTAGTTCTTGTACATGACACACCGTCTCGGCCTTGTGAACAACTGTGTCAGGTATCATCAATATATCTTAAAGGGTAGTTGAGTTATGGCCATCACAAGTAGTCACTCTATTTTATTGGAAGGGGAGATAACTCAAAAACCATGGCAGCCAGAGTTGTGGTTCTTGTGCATGACATGCTGTCTCAGCCTTGTGAACAACAGTGCCAGGTACCATCAATATATCCCAAAGGGTATTGAAGTTATGGCCATCACAAAGAAGTCATTCTATTTTATTAAAAGGGGAGATAACTAAACAAGAGGGCCATGATGGCCCTGGATCGCTCACCTGATCCATAGAGTAACAAGTGGGGCCTGGGGGTGGGCCATTATTGACCCCAGGGCTATAATGTGCATAATGTTGAGGGAGGTCTAGAAAGGTGAAGCTTCATTCCAAATATCTACAATGGCTATAATTTGAACAATCATGGCAAAGGTCCACTAGATGAAGCTACACACCAAATATCAAAGACCTGGGCCTTGCGGTTTCAGAGAAGAAGTTTTTTAAAGATTTTCCCTATATAATCCTATGGTATAACCAAAGGGACCGGGGGCGGGGGCATTTTTGGCCCCAGCACTATAATTTGAACAATCTTGGTAGGGGTCCACTAGATGAAACTTCATACCAAATACATGTATCAAAGACCTTGGCCTTGTGGTTTCAAAGAAGAAGATTTTTTAAGTTTTCGGTGAAAAAAATCTATTTTTGGCTCCTGTGACCTATATGTGCAACGGACCGGAACCATTTGAACAACTTTGAAAGGGGACCACCTAAGAATCATTCCTGTGAAGTTTGATCAAAATCCGATCAGTGGTTTCGTTGGAGATGTCGTTTGAAGAAATTGTTTACGCACGAATGTAGGTGACCACTTGCCATTGCTACATGCTAAATATCTAAGCTCTGGGCCCTGTGGTTTCAGAATAGAAGATTTTTTAAGCTTTTTTTCCATTATGAGTCTATAGGAGCTAAGTGGCCCCGGGGCGTGGCCCTTTTGGATCCCAGTGGCATGATTAGTAGGAATTATGTAGGTTACCACTTGCGATTGCTATGTGCGTAATATCTAAGCTCTGGGCGCTGTGGTTTCAGAGAAGAAGATTTTTTAAGCTTTTTTTCCATTATGAGTCTATGGGAGCAAAGGGGCCCAGGCGCGTGGCCATTTGGAACCCAGGGGCATGATTGGCAGGAATTATGTAGGTGACCAATTGCCCTTGCTACATGCTAAATATCTAAACTGTGGGCCCTTTGGTTTCAGAGAAGAATATTTTTGAAGTTTTTTTTTTCCATTTTGAGTCTATGGTAGCTAAGGGGCCCCAGGGCCTGGCCCATTTGGACCCTAGGGGCATGATTGGCAGGATTTATGTAGGTGACCACTTGCCATTGCTACATGTCAAATACCTTAGCTCTGGGCCCTGTGGTTTCAGAGAAGAAGATTTTTTAAGCTTTTTTCCATTATGAGTCTATAGGAGCCAAAGGGCCCCGGGGCGTGGCCCATTTGGACCCCAGGGGCATGATTGGCAGGAATTATGTAGGTGACCACTTGCCGTTGTTACATGCTAAATATCTAAGCTCTGGGCCTTGTGGTTTCCGAGTAGAAGTTTTTGAAGCTTTTTGTTCCATTGTGAGTCTGTGGGAGCGAAGGGGCCCCGGGGCGTCGCCCATTTGGAACCCAGGGGCATGATTGCCAGGAATTATGTAGGTGACACCTGGCGGTTGCTACATGCTAAATATCTAAGCTCTGGGCCCTGTGGTTTCAGAGAAGAAGATTTTTGAAGCTTTTTTTCCATTATGAGTCTATGGGAGCTAAGGGGCCCCGGGGTGTGGCCAATTTGGACCCCAGGGGCATGATTGGCAGGAATTATGTAGGTTACCACTTGCCGTTGCTACATGCAAAATATCTCAGCTCAGGGCCCTGTGGTTTCAGAGAAGAAGATTTTTGAAGCTTTTTTTCCATTATGAGTCTATAGGAGCTAAAGGGTTCCGGGGCGTGGCCCTTTTGGGTACCAGGGGCATGATTGGCAGGAATTATGTAGGTGACCACTTGCCGTTGCTACATGCTAAATATCTAAGCTCTGGGCCCTATGGTTTCCGAGTAGAAGATTTTTGAAGCTTTTTGTTCCATTATGAGTCTATGGGAGCGAAGGGGCCCCGGGGCGTCCCCCATTTGGAACCCAGGGGCATGATTGGCAGGAATTATGTAGGTGACCACTTGCCATTGCTACATGCTAAATATCTAAGCTCTGGACCCTGTGGTTTCAGAGAAGAAGATTTTTGAAGCTTTTTTACCATTATGAGTCTATTGGAGCGAGGGGGCCCCGGGGTGTGGCCAATTTGGAACCCAGGGGCATGATTGGCAGGAATTATGTAGGTGACCATTTGCCGTTGCTACATGCCAAATATCTCAGCTCTGGGCCCTGTGGTTTCAGAGAAGAAGATTTTTGAAGCTTTTTTTCCATTATGATTCTATAGGAGCTAAAGGGCCCAGGGGCGTGGCCCGTTTGGACCCCAGGGGCATGATTGGCAGGAATTATGTAGGTGACCACTTGCCATTGCTACATGCTAAATATCTAAGCTCTGGGCCCTGTGGTTTCTGAGAAGAAGATTTTTGAAGCTTTTTGTTCCATTATGAGTCTATGGGAGCGAAGGGGCCCCGAGGCGTGCCCAATTTAGACCCTAGGGGCATGATTGGCAGGAATTATGTAGGTGACCACTGGCGGTTGCTACATGCTAAATATCTAAGCTCTGGGCCCTGTGGTTTCAGAGAAGAAGATTTTTGAAGCTTTTTTTCCATTATGAGTCTATGGGAGCTAAGGGGCCCCTGGTTGTGGCCAATTTGGACCCCAGGGGCATGATTGGCAGGAATTATGTAGGTTACCACTTGCCGTTGCTACATGCCAAATATCTCAGCTCGGGGCCCTGTGGTTTCAGAGGAGAAGATTTTTGAAGCTTTTTTTTCCATTATGAGTCTATAGGAGCTAAAGGGCCCCGGGGCGTGGCCCGTTTGGACACCAGTGTCATGATTGGCAGGAATTATGTAGGTGACCACTTGCCGTTGCTACATGCCAAATATCTCAGCTCTGGGCCCTGTGGTTTCAGAGAAGAAGATTTTTGAAGCTTTTTTCCATTATGAGTCTATAGGAGCTAAAGGGCCCCGGGGCGTGGCCCGTTTGGACCCCAGGGCCATGATTGGCAGGAATTATGTAGGTGACCACTTGCCGTTGCTACATGCTAAATATCTAAGCTCTGGGCCTTGTGGTTTTCTGAGAAGAAGATTTTTGAAGCTTTTTGTTCCATTATGAGTCTATAGGAGCTAAGGGGCCCCGGGGCATTCCCCATTTGGAACCCAGGGGCATGATTGGCAGGAATTATGTAGGTGACCACTGGCCATTGCTACATGCTAAATATCTAAGCTCTGGGCCCTGTGGTTTCCAAGAAGAAGATTTTTGAAGCTTTTTGTTCCATTATGAGTCTATGGGAGCGAAGGGGCCCTGGGGCGTGGCCAATTTGGACCCTAGGGGCATGATTGGCAGGAATTATGTAGGTGACCACTGGCCATTGCTACATGCTAAATATCTAAGCTCTGGACCCTGTGGTTTCAGAAAAGAAGATTTTTGAACCTTTTTTTTCCATTATGAGTCTATGGGAGCTAAGGGGCCCCGGGGTGTGGCCAATTTTGGCCCCAGGGGCATGATTGGCAGGAATTATGTAGGTGACCACTTGCCGTTGCTACATGTCAAATACCTTAGCTCTGGGACCTGTGATTTCATAGAAGAAGATTTTTGAAGCTTTTTTTCCATTAGGAGTCTATGGGAGCTAAGGGGCCCCAAGGCGTGGCCCATTTGGACCCCAGGGGCATGATTGGCAGGAATTTTGTAGGTGACCACTTGCCGTTGCTACATGCTAAATATCTAAGCTCTGGGTCCTATGGTTTCAGAGAAGAAGATTTTTGAAGCTTTTTTTTCCATTATGAGTCTATGGGAGAGAAGGGGCCCCGGGGCATGGCCCATTTGAAACCCAGGGGCATGATTGGCAGGAATTATGTAGGTGACCACTGGCCGTTGCTACATGCTAAATATCTAAGCTCTCGGCCCTGTGGTTTCAGAGAAGAAGATTTTTTAAATTTTTCCCATTATAAGTCTATGGGAGCTATATGTTGCCATGGCAACCAGAGTTCCAATCTGATCAGCCCAAAAACCTTATGCAGCCTGTCCCCCTACCTGATGATGCTTCACATGAAATTTGATCAAGATTGGCCATGGGGTATTAGAGATATACTTATTTGAAATTGTTTACGGACGTACGGACGGATGCACGGACGCACGCACGCACGACGGACAAAAAGTGATCACAAAAGCTCACCTTGTCACTACGTGACAGGTGAGCTAAAAAGTATGGCATCCAGAGTTCTGGTTCTTGCGCATGACACGCTGTCTCAGCCTTGTGAACAATTGTGCCAAGAACTATCAATGAATCTCAAAGGGTATAGGAGTTATGGCCATCACAAGGTTGCATCTACCGACGGACGGACAGACGGACGGATGGACGCCAGGCTGATCGCTATATCCCCCGAACCTATTCGGTCGGGGGATAAAAAAAATCAGCAGAGGACATATTGTCATAAGCAGACGACATTTTCAGGTGTAGTTTTCTCAGCATTAAAGGATAATTCTAGAAAAATACATCCACAATACTTGTTAACCCATAAGATGCCAATCATGGCAATTGTCGTCTGCTGGTTACTTTAAAAGTCATGTTTGCAAACAGTGTGAACCGAGATCAGACTGCTCCTCTAGGAGTAGTCTGATCTGGGTCCACACTGTTTGATTATATGCAAAAATATTTTTATGAAGTTTGATAAAAAAAAATTCAGCAGACGACATAAGCAATCACAGCAATTGTCGTCTGCCTGTTACTTTAAAAGTCATATTTGCAAACAGTGTGAGCCCAGATCAGACTGCTCCTCTAGGAGCAGTCTGATCTGGGACCACACTGTTTGCCTTTATGCAAAAATATTGTTATAAAGGATAATTCTCATTTACATTGCCAGTGCACTAACAGAATAAAATTCTGTAGCTAAAAAATGTTTCAATGAATACACTCATGCAACATCAAAATAAGCTATGATACTCTCCAATATGACTGGATGATGACATTATAGTGCCAAAGAAACTGTTCCTCTGGAAAACTGCATGCAATTGTTTTCCTGTTTCAATTTTAGTCCTTAACCCAGACTTTTTCATTACATGAGTGATGGTTGTCTTTGTTTTTTTTTTTTTTTTAGTTTAACAGCCTGTCAACACTATTTAGGTCATATCAGACTGGTTAGTTTACCTAATTACACCTTTCCTAGGCAGGTCTAAACATAAGCAGTTAACCAGTACAGTGCTCATTCTTTTGCCAGAAACTGACAACTGCCCTTTGTGAAACAGCAGAAGGAAGAGAATGGCCATAGAAAATATTTCATGATCAATGCTGCAGACCAGGGGCCAGTTGTTCAAAGCATTGTTAGCTTAACGAGCTCGTTAGTGGTCAAACTGTCAACTGTTCTAGCAAGTTCAATATCTAAAATTTTGGTACTTTTGCTGAAAAAATGTGAGAAGCTTTTGCATCCGCAAAAGCTGCTCACATTTTTCAGCAAAAATATAAGCATATTTGCCGTATTTCATGATCAAAGTTTTAACGATACGTTAACTAACAGCATTGTTAGTTTTGAACAACTGGCCCCTGGCAGGTACTGAACCCATGACTTCCTAATAACTGGTCAGACATGTACCAGAATGAGCTACGGATGATGAGCACTGGTAAAAGTACATGCACACCAACATTAAATGTATCATCAAGGGTCATCAAGCATGACAGATCAAGATTACTGCATATTTTAACATAGCTTCCCAATGCATGCCAATTAATCCAGTCTAAATCTAGACAAATTTTCAAGCAACAATAATTATCCTTCACCGATAAACTGACACAGAAAATTTTGAAGCAGAAAACAATCAATTTTTTTTACTATTATTCATTTAACTTTTATTATTTTTTTTTTTTTTGGAGAAAAAAAAAATTGAATAAAAAAAAGGCCTGACATTACATGTGAATCTTCTGCCCAGTGCCCAGCAGACGATTCAAATCACTTTTAGCCTTATTTTGTATGAAAAATAAGAAGATAAATGAATACTTTGAAAATGCCGTCTGCTAGCCATGGTTGGTATCATATGGATTAAGCGTACCAATACCCACCAATTTCACTTCTTCAGCTTTTCTTCTCTTCTCCTCTCTCTCGGCCTTAAGTCGTGCTCTCTCCGCTGTTCTCTCTTCCATATCTGAAACAAGGATCTAACTTCAGAACTTATTTCATTCTGACACTGCTTTTGTTTAACACTTAAGATGCCGAGAAAAACTACGCCTGAAAATGGCGTATGCTTATGTCGTCTGCTGAATCTGTTAGCAAACTTTTGCAAACAGTGTGGACCCAGATCAGACTGCTCCTACACTCTTTGCAAACATGACTTTTAAAGTAACCGGCAGACAAAAAAGCAGACAACACTTGTCGTGATTGGCATCTTATGAATTAAGACATAGATCAGCTCTAGGAGTGACTTATTGAGTATTAGATTCACAGTTTGATGGTCAGATGCAAGGTAGATCAAATCATTAGCGTGCAGGACAATTTGTCTACTTTCAACTGACCAACAAACTTTGATTTATTACTCA
This sequence comes from Lucinisca nassula, assembly GCA_963580285.1. NCBI lineage: Eukaryota > Metazoa > Mollusca > Bivalvia > Lucinida > Lucinidae > Lucinisca > Lucinisca nassula. The sequence goes on from OY757019.1 coordinate 47,882,262, forward strand.
ACATAGAACTGATCTACATGTATCTAGATTCAAACAGACTATAATTTGACATTAATTTTGTTATTTCCTTCAAATTCTCCCAAACTTTGGACATTGTTAGAAAAAATTCCCACCAACATTATTGAATCATACACATTTATGTCTTTTTGTGATGTTTTTGATACAAGAAAATGTTTCACTGTCCAACATCATAGATTCTTCGAGTGACGTCATAAAATGGCATTTTTTCATGTCACGCTCTTCCGCCCAGTGATTTGTTGCAGAATAAATCACAGTTTCTTTTCATTGTCACGCTTTGTTTATTATAATATCAAATAATTTTGATATTCAGCAATCACATCCAAATTGAATTCTTAACCCTTAAGATACCGCGAAAAACTGCATCTGAAAATGTTGTCTGTTTATGTCGTCTGCTGAATGTTTTTTAAAACTTTTCAACATATTTTTGCATAAAGGCAAACAGTAAGGACCCAGATCTAGAGGAGCAGTCTGAACTGGGTCCACACTGTTTGCAAAAATCACTTTTAAAGTTACCAGCAGACAGCAAAACAGACGGCAATTGTTGTGATTGGCATGTTATGGGTCAACTCTAACCATCCTGAATATTACAATGTGCTTCACCTCTACATAATTTTCAGCCATTTGTTTGGTGTGGTTTCAATTTTAACTGTGGATTCAGAAGCATAATAGAAAACAATATAGATCCTGAGCAGCTGGTTTCTGATCTGGATCAATACTGTTTTCAAAAAGGATATCCAGGTTCAGTATGGAGCGGTTAGGAAATATAACCATTTATCACTGAAATCTGCATGCAGAGCCACTCAACAGGGCCAGGCTGTAAGGAAGGACACAATCTACAACCTAACCATATATTACAAAGAGTAGACTTAGAAAAAATTTGTTGCATTGAAGTTAAGTGGCATGTCAACCCCTGATGGTACTTTTTCACTGTGTCTCTCGGACAAAAGATAAAAGGGAAACTCATACAAAAGACTGCAAAGGACAGTGCAGGCAGAGACAAGGAGGTGAAAAGAAATAAGGTGGATAAAAGAAGAAAAGAAAACAGCAATCTCTTCTACACCTTTTGCAAGCACAGTTGGCTTGTCCAACTGTAAGTCAAAATCAGTTGGATAAGATACATTTCACCTTACCCAACCACCTTCAGATGAAGATGCTGTTTCTTAATATTGGAGTTTAATGGCCCAGTCAACACTACTTCGGTAATTTTTGAGCCAGTCAGTTTACCTATGCACACTTTTTCTGGGCAGGCTTATACATAAGCAGTTAGCCAGTACAGTGCACATTCTTCTGCCAGAAACTGACAACTGCCCTTCTTGAATCAGCGGAAGAGAATGGCCACAGAAAAGATTTCATGATCAATCTTCACGAAAGAATGTTGCCAACCCCGGCAGATATTGAACCCGCGTCCTCCTGATCCCCAGTCAGATGCTCATCCGGCTGAGCTACTGAGGCCGGCTTCAGGTTAAGATATATGAATTTGGCAGATACTCAATGCCTGTTTCTTTGCATGGAAAAAAGGAGAAAATATTATGAGTCTCTTACTTTTCAAGACTTGAAGATATTTAGATTTCTCTGAGGCTGTGCTGGCGTAAGATCCTGGTTTAGATACATCTGTTCTAGCAGACTCTGGTCTTGAGGTTCTGAAATAAGAATACAAATATACAATGAAACTTAGGGGGACTGGATACACGTTTTTGTCTCCCATGCCAATAGGGGTAAACTCTTAAAGGAAAGAATTTGCTCCTGAGGAGCAAATTCTTTCCTTTAAGGAAGGTGGGGAGTAATTCATTTGTCTTTAGATTTTTTTATTTGCTTGTATTTTGTAGCTTGATATCTCTGCATTCGTTTGCCGGTGTAAAAATATAGGCATAGTATGCCTGGCATACCATGCTTTTTTTCGAGCTTTTTAGCCTTATAGATGGGTACTATATTCAAAATTATCAAACGTTTCCATAATTACCCTAGTCATTGACAAATTGTCAATAACAATTGTTTAAAACAATATTTCCCAGTTTGGTTTAAAAAAACACAATGCAGGATAATGTCATGTTTGCGTACCTAGCTGTGAAAGACAAACTCTTTCACAGGTTTTTGTCGATACACCTATTTACAAATGACTTTTTCTGCATTTTTTGCTGTTTTGATATGCAATTTTCACTATATTTGATAAAAGAATGCATTTTTCGTCTTTAGATTTTTCTTATTTTCACATATATTGTGTAATAATATTAGATACACGAAATAGGCATGAAATTTGACCATGTCACCAGGCATCTGGAAGAAGTAATGCAGAAAAGGTTACCCAACCCCCAAATAAAAATGGCTAAAAAAGCATAAAGATATTGTTTAAATGACAAGAACAAGGATTATACCATTATTATTGCACCTACTTTTGCTTTCTTAATGTGATATGTATCAAAGTATTTCATTTTAAATGAAACACAATTTCATTTCTAAGTTTTATGGTGTGACAAATTGATTTTTCTGGCAAAAAATCCATGTTATCATATTGCCATATTGTCGATTTGTTCATGTTTAAAAGATATGAAGCAATTAACATTGTCGCAGACGTTCAAACAATGTCCGATACATGTTATTAATTTACCTTGGAAACATTATTGTACATTTTTATCTTTCTTTGTTGCCAATTTATTACCCCACCCCCCCCCCACCCCTAATGAAATGGGTTGAAATTGATAAAAAAAATACCATATGCTGATGCAAAAGAATATACAAATTTCCTTTTTCCCGTTTCAGTTCCTGCCAATGTTATAGGGAAAGTAGAAAAACTACTAGTTAATTTTTCTCTATAATTTTTACTAGTTTTTTTTTTCATGCCATATTGTCAGGAAATGCTATTTAATCATCTGTTGCCTGTTTATGCAAACTGTGAAAGGGAGGTGCGATAAGTTATCCATTTACTTTCCCATGAAGGCAATGATCAGGAATCGATACAATTACCCAACACCTCCGATCAGACACACCAAAGGGAAAGAACCACGAACATGAAATAACTAGACCGTAATGGAAACTAGCGGAAAGCCAAAATGGCAGTTACATTCCCACATAGTGGCTTTGGTGGACCTTGATCAGGCATTTGGTTGAGTGTCTCGGAAAGTCATTTAGGAGGCACAGAGAAAATTTGAAGTAGAGGAGTGGAATGTTTGATTGGTCCATTGGATGTCTGCTAATGCGCGGAGACGTGTCCTTTTTTGTGTCGGTTACATTGAAAAATTCGAAATGAATGTCGGTGTTCCTCAAGATGCTTTTCTCAGTCAAATACATTCCATTATTGTGCATTATGTCTTGTCATGTGAGTTCCGCTCTGGAGGCCTTTGTAATCATAGCTGAATCACTCAAAAAAGTATCTGGATACACCAATTTTGTTCGATTCGTTTCAGCTCTTCATGGAAAAATCATCCAGCACAATCTTTTTCTTCAATCCCAGATCGGCGGGGGCGGCTATCATGTACTGTACAGACTAACAATGAGAAGTATTGTGGACGACAAAGCACACTGATGCAATTCTCCCTCCTCGATTCCACAGTTCGAGCCTCGATTTTCTCATCTCACTCTCTCTCTAACCCCATGCATACGGACCTGTTGAGTCTAAGATCCTAAATGTGGGTGGCTATTTGTTCACTGAGGTGGATTAACAGAAACTGAAACTGAGACTGCGACTGATTATTAACAGAGTAATGTGCGCTGCCAGGCATTACAGTTGTGTCTGCTCTTTTAGTTCATACCAATAACTAGGTGGATAAATATGGCAGTGTTTTTTTTTTTTCTTTCTATCTATCTACTGATACTGCATTAGCCCCCACCCACCAGGGCTTGAAGAAACAGATGGGTTGTATGATGCTTCCACGCAGAGCTGAAACCGACCCACACACGAGTACTGGTAAATGGCTTAGAAGATCTAAGCCTGCCCAGCAATGCACGTTGGCCTGTCCATGCCTATAAACCCTATTGGGGGACAGGGCTTGAGATGTCATTTCATCTCAATGTCGGGTAAAAGTCCCACAGAATTGGAAGCAACGTCACCAAAATGACCTTTACAGTGTTGACGGGGACGTTAAACTTCAAATCAAGCAAAACTGATACTACGTAGGTCACATTTGACCATTACCGCAGGTGTGCATTGCATACACTCCAGGTTTTGCAGGATGAATACCAACACAGTAATCATGTAAGGATCTTTAACCTGCACAGGGGATGGTTCTCCCTGCACAGGGGGCTTCCAGTTAACGTCCCGATCCGAAGGACGATGCACTTTATGACATTCATCCCTGCAAATGATGCAACTGTCCCAGAGCGTGTTCGGACACAGAAATTTTATCGCCGCTGCCGGGGATCGAACCCGGGACCTCTAGCATCAGAGGCAAGTGCACTTACCACTGAGCTATCACGCTCCTTATTGTTTTTTTTTTTTTTTGTTTTTTTTCAATTATATGACGTCACGCAATCTAAAGTAAACGTCACTATTGAGTCATTGTTTTGTTTGTATTGACAAAGTATGGCCATGGAATATGTGCAGTGGCAGACCCTTCAAGGCTTATTTTTGACACCAATGGAAAAATAAAGTAAACGTCTTGCGTTAAGGAGAGTTCAGATTTGCCGTGGAAAGATGATGGGCTGAAATAGGAGGAAACAAATCAGCAGCTGGACAAATACAGGGTTAGTCTGTTTATCACTTAATTTTCATGTGCTTACAGCCATGCAAACTAGACCGGAAAGTAGTCTATGAAGTCGCAAAATATTTTACAACAAAAAACACACTGTAATGGTTATTAAATGTTACAAAAACCTCAGAAAACACTTTAAAAACAAAATACAAACTAAAGATATTTTGAGGTAAAAATTCGAACTTGATTACGGCAGGGTCAGTTATGCGTGACCCTCCTTAAGAGTAGACTCCTTTTTCAGTGGGATTGAGTTTATAGAAAAGCAAACAAGAAGTCCCAAAAGTTGTCTCTCTTTGAAAAATGGTGGTAAAATATACAAAGTGTTCCCATTCCCCTTAAATGACTCAAAGAAGCCTCTGTGGTGTAGTGGATATGCTACTCGCCTGATAAACCAGGGATTGTGGGATCAATCCCGGACTTTTGGATGAGTCTATAAACCAAGGTCCCGTCTCCCTATGACCATAGCTGTTGGTGGGACGTAAAACTGAAATACACTCACTGATGGCTTGTTTACCATAGGGGAGTTGAACCCATTCGCTAGTTAAATTTTCTTCCCAATAAGAAATAGTTAAGGATTATATAGAGGATCTTATATGAGTGTTCATGCATTATTAAATTTATTAAAGAAGTGGAGGAAAAGGGATAAAATAAAAGGAGCAAATTCTTTCCTTTAAGGAAGGTGGGGAGTAATTCATTTGTCTTTAGATTTTTTTATTTGCTTGTATTTTGTAGCTTGATATCTCTGCATTCGTTTGCCGGTGTAAAAATATAGGCATAGTATGCCTGGCATACCATGCTTTTTTTCGAGCTTTTTAGCCTTATAGATGGGTACTATATTCAAAATTATCAAACGTTTCCATAATTACCCTAGTCATTGACAAATTGTCAATAACAATTGTTTAAAACAATATTTCCCAGTTTGGTTTAAAAAAACACAATGCAGGATAATGTCATGTTTGCGTACCTAGCTGTGAAAGACAAACTCTTTCACAGGTTTTTGTCGATACACCTATTTACAAATGACTTTTTCTGCATTTTTTGCTGTTTTGATATGCAATTTTCACTATATTTGATAAAAGAATGCATTTTTCGTCTTTAGATTTTTCTTATTTTCACATATATTGTGTAATAATATTAGATACACGAAATAGGCATGAAATTTGACCATGTCACCAGGCATCTGGAAGAAGTAATGCAGAAAAGGTTACCCAACCCCCAAATAAAAATGGCTAAAAAAGCATAAAGATATTGTTTAAATGACAAGAACAAGGATTATACCATTATTATTGCACCTACTTTTGCTTTCTTAATGTGATATGTATCAAAGTATTTCATTTTAAATGAAACACAATTTCATTTCTAAGTTTTATGGTGTGACAAATTGATTTTTCTGGCAAAAAATCCATGTTATCATATTGCCATATTGTCGATTTGTTCATGTTTAAAAGATATGAAGCAATTAACATTGTCGCAGACGTTCAAACAATGTCCGATACATGTTATTAATTTACCTTGGAAACATTATTGTACATTTTTATCTTTCTTTGTTGCCAATTTATTACCCCACCCCCCCCCCCACCCCTAATGAAATGGGTTGAAATTGATAAAAAAAATACCATATGCTGATGCAAAAGAATATACAAATTTCCTTTTTCCCGTTTCAGTTCCTGCCAATGTTATAGGGAAAGTAGAAAAACTACTAGTTAATTTTTCTCTATAATTTTTACTAGTTTTTTTTTTCATGCCATATTGTCAGGAAATGCTATTTAATCATCTGTTGCCTGTTTATGCAAACTGTGAAAGGGAGGTGCGATAAGTTATCCATTTACTTTCCCATGAAGGCAATGATCAGGAATCGATACAATTACCCAACACCTCCGATCAGACACACCAAAGGGAAAGAACCACGAACATGAAATAACTAGACCGTAATGGAAACTAGCGGAAAGCCAAAATGGCAGTTACATTCCCACATAGTGGCTTTGGTGGACCTTGATCAGGCATTTGGTTGAGTGTCTCGGAAAGTCATTTAGGAGGCACAGAGAAAATTTGAAGTAGAGGAGTGGAATGTTTGATTGGTCCATTGGATGTCTGCTAATGCGCGGAGACGTGTCCTTTTTTGTGTCGGTTACATTGAAAAATTCGAAATGAATGTCGGTGTTCCTCAAGATGCTTTTCTCAGTCAAATACATTCCATTATTGTGCATTATGTCTTGTCATGTGAGTTCCGCTCTGGAGGCCTTTGTAATCATAGCTGAATCACTCAAAAAAGTATCTGGATACACCAATTTTGTTCGATTCGTTTCAGCTCTTCATGGAAAAATCATCCAGCACAATCTTTTTCTTCAATCCCAGATCGGCGGGGGCGGCTATCATGTACTGTACAGACTAACAATGAGAAGTATTGTGGACGACAAAGCACACTGATGCAATTCTCCCTCCTCGATTCCACAGTTCGAGCCTCGATTTTCTCATCTCACTCTCTCTCTAACCCCATGCATACGGACCTGTTGAGTCTAAGATCCTAAATGTGGGTGGCTATTTGTTCACTGAGGTGGATTAACAGAAACTGAAACTGAGACTGCGACTGATTATTAACAGAGTAATGTGCGCTGCCAGGCATTACAGTTGTGTCTGCTCTTTTAGTTCATACCAATAACTAGGTGGATAAATATGGCAGTGTTTTTTTTTTTTCTTTCTATCTATCTACTGATACTGCATTAGCCCCCACCCACCAGGGCTTGAAGAAACAGATGGGTTGTATGATGCTTCCACGCAGAGCTGAAACCGACCCACACACGAGTACTGGTAAATGGCTTAGAAGATCTAAGCCTGCCCAGCAATGCACGTTGGCCTGTCCATGCCTATAAACCCTATTGGGGGACAGGGCTTGAGATGTCATTTCATCTCAATGTCGGGTAAAAGTCCCACAGAATTGGAAGCAACGTCACCAAAATGACCTTTACAGTGTTGACGGGGACGTTAAACTTCAAATCAAGCAAAACTGATACTACGTAGGTCACATTTGACCATTACCGCAGGTGTGCATTGCATACACTCCAGGTTTTGCAGGATGAATACCAACACAGTAATCATGTAAGGATCTTTAACCTGCACAGGGGATGGTTCTCCCTGCACAGGGGGCTTCCAGTTAACGTCCCGATCCGAAGGACGATGCACTTTATGACATTCATCCCTGCAAATGATGCAACTGTCCCAGAGCGTGTTCGGACACAGAAATTTTATCGCCGCTGCCGGGGATCGAACCCGGGACCTCTAGCATCAGAGGCAAGTGCACTTACCACTGAGCTATCACGCTCCTTATTGTTTTTTTTTTTTTTTGTTTTTTTTCAATTATATGACGTCACGCAATCTAAAGTAAACGTCACTATTGAGTCATTGTTTTGTTTGTATTGACAAAGTATGGCCATGGAATATGTGCAGTGGCAGACCCTTCAAGGCTTATTTTTGACACCAATGGAAAAATAAAGTAAACGTCTTGCGTTAAGGAGAGTTCAGATTTGCCGTGGAAAGATGATGGGCTGAAATAGGAGGAAACAAATCAGCAGCTGGACAAATACAGGGTTAGTCTGTTTATCACTTAATTTTCATGTGCTTACAGCCATGCAAACTAGACCGGAAAGTAGTCTATGAAGTCGCAAAATATTTTACAACAAAAAACACACTGTAATGGTTATTAAATGTTACAAAAACCTCAGAAAACACTTTAAAAACAAAATACAAACTAAAGATATTTTGAGGTAAAAATTCGAACTTGATTACGGCAGGGTCAGTTATGCGTGACCCTCCTTAAGAGTAGACTCCTTTTTCAGTGGGATTGAGTTTATAGAAAAGCAAACAAGAAGTCCCAAAAGTTGTCTCTCTTTGAAAAATGGTGGTAAAATATACAAAGTGTTCCCATTCCCCTTAAATGACTCAAAGAAGCCTCTGTGGTGTAGTGGATATGCTACTCGCCTGATAAACCAGGGATTGTGGGATCAATCCCGGACTTTTGGATGAGTCTATAAACCAAGGTCCCGTCTCCCTATGACCATAGCTGTTGGTGGGACGTAAAACTGAAATACACTCACTGATGGCTTGTTTACCATAGGGGAGTTGAACCCATTCGCTAGTTAAATTTTCTTCCCAATAAGAAATAGTTAAGGATTATATAGAGGATCTTATATGAGTGTTCATGCATTATTAAATTTATTAAAGAAGTGGAGGAAAAGGGATAAAATAAAAGGAGCAAATTCTTTCCTTTAAGGAAGGTGGGGAGTAATTCATTTGTCTTTAGATTTTTTTATTTGCTTGTATTTTGTAGCTTGATATCTCTGCATTCGTTTGCCGGTGTAAAAATATAGGCATAGTATGCCTGGCATACCATGCTTTTTTTCGAGCTTTTTAGCCTTATAGATGGGTACTATATTCAAAATTATCAAACGTTTCCATAATTACCCTAGTCATTGACAAATTGTCAATAACAATTGTTTAAAACAATATTTCCCAGTTTGGTTTAAAAAAACACAATGCAGGATAATGTCATGTTTGCGTACCTAGCTGTGAAAGACAAACTCTTTCACAGGTTTTTGTCGATACACCTATTTACAAATGACTTTTTCTGCATTTTTTGCTGTTTTGATATGCAATTTTCACTATATTTGATAAAAGAATGCATTTTTCGTCTTTAGATTTTTCTTATTTTCACATATATTGTGTAATAATATTAGATACACGAAATAGGCATGAAATTTGACCATGTCACCAGGCATCTGGAAGAAGTAATGCAGAAAAGGTTACCCAACCCCCAAATAAAAATGGCTAAAAAAGCATAAAGATATTGTTTAAATGACAAGAACAAGGATTATACCATTATTATTGCACCTACTTTTGCTTTCTTAATGTGATATGTATCAAAGTATTTCATTTTAAATGAAACACAATTTCATTTCTAAGTTTTATGGTGTGACAAATTGATTTTTCTGGCAAAAAATCCATGTTATCATATTGCCATATTGTCGATTTGTTCATGTTTAAAAGATATGAAGCAATTAACATTGTCGCAGACGTTCAAACAATGTCCGATACATGTTATTAATTTACCTTGGAAACATTATTGTACATTTTTATCTTTCTTTGTTGCCAATTTATTACCCCACCCCCCCCCCCCCCACCCCTAATGAAATGGGTTGAAATTGATAAAAAAAATACCATATGCTGATGCAAAAGAATATACAAATTTCCTTTTTCCCGTTTCAGTTCCTGCCAATGTTATAGGGAAAGTAGAAAAACTACTAGTTAATTTTTCTCTATAATTTTTACTAGTTTTTTTTTTCATGCCATATTGTCAGGAAATGCTATTTAATCATCTGTTGCCTGTTTATGCAAACTGTGAAAGGGAGGTGCGATAAGTTATCCATTTACTTTCCCATGAAGGCAATGATCAGGAATCGATACAATTACCCAACACCTCCGATCAGACACACCAAAGGGAAAGAACCACGAACATGAAATAACTAGACCGTAATGGAAACTAGCGGAAAGCCAAAATGGCAGTTACATTCCCACATAGTGGCTTTGGTGGACCTTGATCAGGCATTTGGTTGAGTGTCTCGGAAAGTCATTTAGGAGGCACAGAGAAAATTTGAAGTAGAGGAGTGGAATGTTTGATTGGTCCATTGGATGTCTGCTAATGCGCGGAGACGTGTCCTTTTTTGTGTCGGTTACATTGAAAAATTCGAAATGAATGTCGGTGTTCCTCAAGATGCTTTTCTCAGTCAAATACATTCCATTATTGTGCATTATGTCTTGTCATGTGAGTTCCGCTCTGGAGGCCTTTGTAATCATAGCTGAATCACTCAAAAAAGTATCTGGATACACCAATTTTGTTCGATTCGTTTCAGCTCTTCATGGAAAAATCATCCAGCACAATCTTTTTCTTCAATCCCAGATCGGCGGGGGCGGCTATCATGTACTGTACAGACTAACAATGAGAAGTATTGTGGACGACAAAGCACACTGATGCAATTCTCCCTCCTCGATTCCACAGTTCGAGCCTCGATTTTCTCATCTCACTCTCTCTCTAACCCCATGCATACGGACCTGTTGAGTCTAAGATCCTAAATGTGGGTGGCTATTTGTTCACTGAGGTGGATTAACAGAAACTGAAACTGAGACTGCGACTGATTATTAACAGAGTAATGTGCGCTGCCAGGCATTACAGTTGTGTCTGCTCTTTTAGTTCATACCAATAACTAGGTGGATAAATATGGCAGTGTTTTTTTTTTTTCTTTCTATCTATCTACTGATACTGCATTAGCCCCCACCCACCAGGGCTTGAAGAAACAGATGGGTTGTATGATGCTTCCACGCAGAGCTGAAACCGACCCACACACGAGTACTGGTAAATGGCTTAGAAGATCTAAGCCTGCCCAGCAATGCACGTTGGCCTGTCCATGCCTATAAACCCTATTGGGGGACAGGGCTTGAGATGTCATTTCATCTCAATGTCGGGTAAAAGTCCCACAGAATTGGAAGCAACGTCACCAAAATGACCTTTACAGTGTTGACGGGGACGTTAAACTTCAAATCAAGCAAAACTGATACTACGTAGGTCACATTTGACCATTACCGCAGGTGTGCATTGCATACACTCCAGGTTTTGCAGGATGAATACCAACACAGTAATCATGTAAGGATCTTTAACCTGCACAGGGGATGGTTCTCCCTGCACAGGGGGCTTCCAGTTAACGTCCCGATCCGAAGGACGATGCACTTTATGACATTCATCCCTGCAAATGATGCAACTGTCCCAGAGCGTGTTCGGACACAGAAATTTTATCGCCGCTGCCGGGGATCGAACCCGGGACCTCTAGCATCAGAGGCAAGTGCACTTACCACTGAGCTATCACGCTCCTTATTGTTTTTTTTTTTTTTTTGTTTTTTTTCAATTATATGACGTCACGCAATCTAAAGTAAACGTCACTATTGAGTCATTGTTTTGTTTGTATTGACAAAGTATGGCCATGGAATATGTGCAGTGGCAGACCCTTCAAGGCTTATTTTTGACACCAATGGAAAAATAAAGTAAACGTCTTGCGTTAAGGAGAGTTCAGATTTGCCGTGGAAAGATGATGGGCTGAAATAGGAGGAAACAAATCAGCAGCTGGACAAATACAGGGTTAGTCTGTTTATCACTTAATTTTCATGTGCTTACAGCCATGCAAACTAGACCGGAAAGTAGTCTATGAAGTCGCAAAATATTTTACAACAAAAAACACACTGTAATGGTTATTAAATGTTACAAAAACCTCAGAAAACACTTTAAAAACAAAATACAAACTAAAGATATTTTGAGGTAAAAATTCGAACTTGATTACGGCAGGGTCAGTTATGCGTGACCCTCCTTAAGAGTAGACTCCTTTTTCAGTGGGATTGAGTTTATAGAAAAGCAAACAAGAAGTCCCAAAAGTTGTCTCTCTTTGAAAAATGGTGGTAAAATATACAAAGTGTTCCCATTCCCCTTAAATGACTCAAAGAAGCCTCTGTGGTGTAGTGGATATGCTACTCGCCTGATAAACCAGGGATTGTGGGATCAATCCCGGACTTTTGGATGAGTCTATAAACCAAGGTCCCGTCTCCCTATGACCATAGCTGTTGGTGGGACGTAAAACTGAAATACACTCACTGATGGCTTGTTTACCATAGGGGAGTTGAACCCATTCGCTAGTTAAATTTTCTTCCCAATAAGAAATAGTTAAGGATTATATAGAGGATCTTATATGAGTGTTCATGCATTATTAAATTTATTAAAGAAGTGGAGGAAAAGGGATAAAATGTGAGGTTTTGCAGAGCATTTTATCACTTTTTCTCAACGAGTTTAATAAATTCAATAATAAATGAACATGAATGCAAGGTTCTATTTATCATATGGCATTTAAAATGCATTTTATTCATGATGGTTTTACAAAAATGTCAATATTCTGCTATTAGCAAATGCGATGTCATTAAGGACATCGTATATGAAACGTTACAGGGCGTGTCTAACTAATTTGCATATTTAATCCACTAGATCTATTACCTGGCATTATTACATTCTCAGACGAGACATCATATGGGCCCCGTCAAGTGATTTTGGTACTTATCGCCTATGCGAGCAGCGAAGGTTCAGGCGAGCCTGCGCATCCGCGCAGTCTCGCCAGAACCTTCACTGCTCGCTCATACAAGCAGTGAATCAAGAGGAACCTTCAGACAGAAAGCCATATCCCTGGCCCCTCTGAATGGCTGGGCATGCGCAGTTAAAATTTGTCATGACGGAATGCTCGAAGACACAAATTCGCTTGGTGGGGCTCATATGACAAACAGGGCTATATTCTTCTTTTATCTTGAAAATGTATGTTGTGTCTACTCAGTAGAGTTGCCTAAAGGTCAATCATTTGGGGTTCATGTTGCAACTATTGAACTTCTTGACAGATGTTTATGGGAGACAGGATAGGTCTTGATGTCCACACATGTCATCGAGGTATCATGATAGGGCAATTTGTCACACTAATCTGCACAAACATCACCTGGCTGCCACTGAAACGCTTGGTGTTAAATCACAACTGATTGTGTTAGAGGTCAATTTGACCGCACTAAGACAAAGGGATGAGATCCTCTGTCAAGTTGCAGTATGGCATGGTTGATGGCAGTCCTCAGACACACCATTCATATGTCGTTCTGCCCCTGACTCAGGCAAATCAAAAGTGGTGTATGGCATAGCTGATGGCCCAAGCACCTATAGGGTTTCCCATGAGACAGCGGAGACTTGTCCATTTTACAGGCAAAGTCTTGTTTTGCTCTTATTTTGCCCAGTTGGTCAATGTTAATTGCAATATAATGTCTTATATAATGCTTCACCAATGTTTGCCTTGTCAATGGCAAAGGTTTCTGAGTGGTTCTGATATGGTCTAGGGAGGCATTTCTCACGGTGATAAATTGCTAATGATTGTGATAAGAGGCCAATTTGACAGCACTGAGGTACAGGAATGAGGTCCTCTGCCCCATTCTGGTTCCTCTTGTGCAGCAATGTCAGCTGATTTTACAGCATGATAATGACTGACCTCATGTGGTCAGAGTTTGTCTGGACTTTCTAGCTAACAATAACATTACATTTCCCACTTGAATTGCCACTATACTGACCAGATTTGTCACCCATAGAGAAATTAAGGTATGATCTGGACAGAAGATTAAGTAGATACTGGAATCTCCCAACCATCCTGTTGTCAGAAGTGGAACAGCATTCCAATCAAGGCAATAAAGGCCTTGATCAACTTTATTCAAAGAAGAAGAAGGGCAGCAACAGCAGTGAGAGAGGACACACAAGATGTAATATTGCAGTCAATTTTCAGTTTCAGAATGTACCAATGAGCTTAAATTGCTAACGAGTTGTTTGTCACAAATGATTGAATTTTAAAGAATTTATTCAACATGTATTGCTTTAATACTATAGTAAAACATATCATATGGTATATCTGAGTTATGGCAATTCTCTTAGATTTCTCTGAGGCTGTGCTGGCATATGATCCTGGTTTAGATAAATCAGTTCTAGCAGACTCTGATCTCAAGGTTCTGGGAATAATATTACAAAAGTTTCAAACTTTATATCAATAAAGCATAAAAATTTACCCTGCGTTTCTTTTTCCTTTCAGTACATAATGTGGACACTTGTTAGTCCTGTATTCTGAGGACAAGAAGAAAGTGGCAACACAGAATGTTATTTTTATTAAACATTGCCTATTTACATTGATGGTGCGTTCATAATGAGTTAGTAACCGTGAATACTGTGCTAAACCATGTACAGTAGGACAACGATGGCTCGAACACCGATGGCTCATTTACCATGGCTGAGTCGAACCCGTTCTTGTGTCCCAAGGGAATTTCTCCACATAAGAAAAAGTGAGGGTAATTAAGGAAATGTTCTCTGATTCTCCTGTAAATGTACCCTGTGTGCACTCATTAGAATCGCCTCTATGAGGCGATTCTAATGAGTACACATAGCATACATTTTTAATATAGAACTTCGAAAAGAAGTCCCAAAATTAGCCCCATTATGCCTCCTGGCAGTTACCCTCAGTGGCTCGAACTACCCCTGTCTTGAACAGATTTTCCTGGCCCCAAAGGTGTTCGAGCTATTGAAGTTCGACTCTATACTATATCCTAGTGAGCTCCCAATGCTTACTAGCAGCACAGCCTTATTAATGTGGTAAGGCCCAATGTGTCACCATCTTCTCATCCTTGGACAGCAGCACCCACAATGTATGTAATCATGGAGAATAAGTATACCACAATGATCCTTGGTATTGGGACAGATATGCCTGAGCAAACAGTGTAGATCAAGATCAGACTGCTCCATCTCAACCTGAAGGAGCAGTCTGATCAAGGTCTACAGTTTTTGCCATTCTGTCTGTACCTTTTAGACTCTTTAATGGATTGTTTAATTTTTTTTTTTAGAATTATAGCAAGTTCTTAAAATGTTCAAATTTTTATGATTTTTACGGTAAATATGATTATCACTAATCATAGTGGAACGCTCCAACGGTGCAGTCAAGACTGCCTGTGACATACAGGTAGGTGGAAAGCGGGGGCCAGGAAGGCCCAAGATGACCTGGAAGCAGCTAACAGAAAGAGATTGCAGAGAATGGAAGCTCTCTGCTATCAATCCTCATGATGGTCAAGCCTGGAGATCTGGTGTAAGATCTGCCATGCATGCAGCAAGCCAGCTACCTGGAAGGGGGCCCACTTATGTGGACGCTCAAAAATCCGTTGATGATGATGATGATGACTAACATTTTCCTTTTTTACTCATTCTTGTCTACAGCTGTGAAATAGAAGTGAAGGCAATGACCAGGAATCTATACAATTAACCAACACCTCCCAACAGAGACACCAAAAAGGAAAGAAACACAAACATGAAATAACTAGACCCTAATGGATACATCAATAGCGGAAAGCCAAAAATACAGTTACTTTCCCACAAAATGGCCAATACGCTATCCTAAACAAAAAGGTATAAGCAATATACACATACAAAGACAAACTATAAAAAAAATAAACCAAGACAGAAGAACTGCTTTGTAACGGTCAGTGAAAAGTATTTCACTGGGGGGGGGGGTTAAATTGAGTTTACACGGATTGCCATGGCCACAATCCTTGCCTTTACTTCCGTCCTGATTTAGACAAATAACTTCTTGAATCCACATAAACCGCTTTATTACACTGTTCATTATAACATGGTTTTGGTTATGACAAGTACAAAAGATAGATCCAAAAAACATATACCACAAAAATCCTAAAAATTCAGACACCCTGAGGACCTGCTGTAATTCTCCTAAAATTTGATCAAATTTGTTTCACGATCCAGCAAGGAGTCCAAAACGTGCAGACGGAATGGCAAACAGTGTAGACCCTGATCAGACTGCTCCTTCAGGAGCAGTCTGATCAGGGTCTGCACTGTTTGCTTAGGCCTATCTGTCACAGTACTTAGGATCATTACAGTAGACATATGTCTTTTTTCTATATAATCTACACACTTTTGTTCAGCTACAACAAGAATGTTTTATTTCAGTTTTATTTTACTTCTGTTTTAGATGCCAATAATACTGTTACAAAGAGGTCTGACTGACTGACTGATTTGAGGTTTAACGTCCCCGTCAACACTATTTAGGTCATTTTGGAGACGTTGCTTCCAATTTCGTGGGACTTTTACCCGACATTGAGATGAAGCGACATCTCAATCCCTGCCGCCCAATAGAACCAATAGGGTTTATATGCATGGGCGGGCCGACTCGCATCAGTTTTCCTGGGCAAGCTTAGACCTTCCAAGCAGATAACCAGTACTAATGTGTGGTCGGTATCAACTCTGCGTGGAAGCATCGTGCAGCCCATATATTTCTTCAAGCCCCTATGGGCGGGGGCGTGTTACAAAGAGGTTGTGGCGTAACTAAAATGTATTGCATGATTTGTTCCACCTTGGCTTACCTGTTAGTAGTAGCACCTATTCTAGAAGTATCCGGTGTTTCTACAGCAGGTTTCTGACTAATCGGAGCTGGGCTCAGGTGTGTCGTCTGCTTACTTAATGCCTTCTTTGTTGGTTTCTTCTCGGTAGCTTTATTTGACACAGAAGCTACAAGAAATGGAGACCATTTTTTTTTTCATCATGTCAGCAATTCTTCAATTACAACTGCCATAATTGGGGAATTCATCATGAATTTTTTTTTTTTCCAAATAATAATCTTTGTATAAGTTGTAAAATGCCTATTTTTAAACTCCTAAAAATTGACATACAAAAAGGAACTGGTATTTAGAAAGAGCACTGCAAGTCCAGAGTGGTTAACATGTTTAGTATGTAAGGATTTACAAATCTTCACCATAGACATATATACAAGAATTCCACCAAAGGCTATGTTGCGCCTGTGGGGGCGCAAAGTCACCAAACCATGACATCTAGGTGAAGGTCAAACATAGATGCTTGCATAAAAGTTGGCATTCTTAAATGCAAGCTTGTACTGAGTATCATTAATGAAGTTCAAATAATTCTTGAGAAATGAACTTGACCATTAGGGTGAATGCTAGGGTTGTTGCAATATTTTACAAAGTCAGTGAACCATAAAATGTAGGTCAAGGTCAAATATGGATACTTGTATTTAAATTTTCATCTCCAGATACAAGTTTTTACCAAGTATCATTAATGAAGCTGTTATAGTTTTTGAGAAATTAACTTGACTATTTGGGTGAACCCTAGGGTGGTCGCAATATTTTACAAAGTCAGTGAACCATAAAATGTAGGTCAGGTCAAATATGGATGCTTGCATTTAACTTGCCACCCCCAGATACAAGTTTGTACCAAGTATTATTAATGAAGCTCTTATAGTTCTTGAGAAATTAACTTGACCATTAGGAAGAACGCTAGGGTGGTCGCAATATTTTACAAAGTCAGTGAACCATGAAATGTAGGTCAAAGTCAAATATGGATGCTTGCATTTAAGTTGAGATCCTGAGATACAAGTTTGTACAAAGTATTATTAATGAAGCTCTTACAGTTCTTGAGAAATAAACTTGACCATTAGGGTGAACGCTAGGGTGGTCGCAAGGACGAACGAACGAACAGACGAACGGATGGAAAACCGGACGCCTATATCGTGTCCATGCTAATATCAGGCGCGACAAAAAATCACAAAACTTTAGGCTATTGTGTATTGTAGCGTGGTTTTGTTGTCTATTCATTAGTAATAGAAAAGAATTCTTTCTGGCTAAAATTATATACTTGAAACAGCAGATGAACTAACTTTTCCTATCCTGTTGTTGTGAAGCTGGTTGTAGCTCAGACTGTGCCTGCTCACTATTGACCTGTTCTGAAATCTGCTGTAGTGTTAACTTCTGTTCTACAAGTTGTCGCTGTAACTCCTGATGAGTACTCTTGAACTGTAACTCCTCTATCAATCTCTGTTGCTCTCGGATCTGCTGCTTCTGCTCTTCTAGAATTTTCTTCTGTGTAGCATGCCGATGTTCATATGAACTAACCTCTGGTTTGTGCCAGGGCTGTTTACCAAATCTCTACAAAGTTCACCAGATATTGTTTTGTTAAAACATTGTACTATCTGCACAATTTATCTGAAAATTTTGAATATGGTTATTCCATTGTTAAAAGATTTTACAGAGGGTAGGTGCCAGCATCATTTAACCAAAACAGATGATTAAGAGATAATTTTCCTTATTTTGTGATAGAAACATATGTTGTGGATACTTCTTAGAATCGCCTCAAGTATCCACAACATATGTTTTTCTGGAGAAACAAGAAAATTATTCCAAAGATATCCTTGTTACTACAGTAGAATCTCGGTGATTCGAACGCCGATTTTTCGAAACTACCGGATTTTTCGAATGTGTGTGTCAGTCCCGATCTTTTTTGCTATTATTTTATGTAAAAATATTACCGATTTTTCGAATTTCGATTATTCGAAAAATTCGATTTTTCGAATAAAATTGTCGGCCCCATCAAAGAAATTTCTATTAAAATCCGTCCCCAAATTCGAAGTCAAAATATGACAAGCACATTCATACTTGAATAGCATGTTTTCTTTGAGCTTGTTCACACCCGACTGATTTCACAGGTGCATTATATTATTGTGTATACAGGTAATTGACACCTAGCTAATCCTGAGCTGTTTAATTGATATAACTGTAATTGGTAATGAGCATCGTTATCCTCTTTGATGTTTTAAATAAAGCGACTTTAATCTGAGAAGTATTAGAGCATATGGGAGTTTTGGGAAACTGAAAGTAGACGAGTTTCAGAGAATTTTAAAACAGTTGAAAGTGAAAACAGAAAATGAAAATGCAGTACATGAGTGACTAGAAACATGTGGTTTGCCAGCACAGAGTTCAACAGTATGCGTATTGCATTCTGATCTAGATCTTTGCTGGCTACTCCCCTGAGCCATTTCTGTCCCGCCTTTATACTGGTACAATAGTTCGTCTGTTAGAGATTTATTGTTTTACATTACACAATTGATGCAGGATGTTAAATGGTGAATCATGTTGTTTTGTTTCCTTTTAGTTGAGGAACTTTGCTCTTATATAGAAAGTCAGTGTTCTTGCCTATGGACAAAATACAGTCAAATATTATACTGAACGAAAACATCCGAGCATTTCTGAAAACTACCGATTTCAAAAATTCGAATTCCCGATAATTCGAAGACAATCTGGCGGTCCCCGTCACTTCGAATTATCGAGGTTCGACTGTAATTCTTAGCAGAAGCTTTTGATTGTTTGTGTGCAGTTTAAAGGCCCAGTCGACACTGTTCATGTCATATCAAGCCAGTCAGTTTATCTAACCATCCTTCCTGGGCAGGCTTATACATAGGCATTTAACCAGTACAGTGCACATTCTTTTGCCAGAAACTAACAACTGCCCTTCTTGAATCAGCAGAAGTGAGAGACTGATCGCAGAAAAGGTTTCACAGTAAATTTCCATGAATTATTGGGAGCTATGTGAGTAGCTTGTGAGTAGCTTTGCACAACCGCTGTACATTGTTGTGGTCATGAGATTGATGTAAACGATGGATTCAAAGTGTCAGCCATTCATGTCAGCCTCAGGTCACAACCAATTTTACCATAAATACTTCAAGCTCATGGTTGAATCTTATATGCAGGTCTAACATTGTTGATTTCCCATAGGAATAGTATGATACTGATTTACAATTTACACTATAGAGAAAGCTAATACACCACAACTTCCTTATAAAATTTTTTGTTATAGAATCAAGCAAATAAGACTTCTCACCATCACACGTTTGATGCTGTTTGCAATGATAATCAAAAATGTGCCGAAAGCTTTGTTGCACCATGTTGAACTTTCTAGTATGTGCTTCTGAGCAGCTATAAGAGATGACTGACAACATCGGCGGAATAATTGCGTTAGCTGTCCTTCACAATTGATTGGCTGAAACTTTCAGACAGCTGACGTAATGATAATAACATTTTTGAATATGCAGCACAAATCTGAATAAGGTGGGATTGCACCATCTCCGTATGACCTTAGCTGTTGGTGGGATATAAAACTCAAACACATTCATGCATGCAATGGTATAGATTTTTTTGACAATCACTAAGCTCCACCCTACTTCTTGAGATGTGGAATACGCTAATTATGGATTACAGTTTCTTTGTACTGTTGACAAACATGCCACTTGTGACACAAATTCTTTTGTTCGGCATGTCACTGTATTTTCATGTATTTGCACTTTAATGAACCAACGAAAGATGTTGTATTGCTAGTTGCACAGTTATAACAGTGTTTTGGATATAACACAATTTAAAGATGGATTCCAATGAATTGTCATTTTTCTCTCCAATCTATACATTTATTTTTTTTTGATATACCCTAATGATCCTAAGTATTTGGACAGATAGGCCTAAGCAAACACTGCAGACCCAGATGATTTTACACTATTTGCCATTCCATATGCACCTTCTGGAATCCTTGCAGGATAGTGAAACCAATTTGTTAAGTATTTTTTGGAGAATTACGGCAAGTCCTCAAGGTGTCCGAATTTTTTGGATTTTTATGGTAGGATGGTTGTTGAACTTCTCCTTTGGACCCCAACAATAGTGGTATAAAGATTTTGTGGTATAATTCCTTTTATACCTGGTGCAAGACAAAGGTGGGACAGTAAGTTAAAGAAAGAAGTTTGAACATAATTGCTACAATTAAACTTTTACTATCCACCTCCTCCCGTGCGAAGCTTTAGACTTGATTGATATGGAAACTGATTTTTTTTCTTTGTCAGTTCTTTTTCATTTGCCCTTACCCATACACTGACTACAACATATATCTGACTTCAGCTAATATCTGTATTTTCTTTTACCTTCAGAACTTTAGAGTTCATATCCTCTGGGGTACAGCCCGGATCTCCAGCTCCTAGGGAGGCAATCTCTTCTGGGGTGAGGTTCAGATGTTTCTTAGTGACCTGCCATGGTTCGGTAGGGAGACGGGATTGTTGTATTCTGTGGTGAGTGTCGGACACACTAGAGACCTCACTACGTTCTGTTGAACATATGCTATTGCTGGTGGGAATCTTTCTTGTGTTCTCAAACAGAGCATTCTGAAATTAATATATGAGCTAAGTTCCAACAAAAAGAAGATTATGACATGTAGATTTGGTTTGATTTCGAGTTTAAGGGTAATGGGAACACCTGGAAGATTTTTTCCGCCATTCTTCAAAGGGAGACAACTTTCGGTATTTCCAGTTTGCCTTCCTATAAGCCCTGTCCCATGGAAAAAGGGGTCTACACTTAAAGGAAAGAATTTTCTCCTCAGGAGCAAATTCTTTCCTTTAAGAGTTGACCCCTATTGGCATGGGAGACAAAAATACTTTTGCAGGAGTTGCCTCCCCTGAAGGTGTTCTCATTCCCCTTAAAAGCCAAGTCAACATTATTAAGGACATGTTAAGCCAGTCAATCAAATAAGGTTATGATGAACCACACTTTTCCTTGGCTGGCTTAAACATAAACAGTTAACAGCACCGGCCCATCGGGGCTTGCAGAAATAGATTGGGCTGCATAATAGATAAATAGATTGGACGCTTCCACGCAGAGCTGAAACAGACTGCACTTGAGTGCTGGTAAACAGCTTTAAAAGGTCTAAGTCTGCCAGGTAAAGTGGTGTGAGCCAGACCGTCCTACATATAATCCCTTTTGGCTTGTTTGGGTGGCAGGTTTTAAGTTGTCATTTCAGCTCAATGTCGGGAAAAAGTCCCACAAAATGGAAGCAATGTCATCAAAATGACCTAAATAGTGTTGATGGGGATGTAAACCTCAATTCAAAAGAACAAGTACAGTGCACATTCTTTCATCGGAAACTGAGAGCAGTTTTAATGCACTTCTTGAATCACTGGAAGGGAGAAAATAACCACAGAAAATATTTCACAAAGGTAGGGATAAAACCCATGACCTCTTGATCACAAGTCAGGCATGCATTTGGCTAAGCCATCAAGGCAAGCAATGATATGTGGACAGCAAAGACTTAGAGGAGCATAACCCTTATCCTGCTGTTCACGAAAACCCCTACCTTGCAAACAGGGCAGATCTAGATCAGATGGCTTCTCAAGAAGCCATCTGATCAGGATCTACACTGTTTGACATTCAGTTTGTGAATTTGCAGCAATGAATTACACTCACTAATCTGATTGGCTCAAAGTCAGAAATGGGTGTGGCTAAATTAATTATTCAGTGGGATAAGGGTTAAACTTCCTCAGAGAATGGAAATAGCTGTTCAAACAATCATACTCTTGAGGAAAATGAATGCACTTGACCTATTTTTCACCATTTTTCAAAAATGAGATAAGTTTTGGGACTTCCTGTTGGCTGTCCTAAAAACTGAGCCCCTCTGAAATGGGGTCTACTCTAAAAAGGAAGAATTTGCTCCTGAGGAGGACCTTTAACTCTTAAGAGGCCAAGAAAAACTGCATCTGAAAATGTTTTCTTTTTTGTCGTCTGCTGCATCTTCTTGTAAACTTTTCAAACATATTTTTGCATACAAGCAAACAATGAGGACCCAGATCAGACAGCTCTGGGAGAAGGAGCAGTCTGACCTGGGTCCACACTGTTGCAGCAATGCCTTTTTAAACTAACCAGCAGACAACAAAGCAGACGACAATTGTTGTGAATGACATCTTAAATATTATTTTCAAAGACAATCTAATGAGTCTGACCTGGTTAAGCCTGCCAGAATCGTTACTGGCTTAACCAGGTCAGTCTCATTAGATTGTCTTTATTAAGAATGTGGATGGATCCCACTAAGCCCAAGACTCAAAGCACAAAAGCTAGCTTTCATGTATAAAGCAGTAAATGGTCTTGTCCCTGAGTATATATAAGATTTAATCCCTCCATATGTTGGGGAAACATCTAACTACTCCCTGCACAGTAACAACAACCTAAATATTTCTTTTATGCGCACAGAGTTATCCCATAAATCATGCATCCCTTCGTCCGTTGCTTTATGGAATAATCTCGATGAAACCATCCGTTCTTCTATTAGTGTGTCAACATTCAAAAGTAATATTAAATCTCTACGTCCCAATGTCAGTAAAGCCCCTACCTACTTTCACTGTGGCGACAGATACTTATCAGTGTTACATGCAAGAATCAGAAACAGATGCAGTAATCTTAAACAGGATTTGTATATGAATCATCTCAGTCTAAACCCTTTCTGCAGTTGTGCTGAAGTTATAGAGGATGCAGAGCATTTCTTTTTTATTTGTCCACACTATACAGACAAGCGCATTTCATTGTTTCATTCTACTCATTACTATCATCCTCTCAATGTTCAAAAACTTCTCTGCGGTGACGATAACCTGTCAATACAGGAGAATACTTCTCTTCTCCTTTCAGTCCAAACCCACTGGCAGATTTGCTAATACTGACCAGTAATTTTTATTTTATATTTACGCCCCTGTTTCATGACTCGTCACCTGACAGTATTTATTTATTTATATTGTATTCAGCGTTCTCTCTCTCTCTCTCTGGACGAATTAAGTGTATGCATAATGTTGCTTCTTCCTCTTTCTTACTTTACATGATTTATTTTCCTTAGTCTAATTTCATATTATGTTATATGATCTGAATGTTTATATATCCCCATGTCGCGTGAAATTAATAAATTAGCTGTAGCTATGTAGGGGAAGGGCCGTAACTAATGTTGTGAGAACTTGTGGCCCAACCCCATTGCACTGTTTATATGCAATAAAATATGATTAAACCAGTCATAAATATTAATAGTAATACTCTGCACTGCAGACATGGTAGACAAAAATATTGTTGGAAGTGTTGTCTTGCCCTGAATGTTTATCCATAGCAAACTCATAAGATGGCATAAATATTAAAAGTTCTTGCTAATATAATATGCACTGACATTTTTCACTATAAACAAAAACTTAAGTAGCTTTTTGTGAAAGCTACTATTATTTTTTGTTCAGCAAAAAATCCGATACAAGATGTGTAAAAAAATAATTATCATCATGCTGAAACATGGCTAAGCATATTTAGCAGAAGGCATTTTTGAAGTATTTTTTTTCTTCTTTTCAATGATAATTATTTTATTAACAGTTTATACACATATTCCAGTGCTCTGTTCATTAAGGCATTTTGATTAGGAGTTGAACCATTTTCAAAGAAAATGAGCATATTTTTTGATGTCCGAGTCTGAGCTTCTTGTCTATCATCCTAACCCTTGTCCTGCTGAATAAATTAGCCACACCCATTTCTGACTTTCAACCAATCAAATCACATTATCCAAGTTCTTTCTACAAATTCATAAAGTGAATGCAGTGCAGATGCTGATCGGATGGCTGCTTCAGATGAGCCATCTGATCTGTATCTGTCCTGTTTGCAAAGATAACACATATCCTGGTTCAGCAGGACAGGTGTTGAATAGTTACCATGGTATATACTTTGATCAGTTTGCCATTCTGGTATTATGCAACATTTACAGGGCTGTATCTTGAACTCAAAGGAATTCTCAGACAGGTTATCTATAGTTACATAATATAGAGAGACAGAACTCTTGACTCCCACAGTTAAGAGACTGCAGCTGCAAAGGATGAGTCATGTAATAGGTGACTTCTGATTGGCTAATTTAGTTAGACCAATCAGAACCCTCGGTAATCAGGTGTGGACTTTGCCCCAACTTCAGTTGTGAATAGGGAACTGTAAAGTAAACATGTTGCAGCAGTCAAATTTCAGTCATGTGATATTAGACAAATAATGTACAAACTGTTTCCAACAATGTACATGTACATAGAAGAATAAATGTTGTCTTGGATATTTTACTGAGCCAGTTAAAGTTCTACCACATAAACAGAAAATTTTTTCTATCATGGCTAACAGGATAAGAAGGAGACATAGAACAGACAGTCTAGCTGATGAAGTGCCAATAGTACATTCGCAATCTAACCAGGGGATAAACTCTCGATATGATATGAGTGTACCTCAGAATTGGACAGTAGAACAACTTCGAGCAGAATTAGCCAGAAATAATGTGTCATTTAGCAAGACAGCTAAGAAATCTAGACTCATACAGCTGTGCAAAGACAACGGATTAATTAATACTCCTACAGGGGTTTCAACTGAATCTACTGGTTCAGAGTTAAGCAGAAAGGACCATGATATTGCAAAATTGTGTAATACAGTGTCGGAATTACAACAGACTGTCGCTACATTGTCTCAGAGCATGGACAGAATGGCGCAAAATGTTTTGCAACACAATACAGGGTTTATGCCAAGGATGGATTCAGCCTCGAATGAGATGAGCACTCCTCAGTTCAATGCTTCAATCCAAGGGCCTACAACCATGAGGAATATACAACAAACTCAGTCGGACACTATAGCAGACAATCTTACAGGTCCTTCATTACTTGGATCATCTGACAGGAATATAGTAGCAGCATCTCCTACAAGTACAACAGGGTCACAAACTAGATTCGGATACTCAGCTGAGACCTTACCGTTCATCGAGACAGTGCACCCAAATTTGAGGAAACAAATCATTGAAGGTAAGGACATAAACTTAGCTGCCTTACTAATTCCTTACTACACTGGCCGTCATGCCGATTCATCAGAAGTTGTCAAGAGTAAAGACAAGGTTGATCCCAGACTGCAAACTTCATTAAATTTGCCACAGTTCATACAGGCTTTTGGCATATATAAGAACATAATGTGTGAAGTTTTTCCATCACGCCGTGAGGAACTGGATCTATATGAACGCGATATTGTTGATATGGCATCCAGATATGGAGGGAAAGCCTTCTATGAATATCATAGAATGTTCTCCGCTGAGGCAGCTGCCTACTTACATTATGCCAATCGGAAAGTGGATTGGTCAGTCAGAAATAACAAGCTGTTCACAACAGTATTTGTCAATCAGAAAGCATTCACTTGTAATATGTGCTACAGCTCCCTTCACAACTCAGCATTCTGTCCTTCTCATCTTGAGGAAAAGAGACAAAATCACAGCCCTCTAAATAGAGGCAGAGACCTCAAGGGCCGATCACGTGTCACATTTCAGGGGAAAGAAATATGTAATAATTTCAACGGGCAAAAAGGTTGCCATTATACTAGATGTCAGAATCTACATATTTGTCTCACATGTAAGAAAGATCACCCTCAACATGCTTGTTCTGCATCAAAAAACTCCCAACCTGGGAAGGGGAACACTCAAAAGTGACACCTAGTTCGATCAACATTGCACAATTACAAAAAGAACTCATTCATCATACAGACAGGCAATTTGTGGAATATCTCATAGATGGATTTACGTCAGGGTTTGATACTGGGCTAAATTATTTACCAGAATTTAATTTTGAATGTGACAATTTACTGACTGCCAAGAGACAACCAGACTCCACAATGGAATTAATACAAACTGAATTAGACAGAGGGTATGTTATTGGACCGTACGATAGCCCTCCTTTCCCAAATTATAGAACAAGCCCAGTGGGAATTGCAGTCGGTAAATACTCTGGAAAGAAAAGACTCATTGTTGATCTTTCTGCCCCGCATGACAATGATATGCACCGCAGTTTAAATGAGCTGGTAAATAAGGATGAGTTTTCTCTGTCATATGTAACTATTGACAACGCAATCAAAATTATTCAAGAGAAAGGACAATCCTCCTGGTTATGTAAAACAGATATAAAGGACGCATTTAAACTTATTCCAGTGAAAGAGTATTTGTGGCCATATTATGGCATCAAATGGAACAACAAATATTACTTCTATACCAGACTAGTTTTCGGTAGCCGGTCTAGTCCAAAAATATTTGACACTTTGTCAGAGACTGTGTGTTGGATTTTACAAAATAACTATGGAATTGAAAATGTTCTTCATTTGCTTGATGATTTCCTTACTATAGATAGTCCCAACGCATTGCCAGATCGTACTATGGCAATTTTAACTTTAGTGTTCAACAAGCTTGGAATACCTCTATCATCACATAAAACAGTGGGTCCAGTGACTGTACTGGAATACTTGGGTGTTATTCTTGATACAGGAAGGATGGAGGCTCGTCTACCACTGGACAAAGTAGCTAGAATTACAAATATTTTGGAGAGTTTTATGGAAAGGAAATCATGTACAAAACAAGAACTACTCAGTTTACTAGGGCACCTTAATTTTGCCTGTAGAGTTATTTACCCAGGACGTGCCTTTGTATCATACTTGATAGCTTTGTCTACAACTGTGAAAGCCTTACACCATCATGTTAAGTTAACTGCAGAATGTCGTTTAGATATTAAAATGTGGTTCATGTTTCTTAAGCAATGGAATGGTGTGTCATTTTTTCTTGACAAGCAGGAAACGGAAGCAAACGATATGCAGTTTTATACAGACGCGACTCCAATAGGTTTTGGGGGATACTTTGAGGGAAAATGGTTCTATGGTAAATTTGAGGAACAAATGATTCCATCTGAATGCAAAGCCTCAATGGCTTTATTTGAGCTTTACCCCATAGTCATGGCAGCAGTCTTGTGGGGTCAGCAGTGGGGTAAAAGAAGAATTGTTGTGAAATGTGATAATGAATCAGCCTGTGAAATAATTAATAAAGGTAGATCTCGAATCCCTTTCATTATGAAATTTGTCAGAAAACTGGTGTGGTCTGAGGCTAGGTTTAATTTCACTTTACGTGCCAAATTTATTCGTGGAAGTACAAACTTAATTGGTGACGCGCTTTCTCGTTTTCAGATAGCCAAGTTTCGACGTCTAGCCCCGCAAGCGGATGTAAACCCAACTCCCTGCCTCCCGGCTTCAGAACTGATGCTGTTTTAGAACACAAAGTAGAGGAACTTTGGTCTTCAGCAGTAGCAAGGACTACCAGATCTGCTTACAAAGCAGGCCTACAATGTTTGTTGACATTTTTGGCAATGTCTGGGGTGATTTTTCCACCATCACAGTTGCCAATTCTCAGTGAAGATACTTTGATATATTTTGTGACTTATTGTCATTCTTTCCTTAAACTGAAATGGAATACTATAAAGCTTTATCTAGCTGGAATTAGATTTCATTACCTATGTGCAGGTCATTCAAACCCATTTCAGTCAACAGACAGACTTCAGTGCATTATAAGGGCAGTTAAGCGGTTACAATCACAAACTATTAAACCACGTCTACCTTTGAATTTTGCTATTTTGATGCAAATTTCTGACCTTTAACACAAAGGTGTGTTTTCACCAGACATGGATTTAACATTAGAGTGTATGTGTGTTGTTGCATTTTTTGGATTTTTACGCTGTTCTGAGTTTACAGTGCGGTCACTGTCATGCTTAACCCCATGTTTAAGGATAAGAGATGTCAAATTCTCATCAGACAATTCAATGTTTATTTTGACTTTGACATCATCCAAAGCTGATCCTTTCAGACAGGGGGTCGAAATATCTTTTTTTTCCCAACAATAGGTGTTGCCCAGTGTCATGCATGTTGAAATATGTAAAGGAGATTAGGAGAGAATCTAAAAACAGTAATGCTCCTTTATTTGTAGATTCACAGCATCGTCCTTTCAGTAGGGAGCTGTTTTTGTCATATTTGAGAGACATTCTTTTCCGTCTTGGGTACAATCCTTCAGACTACAGTGGTCATTCTTTTCGTATAGGTGCTGCCTCTTCGGCAGCCGCAGCAGGCATAGAGGATCACTTAATTAGAACTCTAGGTCGTTGGAATTCATCCTGTTATGTCAGATACATAAGGGTAACCAGACAAACTCTACACAATGCTCAAAGTAGGATGTGTCATTTCAGAACCGATATATCATCTTAAAAAAAAAAAAAAAAAAAAAAAAAAATGGTTGATTCTCGTTATCTCAAACAACTACTGAGTCTGTTATCTCAAACCAAATAGTCCAGTTCATGGAGCTTGAAATAGCGAGAGTCAACTGTTTTTAACTCAAACAGCAATGTGCAACAGATACGTCTCATCCTACTAAGGGTTGTTGTACATGTAGATGCCTTAAGTCAGGTGGCCATAAATGCAGAAGTATCTCAACATAATATCAGTCGTATGTCAGAGGGATTTAGCAGATCAGACATAAGTCGAATAGATTACAATTTTTCAAGTCATTATTCCAATCATCGCTCAGATTTTATTTATTTTTTTTTTTTTTTGTCTGAAGTCAGGGTTATTTCATTCATTAGGTTCATATTGTCACAGTCATCATCAACTGTGCTGACATGAAGTGAGTGTCAGTAAAGGTATTTAAATTAAGACTTAATTTTGGCGTTGACATAGCATACCCAGCAAAAGCAATGTTTAACATAGTCATGTTCTCTATTTGGCTCTCTTTTTGGGGTCCTCATTTGTCTATCAACAAATTCGTTTGGCCTTTTATTAAACCCCAAAAAATATGACCCGTTAGGCCTTCAGATATGGTTTTGTTCAGGGCCTCAGCAATGTCACAGCATAGTTAGCAATTTTTCAATGTTCAAAGCCTGAGGTAGCTTCATTTCACCTTATTTCATGTTTCATCTCAGTTAACAAGATCTACTGATTATCCCCTAACATGCATAAGTTAAGCCTATATTCATTAGGCCGTGAGACAGCACCGTTCGAGCCTAGTTCTCAGACATCTAGTTGTGTGACAGAACCGTTCAAGCCTAGCGCTCATATTGGCTGGATCTCCACAGATCCTCATACAACGTCACTTCATTTATCGTCATTTCACGTATCAAGTCTTGAAGCCACATCCTTCAAGCCTGGGTCAAGAGACATCACAGTTAGAGCCCAAATCTCATAAGCTCAAGGATGATCCCTATCCTCGCACCGTTTATTCGAGCCTGCTCAAAGGTCCTGAGACAGCACCGATCGAGCCTAGCTCTCAGACCTTCGGTCCAGAGACAGCACTGTTCGAGCCTAGCTCTCTGACCATCAGGGACTCATCCCATTTCACATCGGGGGAACATCCCCAATCATGCATCGGTTTGAGCTCAGGGCAAGGCCACCGAGAATTCCTCTGCTCGTGCCTTGGCTCAGACTTTCTGTACAGGGGATGATCATGTAGATCTAACTCATACTCAGGTCTCAATCAGTTAGTCATGAAATCCTAAAGGTATGTCCCAAAGTGAGGAGCCCCAAAGACAGAGCCAAAAGATTTGTGTAGTTATTGGGGTCTTCTATAGGCCTGTTTTATTAGTATAGTTTTGATAGTAGTATAACATGTTGATTATTTGAAAAATAATAAATATATATATACTCAGAGGTGTTAGTTGTGTATAAAATGATAATTATTTTATTAACAGTTTATACACATATTCCAGTGCTCTGTTCATTAAGGCATTTTGATTAGGAGTTGAACCATTTTCAAAGAAAATGAGCATATTTTTTGATGTCCGAGTCTGAGCTTCTTGTCTATCATCCTAACCCTTGTCCTGCTGAATAAATTAGCCACACCCATTTCTGACTTTCAACCAATCAAATCACATTATCCAAGTTCTTTCTACAAATTCATAAAGTGAATGCAGTGCAGATGCTGATCGGATGGCTGCTTCAGATGAGCCATCTGATCTGTATCTGTCCTGTTTGCAAAGATAACACATATCCTGGTTCAGCAGGACAGGTGTTGAATAGTTACCATGGTATATACTTTGATCAGTTTGCCATTCTGGTATTATGCAACATTTACAGGGCTGTATCTTGAACTCAAAGGAATTCTCAGACAGGTTATCTATAGTTACATAATATAGAGAGACAGAACTCTTGACTCCCACAGTTAAGAGACTGCAGCTGCAAAGGATGAGTCATGTAATAGGTGACTTCTGATTGGCTAATTTAGTTAGACCAATCAGAACCCTCGGTAATCAGGTGTGGACTTTGCCCCAACTTCAGTTGTGAATAGGGAACTGTAAAGTAAACATGTTGCAGCAGTCAAACCCAGCCTGCCATCCCCAACACCTCCGGGAATACTATTGTTCTAATGAACATGTTTTGTTATTACATTGTTGTATTTATGTGTGCATTATACTTGTAGGTCATTTCAATCTTTGGGTCTGCTTACTTTGCCTTTTATTAAACCCCAAAAATATGACCCGTTAGGCCTTCAGATATGGTTTTGTTCAGGGCCTCAGCAATGTCACAGCATAGTTAGCAATTTTTCAATGTTCAAAGCCTGAGGTAGCTTCATTTCACCTTATTTCATGTTTCATCTCAGTTAACAAGATCTACTGATTATCCCCTAACATGCATAAGTTAAGCCTATATTCATTAGGCCGTGAGACAGCACCGTTCGAGCCTAGTTCTCAGACATCTAGTTGTGTGACAGAACCGTTCAAGCCTAGCGCTCATATTGGCTGGATCTCCACAGATCCTCATACAACGTCACTTCATTTATCGTCATTTCACGTATCAAGTCTTGAAGCCACATCCTTCAAGCCTGGGTCAAGAGACATCACAGTTAGAGCCCAAATCTCATAAGCTCAAGGATGATCCCTATCCTCGCACCGTTTATTCGAGCCTGCTCAAAGGTCCTGAGACAGCACCGATCGAGCCTAGCTCTCAGACCTTCGGTCCAGAGACAGCACTGTTCGAGCCTAGCTCTCTGACCATCAGGGACTCATCCCATTTCACATCGGGGGAACATCCCCAATCATGCATCGGTTTGAGCTCAGGGCAAGGCCACCGAGAATTCCTCTGCTCGTGCCTTGGCTCAGACTTTCTGTACAGGGGATGATCATGTAGATCTAACTCATACTCAGGTCTCAATCAGTTAGTCATGAAATCCTAAAGGTATGTCCCAAAGTGAGGAGCCCCAAAGACAGAGCCAAAAGATTTGTGTAGTTATTGGGGTCTTCTATAGGCCTGTTTTATTAGTATAGTTTTGATAGTAGTATAACATGTTGATTATTTGAAAAATAATAAATATATATATACTCAGAGGTGTTGGTTGTGTATAAAGTGAAAATAAGGCCTGGCATTATATGAGAATTATTTCCTAAGCAGATGATTCAAATGAAATACCATGTTTTGTTTTTCAGTGAAAAATAATGATAAAAGATTGCCGCCTGCTTTAAAATATTTAGCTGTGCTTGAGGGGATTAAACATGAATTAGTTCATTTCGAACAAAAGAGCTTTTTATTCTTGATGGTATGGCTGCTGAGGTCCCATAGATGGCCCAAATGGACAGAGAAGCTTTTATCTCCCAGCCTGCTAGATTTGTACAAGAGAGTTAAAAACTCAGAAAACATGGCATTGATCAATTCATAAAATCAGTAAATGCTAACATTCTATAAATACAAAATCTGACATGTGCATGTATAATGAAATTACTCACAATTTTCTCAGCAGTCGATTTCTTATCCTGTGCCCTTCCAGCAGATGTGGATCTATGTCCCTGCACCCTTGATGATGACCTTGAGGTTGACCTTGAAGTTTCCACGTCTTCCTCTTTACCCTGCCAGAGTTTCCCTGAGGCAGCAGCCTCCAGAAGTGAAGCCATCTTGTTCCTAGTATTGTTCTGCGCCTGCTCAAGATCCCGCCGTTCCTGTTCGCTCCGTACCCAAATATGCCAGGCAATGAAGTATTTTCTCAGTAGAGTTGTTCTACTGTGGTTATCAGCAATTTGCTTCTTCCTGTAAATTAAAGACATGGAGGATATTTGATTTTTTCAGTGTAAGATCGAATTTTATTTCATCGAATGAACACCAAAACCAGTATTTTCACAAGTGGCGTAGCCATGAGTGAAAATACCACTTTTGGTGTTCATGGGTGAAATAAAATTTGATCTTTCACTGAAAAAATCAAATTTTCTGTTTCTTACATGCTTCAAAACGGCAATATTTAGCTTCAATAATCACGTCACTTACCCTCAGAGAAAACTAACTTTGTTCCTGGTCATTTCGCGTCAATTTAGTGGTGTCCAAAGTATTTACTGGGTATAATCTTGGGTGTAAACTAAAAGTTTGCACCTGAGAAATAGCCTGGGATGGCATTTTTATGAATGGTTACTGAAATGATTGAGATATTAGTTTCCCAAAGAAGACGCAGACAGAGCTAACGTCTCGCAGCAAAATATGTGATGTCAGCATCGAAAATGACGTCATTAAGGTCCTAGTGATGTGTGAACAGGCTTAGCCTCAATTCTAATACACTTCATTAATTTTCAATCAACTGACGATTGAAAAACTGACCACAGAATTAGATTTGGAGAAAAAAGTCCCAAACAGTGAAAACTAGAGCTGTCAGTGAAACTGACTAGGGCCCCGGCAGCGCTATCAGAGGAGTAGGAAAATGTTGATGTTAAAAAAGACGTTTTTTTTTCCTTTCACCTCTAAGTATGACCTTGACCTTTGAGGTACGGATCTGGGTCTTGCGCGTGACACACTGTCACATTATGGTTAATATTTCTGCTAAGTAATATTTAAATCCATCCAGGTATAAGAAAGTTATAGATTGGACACAATAAAAAAGACGCTTTTTTGACCTTTTATCTCTTAAGTATGACCTTGACCTTTGAGGTACGGCTGTGGGTCTTGCGTGTGACACTTCGTCACATTATGGTTAACATTTCTGCCAAGTAATATTTAAATCCATCCAGGAATAATAACAAAGTTATTAATTGGACACAGGAAAGACCCTTTTTTGACCTTTAACCTCTAAGTATGACCTTGACCTTCGAGGTACGGACCTGAGTCTTGCGCGCAACACTCCATCACATTATGGTTAACATTTCTGCCAAGTAATATTTAAATCCATCCAGGAATAAGAAAGTTATGGAGGATAAAAAAATTTGTGGACGGACAGACGGACAGACAGACAGACAGACAGACGGACGGACAGAGTGATGCGAAGTAATATTTAAATCCATCCAGGAATAATAAAAAGTTATGGAGGATAAAAAAATTTGTGGACGGACAGACGGACAGACGGACAGACAGACAGACAGACAGACAGACGGACGGACAGAGTGATTACTATAGGGCACCCACACTTTCAGTGCGGGGCCCTAATAAAATTGACATCAGTCACTGATTGAAACAGTGACAATATCGTTTTCTATATATTTCATTGAAAGAAAATGGTTTCATCTAGTACAGTCCAACTTCAACGGCTGAAACAGGAACAAAGCTTCAACCAACATACTTGATTAAAAGAAAGCACTTTTACCTACAAAGCCGCAGAGACAGTAAGAAATGAGTATTACCCACAAAGCCGCAGAGACAGTACGAAATGAGTATTATTAACCCATTGTATACTAGTGACCTCTTCGATTGTTATACCTTTGACAAGTCCATTTGCCACTTAAGGGGTGTTAGTTAGGTACATTTTATTCTGTTTTGACGTAAAATCCTGTAAATAAACAATGTAGACCCCAATCAGAGGTATCTGATCAGAGTCTACTCTTTGACTATGTCCCTTTTTGGGCTTCCTGGAAAAAATGGATTTAAGGGGAAGGGAACACCTGGCAGATTTTTCCTGCCATTTTTCAAAGGGAGACAACTTTTGGGACTTCCTGTTCGCTATAAGCCCTGTCCCACTGAAAAAGGAGTCTACTCTAAAAAGGAAAGAATTTGCTCCTCCTCAGGAGCAAATTCTTTCCTTTAAGAGTTGACCCCTATTGACATGGGAGACAAAAATACTTTTGCAGGAGTTGCCTCCCCTGAAGGTGTACCCATTCCCCTTAAGAATACATTCCCTTATTTCTTGCAGGAATCATATTCACTATTACCTGTGAGTTTCAATGACATCCTGTTCAAGTTGTTTGCTTTCTCTGTCCAGTTTTTGACCTCTGACATATGACCTCCAGGCATTCCAGGCCCTTAGCAACAGTTTCCAGTCAGCCATGGCTCTAGCCTTACCCATCTTTAACCTCCTCTCTAGCACCACATTGTACCAGGCTGAGAAATGCTTATGTAATATCTGGGAAAAGACAAGGCAATGTTTCATGCAATGAAGCAATAGCAAATGACATAAATACAGGCACTCTTATTATTGTATTTTATATACAGTAAAATTCCTCTAATAAAACCACCTTTGGGACTGTTCAAAAGTGATTTTTAAGACCACTTTTGAACAGTCAAAAGTGATCTTTAAGACCACTTTTGAACAGTCCCAAAGGTGGTCCCTGACCAGAGGACATTTTATGCAGAAAACATGATGAAAGAATAACTGCACCCTTCTAAATAAGCTTTTTAAAGGAGAATTAGTCTTAATTTTAGGTGGTCTTAATGGCGGAATTTCAATTTTTATATATTTTTGTATGCCCCTTTCAAGATTATTTCACTTCCAGCCATTAATTGGCAGTGGGTATCCAAAGAAATAACACACATAAACCCCGACTTTCTGTTGCAGAACCTAGCGTCTAACATGACCAGACCAATATTTGAATGACCGACTACGGCCTATATCCCTTAACCCTTGTCCTGCTGAATAAATTGATTTTGCCACACCCATTGGACTATTAACCAATGAACTGACTTGATATTATGTAATCATTTAACTTTGCAAACTGAATGACAGTGTTTGTCGTGCAGTTTTAAAAATGAATAGAAACAATATATCAAATAATTTGATTGGTGGATTGTAAGGAATGAGTGTGGCTAAATTAATTCATGCAGCAAGATAAAAGTTAAGGCATCACAGAAATCTTTTAGAGCAGACACCAATTTTATTTTCTAAACTATTTTTCAGATAAAATAAGGCTTGACATTTCATGTGAATCTTCTGTCTGGCAGAAATCACATGTAATGCAGAGCCTTATTTTCTCAAAAAAAAATAAGACAAAATATTTGGAAATGACATCTGCAAACATTGTAATAGGCAGTTTAAGAGTTCAAAAATAGCACAACATATTTCAAGACTTTCTATTTCCTCTAAAAAGACTTTACAAAAGCAAACGGTAAAAACTGACCTTGAGATTATTGGCAGCCTGCCTCATTTCCAATTCCTGTAGCTTCTGTATCATCATTCTCTGTTTCTCTTCCCGTCGCCGCTCCTCCTCTAATGTCGTCTGCTCCTCAGCTTCCTGTTCCCAGGCAACCTTCACCTTGGCAGCCAAAAATGCCTCCTCCTTGGCCTTTTTCTCTCTGAAAGATTACATCTTTCTTTACCATAGAATAAACAAGGAATAGTTTTCTTTATCATATGATGTCATGTCTGAGAGTGTATTAATGCCATGTAATAAATTCAGTAATCCACTAATGGATTAAATATGCAAATTAGTTAGATATGCCACGTAACATTACACATATGACATCCTTAACGGTGTCGTGTTTAATAATGGTGAAATATTGACATTTTTGTAAAAACAAAAACGTGAATGACGTGTTTTAAATGTCATATGATAAATAGAATCTTGCATTCATGCTCATGAATAATTGAATTTATTAAGCTCATTTAGAAAAAGGCATAAAATGCTCGGCAAATTTATTAAACTCCTTGAGGAAAAGGCATAAAATGCTCAACAAAGCCTCACATTTTATCCCTTTCCCTGAACTTGTTTAATAAATTCAACAATACATGAACACTCATGCAAGATCCTCTATTTATTTCTTGTTAGAAATGTATGTTGAGGCTACTTGCTTGCATCACTTCATTAAAGCAAATCTACAGTATGTCTTAAGGGGAATAGGAACACCTTCAGGGGAAGCAACTCCTGCAAAAGTAATTTTGTCTCCCATGTCAATAGGAGTCAACTCTTAAAGGAAAGAATTTGCTCCTGAGGAGCAAATTCTTTCCTTTAAGAGTAGACCCCTTTTCAGTGGGACAGGTTTTACAGAAAAGCAAACAGGAAGTCCTGAAAGTTATCTCCTTTTGAAAAATGATGGAAAAATCAGCCAGGTGTTCCCATTCCCCTTAATGGTATCAGTGAACACTATCTAGGGACTAAAAACAAGTTTTAATTAACCATGGTAAATGCAACTACAGTACCTGGCTCTCATTTCTTCAACTCTCTTTCTCTCATCTTGCATTTCTTTCCTCAGTTTGTTCATTTCTTTCCTGATTTCCATTTCTTCTTTCTTTGTCTTCATTTCTTTCTCTCTCTCTTCCAGCAGCACCATCTGTTTAGCTTTGTGCATCGCCTCTTTCTTGTTCCGTTGTGTTCGACGTCGTTGCTCTAGTTCCTGCTGACGCTTCTCGCGATTCTCTTTTACCTGATAGTAATATACCACCAAATCTATATATGTATTACACTATTGCTGTGATACATAGCAACATTTATGTGTAAGCTAACCCATAAGTTTGTTTGTTTGTGTTAATGTTTTAAGTCCCCATCAACATTATTTAGGTCATATTGGAGATGTTGATTCCCATTTTGAGGGACAATTACCAGACACTGAGGTGAAATGACTTCTCAAGTCCTACCGCCCACAAAAACTGCTAGGGTTTAAGAGATGGTCCGACTCCCACCACTTTTCATGGGTTGGCTTAGACCTTTCAAGCTCTTCACAAGTAGTCAAAAGTTTGGTCAGTTTCATCTCTGGATGTAGGCACATGCAGCCAAATCTATTTCTCCAAGCCCCATTGGCTGCCTAAACCATACTTATTTGCCAAGAAAAAAAAAATACTTATTTGCCAAGAGAAAAAAAATACTTATTTGCCAAGAAAAATATGCATCTAAAATGTTGTCTGTTTATGTTGTCTGCTGCAAATATCTTCTTGCAAATATTTCAAACATATTTTTGGCAAACAGTCTGTGGAGCAGTCTGATCTTGGTCCACACTGTTTGGAACAATGACTTTTAAAGAATTAAACAGAGTGAGTGAGTGAGTGTTTGAGTTTTACGTCCCACCAACAGCTAAGGTCATATGGAGACACGACCTCGGTTTAAAGACTCATCCGAAAGTCTGGAGAAGCCCGGAATCGATCCTGCGACCCCTGGTTTACAAGGCGAGTAGCTTAACCACTACATCACGGAGGCTTCTAAAGAATTAAACAGGCAACAACTGTTGTTACTGATGTCTTAAGGGCTAAATAACTTATATTCTTGCACACCGTTTTAGCCTGTGATAGAAATTCTATTCTTACCCTGGTGTCCTTAGCCAGGCAAACTACATAAGTATAGTGCACAAAAAAATATAAAAAAAATAAATAAAGTTAAAGGAAGATTTTCGGTGGTGTTGTGCAAGACAAGATGAGAGTTTCCAACCTTCAGGATGACTGTGCTGAGCTAAGCCTTGGGTAGTCTCGGTTCTGCTCAGCACAGTCATCCCTCGGGTTGGTGACGCCCATCTCCAACAGAACACCGTATCAGATTCTAATATTATATCCATTCAAAATGTGTAGATTATACATGCTCTATCACGATAAAACCCTTCTTTGAAGTTTGCAGTGAAGTAAGACACAAACTGACAACCAAGCTACTCATCAGGCTAACAAGTAAGGCTGGCTAATCGGAGCTGAAAAGATAATCGATCATCAGTCATGCCATTGCGATCGTTAATAGATTAGTAATCGCTACGTTTTTTGTCATAATTTTACCTGTCTGAGCATGTCTCTTACCATATGTTGCACTTTACTATATGTATATTTGAACAGACAGGCCTGAGCAAACAGTGTAGATCCAGATGAGACGCCGCAGAATGCTGCGTCTCATCAGGGTCTGCACTGTTTGCCACTCATCCAGCTATTTTAGGCATAACTTTGGCTAGTAAATTGTATCTGTCAAGTAATCGCTTACAAGCAAATCAGAAACGATAATCATTTTTCTGGAATTTATCGATTGATTAATCGATTATACGATTAATCGTGTCAGCCTTACTAACATGTCTTGAAATTTTAGACATAGAAGTTAGAGGTACTGGTACTGTACTACCCAAGCTGTAATAACTATGGTGTTGATCACTCTGCACAGATGAACAGGCTGATCTGTATCTTTGCTGTTCATAAATAGCAAAAAAGGTTTTCTCATTACATGGCCCATACTGCCCCATAGGACCATTTTTGCAATTGAGCTTTAGTTGTCATATTCAAAACCATGATGTAATGAACAGTTTTTTTAAACAATTTTGTTTGTTTATTTTTTTATTGCTTTATCAATATTTTAAATTGGAAACTCCAAAAAGGTAAACAGAGAGGACCAAATCAGACACTGCAGAACGCAATTATTCGAAGGTATCTGATCACAGCTGATTCTTCTGTCCATTTTTCAAGTTATCACCAACTTATACATAACAAAACTGTGTCATCTGCATATATAACCACAGCAGACAAATCAGATTTGGTATAAAAAGTTGTAAGTCCATGTAATATATTTGTATGCCAAAATAATAAATATATTAGCAACACTGATTTTGTCTCATCGAGGACGAGGAGTTTTTGAAGTGCCCTGAATCTCACAATACAGACGACCCTTTCTATAACGTCAGAATTTGCTCCCCAACAATTTGTTGCAGTAGCAAATTTGCAGCTATAAAGAATCCCAAAAAGGAGTATTATAACAGGTAATAAAGAACGTTTTTCTCTTAATTACTACAAGAGACAAATGTTGTTGATATTTGTTAGAATCGCCTCACCGACAACATTTGTTTCTTGGATTATTAACCCTTATCTTGCTGAATATTCATTTAAGCCACACCCATTTCTGTCTATCAACCAATCAAATTACTTGACGTAATTTATTGCTACAAATTCATAAACTTAATGCCAAACAGTGTAGATCCTGATCAGATGGCTTCTTCAGAAGCCATCTGATCTGGATCTACACTGTTTGCAAAGATAGGGGTTGTCGTGAACAGCAAGATAAGGGTTAAATATTGCAATATTCTTGAATATCTCTATTAATCATCTCATCTTGAGCTAAGGATTTGTTCCATTGAAATTGTCGTTATAACAAGGTTTGTCGTTATATTGAATGTCAATATAAAGAGGGCTGACTGAAAAAGTTTGTTTTTCTCTCACCAACCTGTTGGTGTCTAAGCTCCATCTTATTTCTGGGGTCTTTGTGTTTTGACAGAGGGTCAAGGCCAAGGTCTTTGGTGAAGGTTTTCTTGACAACCTGTTTATCCATCATATTTTGCATCACCATGGCAACGGAATCATCCTCATCAAGGTTGTACAGATCTAGAAATGAGAAGAAAAGACCACCTTAGTTTTTGGTATGCATGAAAATGGAACAGTCCAAGATCAGACAATTGCTGAAGGAGCACTACATGACATTATACTACTACCATATTTACGTTGAAATTTGGACACATTTCAACAAGCCATATACATGTAGAATAATAAATTATTCATTATATACTTTTGCTCAGTCGCAAACATATCACGTGAACAATTCCGTGAAATGAACGCCCAGGGCTAAACTGTTCAAAGAATTCTTAATTTAACAAATGCATTAGGGATGAAAAGGTTGGGCATTCTAAGAGCTATCTATCATACATTGGTAGAAATGTGAGTAGCTTTTGTAATGCATGCAAAGGCTACTCACATTTTTTAAGCATAAATATTAGTGTACTTGCCATACTCTCTGATAGAAGTTTTAACGTCACAGTATTAGTTATTTTGATTTTGCTGCACTGTTTTCCAAAGAATTTTTCTGCAGCAGACGTCATGAGAAGTAAATGTTTACATGTAATGTCATCACACTTTTCTGCATACACTACGTTGATCATGGTGCTCAGTAGGAAAATGTTTACGCCGTGACAGAATGAGTAAAAGTTTGATAATGGAAGTAATAATAAAGTTCCGAAAAGATTAAAACAATCAAATTCTTTATTCTTGTCATTCATAGCTGAAAATTATTGTGATAGGTGAAATTATTTTGCTTTTATTACTCACCAACTGTGCAGTAAATCCAAAATGGCAGACATCGCAATACTGCAAAGGCTTGCAAGAGAGGGCATTATATTTTGCTCATAGGGTATATGGAAAATAATTGCCCTTGTACTGTCTAATCAAATCCTGCAAATATCTTTGCAGAATAAAAATAACTTTCATTAGCTTTGAACAACTGGACCCAAGTGTATCCATTCACATTACTGTAAAAATCCTAAAAATTTGGACACCTTCAGGACTTGCTGTAATTCTCCTAAAATTTTAACAAATTTGTTTCACAATCCTGCAAGGAGTCCAAAAGGTGCAGACAGAATGACAAACAGTGCAGACCCAGATCAGACTGAGCAGACTGCTCAGTCTGATCTGGGTCTGCACTGTTTGAAAAGGCCTATCTGTCCCAATACTTAGGACCATTACGGTAACTTACCAGAGTTTCTTTTAGCTGGTCGTGAAGTGAGAGGTAGTTCGTAGTCTTCTAGATTGTTTGCCAGAAGATTGTCCCATTCGCGTTTCACGTCAGATTCAATGGCGTATCGCTGCCAAGAATCATCATCATACTGGCTGTCTATGATAGGGTCAGAGGTCAAGTTCACTTTATCCTCCATCCATTCTGATAACAATTCTTGAGCTAGAAAGAAAATGATAGCTTTATTATGCCATGGTTCATTTTCTAATGTGCATACCTGTGACAATTTTTTTAACTGCATGAGGGAGATTTGCCATGGTGATGAGGGAGATGCAAAGAATATATAGAGAAATTCTCAGTTCAAATGAGGGAGACTCCAAAATTTTACTGAAATTTAGCATAAGTTGGGCAAAAACTAGCATCAAAATGAGGGAGTCTCCTCCTGTTGAGTGAGGTATCACAGGTATGAATGTGCATCTGATCAGGATCTTCACTGTTTGCAGGAGGTTCAACCATTTCCAAATAAATTTCTAAAAATAACTGAATCTGACACCTCTAAATTTCAAAATGGACTCCTGCTGTGAGGGGGAAGAAATGAGTTAAATGTTGTGGGTACTTGTAAGAACAAATGAGTTAAATGTTGTGGGTACTTGTAAGAATCAGCTCAATGAAGCGATTCTTACAAGTACCAACAACACATGAGTATGACCTTTACAGTGTTGGCGGGGATGTTAAACCTAAAATCAAACAAACAAAAGTCTCCAACTGGAAATAAGAAATATTACCGCAAAAATCCTAAAAGTTTGAACACCTTGCGAACTTGCTGTAATTCTCCAAAAATTTTAACAAATTTGTTTCATGACCTAGCAAGGAGTCCAAAAGGTGCAGACAGAATGGTAAACAGTGTAGACCCTCATCAGATGGAGGAGGAGTCCAATCTAGGTCTGCACTGTTTGTTTAGGACTATCTGTCCCATTATTTGGATCTATGTTAATTCTGTTTTGTTCTATTCTATGGGTAGTACATGCCTAAATGAAATATTTCAAATAAAGAACCATATAAATCCTAATCAAATGAAGACGATATGCTATGCATCTTTGACTAATTATTGTTTGTATACCGGGAGTATAGGCCCTTTGGAGCTTGTGTGAAAACTGTACTTATTGGGTAATACCCAATAAATACAGTTTTCACACAAGTTCAAATGGCTCTTTCTCAAGGCAGAGTTGCTTTCTTATGCTAATGAATAAATCAATCTCACCTTCACTGTAAGCCTGTTCATTTTCTGCAACATGGTCCTTTGTCATCTGAGCTGCAGCCCTACCCCGTGCTCTGCCACTGCTATGGTTTGTACCGAAAACCTGTTCTGCTGCATGATTTGATGCCGCTTCCACTTTCTGGAACCAAAATAAAGAGCTCTTACATTATAGACAGCTATCCATAGTGTGTGTGCATGTCTGTGTGAAATATTAGCTACATGAACGAGTGCTGATTGATATACTGTGAGCCTCATATTGAAGGATTTGAATTTTGTCGGACATATTGTATTATTTTTAAACAAAATCCCCTTCAGTATCTATACATTTTTTCTAGCGGTGTTTAATTAAGAGCCTCAATGCCACTTTTATAGAACTCCTTTTCTTGGCTGTTCAGAAAGTCATCCACTTCATATATGAAGTCATCATGGGACTGAAAGTGGGTGCTTGAAATAGCCGTTTTCAATTTTGGAAACAGATGAAAGTCTGATGGAGTGAGATCAGGTGAATAAGGCAGATGCTCAATCAATTTAAAGCCACAATCATGAATGGCAGCCATAGCAATGACAGACTTGTGAACAGGAGCATTGTCCTGATGGAACAACACACCTTTAGTGAGCTTAAGTTTAATATTTTTTCCGTAAAATGCGTCATAAGTGAAGCATAGTAAATGCCATTGATTGTTAGTCCCTTTTGGAGATAATCTATTAGCATAATACCATCTGCATCCCAGATAACCGTCCCAGCTGATGGAACAGTCTTTGCCTTCTTTGGTGGGGGTGAGCCAGGGTGCTTCCATTGTTTCGATTGTTGTTTGACCTCTGGGGTAAAATGATGGACCCATGTTTCATTCAGAGTGTCAAATCTCTGAAGAAAGCTCAAAAAGGTTAAGATTAGCACATGATAATGTAGCACATGATAATGTGCGCCTGGTATGCTTCTGATCAACTGTCAGAAGTTTTGGTACCCATCAAAATAAAGCTTTCTCATTGCAAGATCCTCTGTCAGAATGGAATGTCCTCTTTCCTGTGAATTGCTAACTCTATTGGCTATATATATTTCTGTGACTCCTCTGTCAGTCATAACAATATCATGGATTTTATTGACCATTTCTGGGGTTGCAACATTGACAGGCCTTCCAGGATGGGGTCCTCCTCAAGGCTGTCTGTCCCGCTTAAATTCCGCCACCCACCTTTTCACTGTAGCATATGAAGGGGCATCTTTCCCTAGTGTTGCTACCATATCATTATGGATATCCTTAGGTGTTAAAACTTTTTAATGCAAATATTGGACCACTGCTCTTTCACCGATTTTGTCCATTTTGCAAAAGCTGCTTATCTTGTTTACTTTAGAGTGCTACCTCGTCGATATAAACTAACCAAATGAGACCAGTCCTTTGGTACACAACCCATTTTCTATAGTCAGAGAATAGCAGGACTTAAAAAGAACATCCCTGCATACCTCTTTTAATACGAGGCTCAAAATATGTCAATCAGCCCTCGTAGATCTGAGCACAAATTAATAAAGTAGCTGCCTTCCATCCATATTCTGGTAGACAATAGCCATATTCGACTGGTAAGATTTGTGAAATTTCTGTTAAATTCCATGTATGAGTGTGGTATCTTCTTATAGTGGCCGTTCAAATTGTCAAATCAAATCTTTTATTTGTTTCAAGCTCTTAAGCAATCGTAATGCATGGGAGCTTCTGCGTTTCCATTGAAGAGAATCATGCTTCACGATCGCTAATTAACTTGAAAAATAACTTGATGTGACCGGCTGTTACAAGAAGATAACACACTCCTATACAAAATTTCACGGACATTTCACGAAACTTACCAGTCGAATAATGCTAATGTGATGAGTTAGAAGTCTAGTGAAGAAATGGTAGGAGAAATACTAATCCCATTTTAATTAAGACAGGGGTGTTAAGAAACCATTGTTTTGTGTAACAAGGGAAATATATACATCTGCAGGGGAGGCAATCCTTTCAAAATATTTTATCTCCCCTACTCTTCAAGTAAAAAAGTAGACCTCTTCATCCATGGTTTCAACAAATGGAAATGGCCCCCACCCATCAGGGCTTGAAGAAATAGATGGGCTGCATGATGCTTCCACGCAGAGCTGAAATCCAACCGCACACAAGTACTGGTAACCCTTTTAGAGGATCTAAGCCTGCCCAGGTAAAGCAGTGTGAGTTGGACCTTCCACGCTTGTAAACCCAATTGGTTTCATTGGGCGACAGGGCTTGAGATGTCATTTCATCTCAATGTCAGGTAAAAGCCCCACAAAATTGGAAGCAA
This sequence comes from Lucinisca nassula, assembly GCA_963580285.1. Lineage (NCBI taxonomy): Eukaryota > Metazoa > Mollusca > Bivalvia > Lucinida > Lucinidae > Lucinisca > Lucinisca nassula. The sequence goes on from OY757019.1 coordinate 47,927,216, forward strand.
CGTCTCCAAAATGACCTATATAGTGTTGACTGGGATGTTAAACCTCAAATCAAACAAACAAAAAACAACGAATGGAAAAGCAAATAGGAAGTCAGAAAAGTTGTCTCCCTTCTTCTTTGTAAAAATGCTTTAAATCTAAAGCACATGTTGGTGTATCAATTTCCCTTAACCCTTATCCTGCTGAGTTAAGCCATACCTAATTCTGTCTATCAGTCAGTCAAATTACTTGATATATTGTATTCATTCAAATTCACAAACTGAATGACAAACAGTGAAGATCCTGATCAGATGGCTTCTTCAGAAGCCATCTGGTCTGGATCTACCAATGTTGCATAGGTAGGGTCCTTTTTCGTGCTCAGTGGGATAAGGGTTAAACTTAAACTAGAGCTTAGATATACTCTGTCGTTTCTATGGCTTCAATATATATATATTTTCTGTTGTAACATTACCTTAATCCAATTCTGTATCTCATCATTTGAAGTAACTTTCTGAAAAATAAATGAGGACAACTAGTATTCTTGATTTCAAGAAGGCTTTTGACACATGCCCCGATGAACACCTGAAAAGCAATTTATTAGCCAATAAAATGTCAATCTCGACAACTGTTGTCTGCTTTGCCATCTGCTGGTTACCTTAAAAGTAATTTTTGCAAACAGTGTGGACCCAGATCAGACTGCTCCTGCTCCTGTCAGAAAGTCAATTATGAGCCATAACCTTTTTTCTGTTTTTGTTTTTGGTTTTACGGCCCTTTTAAGATTATTTGACTCATATTAAACCGGTCGTTAATCAGAGGTGGGAAAAAACCATTGTACCCGGAGAAAAACCACCTGACCTTCTGTTGCAGAACTTGGTGTCTCACATGTGACCTGAGCCAGCGGAGAGAGACCTAATGATTAAGAGTCAGTGCTCTTATCCAATAGGCCATGGAAGCCCGTGACTTAATCTTAGACTTGGCTTTCTGTTAATTTTTTTTTTTCTTTACAGACAGACAGAAAAAAGTCTTGTAAACAATAAACTTGGGGAAAATTGCAAATGATTATCATGGAATACACCGGAAATAAGAGGGGAGTTCAATGAGTTCACAGAACTCGGGGTTTAACTCACAGACTGGAAGATGGTTTCAACATTATTTTTCAATACAATCCCCCTTTATTTCATTGCATTTGGCCCACTTTTCTTTTAAGCAGTCTATGCTTTGAAATACCGTATTCGCCCTAATTACCGCACATGCTCCTATAAGCGCACACCAAAGCTATTTTTGAAAAAAAAAATGCATACAGTACGGCTCAGGTAAAAGAACCAAAAAACTCTTTATTCCGAATCTCGGTGTTTCGAGTACTTTCAAAAACACTCGGAATTGTTCCGAGTATATGTATATATTCGGCAGAGACTCCTCGAAAACACTCGCAAGGTCCGCGGTACGCGAAATTTCGCGAAATTATTCTGAGTCGTAATATCGCACCTGGAGGCAATATTTTCTCGCGAAGTTATGCGGAAATACTCGGAGGAATTTGACGAAATACCTGGGCATTTTTTTGTTTATTTAATGTTCTTTTACCATCATATATATTTATATATAATCATAAGATAATAATTATCACTGATAGTTATTAAAATGTAAACAATGTCAAAAGTCAACAAAGAGGTAATCATTAATTACCAAGGGTGTGAAACTGCACAGTGATTTCAAACAAGGGAATCAGTTGGGCATGACGAGTACATACAACTCTTTGAAGTCCATAACTGAAAGCATGTTGAACATCATAAAATTACAGGAAAATCGGTCATTTTGAACTCAAAATTTCTCCATGTAATTTTGATATTTTCAAAAAAAGAAGATTATTTTGATATAATATCATCATTTGTCTTTCATTCTTTAATACTTTTAATGTGAAGTATTATCGGACAATTGATAAACAAATAATCAAAGGTGATAACTGTCAGCGAAATTTTGACGGGTTTCGGCCGCCATTATTGGCTTCTTTTAAACTGCAAAATCGGTCATTTTGAACTCAAAATTTCTCCATGTAATTTTAAGATTTTCAAAAAAAGAAAATTATTTTGATATAATATAATCGTTTGTCTTTCATTCTTTAATAATTTTAATGTGAAGTATTATCGGACAAGTGAGAAACAAATAATCAAAGTGATAACTGTCAGCGAAATTTTGACGGGTTTCGGCCGTCATTATTGGCTTCTTTTAAACTGCAAAATCGGTCATTTTGAACTCAAAATTTCTCCATGTAATTTTGATATTTTCAAAAAAAAAAAAAAAAAGAAAATTATTTTGATATAATATAATCATTTGTCTTTCATTCTTTAATAATTTTAATGTGAAGTATTATCGGACAAGTGAGAAACAAATAATCAAAGTGATAACAGTCAGAGAAATTTTGACGGGTTTCTGCCGCCATTATTGACTTCTTTAAAACTGCAAAATCGGTCATTTTGAACTCAAAATTTCTCCATGTAATTTTGATATTTTCAAAAAAAGAAAATTATTTTGATATAATATAATCATTTGTCTTTCATTCTTTAATAATTTTAATGTGAAGTAATATCGGACAAGTGAGAAACAAATAATCAAAGTGATAACTGTCAGCGAAATTTTGACGGGTTTCGGCCGCCATTATTGGCCTCTGATACATCGCACCGGCGACACATGTTTAATTAAATAAATCACCACTCGCAAATACTCGCAAACACTCCAAATATCACAGGTAAGCTCTGACGTCCGCGGAATTTCCTCGGAATATCGAGCGCATAACTTGGAGTAAAAAAATTTCACTCGGAGTGGTTTACTCCAAAACATTTGGCGGAAAAACGCGGATTTAAAAAGTTGTCCGCGGAATGAAAAAGAAAAACGGTTCAAATACCTGAGCCGTACTGTAAGTGCACACCTTACGGTAACCTCCCATTAAAGCTTTCACAGGAAATCTATAAAAAAAAACTTACCGTTATTTCTTCAACAGTGAAGGCAAAGCAACTGCATTTCTGTCAAATTCATTCGACAGCTCTAATACACACTTTAATTCCTCGTTTACGAAACTTGCAAAGCGGGAAACAAGACAGTTCAACTGCCAAGACAGTTACCCAAAATGATTTGTGTGCACTTAATGGGTCAATTTTTCACCACGATTTTTTTACACAATTTTGAAAAAACTAAGCGCACGGTGCGGTAATTAGGGCGAATACGGTAAGTAATCTATTTGGTCCTCAAGCCAAGCCTCTGTAGCAGCCTTGAGCTCAGCATCATCCCAAAATCTTGTTCCACCCAAGGAGGACTTCAAATTTCGAAACAGACAATAATCACTCCGGGCCAAGTTTGGACTGTATGGCAGGTGATTTAACTGCTTGAACTTGCACTCAGGAATAGCCGCTTGTGCAACTCTGTATTGGTGCAACTCTGTACTTGTGCACAGGGGCATTATTTCTTTCTACTTATACTGCGATCGGTCACATCTGACCATTACTCGCAGGTGTACATTACATACAAACTAGGTTTGCAGGATGAAAGCCTACACAGTAATCATGTAATTACGACAGGGGTCTTTTACCTGCACAGGGCATGATTCTCTCCACACAGGGGCCTCCAGTTAATGTCCTGATTCGAAGGACGGTGCACTTTTTTGACATTCATCCCTGCAAATGATACCAATGGAGTGTGTTCGTACACCGAAATAATCAACGCCGCCATGGATCGAACTGGGGACATCTAGCATCAGAGGCAAGAGCACTAACCACTGAGCTATCACACTCCACTCCGGGGAAAAGAAGGACACCAGCAACTAGCTTTCCCCTTCGTTTTTCTTTAATAGCAACCCTGAATTGTTTAATGACATTGGCATAGTATGCTCCTGTAATTGAAGTACCAGCAGGTTTGTAATCTATTAATATAATCCCTTTGGAGTCCCAAAACACTGTACCACATTCTGAAGCAAGTTTGGCAACTTTGATTTGGCAATTGTCTTGCACAAGTCTCTCAACATGATCGATCATCTTCTGGCTGAAAACATCAGCAGGGCGACCTGGCCTTGGGCCATCTTCTATGTAGTCTCGCCCACGTTTAAATTGTGCTGACCACTTTGCCACTATGGAATACTTTGGGCTACTATCAACATACACATCAGCCATGCACTGATGGATTTCTTTGGCCTTTGCTCCCTCCTCACTCCTTAGTGAGGAACTTTATGACTGCTCTGAACTCAATATTCTGACTTTCCATTTTTGCCAATGGTTACAGGTTTTAAACAAAAAGTAAAAGCAAACAAGAAAGCAGTCTGAGGGACAGCCAAATCCCCTACCGCACTTTATATCAAGGCTCAACCTTGTGACCTTCACCTGTGACCTTGACTTTGAGTTGGCATGGTTTATTTATGGGTTCTGCACATCAGCTCACTGAGGGGGATATTCCACAAATGTTTAATGAAAATTCTTCCAGCGGTAAAGAAGATATGGAAGGGACACAAAATTCCAAGTTTCAAACTCTTGACCTTCACCTGTCACCTTGACCCTGAGTTGGCATGGTTTATTTATGGGTTCTGCAAATCAGCTCACTAGTGGGGAGATATTTCACCAAACTTTAATGAAAATCATTCCAGGGGTAAAGGAGATAATTATGGAACAGACACAAAATTCAAAGTTTCAAACTCGTGACCTTGACCTTGAGTCCTTGAGTCAGCATGCTTTATTTATGGGTTCTGCACATTAGCTCAATGAGTGGGGATATTTGATGAAAGTTTAATGAAAATCCTTCAAGGGGTAAAGGAGATATGGAACGGACACAAAATACTAAGTTTAAAACTCGTGACCTTCAACTGTGACCTTGACCTTGAGTCAGCATGGTTTATTTATGTGTTCTGCACATCAGGTCACTGAGGGAGACATTTGACCAAAGTTCAATGAAAATCCTTCCAGGGGTAAAGGTGATATTAAAACTAGTGACCTTCAAATGCAACCTTGATTCAGAAGGGTTCATTTATGGGTTGTGCACATCAGCTCACTGAGGGGGATATTTGACCAAGGTAAAGGAGATATGGAACAGACACAAAATTCAAAGTTTCAAACTCTTGACCTTCCAATGTGACTTTGACCTGGTGTCAGCATGATTCATTTATGAACTCTGCGCATGAGCTCACTGAGGGGGATAATTGACCAAAGTTTAATGAAAATCCTTTGAGAGGTAAAGGAGACGGACACATAATTCAAAGTTTTAAACATGTGACCTTCAAATGTGACCTTGACCTTGAGTCAACATGGTTCATTTATGGGTTCTGCATATCAGCTCACTGAGGGGCATAAATGACCACAGTGTAATGACAATCCTTGCAGGGGTAAAGGAGATATAGAATGGACACAAAATTCAAAGTTTCAAACTCTTGACCTTCAAATGTGACCTTGACCTTGAGTTGGTATGGTACATTTATGGGTTCTGCAGATCAGCTCACTAAAAAGAATATCTGACCAAAGTTTAATGAAAATCCCTCCAAGGGCAAAGGAGATATGGAACGGACACAAAATTCAAAATTTCAAACTCGTGACCTTGACCTTGAGTCGGCATGGTTCATTTATAAGTTCTGCACATCAGCTCACTGAGACGAATATTTGACCAAAGTTTAATGAAAATCTATCAAAGGCTTCAGGAGATATGGAGAGGACAAGAAAGTGTTATGGTCAGACAGATGGATGGATGGATGGATGGATGGATGGATGGACGGATGGACGGACAGATGGATGGATGGATGGATGGATGGATGGATGGATGGATGGATGGATGGATGGATGGATGGATGGATGGATGGATGGATGGATGGATGGATGGACAGACAAAGGCCATTCCTATAATGCCTGCTCCGGGGGATTAAAAATGATGTGTTGACTGAACAGCTGTTATCATTCAACTGAAAAAGGTTTACACTTTACACTGCACAAAAATGAAAACAAGAGGGCCATGATGGCCCTGGATCGCTCACCTGATCCATAGAGTAACAAGTGGGCCCCGGGGAGGGCCATTATTGACCCCAAGGTTATAATGTGAATACCGGCCCCGATAGCTCAGTTGGTAGAGTGTCCGCTCCGGGGAACGGGAGATCTCGGGTTCGATCCCTGGCCGCGACATACCAAAGTCGTTAAAAATGGTACTAGCTGCTCCTCGCTTGGCACTCAGATTTACGGGGTAGAGCTAGGACTGGTCGATCCAGTGTCAGGATAATGTGACTGGGTGTGGTATCATGTAATGTGTCTGGGACATGATACTTCAGTGAGGCAGCACTATAAACGTGAGCATTGAGCTCCCTGTCGCAACCAGACACCGTCGTGATATGACTGAAAAATTGTTGAAAGCGGCGTTAAACCAGAATTCACACACACACATAATGTGCATAATGTTGAGGGAGGTCTAAACAGGTGAAGCTTCATACCAACTATCAACAAAGGCTACAATTGTCCACAAGATGAAGCCCCATACCAAATATCAAAGACATGGGCCTTCCAGTTTCAGAGAAGAAGATTTTTAAAGATTTCCCTATATAAGTCCATGTAAAACCAAAGGGCCCCGAGGCGGGGGCATTTTTGGCCTCAGGGCTATAATTTGAACAATCTTAGTAGAGGTCCACTAGCTGAAGCTTCATACCAAATATCAAAGACCTTGGCCTTGTGGTTTCAGAGAAGAAGATTTTTCAAGATTTTCCCTATATAAGTCTATGTAAAACCAAAGGGCCCCTGAGGCGGGCATTTTTGGCTCCAGGGCTATAATTTGAACAATCTTGGTAGAGGTCCACAAGATGAAGCTTCATACAAATTATCATAGACCTGGGCCTTGCAGTTTCAGGGAAGAAGATTTTTAAAGATTTTCCCTACATAAGCCTATGTAAAACCAAAGGGCCCTGGGGCGGGGGCATGTTTGTCCCCAGCACTATAATTTGAACAATCCTAGTAGGGGTCCACTAGATGATGTTTCATGCCAAATAGCAAAGACCTTGGCCTTGCAGTTTCAGAGAAGAAGATTTTTAATGATTTTCCCTATATACATGTAAGCCCATGAAAAACCAAAGGGCCACGGGGCGGGGACATTTTTGGCCCAAGCACTATAAATTGAACAATCTTTGTAGGGGTTCACTAGATGAAGCTTCATATCAAATATCAAAGACCTGGGCCTTGCAGTTTCAGAGAAGAAGATTTTTTTTTAAGAAATTCCCAAAATAAGCCTATGTAAAACCAAAGGGCCCCGGGGCGGGGGCATTTTTGGCCCCAGCACTATAATTTGAACAATCTTGGTAGGGGTCCACTAGATGAAGCTTCATACCAAAAATCAAAGACCTGGGCTTTGTGGTTTCAGAGAAGAAGATTTCTAAAGATTTTCCCTATATAAGCCCATGTAAAACCAAAGGGCCACGAGGAGGGGGCATTTTTGAACAATCTTGGTAGCGGTCCACTAGATGAAGCTTCATACCAAATATCAAAGACCTGGGCTTTGCGGTTTCAGAGAAGAAGATTTTTTAAGTTTTCGGTGAAAAAATCTATTTTTGGCTCCTGTGACCTATATGTGCAACGGACCGGAATCATTTGAACAACTTTGAAAGGGGACCACCTAAGGATCATTCCTGTGAAGTTTGGTCAAAATTCGATCAGTGGTTTAGGAGGAGATGTCGTTTGAAGAAATTGTTTACGCACGGATGACAGACAAAAAGTGATCCTAATATAAAACACAAGAGGGCCATGATGGCCCTGGATCGCTCACCTGATCCATAGTGTAACAAGAGGACCCCAGAGAGGGCCATTATTGGCCCCAGGGCTTTAATGTGCATAATGTTGAGGGAAGTCTTAAAGGTGAAGCTTCATACCAAACATCAACAAAGGCTATAATTTGAACAATCTTGGCAAAGGTCAACTACATGTAGATGAAGCTACACATCAAATATCAAAGACCTGGGCCTTGCGGTTTCAGAGAAGAATAATATTTTTTAAAGATATTCCCCACATACGCCTATGCAAAACCAAATGGCCCCGGGGCTATATAAATCTATGTAAAACCAAAGGGCCCTGGGGTGGGGGCATTTGTGGCCCCAGGGCTATAATGTCAACAATCTTGGTAGAGGTCCACTAGATAAAGCTCCATACTAAATATCAAAGGCCTTGGCCTTGCAGTTTCAGAGAAGATTTTTAAAGATTTGCCTATATAAGTCAATGTTAAACCAAAGGGCCCCGGAGCGGGGACATTTTTTGTATCAGGGCTACAATTTGAATAATTTTGATAGAGGTCCACAAGATGCAGCTTCATACCAAATATCAAAGACCCAGGCCTTGTGGTTTCAGAGAAGAAGATTTTTAATAATTTTCCCTATATTAGTCTATGTAAAACCATAGGGCCCCAGAGCGGATGCATTTTTGGCCCCAGGGCTATAATTTGAACAATCTTGGAAGTGGTCCATTTGATGAAGCTTCATACCAAATATCAAAGTCCTGGGCCTTGTGGTTTCAGAGAAGAAGATTTTTAAAGATTATCCCTCTATAAGCCAATGTAAAACCAAAGGGCCTCTGGTTGGGGCCACTTTTGGCCCAGCACTATAATTTGAATCATCTTGGTAGGGGTCCTTTACAAGAAGCTTCATACCAAATATAAAAGACCTAGGCCTTGTGGTTTCAGAGAAGAAGATTTTTAAAGATTTTCCCTATATAAGCCTATGTAAAACCAAATGGCCCAGGGGCGGGGGCATTTTTTGTCCCAGCACTATAATTTGAACAATCTTGGTAGGGGTCCACTAGATGAAGCTTCATACCAAATATCAAAGTCCTGGGCCTTGCGGTTTCAGAGAAGAAGATTTTTAAAGATTTTCCCTATAAAAGCCTATGTAAAACCAAAGGGCCCCGGGGCAGGGACATTTTTGGCCTCAGCACTATAATTTGAATAATCTTCTTAGGGGTCTTTTAGATGAAGCTTCATACCAAATATAGAAGACCTAGGCCTTGTGGTTTCAGAGAAGAAGATTTTTAAAGATTTTCCCTACATTATATATAAGTCTATGTGAAACCAAAGGGCCCTTGGGTGGGTACATTTTTGGCCCAAGGGCTATAATTTGAACAATCTTGGCAGAGGTCCATTAGATGAAGCTTCGTTCTAAATATCAAAGTCCTGGGCCTTGGGGTTTTAGAGAAGAAGATTTTTAAAGATTTTCCCTATATAAGCCTATGTAAGACCAAAGGGTCCCGGGCGGGGGCATTTTTGGCCCAAGCAATATAATTTGAACAATCTTGGTAGGGGTCCACTAGATGAAGCTTCATACCAAATATCAAAGACCTGGGCCTTGTGGTTTCAGAGAAGAAGATTTTTAAACATTTTCCCTATATAAGCCAATGTAAAACCAAAGGGCCCCGTGGCGGGGGCATTTTTTGTCCCAGCACTATAATTTGAACAATCTTGGTAGGGGTCCACTAGATGAAGCTTCATACCAAATATCAAAGTCCTGGGCCTTGTGGTTTCAGAGAAGAAGATTTTTAAACTTTTCCCTATATAAGCCTGTGTAAAACCAAAGGGCCCGGGCTGGGGCATTTTTGGCACCAGCACTATGATTTGAACAATCTTGGTAGGGGTCCCCTAGATGAGGCTTCATACCAAATATCAAATACCTGGGCCTTGCAGTTTCAGAGAAGAAGATTTTTAAAGATTTTCCCTATATAAGCCTATGTAAAACCAAAGGGCCCGGGGGCGGGGGCATTTTTTGCCCCAGCACTATAATTTGAACAATCTTGGTAGGGGTCCACTAGATGAAGCTTCATACCAAATATCAAAGTCCTGGGCCTTGCGGTTTCAGAGAAGAAGATTTTTAAAGATTTTCCCTATATAAGCCTATGTAAAACCAAAGGGCCCCGGGGCAGGGACATTTTTGGCCTCAGCACTATTATTTGAATAATCTTGTTAGGGGTCCTTTAGATGAAGCTTCATACCAAATTTAAAAGACCTAGGCCTTGTGGTTTCAGAGAAGAAGATTTTTAAAGATTTTCCCTATATAAGCCTACGTAAAACCAAAGGGCCCTGGGGCGATGGCATTTTTGGCCCAAGGGCTATAATTTGAACAATCTTGGCAGAGGTGCATTAGATGAAGCTTCATTCTAAATATCAAAGTCCTTGGCCTTGCGGTTTCAGAGAAGAAGATTTTTAAAGATTTTCCCTATATAAGCCTATGTAAAACCAAGGGGCCCGGGGGCGGGGGCATTTTTTGCCCACACACTATAATTTGAACAATCTTGGTAGGGGTCCACTAGATGAAGCTTCATACCAAAAATCAAAGTCCTGGGCCTTGTGGTTTCAGAGAAGAAGATTTTTAAAGATTTTCCCTATATAAGCCTATGTAAAACCAAATGGCCCAGGGGCGGGGGCATTTTTTGTCCCAGCACTATAATTTGAACAATCTTGGTAGGGGTCCACTAGATGAAGCTTCATACCAAATATCAAAGTCCTGGGCCTTGTGGTTTCAGAGAAGAAGATTTTTTAAAGATTTTCCCTATATAAGCCTATGTAAAACCAAAGGGCCCCGGGGGGGGGGGGGGGGGGGGGGCATTTTTAGCCCCAGCACTATAATTTGAACGATCTTGGTAGGGGTCCACTAGATGAAGCTTCATACCAAATATCAAAGACCTGGGTCTTGTGGTTTCAGAGAAGAAGATTTTTTAAGTTTTTTGTGAAAAAAATCTATTTTTGGCTCCTGTGACCTAGATGTGCAACGGACCGGAACCATTTGAAAAACTTTGAAAGGGGACCACCTAAGGATCATTCCTGTGAAGTTTGGTCAAAATCCGATCAGTGGTTTAGGAGGAGATGTCGTTTAAAGAAATTGTTTACACACGGACGGACGGACGGACGCACGACGGACAAAAAGTGACCCCAAAAGCTCACCTCGTCACTACGTGACGGTGAGCTAAAAACAAATCTTGAATTACATAGAAAAATACCAAGTTCGGTGAACTTGTTAAACTCCCCTCGTAAGTGTACAAGCCGAAGTGATACTTTCTTTCTTTTCTACTATTACTGTGATCACTGATCAGACACATTTGACTTGCAGTTGTACACTACATTACCCCATGTCACCCTGCAGGCCTGCACAGAGACTTCCAGTTAATGTCCCAATCAAATTGATGGGGCACTTTGTGGCATTCATCCCTGCAAATGATATCAACTGCATCATGATTGTGAGGACACCAAAATTTTATCACTGCTGCCAGGGAGCAAAACCTGGACCTCTAGCATCAGAAGTAAGTGCACTATAAATCACTGAGCTGACACACTCCTATTTGCAGGGCTGTAAAATTCCACTCACACTGGCAAGTGAATTTCAGTGCGGGTCAAGTAAAATGCCTTAATGATGTGTTTTTCTTCCTTTATAGCATCTAAAAATATAATTTATTTTGTCAGTGACTTTCAAACAGATTTTGACATGTATATCATTTATCTATCTTAATTTTAGTATCTCCCCCAGCTCCTAAAAAGGACATGGTGCTGGTCAGGAAAAAGGGCACTTTCGGCATGTGAAAATATAAAAAAGGGCATTTTAAGTATGAACAGCCTTGTAAAAGGGAACATTCACACGCAGGACCTTGCCAAAAGGCCACAGCTCTCATTTGAAATAAAAGAGAGCTCCCATTCTCTAATACACACTAAGACTGACTGACTGGTCAGGCACACTTTCACACTTCATTTGTTTAATTGGTGCCACTCACACTTGTTATCAAAACACAATTATAACTTATTAAAGTGATATAATTAAATAAAATAAACAGGGGGATTAGCAGTCAACCATAAAGGTGGACTGTCAAATAGGCAACAATTTATCGCTAGAAAGTGTCTAAAATAGCCCTTATTTAAAAAGGCATAACTTTGTTATTTTTTGGTCAATATCAGTGATTTTTGTACCAAACTATAGGGCAACATTTACTCCATCTGAAAAAGGGCATGTCGCTGGGAAAAAAGGGCATGGTGCTGGGAAAAAGGCATGGCACTAGAGACAAGAGGGCCATCATGGCCCTGGATCGCTCACCTGATCCATATGATAGAGTAACAAGTGGGCCTCGGGGAGGGCCATTATTGACCCCAGGGCTAAAATGTAAATAATGTTGAGGGAGGTCTAAAGAGGTGAAGCTTCATACCAAATATCAACAAAGGCTATAATTTGAACAATCTTGGCAAAGGTCCACTAGATGAAGCTACATACCAAATATCAAAGACCTGGGCCTTGCGGTTTCAGAGAAGATTTTTAAAGATTTTCCCTATAAAAGCCCATGTAAAACCAAAAGGCCCTGCTGGGGCTGGGGGGGGGGGGGGGGGGTCGGGGGGGGGGGGGGGGGGACCTGGGCCTTGTGGGGTGAAGCTTCATACCAAATATCAAAGACAAGGGCATTACGGTTTCAGAGAAGAAAATTTTTAGAGATTTTCCCTATATAAGCCCATGTAAAACCAAAGGGCCCCAGAGCGGGGGCATTTTTGGCCCCAGCACTATAATTTGAACAATCTTGGTAGGGTTCCACTAGATGAAGCCTCATACCAAATATCAAAGACCTGGGCCTTGCAGTTTCAGAGAAGAAAATTTTAAAAGATTTTCCCTATGTAAGCCCATGTAAAACCAAAGGGCCCTGGAGCGGGGGCATTTTTGGCCCCAGCACTTTAATTTGAACAATCTTGGTAGGGGTCCACTAGATGAAATATCAAAGACCTGGGCCTTGCGGTTTCAGAGAAGAAGATTTTTAAAGATTTTCCCTATATAAGCTCATGTAAAACCAAAGGGCCACCGGGCGGGGGCATTTTTGGCCCCAGCACTATAATTTGAACTATCTTGGTAGGGGTCCACTAGATGAAGCTTTCTAACCAAATAACAAAGACCTGGGCCTTATGACTTCAGAGAAGAAGACTTTTAAAGATCTTCCCTACATAAGCCCATGTAAAACCAAAAGGCCCCGGGATGGGGGCATTTTTGGCCCCCAGGGCCTGGGCCTTGTGGGGTGAAGCTTCATACCAAATATCAAAGACATGGGCCTTACGGTTTCAGAGAAGAAAATTTTTTGGCCCCAGCACTATAATTTGAACAATCTTGGTAGGGGTCCACTAGATTAAGCCTCATACCAAATATCAATGACCTGGGCCTTTTGGTTTCAGAGAAGAAGATTTTTCAAGATTTTCCATTTATAAGTCTATGTAAAACCAAAGGGCCCCGGAGCGGGGGCATTTTTGGCCCTAGGGCTATAATTTGAACAACCATGGTTGGGGTCCAGTAGGTGAAGCTTCATACCAAATATCAAAGACCTGGGACTTGCGGTTTCAGAGAAGAAGTTTTTTTAAGATTTTCCCTGTATAAGCCCATGTAAAACCAAAAAGCCCCGGGGCGGGGGGGGGGGAGGGGAACCTGTGCCTTGTGGGGTGAAGTCATACCAAATATCAAAGACATGGGCGTTAGGGTTTCAGAGAAGAAAATTCTTAAAGATTTTCCCTATATAAGCCCATGTAAAACCAAAGGGCCCCAGAGTGGGGGGGGGGGGGGGAACCTGGGCCTTGTGGGGTGAAGTCATACCAAATATCAAAGACATGGGCGTTAGGGTTTCAGAGAAGAAAATTCTTAAAGATTTTCCCTATATAAGCCCATGTAAAACCAAAGGGCCCCAGAGTGGGGGCATTTTTTGCCCCAGCACTATAATTTGAACAATCTTGGTAGGGGTCCACTATGTGAAGCTTCATACCAAATATCAAAGACCTGGGCCTAGCGGTTTTAGAGAAGAAGATTTTTAAAGATTTTCCCTATATAAGCCCATGTAAAATCAAAGGGCCCCGGGGCAGGGGGCATTTTTGGCCCCAGGGCTATAATTTGAACAATCTTGGTAGGGGTCCATTAGGTGAAGCTTCATACCAAATATCAAAGACCTGGGCCTTGCGGTTTCAGAGAAGAAAATTTTAAAAGATTTTCCCTATGTAAGCCCATGTAAAACCAAAGGGCCCCTGAGTGGGGACATTTTTGGCCCCAGCACTATAATTTGAACAATCTTGGTAGGGGTCCACTAGATGAAGCTTCATACCAAATATCATGCGGTTTCAGAGAAGAAGATTTTTTAAGATTTTCCCTATATAAGCCCATGTAAAACCAAAGGGCCCCAGGGCGGGGGCATTTTTGGCCCCAGCACTATAATTTGAACAATCTTGGTAGGGGTCCACTAGATGAAGCTTCATACCAAATAACAAAGACCTGGGCTTTACGGTTTCAGAGAAGAAGATCTTTAAAGATCTTCCATATATAAGCCCATGTAAAACCCAAGGGCCCTGGAGCGGGGGCATTTTTGGCCCCAGCACTATAATTTGAACAATCTTGGTGGGGGTCCACTAGATAAAGCTTCATACCAAATATCAAAGACCTGGGCCTTGCGGTTTCAGAGAAGAAAATTTTAAAAGATTTTCCCTATGTAAGCCCATGTTAAACCAAAGGGCCCGGTGCGGGGGCATTTTTGGCCCCAGCACAATAATTTGAACAATCTTGGTAGGGGTCCACTAGATGAAGCTTCATACCAAATATCAAAGACCTGGGCCTTGCGTTTTCAGAGAAGAAGATTTTTTAAGATTTTCCCTATATAAGCCCATGTAAAACCAAACGGCCCTGGGGCGGGGGAATTTTTGGCCCCAGCACTATAATTTGAACAATCTTGGTAGGGGTCCACTAGATGTAGCTTCAGACCAAATATCAAAGATCTGGGCCTTACGGTTTCAGAGAAGAAGATTTTTAAAGATCTTCCCTTTATAAGACCATGTAAAACCAAAGGGCCCCCGAGCGGGAGCATTTTTGGCCCCAGCACTATAATTTGAACAATCTTGGTAGGGGTCCACTAGATGAAGCTTCAGACCAAATATCAAAGACCTGGGTCTTACGGTTTCAGAGAAGAAGATTTTTAAAGATTTTTCCTATATAAGCCCATGTAAAACCAAAGGGCCCCGGAGCGGGGGCAGTTTTGGCCCCAGCACTATAATTTGAACAATCTTGGTAGGGGTCCACTAGATGTAGCTTCAGACCAAATATCAAAGACCTGGGCCTTACGGTTTCAGAGAGGAAGATTTTTAAAGATTTTCCCTATATAAGCTCATGTAAAACCAAAGGGCCCCGGAGCGGGGGCATTTTTGGCCCCAGCACTATAATTTGAACAATCTTGGTAGGGGTCCACTAGATGAAGCTTCAGACCAAATATCAAAGACCTGGGCCTTGCAGTTTCAGAGAAAAAGATTTTTAAAGATTTTCCCTATATTAGCCCATGTAAAATCAAAGGGGCCTGGGGCAGGGGCATTTTTGGCCCCAGCACTATTAATTTGAACAATCTTGGTAGGGGTCCACTAGATGTAGCTTCAGACCAAATATCAAAGACCTGGGCCTTACGGTTTCAGAGAAGAAGATTTTTAAAGATTTTCCCTATATAAGCTCATGTAAAACCAAAGGGCCCCGGAGCGGGGGCATTTTTGGCCCCAGCACTATAATTTGAACAATCTTGGTAGGGGTCCACTAGATGAAGCTTTAGACCAAATATCAAAGACCTGGGTCTTTTGGTTTCAGAGAAGAAGATTATTAAAGGTTTTATCCTATATAAGCCCATGTAAAACCAAAGGGCCCCGGAGCGGGGGCAGTTTTGGCCCCAGCACTATAATTTGAACAATCTTGGTAGGGGTCCACTAGATGAAGCTTCATACCAAATATCAAAGACCTGGGCCTTGCGGTTTCAGAGAAGAAAATTTTAAAAGATTTTCCCTATGTAAGCCCATGTTAAACCAAAGGGCCCCGGAGCAGGGGCATTTTTAGCCCCAGCACTTTAATTTGAACAATCTTGGTAGGGGTCCACTAGATGAAGCTTCATACCAAATATCAAAGACCTGGGCCTTGCGGTTTCAGAGAAGAAGATTTTTTAAGATTTTCCCTATATTAGCCCATGTAAAACCAAAGGGCCCCGGAGCGGGGGCATTTTTGGCCCCAGCACTATAATTTGAACAATCTTGGTAGGGGTCCACTAGTTGTAGCTTCAGACCAAATATCAAAGACCTTGGCCTTACGGTTTCAGAGAAGAAGATTTTTAAAGATTTTCCCTATATAAGCTCATGTAAAACCAAAGGGCCCCGGAGCGGGGGCATTTTTGGCCCCAGCACTATAATTTGAACAATCTTGGTAGGGGTCCACTAGATGAAGCTTCAGACCAAATATCAAAGACCTGGGCCTTGCGGTTTCAGAGAAGAAGATTTTTAAAGATTTTTCCCTATATAAGCCCATGTAAAACCAAAGGGCCCCGGAGCGGGGGCATTTTTGGCCCCAGCACTATAATTTGAACAATCTTGGTAGGGGTCCACTAGATGAAGCTTCATACCAAATATCAAAGACCTGGGCCTTGCGGTTTCAGAGAAGAAAATTTTAAAACATTTTCCCTATGTAAGCCCATGTTAAACCAAAGGGCCCCGGAGCGGGGGCATTTTTGGCCCCAGCACTTTAATTTGAACAATCTTGGTAGGGGTCCACTAGATGAAGCTTCATACCAAATATCAAAGACCTGGGCCTTGCGGTTTCAGAGAAGAAGATTTTTTAAGATTTTCCCTATATAAGCCCATGTAAAACCAAAGGGCCCCGGAGCGGGGGCATTTTTGGCCCCAGCACTATAATTTGAACAATCTTGGTAGGGGTCCACTAGATGTAGCTTCAGACCAAATATCAAAGACCTGGGCCTTACGGTTTCAGAGAAGAAGATTTTTAAAGATTTTCCCTATATAAGCCCATGTAAAACCAAAGGGCCCCGGAGCGGGGGCATTTTTGGCCCCAGCACTATAATTTGAACAATCTTGGTAGGGGTCCACTAGATGAAGCTTCAGACCAAATATCAAAGACCTGGGCCTTACGGTTTCAGAGAAGAAGATTTTTAAAGATTTTCCCTATATAAGCCCATGTAAAACCAAAGAGTCCCGGAGCGGGGGCATTTTTGGCCCCAGCACTATAATTTGAACAATCTTGGTAGGGGTCCACTAGATGAAGCTTCAGACAAAATATCAAAGACCTGGGCCTTGTGGTTTCAGAGAAGAAGATTTTTTAAGTTTTTGGTGAAAAAAATCTATTTTTGGCCCCAAAAACCTATATGTGCAACGGACCGGAACCATTTGAACAACTTTGAAAGGGGACCACCTAAGGATCATTCCTGTGAAGTTTGGTCAAAATCCGATCAGTGGTTTAGGAGGAGATGTCGTTTAAAGAAATTGTTTACGGACGCACGGACGCACTGACGCACGGACGCACTGACGCACGACGGACGACGGACGAAAAGTGATCCCATAAGCTCACCTCGTCACTACGTGACGGTGAGCTAAAAAGAGACATGGCACAGTACCTTGCTAATTAGAGCTGGGGGAACACTAATTTTCCATACTCCAGCATCCCCTGGCGAGGATTAACCCTTTTTGTACCAAATAGAATCTTCCTCCTTATATACAGCAGGAGTTCATTTCAAAATTTAGGGATGTCAGGTTGTGTTTTCATCAAAATTTATTTGGAAAATGACTGAACTTTTTGCAAACAGTGAAGGCCCTGATCAGACGCCGCGTTCTGCGGCATCTGATCTGTGCCTGCACTGTTTGCCAAGGTACCCCTTTAGGGGTTTCTGGTACTAAATGGGTTAAGTGCCGGTTGATTGCACCTTAAAGTCCCAATCCAAGGACAGAAAAAGAGAAGGGTAATAGTGTTAAAAGATCAAGTGCAGAAATTAAAATCTGGTTAAAAACAGATTTGTTGTTGTATTGTGGCAGACTGCGGTCCAGGGACCAAACTCTCACAATGAACTGGTCAAGTGTAGGCAGCAAGTTGGCAAACTGTTCCAATAAACTATAGACACATCCAAAGTCTTCGTCACACAAGGTCAAAGGTCATTAGCCTCGTTTTATCTGGTGGGCAAAAAAAACTTCCGGTTCTATACTCTACCGTTGATGTAGCACGAATTATTTTCTGCAATAACCTTTGTTAAATCGTCTTTCTATCAAAACTGTTTGCCACAAACCATTTTTGACATTAAACTGCTTCTTTTTCGTATAAAATTTGATAGAAAATATACATGCTTTAATCTTATTTCCATTCGTTAAATAAAGTGCATCGACTACGTTTTGGCATGATGGTGGGTAGTTTTATAACGTTTTTTAAGGCAACAAAATGTGCAATAAAGTGTCAAAAGAGACTGTTTCTATATCATTTATTACTTCAAAAACACAAACTGACAAGGATCAGTAAATTTTTTGGAAAAGAAACGAGTTTAATCACACGATAAATATTCGAAATTCTCATTGACACTGTACGGCAACAGTCATGTTTCGCCAACCAGATAAAAGAGTACCTGGACAGAGGAGGTAATTGGTGCATGCGCTGTGAAATGTAAACAAGGTCACGTGTCAAAACATTGGATCCATCTATAGACAAGGGAAAGAATGAATATTTATAATAATTAGCAGTAGTGTGTATCTGGCTGAAGGTGAAGGGGTGACTAGATCGTGTCTGTCTGGATAGTTGCTCAAAGCACACTGGAAGCAGAATGGCTACAATGCCAAGGACTATACCTTGTATAGCATGATACCGACTCGCATTGGCCCTCCTCTGTTCATAAGTTGATAGGTGTATCTGGACTGCCTAGTATTTGGAATTAGGTAGTCAGCTTCAGGTATGGCTACAAGATTATATGTGATCAGATACTCTGTCTGTGGTCAAACTAGTGTTGTATAGGCAGTAGATTTTAGGCCCTTATTATGGACCTTGACAGTTCAGTTCAAAAATCCTAGTGTTTGGTTTGCTTTCTTGGAGACAGAATCAATGTGGAGGCTCCAAGAAAGGTCATCTGAGATTGTAACACCCAGATATGTTGCAAAAGATACAGTTTTTTGATTTGTTTGATTTGAGGTTTTAACGTCCCTGTCAACACTGTAAAGGTCATTTTGGAGACATTGCTTCCAATTTTGTGGGACTCTTACCCGACATTGAGATGAAATGACATCTCAAGCCCTGTCCCCCAATGAAACCAATATAGGTTGGCGCCTCATACTGATCAAAGTGCTGTGCCCTTGAGAAAAACAAGAGGGCCTAGAGGGCCCTGATTCGCTCACCTGAATGTCACTGTCTCTAGTACATTCTATTTTTAGCTCTGGTGGCCATCTTGTTGATCAGAGTGGAACGATCTTAGCTATTTTGGTAGGGTGTCACCTAGGCAACATTCCTTTGAAGTTTGAATCAAACTGACCCAAGGGTTTAAGAAGAGTTCGCATTTGAAGCAAATTTACAATGTTTTTCTATTTTTAGCTCTGGTGGCCATATTGTTCATCAGAGTGAGACCATTTTAGCTATTTCGGTAGAGAGTCATCTAAGCAACATTCCTATTAAGTTTGAATGTAATTGGCCCAAGGATACGGGAGGAGTTGTTGTTTGAAGATTTTTTTCCATTTTTAGCCCTGGTGGCCATCTTGTTTATCAGAGTGGAATGATTTTAACTATTTTGGTAGGGAGTCACCTGGGCAACATTCCTGTGAAGTTTGAAGCAAATTTAAAATGTTTTACTATTTTTAGCTCTGGTGGCCATTTTAATCATCGGAGCGGGATCATTTTAGCTAATATGGTAGAGGGTCAACGACAATATTCCTGTGAAGTTTGAATCAAATTGGCCCAAGGGGTAAGGAGGAATTGGCGTTTGAAGAATTTTTCTATTTTTAGCTCTGGTGGCCATCTTGTTAGTCAGAGCAGAACAATTTTAGCTATTTTGGTAGGGAGTCAACCACATAATAGTCCTGTGAAGTTTGAATCATATTGACCCAAGGGGTAAGGAGGAGTTGTCGTTTGAAGATTTTTTCTATTTTTAGCTCTGGCGGCCATCTTGTTTGCCGCATTGAACAATTTTAGCTATTTTGGTAGGGAGTCACCTAACTAACATTCCTGTGAAGTTTGGATCAAACTGGCCCATGGGTTGAGGAGAAGTTCGCGTTTTGACGTAAATTTACAAAGTTTTTCTGTTTTTAGCTATGGCGGCCATTTTGCTCATCAGAGCACAAACGTTTTAGCCATTTTGGTAGTGGGTCATCTAAGCGACATTCCTATGAAGTTTGAATGAAATTGGCCCAAGGGTAAAGGAGGAGTAGTCGTTTGAAGATTTTTTTTCTATTTTTACCTCTGGTGGCCATCTTGTTAGTCAGAGCGGAATATTTATAGCTATTTCTTTAGGGAATCACCTACATAACATTCCTGTGAAGTTGGAATCAAATTGGCCCAAGGGTTAAGGAGGAGTTTGTGTTTGAAGCAAATTTACGATGTTTTTCTATTTTTAGTTATGGCGGCCATTTTTCTCATCAGAGCAGAATCTTTTCAGCTACAGTATTTTGGTAAATGGTCATATAAGCAACATTCCTATGAAGTTTGAATAAAATTGGCCCAAGGGTACAGGAGGAATTGTGGTTTAAAGATTTTTTCTATTTTTAGCTCTGGCGGCTATCTTGTTTGTCCGAGCACAACCATTTTAGCTATTTTGGTAGGGAGTCATTTGGGCAACATTCCTGTGAAGTTTGAATCAAATTGGCCCAAGGGTTGAGGAGGAGTTTGTGTTTGAAGCAAATTTATGATGTTTTTCTATTTTTAGCTATGGCGGCCATTTTGCTCATCAGAGCAATACCGTTTTAGCTATTTTGGTAGACATTCCTATAAAGTTTGAATGAGATTGGCCTTAAGGTACAGGAGAAGTTGTCGTTTAAAGATTTTTCTATTTTTAGCTCTGGCAGCCATCTTGTTCAGCAGAGCGGAACAATTTTAGCTATTTTTGTAGAGGGTCACCTCAGCAATATTCCTATGAAGTTTTATTGAAATTGGCTCAAGGGTCTAGGAGGAGTTAGCATTTAAGCAAATTGTTGACGCCGCAGGACGGACATTGACCGATCACAATAGCTCACCATGAGCACTTCGTGCTCAGGTGAACTAAAAAGTACTGGTTACCACCCAGGAAATCACACTCGTAATGCTCAGATGTGAGCGAGAAGCAGTAATTGGAGAAAAAAAAGAGAACAAAAAGAAAACCAATAGGCGGTTTTAGGAATTCCGTTTATGATGTCATTCTTGCGCATGCGCAAAGCACTGGCGGTCAATTGAAACGGCCAACGCTATTAAAATGTATTGGCGGAACTTAAAATGCTTACAATATTCAGACATTTTGGGAGAAAATATACCTGTTTACATTGAAATAATGCCTCGAGAAGGAAAGAATGATAATTTGCTTTTATTACTGAAATTCATTTATCCTGGATCCGTTTTTAATTGTCGAAAATCTCTTCGTGAATGACCCATGTCAGTGGCTTGAGATACCATTATTCACGAAAGCTTACTTACAAAATAAGTTTTTATGTAACTTTTTGTTTTATTTGCTTTCCAAGTATAGCTATCACATACGGACAGAATGTTACTATCCATCCATCAATCCATCTGTCTGTCTATCCTCGACCCATCAATATTGATGGGTCCGAGATCGATCAATCTATCTACCTATTGAGAAAACGGTCCAACGATCTGTGCAATTAAAAAAAAAAAACTAGAAATGCGTGCATAGGACACGGATGCCCCTGCCTGAAAATATGTCTATGTTCGTATTCAAAGTTATTGACCATGTTTAAGTTTTGGACCCTTTTTTCACATTTGACCTCTAAGTATGACCTTGACCTTGGAGGTAAGGACCTTGGTTTTGTGTGAGGCAGATTGTCTTATGATGGCCAAGTAATTTCAAAATCCATCCAGAGATAAAGTTATTGACTGCGTTTAAGTTTCAGACCATTTTTTTTACCTTTGACCTCTAAGTATGACCTTGACCTTGGAGGTACGGATCTGGGTTTGCATGTGACACATCGTCTCATGATGGTTAACATTTCTTAAAAGTTATTTCAAAATCCATCCAGAAATAAGTAAGTTATTGACTGCGTTTAAGTTTCTGACCCTTTTTTTGACCTTTGACCTCTAAGTATGACCTTGACCTTGGAGGTACGGACCTGGGTTTTGCATGTGACACAACGTCTCATAATGGTTTCATTTCTACGAAGTAACTTCAAAATCCATTCAGAAATAAGAAAGTTATTGACTGTGTTTAAGTTTCGGACCCTTTTTTTGACCTTTGATTTCTAAGTATGACCTTGGCTTTGGAGGTACGGACCTGGGTTTTGCAGGTGACACGTCGTCTCATGATGATTAACATTTCTGCAGAGTAATTTTAAAATCTGGTCAAGTTCGAATATGGGTCATGTCGGGTCAAAAAGTAGGTTAGTAGGTCAAATCTTAGAGAAACCTTGTGAACAAACTAGAGGCCACAGTTTTGGACCAATTATCATCAATTTATCTCAGGATGATCATCTTGCCAATATCTCTTGTCATGTCATAGAAAAACCATGTGAACACACTAGAGGCCACAGTTTTAGTCTGATCATCATCAAACTTGCTAAGAATGACCATCTTGACAATATCTAAGTAAATTTCGAAAATGGGTCATGTTGGGTCAAAATGTAGGCCAGTTGGTCAAATCATTGAAAAACCTTGTGAGCACACTAGAGGCCACAGTTTTGGTCCAATCATCATTAATCTGAACTATCATCTTGACAATATCTCAGTCAAGTTTGAATATGGATCATGTTGGGTCAAAAAGTAAGTCAGTAGGTCAAATTGAAAAAAAAAACCTTGTCAACACACTTGAGGCCACAGATTTAATCTGATTTTCATCAACCTAGCTCAGAAAGCTCATCTTGACAATAAATAAGTCAAGTTCGGCAAAAAGTAGGTCAAATCATTAATAAACCTTGTGAACCAACTAGAGGCTACAGTTTTAGTCTGATCATCATCAATCTTGCTCAGAATGATCTTCTTGACAATATCTCGGTTAAGTTCGAATATGGGTAATGTCGGGTCAAAAAGTAGGTCAGTAGGTCAAATCATACAAAAACGTTCTGAACACACTAGAGGCCACAATTTTAGTTGGACTATCATCAAACTTGCTTAGAATGATCATTTTGACAATATCTTGATCAAGTTTAAAAATCAAAAAGTAGATCATTAGGTTATTTTGTCATAACTGTGGATCTGTTTAAGATAGAGCCTGCATATTTGGCATGTAGGTTCCTTGTGACAAGGGCTTCCACTCATACAAAAATGACCTGTAACCTTGACATGTGACCTTCTTTATCATCACTTTTGAACCATTTGAGACAGTGCCTTCATATTTGGAATGTTTGTTCTGTGTGATAAGGACTTCCCACCCATACAAAAATTTTGACCTGTGACCTTGACCTTTGACCTACTTAATCATAACTTTTGAACTATTTGGGATAGAGCCTTCATATTTGGCATGTATGTTCCTTCTGACAAGGGCCTTCCACCCATACACACAATTTTACCTGCGACCTTGACCTTTGACCTACTTCACCATAACTTTTGAGCCATTTGAGATAGAGCCTTCATATATGGCATGTAGGCTCCTTGTGACAAGGGCTTCCCACACATACAACATATTTGACCTGTGACCTTGACCTTTGTTGTCATAACTTTTGAACCATTTAACATACAACCTTCATAATTGGCATGTAGGTTCCTTGTGACAAGGTCTTCCCACTCATGCTGCTGAAAAAAAAATTGACCTTGACCTGTGACCTACTTAATCATATCTTTTGAACCATTTGAGATGGAGCCTTCATATTTGGCATGTATTTTCCTTGTGAAAGGGGCTTCCCACTCATACAAAAAGTTTGACCTTGACCTACTTTATCATAACTTTTGAACCAATTGAGATAGATCCTTCATATTTGGCATGTATGCTCCTTCTGACAAGGCACCGTACTATATTACCTACCATTTCATTTCTTCAGTGTGGATCAGGTGAGCGATCCAGGGCATCATTATATCAAGGTTTGGATGTAACAAAATTTACATTTTAAACAAATAAAGACTCGGCATTTTTTCCCTGGGATTCTCACTAATTTTTGGGGGCCAACCTGAACAATTGTTATAAAATGGTATTAATTTTAGCATGGACTACTTTACCTATACATGTATATATGAACAGGGTGTTCTGAGAAAGGCCAAAAAAGTTGCCTGCACAGACTATATGAGTGAGTGAGTGAGTTTTAGTTTTACGTCCCACCAACAGCTAAGGTCATACGGAGATGGGACCTCGGTTTAAAGACTCATCCGATAGTCTGGAGAAGCCCGGGATCGATCCTGCGATCCCTGGTTTACAAGGCGAGTAGCGTAACCACTGCACCACGGAGGCTTCTACAGACTATATGAAGGAGTGTAAATAGTGCTAGAATTAATGCTTATCATTGAAGAGAACTTTGTGCTTTGGGTCTGTTCAGTAGCAGTAAAACCCAGCACTGGATAAAGAGGAGGACTGGAAACATTTTAGGATATCTTTTCTAATCAAGTATTTCTACACTAAAGCATGTTGCGGGTACTTTCAACAATCAGGTGATTCTGACAAATACCCACAACATCACATCAATGGACTTGTGGTCACAGTATTGTTTGTAAACAACCTACAACTTGCTATTTTGAAATTAAACTTGACAAAATATGTTCCTATCATTTTAATTAAGTAGTTCCAGTTCCTTTGTACATCTAAACTACAAAAAATGACAAGAAAAAAAACACTTAAACATGCCGTCAAAAAGTCTCCCTCTGACATTGGGACCCCAATCTCCCTCATCTGAGAAGCAAATCTCCCTCATGGTCAACATAAAATTATCTATCTATCTATCTTCTTATACTGAGTCGGTCATATCTGGCCATTACCTCAGTTGATTGGGTGGCTAAATTTAGAATTTAGCTGAAAAAAAAAAAAAAAAAAAGAGAGGCACTGGATGCGTCCTTAAAACTATTAACAATCTGCATAACAGAGGTATCCTAAAACGCATACCTCTGAGACCCAATCTTACACTGTGCGGGCTTTGAACTCTTCTGCGGACTTGGCATTCACCGCAGAGGAGGGAAGACTATTCCATTGGGGAATAGTTCTAGGAAAAAACGAGTTCTTCAGGGCATCACTATAGGACTGGTATCTACGATATTGTGAGTCGTTTACTTTTGATGCCCTTGTTTGGGTCGACAGTGTTACACGGGTCAAGTACCTATCTTTATCAATAGACACTGAATCAGAGTGTATCTTGTAGAAGAAGGTTAAAGAGGACTGCTCACGACGGGATTCCAGGGACGGCCACTCTAGCTCATTAAGCATGTCACCGACGCTACTTCTATTTCGCCATCGCCTACAGGTCCATCGAGCAGCTGTCCTCTGCACCTTCTCCACCTGCTGAGTCTGAGTTTTAACATAGGGGTGCCAAATGGGTGATGCATATTCGAGTTGAGGGCTAACCAATGTTTTATATGCAACATCCTTTGTCTGCCTAGGTGCAAAAGCCAAGTTCCGTCTAAGGAATCCCAATGTCCTAGTTGCTTTAGATGTAATCTCTGAGATATGTTGACCCCAATCAAGATCGTCAGTGATGGTGATACCAAGATATTTGGCGGATTGAACATGCTCCAAAACTTGCTGGTGAAGAGTATAGTCTAACTTAATTTGCTTGTCGGGAGGGTGTCTTGACACTCTCATTGAGTGACATTTGGCCACATTGAACTTCATTTGCCAATCGGCCTCCCACTGTGCAAGTTGATCCAGGTCATCTTGTAAAATAAGACAGTCAGAAGGAGAATATATGTTCCTATACAGGACACAATCATCAGCAAACAAACGGACCGATGACCTGATATTATCGGGGAGATCATTAATGAAAACCAAGAAAAGGACCGGTCCAAGGACCGAATCTTGGGGGACTCCAGATAAAACAGGGACTGGATCAGACGCCTGGCCATCAAGTACAACTTGTTGTGAGCGCCCAGAGAGCCATGAGCTAATCCACCTATGCGTGGATCCTCTTATCCCATAGTACTCCAGTTTATGTAATAGCCTTCTGTGAGGTACCTTGTCAAAGGCCTTAGCAAAGTCCATGATGATCAAGTCAGTCTGTTTGTGGCCACGATTTATGGCCCCATCCAGATTGCTCTCAATGTCATGGTAAAATTGAACAAGCTGCGTTTCGCAAGACCTTTGACTCCGGAAACCATGTTGACAGTCAGCAAGAATGCTCTCAAAGGCTAAGTGCTTGTTGATGTTGCTTACTAATATATGCTCCAGGGTTTTGCAACAGATGCATGTTAACGACACTGGTCTATAATTTGCTGCATCATATTTTTCCCCTTTTTTATAGACCGGGGTTACATTTGCTTGTGCCAGTCATCTGGTACAGTGCCCTGGGCAAGTGATTGATTGAAGATAAAGGCCAACACAGGAGATATCACAGGTATGCATATGTAGTCGGTTTCAGCCTGCATGGAAGCATCGTGCAGCACAATCTATTTCTCCAAGCCCAAATGGGTGGGGTGGGGGAGGGGGGTGGGGCAGTGTGACAGCTCAGTTAGCAGCATTCTTAGCAAATAATCAACATTTTTATCTGGATACTGCTTAAAAATACCTGAGAACGAGAGTATGTTCTTGGTTCCTGTCTTTTCCAGCGATAAAGACCTTCTTTATGGAAATCACTTGACATTTTGTAAATTTCTTGAAATGACAATGAAACATGCACAAGTAGTCGCCATTTGTAAACAATTATCACGCACCTTAGCTGATCACGTGACACGTTTTCGTGTCTTCGCGAGATTTACAGAGGGAGGGGAAATGCCCGTGTTTGTCTTTGCTAAAACTCCACAAAATTGAATAGTTTCAGTATATCTGGACCGACCTTTGTTATATCCGTAGGTATGAATAATTACTCGCTTATTTCTTGAAATTAATATTGAATAGTCGCGGAAGTCGAGCGATTAACGATTGACACATCAACTTGATGCCCCTTTGTGATGGACTGTTCCGCTCATTGCGCCACTGAAAATGGGACACTCCAGACAGAGCAGCTGGACAATGGAATAGTCCTTCCAATATCGCTTGTGAAAGCTGTCAAACTGATAAATCTAAGTTGATATATTCATCTTACTTTCTGCAGGCTGTAAAATGGAAGTTTTTGCTTTACAAAATGTCCTTGTAAAATTCAAGATGGAGACTGATGAAAAGTAATATTGAGTTGCCTCCCATTTTGCAAAAGACTACCGTGATTTATTTATGTGTACTGAGTACAAGTTCAGCTTTAAAAAATGTTTCCCCTGAAAGTAAAAGGTGTGAAGAACTTGGAAGTTCTGTCAGAAATACATGTCAAAATAGCCCAAATCGACTATCCTACACAACTTCGCCAGAACTTCAAGCTCCTGTGTGAAGAAACATGGGTGCATTTACTAATCTGAATCGTATATCCATCTCGGCCCCCGCCCATTGGGGCTTGAAGAAAAATATGGGCTGCACGATGCTTCCGCGCAGAGCTAAATCTGACCTGCACACGAGTACGGGTAAACAGCTAAGCGGAGCCTGCCCAGGCAAAGCGGTGCGAGTCTGACCGTTCATGCTTATTCACCTTTTTTAGCTCACCTGAGCACGAAGTGCTCAAGGTGAGCTTTTGGGATCAGTCTTTGTCCGTCGTCCGTGCGTGCGTCCGTCCGTCGTCAACTTTTGCTTTAAACAACTTCTCCTCCAAAACTGCTGGACAGATTTTGATCTAATTTCACAGGAATGCTCCTTGGGTGATCCTCTACTAAAATTCCTCAAAGTGTTCCGCTGGGGTGAACAAGATGGCCGCCAGAGCTAAAAATAGAAAATTCTTTAAACGACTTCTCCTCCTTAACCAGTGGATGGATTCTGAAATTGTTTCACAGGAATGTTCCTTGGATGACCCTCTACCAAAATTGCTCAAACCGTTCAGCTCGGGTGAACAAAATGGCCACCAGAGCTAAAAATAGAAAAACCTTTAAACAACTTCTTCTCCTTAACCAGTGGATTGATTTTGAAATTATTGCACAGGAAGGTTTCTTGGGTGATCCTCTACTAATTTTGCTCAAACCATTGCGCTCGGGTGAACAAAATGGCCACCAGAGCTAAAAATAGAAAAAACCTTTAAAGGACTTCTTCTCCTTAACCAGTGGATGGATTTCGAAATTACTTGACAGGAATGTTCCTTGGGTGACCCTCTACCAAAATTGCTCAAACCGTTCCGCTCGGGTGAACAAAATGGCCACCAGAGCTAAAAATAGAAAAAGCTTTAAACGACTTTTTCTCCTTAACTAGTGGATGGATTTTGAAATTTTCACAGGAATGTTCCTTCGGTGACCCTCTACCAAAATTGCCCAAACCGTTCCGATCGGGTGAACAAAATGGCCGCCAGAGCTAAAAATAGAAAAAGCTTTAAACGACTTTTTCTCCTTAACCAGTGGATGGATTTTGAATTTATTTCACTGGAATGTTCCTTCGGGGATCCTCTACCAAAATTGCTCAAACAGTTCCGCTCGGGTGAACAAAATGGCCGCCAGAGCTAAAAATGGAAAAACCTTTAAACATCTTCTACTCCTTAAACAGTGGATGGATTTTGAAATTATTTCACAGGAATGTTCCTTTGGTAAACCTCTACAAAAATTGCTCATACTGTTCCCTTCGGGTGAACAAAATGGCCGCCAGAGCTAAAAATAGAAAAAACTTTAAACAACTTCTTCTCCATAACCAGTGGATGGATTTTGAAATAATTTCACAGGAATGTTTGTTTGGTGACCCTCTACCAAAATTGCTCATACTGTTCCGCTCGGGTGAACAAAATGGCCGTCAGAGCTTAAAATAGAAAAACCTTTAAACGAATTCTTCTCCTTTACCAGCGGATGGATTTTGAAATCACTTAACAGGAATGTTCATTGGGTGGCCCTCCACCAAAATTGCTCAAACTGTTCAGCTCGGGTTAACAAAATGGCCGCAAGAGCTAAAAATAGAATAACCTTTAAACGCACTTTTCTCCTTAACCAGTGGATGGATTTTGAAATTATTTCACCAGAATGTTCCTTGGGTGACCCTCTACCAAAATTGCTCGGTTGAATAAAATGGCCACCAGAGCTAAAAATATAAAAAAACTTTAAACGACTTCTTCTCCTTAAGCCGTGGATGGATTTTGAAATGACTTCACAGGAATGTTTCTTGGGTGACCCTCTACAAAAAGTGCTCAAACCATTCTGCTCTGGTGAACAAGATGGCTGCCAGAGCTAAAAATATAAAAACCTTTAAACGACTTCTTCTCCTTAACCAGTGGATGGATTTTGAAATTACTTGACAGGAATGTTCCTTGGGTGACCCTCCACCAAAATTGCTCAAACTATGCCGCTCTGGCGAACAAATCCTTTAAACAACTACTTCTCCTTAACCAGTGGATTGATTATGAAATTATTTGACAGGAATGAGGTTTGAGGTTTTTAGCTGTGGTGGCCATCATGCTCAGTTAAGCAAAATATTTTTAGCAATTTTGTTAGAGGGTCACTCATGGAACATTCCTATAAAATTGCTTCCTTTTAGAGACAGATGTCTTTTGAAAGTTTTGGCCCCCACCCACCTTGACTGCAAGGTGCTTCTACAGGAGTATTGGTAAACCACTTTGAAGGTTTTAGCCTGTCTAGGCAAAGTGGTGCAAGTGGAACCATCAATACATTTAAACCCCATTGGTTTCATTGGGCGGCAGGGCTTGAGATGTCATTTCATCAAAAATGACTTCTACTTCTCAAAATGACTTCTACTCCTAAACAGGCAGACTGATTTTGAATTAATTTCACAGAAATGGTCTTTGGGTCCAACCAAAATTGCTCAAACCCTCCACTCCACCATATATTACCCACAATGCCATTTGTACAATAGGATCAGGTGAGCGATCCAGGGCCATCATGGCCCTCTTGTTTTGCATTATCTGCTGGTTCCTAGGCTTAAGATTATCAGTGTTGGAAAAACAGGTAACCAGACCCCCCTGACATTGAAAGGTCAGGCCCCCCTGACCTTGAAAGGTCAGGGGAGTCTTGTTACCTGTTTTTCCAAAATCGACAACGTGCAAGCTGGGAGCCAGCAAATAATGCAAATATGATGAATAAACCCTATTGGTTTCATTGGGCTACAGGGCTTGAGATGTCATTTCATCTCAACGTCGGGTAAAAGTCCCACAAAATTGGAAGCAACATCTCCAAAATGATCTTTAGAGTGAGTTAGTGTTTTACGTCCCACCAACAGCTAAGGTCATACGGAGACTGGACCTCGATTTAAAGACTCATCCGAAAGTCTGAAGAGGCCTGGGATCGATCCTGCGACCCCTGGTTTACAAGGCGAGAAGTGTAACCACTATAGGCTTCTATGACCTGTACAGTGTTGATGGGGACGTTAAACCTCAAATCAAACAAATATATTTATCTATCTTCGTATACTGAGTCGGTCATACTTGGCCATTACCTCAGAAAATTAATTGCCTTTAAGCAAGTATTGCCCACTTTATCTTTCTTCCTCTGGTACCTCACATATTAACAATTTTTAACATTTCAGTAGCTAAATGGATAAAATAATAATTTTAAAGGCCAATTCCAGTTATTCCAGCACAGTTATTAATGACTGGGCAAAAATCTTGGAATCAGAATTGTTACTGGCGACATGTCAAATTACATTCATACACCAGGACCTGTGATATGGGAAGTAAGTCCCTGGACCTAACCAAAGAGGTCAACTTTGCTTCACAATCCTCAGCACCTTCAGCCGTCGAAATAATCAAATCAGGAAGGGATTCCCATCTCTAATGGTTTGGGGGAAGAACGATTCTTTATAAATGTCAGTTCTTGCAGTAAGGGTCTGAAACTTCTACAGTGCCTAGCTGGGGGAACAAGGTCATCTGTTGGAATGCTAGCAGCACCCTTTAGACCTTTATATAAGTGTATGAGCCTACTGTCTCTTCTCCTTTTCTTGAGAGACTCCCATCTTAATTTTTCTAGAATTCCAGTCATGCTCCCAGTTTCAAAGCAGTAATTTCCTGTTACAAATCTAGCAGCTCTATTCTTCTTCATTAAGGACCACTCCGCTTGGGTCCCAGATGCAATTACCATATTCCAGGATTGGGCGAACAAGTCCCCTATATGCTGTCTCTTTCACATCCTGAGGACACTGATGAAGATTTCGCCTCAGCCTCAGGAAACCAAGACGTGATCTATTCGCCTTTGTACACATGTTGCTTATGTGTGTATTCCATCTCAAATCTTGAGTGATTGTCAAACCAAGAAATACCGGCCCCGATAGCTCAGTTGGTAGAGTGTCCGCTCCGGGGAACGGGAGGTCACGGGTTCGATCCCGGGCCGCGACAAACCAAAGTCGTTAAAAGTGGTACTAGCTGCTCCTCGCTTGGCACTCAGATTTACGGGGTAGAGCTAGGACTTGTCGACCCAGTGTCAGGATAATGTGACTGGGTGTGGTATCATGTATTGTGTCTGGGACATGATACTTCATTGAGGCAGCACTATAAAAGTGAGCATTGAGTGTCCTGTCGCAACCAGACACCGTCATGACATGACTGAAAAATTGTTGAAAGCGACGTTAAACCCGAATTCACACACACACACACACGCCAAGAAATTGCATTCACATTTTCTAAGGTGTAAGAAGCCTCAATTTTATTTATTCTCTTCCTAGTTATCTGCATAATATTGCATTTAACGGGTTGAAATCTCATCATTCATGCCCTATTTTCGTGCCCAACATCTTAATCTATCTATATCCTTCTGAAGTTTCACTGAGTCCTCAGTATCTCTGATTTCCAGATGGCCAACACAGTTGTCTGCGAACAGTCTTATTTCCGAGTCATTGTCAGTGGAAATATCATTGATGTACAGGGAGAATAGCAGCGGACAAAGGGGCACAGGTTGACACATTTATTCTGGACTTCCAGAAGGCTTTGCCATCCCACCTCATGAACTACTTAAATCTAAGTTATTTGGTTATGGAATTAGTGAGAAGTCTCTCAAATGGATAGATTCCTTTCTTTGCTACAGAAAACAGCACATTGTTGTTAATGGTGAATCTTCAGAGTGGGCTCCAGTTTTGTCTGGAGTCCCACAACGTGACAAAGGACTGTTCTTGGTCCACTATTGTTCTCCCTGTACATCAATGATATTTCCACTGACATTGACTCAGAAATAAGATCATGATGTGGAACAGCGCATATTATTTTGAGGCTACAGTCCGCCAAATATTGCTGGAGTTATTCCCCTTTTCACAGTTTTTTCTAAACATATTTTGTTTCCTGATAACACCTCCTACATTTTACATCTGATGAAGCTGAAACTTTACGTATAGTTAGACTATGATGTGCAGCAGCGCATATTATTTCGAGGTTACAGTGCATCACTTATTGCCAGAGTTATGCGCATATTACATGTATTTTGAGCTTATGGTCCACCAATTATTACCAACCATGAAAATTTGTTGGAGACAGGTAGTTACTAGTTTGAGCCATTGACGTTTATTACGGTAATAGTCCCAGGTAAGAATATATGGAGCACATATTGTTCCTTGGTTACATTCCACAAACCCAAACTTTACAACAGTCAGAATATACATATATATGTTCCATCTTACTAATTGCCATGGGCATGTAATGTACCACTTGCAGAGCTCTTGTTGACCTCTGAAGACCCCATGACCCCATCACTGCATTCCACTCTTCATTACCTTCAATTTGATATGCAACATTACTATGTTACTACAAAACAGATTTTTGAACCCTGGGGCTCTCCCCCTGGCCTCGGCCCGGGGGTGTGTGTGTGTGGGGGGGGGGGGGGCACATCAAAATTCTGAATACGTTCCTCTAGTCGTCATCCATAGGGCTATTACCTGTGACAGTTTCAAGATTTCAGCTGAAAAATACAAGTGAACAGCTCCCATCAGAGACACCAAAGGGAAAGAAACACAAACACAAATAACTAGAGCCTAATGGAAACGCCAATAGTGGAAAGCCAAAAGGACAGTTGCTTTCCCACAAAATGGTCAATCAGCTATCCAAAACAAAACAAAAAAAAGATGCCATACACACACTTAAAGACAAACCATAACAAAATAAACCGGGACAGAAGAGCCGCCTTGGAACGGTCAGTGAAATGAATTCCACTTGGGTGGTGGTGGTGTGTGTGTGTGTGTGTGGGGGGGGGGGGGGGTTGGAATTTATGAACCAGTCAGATTACTTCACGGAATTTATTCTCACAAATTCTTAAACTGAATGTCAAACAGTATAGATCCTGATCAGACAGGATCTATATCTACACTGTTTGCAAATGTAAATTTTTTTTTGGCAGGGGGAGGTGGGGGGAGGAGTCATTTTGTTGCATTCAGCAGGATCAGGGTTAATTTTATCTTTGTTACATGCCCTCAGGTAGCTTACTATTAAAGTGCCAATCCTATTCACTTTATTTTTTTTTCTGAAAAAAAAATAAGCATTGACATAACACCAGATTGTCTGCTGGGATAGTCTGAAAAATAATGAATAAGTAAGATTGCTTCTGCTCTAGAATTGTGCATGGGTCTTTAACCCATTTAGTACAAGAAACCCCAAAACGGGTACCCTGGTAAACAGTGCAGGCCCAGATCAGACACCGCAGAATGCGGCGTCTGATCTGGGCCTCCACTATTTGCAAAAAGCTAAGCCATTTTCCAAATAAATTTTGAAGAAAACAAAACCTGACACCCTAAATTTTGAAATTGACTACTGCTATATACATGTATAAGGAGGAAGATTCCATATGGTACAAAAAGGGTTAAGGGTTAATAATCATAATATCATTCCTCTAATACCGTAAAAATCCTTAAAAAAAATGAACACATTCAGGGCTTGCTGTAATTCTCCTAAAAGTTTTACAGATTTGTTTCATGATCCAGCAAAGAGCCCATAAAGGGCAGCTGGAAAAGCAAACCCTGTAGAACCTGATCAGACTGCTCCCATGATCTGATCAGGGTCTGCACTGTTAGCTTAGTCCTGTCAGTCCCAACACTTAGGATCATTACGGTTCTTAAATTTGCTTATATGTTTTTATTCATCAGGGCTAGAGAGGCCTGTAACCAGTCATGGACAATCCTGACCACAACAGACGACCAGTCTGGAATCCTGGTGCTGCAGGAGCTTCCCAGAACCAGTTTATACAGTCAGCAGCTGCAGAATCGAGCACTTCCGTGTCTAATTCCTCTTCTAGAGCATATCCTGCCCTTGCTGCTGCAGCTAATTCATTTCCCGCTGCTGCTTTCCAGCAACAAAGAACATTACATGGGAACAATGCTATGCAGTCACATTATCAAGGCATGTTTGAGATGCCGGGATCACACAACCAGGTTTACCAGCCAGCTCAGCCTTCATACAGCCGGGCACCAGTGAGTGATTACAGAGATTTGCCATCTGGCAGTGATGAAGCTAGCTACCCAACATTGCGGTTGAATGAAGATCTTGTGAGAGTACATAGCCAGCCTATCGGTAGTAGTACAGTGTCACAGTCAGTAAGTTATAGTAATAAGGAAAACACACAATCTGCTGTCTACTGAATACAAATATAAAAAAAATGACAAAACTGGTTATAATGACAAAGTCAATGCAATAAGTCCTTAGCACAAGATTGGACAGATTAACCCATTTAGTACCAGAAACCCCAAAACGGGTACCCTGGCAAACAGTGCAGGCCCAGATCAGACGCCGCATTCTGTAGCGTCTGATCAGGGCCTCCACTGTTTGCTAAAAGTTCAGCCATTTTCCAAATAAATTTTGATAAAAAAACCCTGACACCCCTTAATTTTGGAATGGACTCCTCTTATACATAAGGAGGAAGATTCCATTTGGTACTAAAAGGATTAACAGAGATATTCAAGAATATTTTAATTTCTAAGAAACAAATACATCTATTATATTGTTGATATTTGTTAGATTACCCTCAGGGGAATTGTTTCGTAAGTAATTAAGGTAAATAGGCCCTTTATATTACCTGTTATGCTACTCCATTAATATTGAGATTCTCTGTTGCGGCAAATTCTTCATATGGCAGAAATTTATGGAGCAAAATACTGTCGTTATCAAGGCCGGTGAAGGGTGTGGAAATCCCAATGTTTTTCACTTATAGTTAATGTTTAAATAATCCAACATTAAAACCTATGGTCATTCTCTACCTTCTGCTTATGTAAGATAGGCAGTTGTCTGTTATTGGTGAAGGAATGAGGCTGAGCACTCTTGTAGGTGCTAATCCAACCCAGGAACAGCGTGGTTAGAATAATTATTTGACTGGCTTGACGTGACATGTGACCATAATAGTGTTGCCTGGGCTGTTCAACTAAAAAAAAAAAAAAACGCATGAAATGGTTAGCATGATTTTCTCACAAAAATAATTTTATTGTAATTAAAGTACACATGTATTTTTTGTTACATATTCAAACAGACAGGCTTGAGCGAACAGTGTAGACCTAGATGAGATAAGGGTGTACAATCTTTGCCACACATCAAGCTATTTTTAGACACAGCATCGAGTAGTCAATTGTACTTGTTCAAAATTTAGAATAAGTATGGTAAGGAGATGAGGTGTCTGAATACTTAGGGTACATGTGATATTGTCTGTTAAGTTTTGCTTTGTTTAATAGTTTTGGAATATTTTCTGCACAGTTTTTTTTTTGGTGAGCATTTCAAGGGTTAAAATAGAATTTTAGTAAAAGATTTTGGCTCCACATACTAATGGTGACTTACTGGCTTGGGTCACATGTGAGAAGGCAAGTACTACAATCAAAGGTCAAGTGGTTTTTCTCTGGGTACTCCTGGTTTTGCCCACCCCAAAGGGCCTGATTAACAATTGGCTGAAAATAAGTGAAATAATCTTAAAAAAGGCATAAAACCAAAACAAACACTTTGTGTTCCAGGGTTATCAACAAGTTGAACAGATGATGATTGATAACAGTAACCACGTGATGGGTCCACCTAGAGTTGCCTCCCCTGTTGATAGCACTGTCAGTCAGTCAGCTGTAGCTGTGAATAGAGACATGTCATTGGCTGATGCAACTGGAAGCAGACTAGTAACACAATCACCAGCTATGGTAAGGGTATGGCCATATCTCCAGATAAGGCACCTTTTCCATCCCAAAAGTACTGAGGCACTACTAATGAGTACCAACATTATATGTTTTTGTGCAGAAATAAGAAAATTTGTGGATACCCCTCTTACTACCGATTTCAATATTCATTAGACTTTGGAGTGGACATGATTCTCATTAACTTTCTACAAGGGGGGAAACCTACGTCACAATGACATCACACAGAATGACAATGGCAGCCGCCATCTTGAAAGTACCTCTCGCTTCGGTAAGTGTTTTTGTGTTAAACAGATGATTTAAGCACAATCTTGACACTGCTTTTATCGCAGAGTACGGGCGAAATAACAATGTTTTGTCTGCAAAAAGAAATTTGTGCAGGCTTTCAGTAGTATGGATAAACACTTTGGATTATGTGGCCTAGTGGTTAAGAGCGCGGACTCTTGATCATTAGGTCTCTCACCGCTGTGGTTCGAGCCTCGCTCGGGTCATATGTGAGACGCCAAGTTCTGCGACGGAAGGTCATGTGGTTTTTCTCCGGTTACTCCGGTTTTCGCCCACTTCTGATTAGCGATCGGCTCGATATGAGTGAAATAATCTTGAAAGGGCCAGAAGACCAAAAAAACAAAACAAACAACTATATGCTGGTTTTCAGAGTGTGTACGTATCTCATTTCTGATCGAGTGTTAACGGTACCATTTACTGAAAACGTCTTATAAAGTTAAAAAATTTTAATTTTAATACTAATAAACACTTCTATGGTATTTTCTTCTGAAAAAGTCGTGTACTCGTTATGAGAGGATTAATGAAAACACTGCGCTGCTTCATATGAATGATTTTCATATCCGGAGTGTTGAGGAATGGATCGGTGAAATTAACTAAATCCGACATGTTCATCCATACTACTTAAAGCTTGCCTAAATTTCTTTTTGCTGACAAAACATTGTAATTTTGCCCGTACTCTGTGATAATAGCTATGTCAAGATTGTGCGTAAAATGTATGTTTAACACAGAAATACTTAACGAAGCGAGAGTTCCTTTCAAGATGGCGACCTCCTTGGTGTAAAATTGTGACGTCATCGTGACGTAGGTTTCCTCCCTTGTCTAACCCTTAACAATTTCAAAGCTGTTGCTCATCCTGTCTTTCTGCATTGACCTCTGAAATTACATCAGAATGTGCCCCTTTTATCTGCTACATTGACTGAAAGTCTAATGGATATTGGAAGTATCTGGGACTATGATATGGTCACATCCGCATGGGCAATTTGGTCAAAATTATCAGGGTGTCCACAAAGTCAAAAACCCATGTGATATAGTGGTCTAGCTACTCACATCACAAACCACGGGCTGTGAGTTTGATTCTGGGCGTCTCCAGACTTTTGGATGAGGCTTTAAACAGAGGTCCCATCTCCATATGACTTTAGATGTAAATGTAGTTGGGATGGAAAACTCAAACACAAACACACACACACACTCCACACTTCAAACTTCATAAAGTTGATAAAGTTTGCATGCATTGATAGGTTATTAAAGACTTTACTTTAGTTTGCCTATCTATCTCCAGATAAGGTGAGAATAAGATAATGAGAATAATTTAGGGATAGTATTTCTTATTCTTGTTAGAAACATACCTTGTTACATACCTTGTTGGTACTTGTTAGAATCGCCTCATTGCGGTGATTCTAATAAGTACCCA
The DNA here is from genome assembly GCA_963580285.1 of Lucinisca nassula. Taxonomy (NCBI): domain Eukaryota; kingdom Metazoa; phylum Mollusca; class Bivalvia; order Lucinida; family Lucinidae; genus Lucinisca; species Lucinisca nassula. The sequence goes on from OY757019.1 coordinate 47,964,969, forward strand.
CATCATGTTTTTCAATAGGAAATTAAGAAAAATTTTCCCCAAATTATCCTCTGTATTCCTGCATATCTGGACCTTTACGCCTGAAGTAAGTCCAGCAAAAGCTACATGACATGCACTACCACCAGAGTCTGCTCTGGCAACCACATTTACGTTGCAGTTTAAAATTAAAGAGCTCATACATGTTCATGTATTTGGTTTAAACAATGTTTATGTTTGTAATATCATTCACATTTATACAATGAAATGTAATATTGTTTTATGAGATAGGATTTGATTAAAAAAAAACTTATATAAATCATCTCCTATTTTCTAAACCGTATTGTGGATTTTGTCATATTTGTTATGATGATGTCCAGGACATACATGTAGGTCCAAAGTTGAATTTAGCCCAGCCCAGTGCCCATACCAAGGTCAAGGTCACAAACTTAGAAATGTTACGTCAATTTTTTTTACATTAAACTTATTTTCCAAACAATTTGATGGTTTTGGATCACAATGTCATTTACTCAAAGCAAATACTTAGATCAGCTGGTATTTTTTCTTTCTTTTTTTTTCTTTTTCTTTTCTTTCTTTCTTTCTTTCTTTCTTTCTTTCTTTCTTTCTTTCTTTCTTTCTTTCTTTCTTTTCTCTTTCTTTCTTTCTTTCTTTCTTTCTTTCTTTCTTTCTTTCTTTCTTTCTTTCTTTCTTTCTTTCTTCCGTCCTGTCCCTGTAGACCAATACAATTACTTATGCAGACAGTGAAGATCCTGATGAGATGGCTCAGGATGTCTGCTGTCTGCCAGCCTGTGTAATGATTTTGACTGAAACCTCTGTTGACAACAGTGGGCATGTCCAGATTCAAAGATGGAAGAATCTACTTCAAAAGGTTAGGGGTGTAGTTTAATTATCCTTTCAGCCCTCACCAGGCAGTCGATTTACTCCTGTCCAGGGGTCATTGCCAGGGTATCCCCAGTCGGAGGTCAGTACATCAGGAGGATCCCCGCCGGATAATGGTATCTCCCAAGATCAGAGAGATCTTGATCTGAATCAGGTGCATGGTGAAGCTGAGCCACAAAGCAGACAGATATCACACATGAGTAAGGGCCCATTTGTATAGAATTTGTTAGTATGTCAAGTAATTTTTCAAATTTTTTCCGGTAATAATTTTTGCTAATTTTTCCAGTAGTCTGGTTCATTCTTAAAAGTGCAATGTCACTTGTCCTCAGATAGCGTATCTTTATCAAGTCAAGGTGTTACAATGCAGTTAATAAAGGGTATAACTGATAACTAGAAATCCATATTGGAGCGCTGTAGTGCAGTGGTAAAGCATCGGATTTGAGATCGAGAGGTAGCTGGTTCGATCCCCGCAAGCGCCAAGTGTTGTTTCCTTGAGCAAGATACTTTGTCCACATTGCTTAGTACTGGTTCCTACCCCGGAAAAGAGGGCCACATGGAAGATTAGTACTAGTACTAAATATGTTACCCTCTATAAATATGGTTGATTATTATTGAAAGTCTCCAAAATGACCTTTACCGTGTTGACGGGGACGTTAAACCTCAAATCAAACAAATTATTATTATTGTCAGAAATGAAGGGTATACAAGAAAACGGGATCTTACATGGGTGTGATGGGTACATGAAGATAGAAAAATACATTCCCCGGGATCATTGTCCAGCATCACTTAACAAGCCCTGTGATCCTTGACAATGACCCTTCCGATGGAGTTTTCTATCCACCCCTCACACCCATGTAAGAATCACATAATCCCAAAGAAATTCCTGTGGTCCTAAAGTTATTTGAACCATTGTATTGGTTTTAGATCATATGGCTGAACGGTAGGTAAGGTCACAACATTACGTAAAATCACACAATCTTATTACACATCACAAATCATCCCGTGAAAATGACAATGTCTCGGACATAGCTACTTTATGTTGTTTGACAATACAGTGAAATTCCGCTATTAACCCTTATCTTGCTGAATATTCAGTTTAGCCACACCAATTTCTGCCTTTGAACCAATCAGATTACTTCATTTAATTCATTCTTACAAATCCATAAACTAAATGTCAAACAGTGTAGATCCTGATCAGATGGCTTCTTCAGAAGCCATCTGATCTGGATCTACACTGTTTCCAAAGATAGGGGTTGTCGTGAACAGCATGATAAGAGTTGAGACCACCTAAAATTAAGTCTAATTCTGCTTTAAAAAGCTTATTAAGTACTCTTACTTTGTGTTTTCTGCACACAGCGTCCCCTGGTCATGGACCACCTTTGGGACTGTTCAAAAGTGGTCTTAAAGACCACTTTTGAAGAGACCCAAAGGTGGTCTTAATATAGGTCTTAATATATTAATTTCACTGTATTTTCGTTTTTCTGTGTCAAATAGGCAATGAAAATGAGGGCATATGAGAAGCAGAATCTCATTTCATATGTAAGTCATTCAGGGGCCTGTATAGCACAAGGGCATTTCCCCTCTTGCCATTTTGGACCTGGCTTCAATTTCTGGGTTCAGTATATTGTGACAGGGTGGTTTTCTCAGGGTACTGGGGTTTCCTCCACTATATAAGGCCACAATATCATGTGAGCTTTCAATTTAACAGAATAAAGTAAACTAGGCTTAGACTACACCAATTTCATGAAACTCGCCAAAGGTTGGTTTCACAAGTTTCATATAAAGTGATCAGGATATAAGATCTTTTATTTACTGTATGAGAAAACCTGAGTTTTTTGTTTGCGAACTGCAAAAATGCAAATCAGTAGATGCAGACAAGCATTGTATTTGTTGCTTGGATAGGACACCATAAAAATCATAAAAGTTCAGACACCTTGAGGACTTGCTGTTATTCTCCTAAAATTTTAATGAATTTGTTTCGCAATCCGGCAAGGAGTCCAAAAAGTGAAGATTCAGTGGCAAACAGTGTAGACCCTGATCAGACTGCTCCTGAAGGAGCAGTCTGATCAGGGTCTGCACTGTTTGCCATTGCATTCCCACTTTTTGACTCCTCAGTGTAGACAGTGTAGACCCTGATCAAGGAGCAGTCTGATTTTGGACTTCACTGTTTGCTGAGGCCTAGCTATTCCAATACTAAGGATCATTATGATGATACATGTACCTCAAATTTCTTTATATAGAGGATCTTACACAAGGATCTCACAGGAGCTGTCATTTCATATAAAATGTATGAAACGAAACTTGCGAGTTTCATAAATTTTATATAAAATGAAGTGGTCATTTCATATAAAATTTATGAAACCAGCCTTTGGCGAGTTTCATAAATTTCCTATAAAATGACCATAAGTGTAAGGTCCTGTTTATTGTGTAGCAATTCTACCCTAATGATTCTAAGTATTGGGACAGATAGGCGGAAGCAAACAGTGCAGACCCAGATAAGACTGCAATCAGATTTTATTGCTGAAGAAGTGCAGAAGAATTTTAAAAGAAAACATAGTGTTGTCACAGACGGCGTTGTGACATTACGTGCCAGTTACCATGTATTATTACATGTGCGGTTATATGATTTTGATTACAATACGCTATCCACTGAATATTAGTGACATTATACAATAAATAAAAAATTTAGTACACTAGCTCGTCTGTATTAATCCATTTTGTACCGGAAACCCCAAAACAGGTACCTTGGCAAACAGTGCAGGCCCAGATCAGACGCCGCAGAATGCGGCGTCTGATTAGGGCCTACACTATTTGCAAAAAAGTTCAGGAATTTTTCAAATCAAATGTGAAGAAAACACAGCCTTACACCCTTAATTTTGAAATGGACTCCTGCCATATAATTATAAGGAGGAAGATTCCATTTGGTACAAATAGGGTTAATTTGACGCAAATCCTGAAGACAAGTTTTCTTGTGATCCGACTTATAGTGTATAAAATTTCAGTGAGAGAAGTGGATATGGATGAGGCAGTCAGCTCTATCAGTGATCAAGGTCAAATGCCGGAGAGACACATGTCAGAGAGACACAGACTTCCAACAAAGGTTGGCCACCATTTCACAAATACGTTCCACAAAAACAAATGAGGTGGGAATTTGTGATAATTGAAGGATAATTTTTATCAATCCTTCATGAAAACTTACATTTTTAGTATTCATAACAACCACCTCATTCTAATGAATACCAACAACATTTGGTTTATTTGGAGAAATAAGGAAAATAGTCCTTCACCAAATACCCACCTTATTGGTTACTTTGCAGTCCAGCCTGTTCAAGCAGGCACCAAGGGAATATTGAAAACATGCTTGCTTACCTAATGCAGGTGAATTTTAATGCATTAACTTTTTTCATGGTACTGAATGCAGGCTTGCTTAAAAGAGGTGGCCACTATGACAGATTTTTCTGTTGCTCCAGATAGATTCAGATATTAAGCAGGAGTACTGAGGATAATTAAGAAAAAGATGATCTTACATGACTGGTCATGAGTGGTCATGTATTATTGAATTTATTAAACTCGTTGAAGAAAAGGGATAAAATGCGAGTTTAATAAATTCAATAATGCATGAGCACGACTGCAAGATTCTATTTATCATATGACATTTAAAACGCATTTTATTCACGATTGTTTACAAAAATGTTATTATTCCGCCGATAGTAAATGCGACATCGTTAAGGATGTCGTACATGTAACGTTACGGGATGTGTCTAGCTAATTTGCATATTTAATCCACTAGTGGATTATCGAAAATATTACATGGCGTTATTACACGCTCAGACACGACGTCATATGATAAATAGATGTAATTCATTTGATGTTCATTTAAGTATGAACAACTCAAGTCATGTGCAAAGTTATTTATTTATTGTTCTCTGAAGTATGAACAACCTCAAGTCGTGAGCAAAGTAATATATCTAATGTTCATTAAAGTATGAGTAACATCGGGTCACGAGCAAAGTTTAAGTGAACACCGATGTTATTCATACTTCGTTGATTACCTGGGCCATGGTTGTATCTTCGTGTGTATTAGCTCATTTACCCTTTAAGTTTTATTTTAACCCTTGTCCTGCAGATCCCGGATATATCTTATCTTTCAAACAATGAAGATCCAGATCAGATGGCTTCTGAAGAAGCCATCTGATCAGGATCTTCATTGTTTGCCATCCAGTTAATTAATTTGTTGTAATAATTTGCATCTAGTAATCTGATTGGCTGATGATCAGTGGTGGGTGTGACATATTTAAATAATCAGCAGGACAAGGGTTAAGGCACAAATCACAACAATCATTGTCTGCTTTGTTGTCTGCTAGTAATGTTCAAAGTCAGTGTTGCAAACATTGTGGACCTAGATCAGACAAGCAGTCTGATCAGCATCCACACTGCCTGTACACAAAATATGTTCGAAAAGTTTGCAAAAAGATGCAGCAGGCGACATAAACAGACAGCATATCAAATGCATATTTTCTTAGCTTTAAACATATTTTATTCAATAAATCAGCAAACAGTATGCATCAAAATGTGACAAAAACAATAATATGATTAGAACAAAAGTACAAATACTAATATATTCTTCTCCTAACTAAGGTTTTCTTGTCCTTTAAGGGGTTAGGAAATGTTTCTGTATTTTCAGTCCACTTGTGCTGCTGTAGACGAGACCGATGTGATGTCTGGAGAACCTGATACAACCCAGGGAGACGAAGAGGAGGATGCAATGGAACAGAATGGTAAATTTCAGCCTTCAGGGTGGGAGCCTCTGTCTTTTAGTGAGCCTCTTGCCTCATAAACCAGGGGTCATGGGTTTGATCTGAGTGTGGGAGTCTCTGAGGTGTAGTGCTTGAGCTACTGGCTTCATAAATCAGGGGTTGTGGGTTTGGTTGTGGGCTTTGCCAGCCTTCGGGATTAGTCTACTGAGATTCTGTTTCCATATGACCTTAGTTGTTGGTGAAATGTTCAAGCAAACACACCAAGATTTTGTGCGGTCAAGGACTATATCATACAGATGTTCTGTAGTCAAGAGAATCAAAGTGTACAGGTGAAAGGGAACAGTAAAACAGAATGGTAAGCCCGCAGGGCTCAAATTTTGTGCCCTCAGAGACATAAACATTGGGCCTCTTGTGTGGGTTCTAACCTTGCTTGAGTCACATGTGAGTCAAAAAATTTTGAAATGGAAGGTAAGATGGCTTTTGTACTGGTAATCCAGTTTTTGTCCATTTTTTAGCTCACCTGTCACGTAGTGACAAGGTGAGCTTTTGTGATCACTTTTTGTCCGTCCGTCCTGCGTGCGTGCGTCCGTAAACAATTTCAAATAAGTATATCTCTAATACCCCATGGTCAATCTCGATCAAATTTCATGGGAAGCATCATCAGGTAGGGGGAAAGGCTGCATAAGGTTTTTGGGCTGATCAGATTGGAATTCTGGTTGCCATGACAACATATAGCTCCCATAGACTATCAATGGGAAAAAATTAAAATATCTTCTTCTCTGAAACCACAGGGCCCAGAGCTTAGATATTAAGCATGTAGTAACGGCCAGTGGTCACCTACATAATTCCTGCCAATCATGCCCCTGGGGTCCAAATTGGCCACACCCCGGGGCCCCTTCGCTCCCATAGACTCATAATGGAACAAAAAGATTCAAAAATCTTCTTCTCAGAATCCACAGGGCCCAGAGCTTAGATATTTAGCATGAAGCAACAGCAAGTGGTCACCTATATAATTCCTGCCAATCATGCCCCTGGGGTCAAAACGGGCCACGCCCAGGGGCCCTTTAGCTCCTATAGACTCATAATGGAAAAAAGCTTCAAAAATCTTCTTCTCTGTAACCACAAGGCCCAGAGCTGAGATATTTGGCATGTAGCAACGGCAAGTGGTCACCTACATAATTCCTGCCAATCATGCCCCTGGGGTCCAAATTGGCCACACCCCGGGGCCCCTTAGCTCCCATAGACTCATAATGGATAAAAAGCTTAAAAATCTTCTTCTCTGAAACCACAGGGCCCAGAGCTTAGATATTTAGAATGTAGCAACGGCCAGTGGTCACCTACATAATTCCTGCCAATCATGCCCCTGGGTTCCAAATGGGCCACGCCCCGGGGTCCCTTTGCTCCCATAGACTCATAATGGAACAAAAAGCTTCAAAAATCTTCTTCTCGGAAACCACAGGGCCCAGAGCTTAGATATTTAGCATGTAGCAACGGCAAGTGGTCACCTACATAATTCCTGCCAATCATGCCCCTTGGGTCCAAACGGCAACGCCCCGGGGCCCTTTAGCTCCTATAGACTCATAATGGAAAAAAGCTTCAAAAATCTTCTTCTCTGAAACCACAGGGCCCAGAGCTTAGATATTTAGCATGTAGCAATGGCAAGTGGTCACCTACATAAATCCTGCCAATCATGCCCGTGGGGTCCAAATGGGCCACTCCCCGGGGCCCCTTAGCTCCCATAGACTCATAATGGAAAAAAGATTAAAAAATCTTCTTCTCTGAAACCACAGGGCCCAGAGTTTAGATATTTAGCATGTAGCAACGGCAAGTGGTCACCTACATAATTCATGCCAATCATGCCCCTGGGGTCCAAATGGGCCATGCGCCGGGGCCCCTTAGCTCCCATAGACCTGTAATGGAAAAAAGCTTCAAAAATCTTCTCTGAAACACAGGGCCCAGAGTTTAGATATTTAGAATGTAGCAACGGCGATTGGTCACCTACCTAATTCCTGCCAATCATGCCCCTGGGTTCCGAATGGGCCACGTGCCGGGGCCCATTTGCTTCCAAAGACTCATAATGGAAAAAAACTTAAAAAATCTTCTTCTCTGAAACCACAGGGCCCAGAGCTTAGATATTTAGTACGTAGCAGCGGCAAGTGGTCACCTATATAATTCATGCCAATCATGCCCCTGGGGTCCAAAAGGGCCATGCCCCGGGGCGCCTTAGCTCCCATAGACTCATATTGGAAAAAAGATTAAAAAATCTTCTTCTCTGAAACCACAGGGCCCAGAGTTTAGATATTTAGCATGTAGCAATGGCAAGTGGTCACCTACATAATTCCTGCCAATCATGCCCCTGTGTTCCAAACGGGCCACGCCCCGGGGCCCTTTAGCTCCTATAGACTCATAATGGAAAAAAGCTTAAAAAATCTTCTTCTCTGAAATCACAGCGCCCAGAGCTTAGATATATAGTACGTAGCAACGGCAAGTGGTCACCTATATAATTCCTGCCAATCATGCCCCTGGGGTCCAAAAGGGCCATGCCCCGGGGCCCCTTAGCTCCTATAGACACATAATGGAAAAAAAAGCTTCAAAAATCTTCTTCTCTGAAACCACAGGGCCCAGAGCTTAGATATTTAGCATGTAGCAATGGCAAGTGGTCACCTACATAAATCCTGCCAATCATGCCCGTGGGGTCCAAATGGGCCACGCCCCGGGGCCCCTTACTTCCCATAGACTCATAATGGAAAAAAGATTAAAAAATCTTCTTCTTTGAAACCACAGGGCCCAGAGCTTAGATATTTGGCATGTAGCGACGGCAAGTGGTCACCTACATAATTCCAGCCAATCATGCACCTGGGGTCCAAACAGGTGAGCGATATAGGGCCATTGGGCCCTCTTGTTATTAACAAAAAGCTCAATATAAGTGAAATAATCTTGATGAGACTCTAAGATCAAACATTAAAAATGTAATTTACAGGCATGTAACTTGTTATCTATTCTCAACTTAATTGAAGATGAAATTGTTTGCTGATAAATTTTAAAATGCTAATTATGTGTTATGTTATAGGCTTCCATAAAAATCCAAAACATTCGGACACCTTGAGGACTTGCTGTAATTCTCCTAAAATTTTAACAAATTTGTTAACAGTCTAGCAAGGAGACGAAAAGGTGCAGATGGCAAGACAAACAGTGTAGACCCTGATCAGACTGCTCCTTCAGGAGCAGTCTGATCTGGGTCTGCACTGTTTGCTTAGGCCTGTCTGTCTCAATTCTTTGGATCATTAAGGTAACCATTTTGCTGACTTTTGGCTGCCAATTCACCAGACAACACAAAGCCATGGCAAAATTGTAAGTGAAGGTTACGCCATCACTGACCATGTATTTCTGTAAACCTATGATGAAGTGATGCTGATCATGGAGAGAATTTGATATTAACCCTTGTCCTTCGGAATAAATTAATTTTGTTACACTCATTCTGTTTGTCAGCCAATCAGATCACATGATATGATGTATTCATTGGAATTCCAAAGCTGTTTGACAAACAGATGGTGTCATGCTTAGCAGGACAAGAGTTAAGTTATTGAATTGGGTCTGTTGTTTTCCAGAAGACAGAAGACAGAAAGTTTACTGCCATTTTTCCATAACCATGGCACTGACCAGTTAAGCTAAACCATGTGCAGCCAAAAGATTTCATTCACTGTTTAATGTAAAAGACCTAAAAATTGGGACAAATTGAGGATTTGCTGTAATTATAATAAAATTTTAACATCCAACAAGGAGTCCAAAAGATGCAGGCCGCATGGCAAACAGTGTAGGCCTTGATCAGACTGCTCCTTGAGGAGCAAAAGCCCCAATGACAAACTTTTCAATGGTACCATTGGCAAATCACTTCGGCTAATTAAAGTGCCCCCGCTCATCGGGGCTTGAAGAAATAGATGGGCTGCATGATTTTTCCACTCAGAGCTGAAACCGGACGCACATGAATACTGGTAAACCGCTTAGAGCAGCTAAGCCTGGCCAGGCACAGCAGTGCGAGTCGGTCCATCCATGCTTTTAAACCCTATTGGTTTCATTGGGCGACAGGGCTTGAGATTCATTTCATCTCGATGTTGGGTAAAAGTCCCACAAAATTGGAAGCAACGTCACCAAAACGACCTGTACAGTGTTGACGGGGATGCTAAACCTCAAATCAAACAAACAAAACAAACTTCCGCTAATTCAAGAAGGGCAGTTGTCAATTTCTCACGAAAGAATGTGCACAGTGCTGGTTAACTGCTTAAGCGTTAGCCTGCCTGGACAAAGTGTTGTTAGCTTAACTCACTGTTCAACATGACCTTTATAGTATTGACTGGGCTGTAAAAGTAAATACATTGATTATGAACCAACTCATAAGAAACGGGTACTTATTGCAAAGGCGACTAGCAAAGGCTCTGGCGAGACTGCGCATAAGCAGTCTCACCAGAGCCTTTGCTGGTCGTAACATCCCCGTCAACACTGTATAGGTCATTTTGGAGATGTTGCTTCCAATTTTGTGGGACTTTTACCCAACATTGAGCTGAAATGACATCTCAAGCCCTGTCGCCCACTGAAACCAAAACGGTTTATAAGCATGGACAGTCCGACTCGCACCGCTTTACCTGGGCAGGCTTAGATCCTCTAAGCGGTTTACCAGTACTCGTGTGCGGTCGGTTTCAGCTCTGCGTGGAAGCATCATGCAGCCCATCTATTACTTCAAGCCCCGACGAATGGGCTCTTAAGAAGATTTCGAGGTAGTTTCTTGCAACAAGTCTCGCATCTAGCTGTATAAGCTGACTACACACACACACACACACACATTTGAAGAAGATAAATTGGAAAATACTACAGGCACTTTTCACATGTGTCAGCACTAATCATGTCTGATAAACATGATAAGAGGCTCATTAACCCTAAAGATGCCAGTCACAACAATTGTTGTCTGCTATGTTGTCTGCTAGTGACATGAATAAAAGTCATTGTTGCAGATATTGTGGACCCAGATCAGATTGCTCCTCTAGGAGCAGTCTGATCAGGGTCCACACATTTGCCTGTATGCAAACATTTTTAAAAAGTTGGCAAGAAGATACAGCAGGTGTCATGGACAGACAACATTTTCAGGTGCAGTTTTTCTTGGCATCTGGGCTTGAAGAAATAGATGTGCTGCATGATGCTTCCACGCAGAGCTGAAACTGACCCGCACACAAGTACTGGTAAACCGCTTAGAGGATCTAAGCCTGCCCAGGTAAAGCGGTGCGAGTCGGTCTGTCCATGCTTATAAACCATACAGGTTTCATTGGGCGACAGGGCTTGAGATGTCATTTCATCTCAGTGTCGGGTAAAAGTCCCACAAACTTGGAAGCAACATCTCCAATATGACCTTTACTGTGTTACTGTTTAAACCTCAAATCAAACAAACAAATTGGCAGCTTTAAGGGTTATAGAGAGTTAATTCTTCCCATTAATTCTTTAGGTTACCCAGGAAATTCTTCCAGTATTGCTGAAGCCGAGGCTGTACAATCCACTGAGGTTGCTGTTCCCTCCCAGCCTTCTGCAGACCCTAGGCCATCGCAGCCTCTGCCAGACCCTGGACCTGCCCAGCCTCATCCTACTCCTGGGCCCTCGCGTTCTGTACCATCTACGAGCAGTGTGATTGACTCTGTGATGGAAAGCCAAGTGATGTCTTCCATGCAGGTAATGCGCTAGTTATTTGAAATCACTGTCATCAATCCATGGGAGAAGGCCGAAAATTGCAGAAGAAATAATCAGGGAATGGGTATACCTTCAGGGGAGGCAACTCCTGCAAAAGTGTTTTTGTCTCCCATGTCAATAGGGGTCTATTCTTAAAGGAAAGAATTTGCTCAAAATCTTTCCTTTAAGAGTAGACCCCTTTTTAGCTCACCTGTCACGTAGTGACAAGGTGAGCTTTTGGGATCACTTTTTGTCCGTCGTCCGTCGTGCGTCCGTGCGTGCGTCCGTAAACTTTTCTTCAAACGACATCTCCTCCTAAACCACTGATCGTATTTTGACCAAACTTCACAGGAATGATCCTTAGGTGGTCCCCTTTCATAGTTGTTCAAATGGTTCCGGTCCGTTGCACATATAGGTCACAGTAGCCAAAAATAGATTTTTTTCACCCCAAACTTAAAAAATCTTCTTCTCTGAAACCGCAAGGCCCAGGTCTTTGATATTTGGTATGAAGCTTCATCTAGTGAACCCCTACCAAGATTGTTCAAATTATAGTGCTGGGGCCAAAAATGCCCCCGCACGGGGGCCCTTTGGTTTTACATGGGCTTATATAGGGAAAATATTTAAAAATCTTCTTCTCTGAAACCGCAAGGCCCAGGTCTTTGATATTTGGTATGAAGCTTCATCTAGTGGACCCCAACCAAGATTGTTCAAATTATAGTGCTGGAGCTAAAAATGCCCCCGCACGGGGGCCCTTTGGTTTTACATTGGCTTATATAGGGAAAATCTTGAAAAATCTTCTTCTCTGAAACCGCAAGGCCCAGGTCTTTGATATTTGGTATGAAGCTTCATCTAGTGGACCCCTACCAAGATTGTTCAAATTATAGTGCTGGGGCCAAAAATGCCCCCGCACAGGGGCCCTTTGGTTTTACATGGGCTTATATAGGGAAAATCTTGAAAAATCTTCTTCTCTGAAACCGCAAGGCCCAGGTCTTTGATATTTGGTAGGAAGCTTTATCTAGTGGACCCCTACCAAGATTGTTCAAATTATAGTGCTGGATCTAAAATTGCCCCCGCACGGGGGCCTTTTGGTTTTACATGGGCTTATATAGGGAAAATCTTGAAAAATCTTCTTCTCTGAAACCGCAAGGCCCAGGTCTTTGATATTTGGTATGAAGCTTCATCTATTGGACCCCTACCAAGATTGTTCAAATTATAGTGCTGGGCCAAACATGCCTCCGCACCAGGGCCCTTTTGTTTTACATAGGCTTATATAGGGAAAATCTTTAAAAATCTTCTTCTCTGAAACCGCAAGGCCCAGATCTTTGATATTTGGTATGAAGTTTCATCTAGTGGACCCCTACCAAGATTGTTCAAATTATAGTGCTGGAGCTAAAAATGCCCCCCACATGGGGGCCCTTTGGTTTTACATGGGCTTATATAGGGAAAATCTTGAAAAATCTTCTCTGAAACCGCAAGGCCCAGGTCTTTGATATTTGGTATGAAGCTTCATCTAGTGGACCCCTACCAAGATTATTCAAATTATAGTGCTGGGGCCAAAAATGCCCCCGCACCAGGGCCCTTTTGTTTTACATAGGCTTATATAGGGAAAATCTTGAGAAATCTTTTTCTCTGAAACTGCAAGGCCCAGGTCTTTGATATTAGGTATGAAGCTTCATCTTGTGGACCTCTACCAAGATTGTTCAAATTATGGCCCTGGGGCCAAAAATGCCCCCGCTCCGGGGCCCTTTGGTTTTACATAGAAGTATATAGGGAAAATCTTGAAAAATCTTCTTCTTTGAAACTACAAGGCTTAGGTCTTTGATATTTGTTATGAAGCTTCAGCTAGTGGACCTCTATAAAGATTGTTCAAATTATAGCCCTGAGACCAAAAATGCCTTCGCCATGTGGCCCTTTGGTTTTACATAGACTTATTTAGGGAAAATCTTTAAAAATCATCTCTGAAACACAAGGCTTAGGTCTTTGATATTTGTTATGAAGCTTCAGTTAGTGAACCTCTACCAAGATTGTTCAAATTATAGCCCAGTGGCCAAAAATGCCCCTGCTCCAGGGCCCTTTGGTTTAACATAGACTTATATAGGGAAAATCTTGTTTTACATAGACTTCTATATGCAAGGTAAACCTTTAAAATCTTCTTCTCTGAAACCAGAAAGCCCAGGTCTTTCATATTCGATATGAAGCTTCATCTTGTGGACCTCTACCAAGATTGTTCAAATTATAGCCCTGGGGCCAAAATTGACCCTGCCTGGGGCCCACTTGTTATACATTGGATCAGGTGAGCGAACCAGGGCCCTCTGGGCCCTCTTGTTCGGTTGAACGGAGCCTATAGAAAAGTGAACAGGAAGTCCAGAAAGTTGTCTCTCTTTGAAAAATGGCAGAAGAATGTGCTAGATGTTTCCATTCTCCTTAACTTCTAAGTTTTGTGTTATCTGCATAGCCTAGAGCTAGGCCTGAGTAAGCCTGAGTTTCTTAGAGAAATTAACCATTGACCTCCTGAATAAATTAATTTTGTCATTCTTATTTCTGACTGTCAGCCAATCATATTTCTTGATTTACTATATACAGTAGAACTTCGATGGCTCGAACGCAGATGACTCGTTTACCATGGATGGGTCGAACCCGTTCTTGAGTCCGCAGGGAATTCCTCCAAATACGATATAGGGATAATGTAGGGAGATGTTCTTCTTTTATCTGGCAAATGTATGCTGTGTGTACTCATTAGAATCGCCTCGATGAGGCGATTCTAATGAAATATAGAACACTGAAAAGATATCTCACAATTATCTCCATTATGCCTCCTAGTAACCCTCCGGGGCTCGAACTACCGCTGTTTTGAACAACTTTTCATGGTCCCAAAGGGGTTCGAGCCATCGAAGTTCGACTGTAACTGAATGGCAAACAGCATAGACCTTGATCAGACGAAGAAGCCATCTGATCTGGGTCTACACTGTTTGCAAAGGTAGGGGTCATGGTGGTCAGGAGAACAAAGGTTAAAAAAAAGAAACAAGAATGACATCTGCTTTATAAATTTTTATGACACTTTTGAATTTATTGTCAATCAACCTAAAACTACTAAGCATAGAAGCTGTTCAGTGCTGGTGTCCACATGACTAACATTGATTTGTAGGAAGTCTAGGTAAGGGTCATTTATATAAAAAAAAAAAATAGCCATGCTGTTCTTGTCGTTGGGATGTCAGAGTGATATGTTCAAGAAAGCTTGTAAAACAATGTCTTGGCCCATGTGCTTGGACATTGGCTAACAGTTTAGACCCAGATCAGATGCCCCCTTCTATCAGATGCCACAGGAGGCATCTGATCAGGGTCCACACTGTTTGCATACAGTACAGGTTAGAAGCCTCCGTGGTTGCGCTACTCGCCTCATAAACCAGGGGTTGCAGGATCGATCCCAGGCTTCTCCAGACTTTCAGATGAGTCTTCAAACCAAGGTCCTGTCTCCGTATGACCTTAGCTGTTGGTGGGACGTAAAACTCAAACACTCAACTCATTCAGTACAGGAAATTTAAGGGTTAAACAAAACAGTTCAAGTCCCCTTTCAGCAAGCACCATCTTCTTAGTCTACACTCGGAGACAATCAACCCACCAGTGTTGTCAGTGCTTTGATTTTCTTTCATTTCAGCTGGCTCCTAATGCTAGAATGACATCACTTACGGCTTCATTATTTAATGCCAGTCAGAGCTTCAGACCCCCTCATTCAGTTGGCATTCCTCTACCAGACGATATGATACAGTCTCCCTGTCACATGATACCTCCAATATCCAATGAGATTCCAGTTCAGCTGATTCCTACACAGTTCTCACCCAATCAGATGCAGACAAGTGTTGCCACCAGTACATTTTCAGCCAATCAGCTGGTGCCGTCTATGATGTCCAGTACAATTACTGCCAGTCAGCTGGCACCAGCAATGACCCCGACCCCAGGTGTAAAATATGAAGAAAATGAACAAGAAGCAGCGGTCGTTGACAGTTCAGCCATCGAAGATAATTTATGTAAGTTATAGCCCCGGCCCAGGCAAGAGGGGATATCCAAATATTATCTTTCCTATTTCTGCATGAAAATATATGTTGTGGGTACTCATTAGAAGTGCCTCATTGAGGCGCTTCTTATGAGTACCCACAACATATATTTTCATGCAGAAATTAGAAAAAATTCAGTACTTTTTGGAAGAAAAATAAGCCTAATCTTGTGCTATGTAAAAGTTGCACAGATCTCTTGTGAAGAAATGAGA
This sequence comes from Lucinisca nassula, assembly GCA_963580285.1. Lineage (NCBI taxonomy): Eukaryota > Metazoa > Mollusca > Bivalvia > Lucinida > Lucinidae > Lucinisca > Lucinisca nassula. Next base: position 47,980,575 of record OY757019.1, read on the forward strand.
CTACAAATGCGCTGACATAGGGACTATATGTCTATGTCGTAAGCATAGCAATTTAAACCAAAATGTCAAAAAATATTTTACGACTGTAGAGTCAAAATATATCCATGCACACTGTGAAGACTCTGATTAGACTTGTGTGAATATGCAGACTCATTTCTCTGCAAGGGTCTACTTTGAAAAGAAAGACAGGAGCAAATTCCTTTTCCTTTAACCCTTCTCTTGCTGAATATTCATTTTAGCCACACCCATCTCTGACTTTGAACCAATCAGATTACTTGATGTAATTTCTTCCTACAAATTCATAAACTTACTGTCAAACAGTGTAGATCCTGATCAGGTGGCTTCTTCAGAAGCCATCCGATCTGGCTCTACACTGTTTCCAAAGATAGGGGTTGTCGTGAACAGCATGATAAGAGTTAAGAGTATACTCCTTTTCAGAAAAGATCTTGTTGACAGAACAAAAGCTCTTAAGTTCTCATTAAAAGAAGGAAAGTGGATCTCGTTAGCTCTGTCAGATGCATGACTGACTGGTGATCACAGATTCATTCGCTGGATTGGCAACATTCTTCAGTGGAGATAGATCATGAAATCTTTTCTATCGTCATTCTCTCCCTTTCCCTGACTCAAAAAAGGCTGTTGTCAGTTTCTGACAAAGGAATGTGCACTATACTGGTTAACTCCTTGTATAGGCCACTCTAGGAAAGTTGTGTTTAGGAAAGCCGACAGGCTTGACATAACCTAAATAGTTTTGGCTTGGCCATTAAACTCGAAACCAAACAAAACCAAATTCCATCGGTGAAATAAACACTCCTTAAACCCTTTTATATAAAGAAAACAGGTTTACGAGGGTATACATTATTTTTATGCCCCCAACTTCAGACATATTGGCTCTGTCTTGTCCATCTGTCTGTCTGTCTGTCCGTTGCGCTTTCACCCTGTAGGAAACTCAAAAATTTCATATCTATAGAATGTGCATGAAAAATAAGCGGACACCTATTTTTTTTTTTTTTCGCCAGACTTGTCTTTGCAGAGTTACGCCCCTTTTCGGACTTCTGCATTGTGCCTATGAGGAAACCTTGTGAGCAAGATATCTGGAGAACCACTTGAGCTAGGCTCATGATATTTTGTAAACAGTTTGGGTCTAAGGTGTTGATGACCTGATTAACTTTTGAAGAAATTCCGAAAATATTTAACGGAGTAACGCCCCTTTTCGGACTTATGCATTGCAGCTATGGGGAAACCTTATGAACAAAATATCTGAAGAACTGCTTGAGCTAGGCTCATGATATTTAGACTAGTGTTGCCACCAGTACTGGTGTAGATGACCTGATTAACTTTTGATGAAATTCCGAAAATATTTAATGGAGTAACGCCCTTTTTCGGACCTATGCTTTGTGAAAATGGGGAAACCTTGTGAACAAAATATCTGGAGAACTGCTCCAGCTAGGCTCATGAAATTTAGTAGACAGTTTGGGTCTAAGGTATAGATGACCTGATTAACTTTTGATGAAATTCCGAAAATTTTTAATAGAGTTATGCTCTTTTTTGGACTTAACCATTGTGGCTATGGGGAAACCTTGTGAGCAAAATATCTGGAGAACCGCTTGAACTAGGCTCATGATATTTAGTAGAGTATTTGGGTCTAAGGTGTAGATGACCTGATTCACTTTTGACAAAATTCCGAAAACATTTAACTGAGTTATGCCCCTTTCCAGTCATGCATTGCGACTATGGGGAAACCTTGTGAACAAAATATCTGGAGAACCACTCGAGCTTGGCTCATGATATTTAGCATACAGTTTGAGTCTTAGTTTTTAATGCAAATGATCATGAGGTACTGTTTACTGTCCCATTTAGGGACAAGCATATGGTTGGGGGCATAGTGTTTCACAAACACGAAATTTGGTTCTTATAGACATAGGTTGTGGGTATTTTTCTTGTAGACATACGTTGTGGATACTCGTTAGAGCTGCCTCAATGATGTGGTTCTAATGAGCACACACAACCTATGTAAGACATGGATTGTGGATACTGGTTAGAACTGCCTCAGTGAGTCGCTTGTAACAAGCACACACAATCTATGTTTACAATATTAATAAGAAAAATGTCACAGCTTTTCAACAGAAAAGTAGCCATTTTGGAGATGTGAAAAAATGCACTATGTTACACGGGTGTATTTTGTAAAGATTATACAGAACAAAGTTGTCTCCCTTGCAAAAAAAATATAAAAAAAATGTCAAGTGTCCATTTCCCCGAAGATGTCTTAGTATTAAATGTTTGACATGTGTGGTAGGTTGATTATGATTGTACAAAGCCCCGGATAAGAAGGGGTATCCACAAACTATTTTTCTTATTTCTTGCTTGAAAACATATGTTGTGGGTACTAACTAGAAACGCCTCACCAACCAAGGCGCTTCCAATATGTACCCACAAAACTTTTTGCAGAGATAAGAAAACTATCAGTACTTTTTGGATGAAAAAAAAAATCTTATCTGGAGCTATGAATTATTAACAGGTAATGGAGTGATACCAAGCGCTTCGGAGTATGGTGCAGCCTCATCAGCTGGTAATACGCCTGACGATGATCAACAGCCAGGAACCTCACAACAGGTAAAACCAAACCTCTTGATTACACCGTTACCCAACAGATTTATTGTTTTGTAACTGGTTCACTTTTTATGTCCCCCCCCCCCCCCCCCCCCCCGAGAATCTTTGATTTGGGGGGCATATAGTATTTGCCCTGTCTGTCTGTTTGTTTGTCTGTCTGTCCCTGTCTGTTTGTTTGTCTGTCTGTCCGACACAAAAACTTTAACCTTGATCATAACTTCAAAAGTATTTGACCTAGCCCCATGAAACTTCACACACTTATTCGCCATCACAAGGGCTACATTCTGACCAAGGGCCATAACTGATATTATTTTTGGCTGAATTATCTCCCCTTGAAATTTTGCAAAAACTCGGAAATTGGCTCCCACAGGGGGCATTGGTCACATAGTGACAGCTCTTGTTATACAGTCGAACCTGTGCTTACGGTCACCTCCGAATAACGGTCCCCTTATTACAACGGTCATTTTCAACCCCTCCCATCGAAATTCCCTAATAAATTAACTGGGAATAGCGGTCCACTGTGCACTACGGTCAACGGTCACATTATTCAGTCCCAAACTGAGTTGCTGTCCTTGAATAACGGTCTATAATTGAATCCATCACGCACATGATTTTAGCTTTGAGGTAATTGTCGCCATTGAGTGGCATATAATTGGTCTGCTTGATTGGTATTGCTGTCCTTAATCCTGGCGATCTGGTCAAACATGTTACTGTTTGTGAGTGAGTTGAATTGAATAAATTCATTGCATTCTGTTTTACACATAAACTGTAGATAGTTTATTTGAAAAGTGAAGAAAAATTGACTTAACATTTTTTTTTTAAATTGGCGGACAGTCCTTAAGACGGTAAAACTAGCCCAGTAAGTAAATTACAATAATTGCGGCACTGTCAATTCAGAGACAAACCATCTGTGTATTTATTACGGTTCAAGTTTGACACTATTGTTAATCCCAGTCATATAATTCCCACCCTGCGGTGCGTGTCGATAAGGTGTGAAAATATGGTCAAGTCATGTCTCTAATTTGCGTTTATCCTTCAGTCATAAAATTTAATCCACAATCAATGTGAAAATGATTAAATCCTCCTCAGACAATTAGCTACATCTAACGGTAGATGTTTGCATTATAAAAACGGACTTTTCTACGATCTCATGAATGGTTATGTTTTGGCGCCAAATAGCAGACGCTCGTCGGGAAAAGTCGAACGCTGTTGTTGGTTATTGACACTGAGGGATAATTCGGGAGCTGTACAGCGCTGTTTTCTATCCACCTCTATTCAAAACCGTTTAGCTATCGAGAAAATATTTTTTACCGGTTCCAAACATTTTTTATGAAAGATTTAAACACGTGTGGCGTTGCTGGTGTCGGATGACGTCATTTACCGATCGCGTGCAGAAAAAGGTAGCAGTGTTGTGTGGGCGGCAATTAATATCAATTCAAAAATCACCGATCGGCTTTTCCGTAAGTCTGTTCTTCGCCGGACATTGGCGTGAAAAAAAAAGCCTGCAGTCAATGACATCGGCTGTAAGATGGGGTGATTTTTGGGGCTCATTTTGGAGGGAAAAATCCTCGTCTTATAGTCAAATTTCTATGGTACTGTATCAATTTTGCAACAAATAAACATGTAAATTAAATGGAAAACAATATGCTTCTTCATCCAGTGACAGTTTGCAATTTCATCAATAAATGGAAGAATTTTTGGACACTGTCGGCCTGATGGTAATTGTCAAACCTCCGAATAAAGGTCACCTGTGAATAAAGGCCAAATTTGTCCTGTCCCACAGATGGCCTTTGTTCACAGGTTTGACTGTATACTGTGTATTATTTTTAGCTCACCTGAGCCGAAGGCTCATGTGAGGTATTAGTATACCACGAGCCGGCGTCCGTCGTCCGTCGTCGTCCACACTTTCAAAGAAGTATATCTCCGGGACCAGTGGGCCAATCTTGATCAAATTTCATGTGAAGCATTATCAGGTAGGTGGAAAGGCTGCATACTGTTTTCGGGCAGATCGAATTGGAACTCTGGTTGCCACGGCAACAAATAGCTCCCATAGACTTAACATAGGAAAAAGTTTGTCATCACTCTAGCTCCGTCAATTTTTTTCTGATCGTCTTCATTCTTGCAGATAACGAGGACAGGCATGAAATCTCGATCAAGTTCGATTTTGAGCTGAATCGGATTATTCACTCAGGAGTTACATGCCCTTGAGCGTTAGGAAAAAGCTTGTCATCACTCTAGCTCCGTCAATTTTTTTCTGATCGACTTCATTCTTGCAGATAACGAGGACAGGCATGAAATCTCGATCAAGTTCGATTTTGGGCTGAATCGGATTATTCACTCAGGAGTTACGTGCCCTTGAGCGTTGAAAAAATTGCCTATTGACTTAACATTGGGAGAATGTTGTCATCACCGTAGCTGCTTCAATTATTTTCAGATTGGCTTTATTCTTGCAGATAACCAGCACAGCCATGAAATCTCGGTCAAGTTCGATAACTGGCAGAATCGGATCATTCACTTAGGAGTTACCTGCCCTTGTGTGTTTTTGCATTAGGGTTAATGGGAATTTCAAAAATGTATATCTTAAAGACTACTTGGCCAACTTTGATCAAATTTCATGTGTCGCATTATTGGGCAAGTGGAAAGGCTTCATTAGGTTTTCAGGCAGATCTGAGTGGAACTCTGGTTGCCATGGCAACATCTAGCTCCCATAGACTTCACATAGGAAAAAGCTTGTCATCACTCTAGCTCCGTCAATTTTTTTCTGATCGACTTCATTCTTGCAGATAACCAGTACAGGCATAAAATCTCGGTCAAGTTCGATTTTGGGCCGAATCAGATAATTCACTCAAGAGTTACGTCCCCTTGAGCGCCCGAAAAATTGCCTATCGACTTAACATGGGGAAAATGTTGTCATCACTGTAGCTAGTAACGAGGACAGGCATAAAATCTCGGTTTAGTTCGATTTTGGGCAGAATCAGAATATTGACCTCGGAGTTATGTGACCTTGAGCGACAAAAAATTTGCCCATAGACTTAACATAGGGAAAATGTTGTGACTACGATAGCGACTTGAATTTTTTTCAGATCAGCTTCAAACTTGCAGGTATCGAGGACAGACATAAAATCACGGTTAAGTTCGATTTTGGGCCGAATCGGATTATTTGCCTTGGAGTTACCTGCCCTTGAGCATGAAAAAATACGTTGTGACCACGATAGCAACTTTATTTTTATTCAGATCAGCTTCAAACTTGCAGGTAACGAGGACAGGCATAAAATCCCGGTTAAGTTCGATTTTGGGCCGAATCGGAATATTGACCTCGGAGTTACGTGACCTTGAGCGACAAAAAATTTGCCCATAGACTTAACATAGGGAAAATGTTGTGACTACGATAGCGACTTGAATTTTTTTCAGATCAGCTTCAAACTTGCAGGTAACGAGGACAGACATAAAATCTCGGTTAAGTTAGATTTTGGGCCGAATCGGATTATTTGCCTTGGAGTTACCTGCCCTTGAGCATAAAAAAATACGTTGTGACCACGATAGCAATTTTATTTTTATTCAGATCAGCTTCAAACTTGCAGGTAACGTGGACAGGCATAAAATCTCAGTTAAGTTCGAATCGGAATATTGACCTCGGAGTTACATGACCTTGAGCGACAAAAAATTTGCCCATAGACTTTACATAGGGAAAATGTTGTGACTACGATAGCGACTTGAATTTTTTTCAGATCAGCTTCAAACTTGCAGGTAACGAGGACAGACATAAAATCTTGGTTAAGTTCGATTTTGGGCCGAATCGGATTATTTGCCTTGGAGTTACCTGTCCTTGAGCATAAAAAAATACGTTGTGACCACGATAGCAACTTTATTATACCCCCGGCGTATGCCATGGGGGTATATAGTTTTTGTCTTTTCCGTCTGTCTGTCTGTCCGTAAACAATTATTTTGTGTCAAAGATATCTCAGGAACTGCTTCACATAGAAACTTGAAATTTTGCACACATGATCAGTATGACTACTTGTATTGTGGGAAAGAAAATAAGGGCCAAGGGGTCAGGCCTTTTAGAGTTATTTCCCTTTGTAGTTCGGCACTGGCCGGGGGTATACGTGCCCCACTGGGCACTTTTGTCTAGTTTTTATTCAGATCAGCTTCAAACTTGCAGGTAACGAGGACAGGCATAAAATCTCGGTTAAGTTCAATTTTGGGCCGAATCGGAATATTGACCTCGGAGTTACGTGACCTTGAGCGACAAAAAATTTGCCCATAGACTTAATTAGGGAAAATGTTGCGACTACGATAGCGACTTGAATTTTTTTCAGATCAGCTTCAAACTTGCAGGTAACGAGGACAGACATAAAATCTCGGTTAAGTTCGATTTTGGGCTGAATCGGAATATTTGCCTTGGAGTTACCTGCCCTTGAGCATAAAAAAATACGTTGTGACCACGATAGCAACTTTATTTTTATTTATATGAGCTTCAAACTTGCAGGTAACGAGGACAGGCATAAAATCTCGGTTAAGTTCGATTTTGGGCCGAATCGGAATATTGGCCTCGGAGTTACGTGACCTTGAGAGACCAAAAAATTTGCCCATAGACTTAACGTAGGGAAAATGTTGTGACAGAAATAGCGACTTGAATTTTTAGCTCACCTGAGCCAAAGGCTCCAGTGAGCCGATAGTATACCAAGGCTCCTGAGTCCGTCGTCTGTCGTCCGTCCATCCGTCGTCCACACTTTCAATGAAGCATATCTCAGAAGGCAGTCGACCAATCTTGTTTAAATTTTATGTGTAGCACCATTGGGCAAGGGGAAAGGCTGCATTAGGTTTTGGAGCTAGTCTGGTTCATTTGTTCCTTCATTCTTCTTTCTCTCCATATAGAGATAATAGACCAATGTTAAATTTTTAATCAAAGATTTCTTAGGAACTATAAAAGCTAGAAGCGTCAAATTTGGTATTCAATAGAATAATGATGACTTATTTTGTGTAAGAGACATTGGGCTTTCTCAGCTTATTTGTTCATCTGTTCTTTCATTCTTCTTTCTCTCCATTTTGACCAATGTTAAATTTTCGTCAAAGATTTCTCAGGAACTATAGAAGCTAGAAGTCTCAAACTTGGAATGCAATGCAATAATCATGACTTATATCCTGTAAGGGTCAATGGGCTGGATTCTATTAGCAGATTTAGTAGTCAAGTCTGTGAATTGTTAAAACTTAAGTTCCTCAGGTGAGCGGTTTAGGCTCATTGAGCCTCTTGTTACTATGTATAGTGAAATTCTGCTATTAAGACCACCCAAAATTAAGACTAATTCTTCTTTATAAAGCTTATTTTGAAGGGTGGACTTAATCTTTGTGTTTTCTGCCCGCTGGTCTTGAAGACCACTTTGGGACTGTTCAAAAAGGGTCTTAAAGACCACTTTTGAACAGTCCCAAAGGTGGTTTTAATACAGGGATTTTACTGTATATGTTGTATATCGCATACATGTGATATCTCCCTCATCAGGAGGGAGACTCCCTCATTTTGATGCAAATTTTTGCCCCAAATTATGCCAAAATTTTGAAGTCTGCCTCATGTGAACTGATAATTTTCTTATATATTCTTTACATTTGTTAAGAATCTCCCTCATCACATTGGAAAATCTCCCTCATACAGTTAAAAAATTATCACATGTATAAGATCGGGAAACCAAATGCTTAAGCCTCGTTAACTAAAAAATTTACTTACTTATGACTTACTGCTGTTTGGGTCTAGAGCCAACCATGTATACACAACGTAACTTTAGAAGTTTAAAATCCAGAAAACATCAAGTGACTCAAGAGAGGATAGTGCTGAATAAAACTTTAGACCAAAATTCTATTATTATACACCACAACCTCATTATAACATGGTTCATTATAACACACATTTCGATATAACACGCTTTCAAGATGGATCCCAAAAATGTATAGATTATATTGAAAAATGACCATAAATGGTCATTTTTCTATAATCTATACATTTTTGCTTAAATATAACACGGTTGTTAAACTAACAGTTTCTGCTTAGACCCCATTAATAGTGTTATAAAGAGGTTTTGGTGTATCAAGTACAATGTATAAATCGGCCCCCGCCCATCGGGGCTTCAAGAAATAGATGGGCTGCATGATGCTTCCACGCAGAGCTGAAACAACCGCACACGAGTACTGGTAAACCACTAAGAGGATCTAAGCCTGCCCAGGTAAAGCGGTGCGAGTCAGACCGTCCATGCTTAAAAGCCTTATTGGTTTCATGGGTGACAGGGCGTGAGATATCATTTCATCTCAGTGTCGGGTAAAATTCCCACAAAATTGGAAGCAACGTCTCCAAAATGACCTATACAGTGTTGATGGGGATTTAAACCTCAAATCAAACAAACAAACTCTGACATTAAATAAAGAAGTTACTTATTTATGACTTACTGTTGTTTGGGTCTAGAGCCAACCGTGTTATATCCAATCAAAAATGTAAGGTGATTCTAATGAGTAAACACAACATAACTTTTGAAGTTTAACCCATTTAGTACCAGAAACCCCAAAACGGGTACCCTGGCAAACAGTGCAGGCCCAGATCAGACGCCGCAGAACGCGGCGCGTTCTGCGGCTGAACAGGGCCTACACGGTTTGTAAAATTTTCAGCCAATTTCCAAATAGTTTTTAAAAAAAAAACACAACCTGACTCCCCTAAATTTTGAAATGAACTCCTGCTGTATATAAGGAGGAAGATTCCATTTGGTACAAAAAGGGTTAAAATCCAGAAAACATCAAATGCCTCAGGAGAGGATAGTGCTGAATAAAACTTTAGACCAATACCTATCATTATATCAAGTACGATGTGTAAACGCCAGCCTCGGTAGCTCAGTCTGATGCGGGTCTGACTGATGATCAGGAGGACGTGGGTTCGATACCTGCCGGGGTAGGCAACATTCTTGTTTAGAAATTGATCATGAAGTCTTTTCTATGGTCATTCTCTCCCGCTTATGCAAGAAGGGCAGTTGTCAGTTTCTGGCAAAGAATGTACACTGTATTGGTTAACCGCTTAAGTATAAGCCTGCCCAGAAAAGTGTGGATAGATAAACTAACCGGCTCAAAAATGACCTAAATAGTGTTGACTGGGCCATTAAATTCCAATACAAACAACCAAAACAATGTACAAACTTTATTCACATTAGGATTTGGAAAATATGAACTGATAAAAAATAGATACAAAACTTGTTAAAATTGGCAGACACTGCTGCTGTGGTTAAGGCAATCATTAGGTAAACTCGAAATGTGGTATTTGCCCTGAAATAGAGACAAAATTTTCTTTTGTCCAGTCATCTTAATACTTTTCGTTACAGTCTCCCAAAAAGATTCGGAAGTCAAACAGACTCAAAGAAATGGAAGATGACAAACCATCCTGGCATAGAGATCCGTACGAGACAAAACCGTATGATCCCAACAAATTATGTGAGTTTAAAGACATCTTCTGATAAAGAGTAACAGTGATAAATAGAGGATCTTACATGAGTGTTCATGTATTATTGAATTTATTAAACGAGTTGGGGAAAAGGGATAAAATGCGAGGCTTTGCCTCGCATTTTATTCCTTTTCCCCAACTTGTTTAATAAATTCTATAATACATGAGCACGAATGCAAGATTCTATTTATCTATATGAAATTTAAAACGCATTTTATTCACAATTGTTTACAAAAATATCAATATTCCGCCATTAGTAAACGCGACGTCATTAAGGACGCCATACATGTAACATTACGGGACATATCTAGCTAATTTGCATATTTAATCCACTAGTGGATTATCGAAAATATTACATGGCGTTATTACACTCTCAGACAAGACGTCATATGATCAACAAGGACAAAGGATATATTTTTAGCTCCCCTGAGCCAAAGGCTCTGGGGGAGCTTATAAGATGGTAGGCCTACGTCGTCCATCCGTCAATTGTACGTCAACCATTTTCAAAAGACTTCTTCTCTGAAGCCACTGGGCAAATTACAATTGAATTTCATATGCACCTCCCTAGCATTGGGGGAACGTATGGTCAAGGTTACATGACCAAGATGACCGCCATGAACAAATATGGTAAAAACCTTCTCCAGAACCACTTGCTGATTGGCTTGAAACTTGGTATGTACGCTCGTAGCATCGGGTGACTGAGTATTACCAAGTTTGCAAAAATGATGACCCTAGGTTGACCTTGACCTATTTCATGCCAAGGTCAAATTTGGCTTCTTAGGCTTTTCAATTGGAAATAGCTAAATCAATGCATTTTTTCAAAAAATATTGTGGTCTGTGATATGAGAATAGGTAAAAAATGAATGCCTGTGAATGTTAAGCGTCAAGATCAATTCATTGTCCTTGGCCCAAGGTCACTTGTATTGCAGGTCTATTGACATATTAGAATACATTTTCTCTAACACCACTGGGCCAATTTCGTTTAAATTTCAAATGCAGCCTTAGGACACTTAGTGAACAAAAATTTATTCAGATGGTCCAGGTCACATGACCAAGATGGCCACCCTTCCCAAATATGGTAAAAACCCTTAAAAATCTTCTTCTCCAGAATCACTGGGCCCATTGTCTTGAAACATTGTATGCAGCATTGGGTGACTGAGTACTACCAAGTTTGCAAAAATGATGACCCTAGGTTGACCTTTACCTATTTTATGCCAGGTCAAATTTGGCTCCTTAGGCTTTTCAATGGGAAATAGTTAAATCAATGCTTTTTTCGAAAAAATATTGTGGTCTGTGATATGAGAATGGGTAAAAAATGAATGCTTGTGATTGCTAAGGGTCAAGGTCATTCATTGACCTTGGCCAAAGGTCACTTGTATTGCAGGTCTATTGACATATTAGAACATATTTTCTCTAACAGCACTGGGCCAATTTCATTTAAATTTTATATGCAGCCTTAGGACACTTAGGGAACAAAAATTTATTCGGATGGTCCAGGTCACATGGCCACCATACCCAAATATAGAAAAACCTTAAAAAATCTTCTTCTCCAGAATCACATGGCCGATTGTCTTGAAACTTGGATGTAGTTTAAAGGGTCTGATATGTGTACCTCAAAGGGTTTGATATGTATTTTCAAGGTATGATATGTGTATTTCAAAGGGTGTTTGAATTTGCTTTTTTTAAAGGATGTGATATACATATTTCAAACGATGTGATATGTGTTTTTAAAGGGTGTGATACGTGTATTTTAAAGGGTGTGATGTGTGCCAGCTAACAGAGGGTTTGATATGTATTTTCAAGGTATGATATGTGTATTTCAAAGGGTGTTTGAATTTGCTTTTTTTAAAGGGTGTGATATACATATTTCAAATGATGTGATATGTGTTTTTAAAGGGTGTGATATGTGTATTTTAAAGGGTGTGATGTGTGCCAGCTGGCATTTGTTCGTTCGAGTTAAGGTTTAATGTCCCAATCAACACTATATGTTCATTTTGGAGATGTTGCTTCCAATTTTATAGGACTTTTACCCAACATTGAGATGAAATGAGATCTCAAGCCCTGCCCCCCCACCCCACAATGAAACTAGAAGGCTTATATGCATTGGATGGTCTCTCCCACACCTCTTTGCCTGGGTAGGCTTTGTCCTTCAAAGAGGTTTACCAGTGCTCGTGTGTAGTCCATTTTAGCTCTGTGTGGAAGCACTGTGTAGCCCAATTGGGGGCGAAAGACATAAAGGGAGAGCAAAGTTCACAATATGTAATGAACATATTTACACATATAAAAAACAAGCTATATTATCAGTATGCCACATTAGAAAAATTAAGTTGAAATGTTACAATACCAAAAGGTTATTCTTCAATCCAGTTTGTGAATAGTATTTTCAGTTGCCTTTAATCAGTCCCTAGAAACATCAACTAATGACAAACTGTACTTCTCTGAAAGCCGTAATTCCATGAAATATGGTCCCTATAAATAGTCCATCTTTACTTGTGCATTTGCTTTCAATTTCATTTGAGCACTCTGCTCATCCTTGTATTATTGTCCACTTCCTTCCTCTTATTCCCTTGTTGCTATTCATACTTGTCGTTAACGTCTTACGACGTCAACGTCAATAACACTAACGTCATGACTCATTATAGGTATTATGGCATGTAATTATATACATTTCATTGATTTAAAATAGCACCCAAACCGTAATAAAAACTAAATTAAATTCGTGGGAACTCCACGACAGATGCGAGCTGGCATATGAAGGTGAATGTGATACTCATAGGCTGTTTGCAGTATCAGATAAAATAGTTTTCTCCCAAGCCTGGTCAAGCCCCCCGCCCAATCGACAGATCTTCTGATTATTGGACTGTACTGGTTAGCATTTACAGTCGAACTTCAACGGCTCGAACACCTTTGGGACCTCGAAAATCTGTTCGAGACAGGGGTAGTTCGAGCCACTGAGGTTACTGTCAGGAGGCATAACGAGATACTTTTAGACATCTTTTCGGTGTTTTATAATGAAAATGTATGCTGTGTGTACTTATTAGAATCGCCTCATCGAGGCGATTCTAATGAGTACACACAGCATACATTTGCAAGATAAAAGAATAAAGTCTCCTTAATTATGCTCCACTATTTCTTATATAGAGGATTTCGCTAGGGGCTCAAGAACGGGTTTGACACATCCCTGGTAAACGAGCCATTGGTGTTCGAGCCATCGAAGTTCTGCTGTAATAGTTTACCTGCATGCTTTGTATTGTAGGGTGTGATGTTTGTCAGAAGGCCTATGAAGTACAGTGTGATGTCCATCAACAAACTGTTTGTATCGACAAAGTTGTCTTCTCTAGGGCATGGTCCAGTCTGCCAGCCTGTCTTCAGATATTCAGAATTGGCCCAGAGGAGAGTGTTGGTAAGATCTTTGTCAAATAAGCAGAAACATATGAGCCGTTATCACAAGAAAACCTGTCTTCGGGGTTTGCGACCAGGGGCCAATTGTTCAAAACTAACAACCTTGTTAGTTAACATATGGTTAAAAATTTGATCAGTTAATATGGCAAACATGCTAATATTTTTGCTGAAAAAATTGTGAGCAGCTTTTGCAGATGCAAAAGCTGCTCACATTTTTTAGGCAAAAATACCAAGATTTTAGATATTGTACTTGCTAGAACAGTTAACAATATGACCCCTAAAGAACTTATTCAGCCAACAAAGCTTTGAACAACTGGGCATAGGTAAGGCAAAAGCTGGCTTGCGCAGCTGCACTGACTTGCAAATGTTTTGAAATTTCGGATATAGAAACTACAGGCTTTTTCCTATCCTAGCAGTAAATACAAATGTGCTGATCAGACTGCACAGGTGTGTGCTGATCTGTACAGTTGCTGTTCGTAAAAAGCAAAAACAGGTTTGCAACCACGCCAATCAGGGCTTGGAGAAACAGATTTGGCTGCATGTTGCTTCGACGCAGAAAAAACTGACCAAACATTTCAGTACTGGTAAACTGCTTAGAAGGTCTAAGCCTGTCCAGGTAAAGTGGTGCGAGTCGGAACATCCTTTAGACCATAGTTTCAATGGGTGCTTAGGCTTGAGATGTCATTTCATCTCAATGTCCTGTAAAAGTCCCACAAAATCGGAAGCAGGGTCTCCAAAATGACGTAAATAGTGTTGATAGAGATGTAAAACTTCAACGTAAACAAACCAGAAACAGGTTTTCTCATGATGTGGCTCACATGTTCTAGTCTCAGGCAAATTAGCATATAATCAATCATGGTTTTCCGTAATCAATCTTGGAAATGAAAACAGATCATGGCTTTCCTTGATCTGTTTCTGATGCAAATCTGATACATGTAATAGTATTAGGATCAAAAGACGTGTGATCACCATGCAACCTATAATAGTTAATTTAAACTCCGTTCAGAAAATCTGAATCATCGATTTTTTCGTTTCTCGCTTTTCATACTCATTTAAGCCCATATATTACTATGGGAAAGTTGTAGACCTCGCCCTCCGCCGATTTCTCCAGCAAGTCGTATGCCTCTGCGACAATCATGAAAGGCTGTGATTATTTGGAGAAAATTGCAAAAGAAAGAAATGAGACCACAGACTAAGTCCATTTGATGATGATTGTCAGGTAAAATAATAAATATTCAAATCCATGTGATGTACTTTATAAATAGATATACAATTACGACACACCTTACATTCGAATGGCTAGATAGAAGCTCAATAGGAACGGGGAGCCACTAGCGCCATGTGCTGTCAACAGTGGTCAAAATTAACTATACCGATATCAGATGTGGTGTCACAGCTAATGATTTTCCATGAAGTGATCGTGCAAATAAAATATGGACGCCCTTGTAATTTACAAGAGCAGTAACCACTTCTATATATGGTTTAAAAGGGTGTGTTGAACCTGTCAGAATGTCTTAGTCTGTGAAAGAATATTAGGATTTTGCAATTTTCTCCAAATAATCACAGCCTTTCCTGGCTGTCGCAGAGGCATACGACTTGCTGGAGAAATCGGCGGAGGGTGAGGTCTACAACTTTCCCATAGTGATATATGGGCTAAAACGAGTATTAAAAGCGAGAAACGAAAAAATCGATGATTCAGATTTTCTGAACTGAGTTTAGAATGTATAGATTGTATAGAGAAATCAGATGACACCTCTCCATATTTTTTTTCTTTTCATTTGCTAACATATTACATTGTAGATTGTATTTATGCATATATTACAATCACAATTTTGAGATAAGGGAAATTCTTATTTTTACATCCAAATTTTTGCTATTGTGTTAGCTCAGGTAATAGAGGTAATTTAGATTTAATAAAGTGGTTGCTGGCTGGAGGAGAGAGGTGGCTGCTCAGGAAAGGTTAAATATATAGTGAAATGCTTTGGGAGGAAATACTGTTCCTGCTGAAGAGAGATGGCTGTTAAACGGAGGTGACAATCAGTGGAGGTTTGACTGTAAATTTGAGAATGTTTCTTATGTGTCGGTTAATATGTATTCACATCACTGTCTAAGTACATTATTTCAGAGCTTGGAGTATTTGCAAAGCGACCTATACCAAAGTTTACCCAGTTCGGTCCATTTGTTGGGGACCTGGTTGAGAGAGAGGTGCTTCTTACCAACAGTGGCATGCCAATTGTGGTAGGTAATTTTTAGCTCATCTGAACAAAAGTACAGAAGAGTCATTGTTGTCACCCAGACATCGGGGGTGAGAATATAAGAATCTTACATGAGTGTGAGGGGTAGATGGAAAAATCCATCCCAAGGGTCACTGTCCGGCATTACAAGGCTTGCCGAGTGATTCCAGACAGTGATTCCGAGGAACGGATTTTTCCATCCACCCCTCATACTCATGTTGGATTCTTTTTCTTGCAAACCTTCCATTTCTGGGCGTGGATTTTTAATGCTGCAGTCACTTCGGTTACCGATGTCCGCCATAAGGTGATGACACTACAGGAATGTGCTGTGATGTCAACCTTAACAACAGCGCATATGAGGTTGTATTCAACGAGTGCATTTATCAAACACGAGGAGAATACGATTTTGGGTCAGAACATCAGGGTTAGAACAGAATTTCTATCCCAAGCTAAAATTATGGATTTCCTTATCTGGTGTGCAAGAAGCCAATTTCTGCAACAGGTCAGGTGGTTTTTCTCCAGGTACTCCAGTTTCATCCAGGGCTGATTAACGATCAGCTATAGATAAGTGAAATAATCTTGAAAGAACCACAAAACAATGCCCCATATCCCCACAAAAAGACGGAAACATTTTCGTCAGCATCACACCCACTTTCAAGTTTTCCATCAAAGATTTTCTAACACATTATACGTAACCTTTTTAACCACTGGACAGAATCATTTAATACTTGGAATATAATCATATAATAGGGTAGACGTTTTATTTCATAACATCAAACCCCAGGGTCAGGAAATCATGAAAAATTAATAGTCGCACGTGGTGCTAGTGAAATGGAATTATAAAATGGCCGGAATAAACAGCAATAACTATTTGCTTTAATCCGGAAAGTGCTGAGCACAACATAAGCAGATGCCATGTTAGAATATATTCTTAGTTGTCAGACAATGGAGCTTGATATTTCATGTTCATTGACAGTTTACATAAAATGAGCCCCGCCAAGCGAATTTGTGTCTTCGAGCATTCCGTCATGACAAATTTTAACTGCGCATGCCCAGCCATTCAGAGGGGCCAGGGATATGGCTTTCTGTCTGAAGGTTCCTCTTGATTCACTGCTTGTATGAGCGAGCAGCGAAGGTTCTGGCGAGACTGCACGCATGCGCAGGCTCGCCTGAACCTTCGCTGCTCGCATAGGCGATAAGTACCAAAATCGCTTGACGCGGCCCAAATGTCAAACATGATTTTTGTCTGAAAAAAAAAAGAATAGTGTCTGCTACAGTTTTGCTGCAGTGCTTAAAGGGTTAGTATACGCCAGTCATCTCAGATTTTTTTCACTTTTTGCTAACACCTTGTGTTCATGCATCCGGTTTCTGACCTTATTGCAAAAATATGGCTTGACATTACATCTGATCAGCCCCCGCCCATTGGGGCTTGAAGAAATACATGGGCTGCATGATGCTTCCACGCAGAGCTGAAACCGACCAGCACACGAGTACTGGTAAACTGCTTAGAACATCTTAGCCTGCCCAGGCAAAGTGGTGCTAGTTGGAGCGCTCATGCTTATTAACCCTATCGGTTTCATTGGGTGGCAGGGCTTGAGATGTCATTTCATCTTAATGTCAGGTAAAAGTCCCACAAAATTGGAAGCAACGTCTCCAAATGACCTTTACAGTGTTGACAGGGACGTTAAACCTCAAATCAAACAAAACAAACAAACAAATGACCTTATTGCAAAAATATGGCTTGACATTACATCTGATTCATCTGCTGCTCAGATGATTCCTTTTAATCCTTATCCTGCTGAATATTCAGTTAAGCCACACCCATTTCTTACTTTGAACCAATCAGATTACTTGATGTAATTTTTTCCTACAA
The DNA here is from genome assembly GCA_963580285.1 of Lucinisca nassula. Classification (NCBI taxonomy): domain Eukaryota; kingdom Metazoa; phylum Mollusca; class Bivalvia; order Lucinida; family Lucinidae; genus Lucinisca; species Lucinisca nassula. The sequence goes on from OY757019.1 coordinate 47,998,162, forward strand.
ATTCATAAATAGAACGGCAAACAGTATAGGTCCTGATCAGATGGCTTCTTCAGATCTGGATCTTTTTTTTGTTTGATTTGAGGTTTAACGTCCCCGTCAACACTGTAAAGGTCATCGTTGCTTCCAATTTTGTGGGACTTTTACCCGACACTGAGATGAAATGACATCTCAAGCCCTGTCGCCCAATGAAACCAATAGGGTTTATTAGCATGGACGGTCTGCCTCGCACCGCGGTTCCTGGACAGGCTTAGATCCTATAAGCGGTTTACCAGTAATAGTATGCGGGCCGGATTCAGCTCTGCGTGGAAACATCATGCAGCCCATATATTTCTTCAAGCCCCTATGGGCGGGGGCTCAGATATGGATCTACACTGATGGCTTCTTCAGAAGCCATCTGATCTGGATCTACACTGTTTGCACAGTGAAGGTCCTGTTCAGATGGCTAATCCTGATCTATGCTGTTTGCAACAGTGTAGATCCTGATCAGACAGCTTTTAGAAGCCATCTGATCTGGATCTACACTGTTTGCAAAGATAGGGGTTGTCGTGAACAGCAGTATAAGAGTTAAATGTCAAGCTGATGGCTTGTGATTACCTGAACTGTCATCATGAAATGTAGAAGACTGTGAGGTAATGATTAAGCTACCTGCCTCCTATACCAGGGGACGTGGGTTCAATTTCGGGCTTCTCCCGACTGTTGGATGAGTCTTTAAACCAAAGCCCCATCTCCATATGACCTTAGTTGTTGGTTGGACATAAAATACACACACACAAAATATCAAGTCGTATTTTGTCTGGAAAATAAGAAAAAACTAGATCAGCAGTCGATGGTAAACCATCGCAAATACCCGCTTTTTCTATGAGTAACACTAATGACTATGTATTAGCTAGCCAAAACTACATGTAAGTTAAAAAAAAGTTGAAAAGAACATTCTAACTGATAAGCAAAGTTTCAGAAGTGTAACTCTTATAGTTTAGAAGATATGGCAAAGTCGTACTTTTGACCTTTAACCTTGGGGTTATGTTGAGGTCCACCCAAAGTATCCCAATTTATTCTATATTCCAACAGCCAACAAATAACCAAGTTTGAGAAGTGTAGCTCTAATAGTTTAGAAGATATGGCAAAGTCATACTTTTTGACCTTTGACCTTGGGTCGAGGTCACACCAAAAGTAGCCGAACATATTCTATATTCCAAGGACCATCCGATAAGCAAAGTTTCAGAAGTGTAACTCCAATAGTTTAGGAGATATGGCAAATCATAATTTTTGACCTTTGACCTTGGGGTCATGTTGAGGTCAAGGTCACACCAAAAGTGTCCAAATTTATTCTATATTCCAAGGGCCATCCAATAACTAAAGTTTCAGAAGCGTAACTCTAATAGTTTAGAAGATATGGCAAAATCATACTTTTTGACCTTTGACCTTGGGGTCAAGGTCATACCAAAAGTAGCCTGACATATTCTATATTCCAAGGACCATCCAATAAGCAAAGTTTCATAAGTGTAACTCCAATAGTTTAGGAGATATGGCAAATCATAATTTTTGACCTTTGACCTTGGGGTCATGTTGAGGTCAAGGTCACACCAAAAGTATCCATATTTATTCTATATTCCAAGGGCCATCCAATAACCAAAGTTTCAGAAGTGTAACTCTAATAGTTTAAAAGATATGGCAAAATCATACATTTTGACCTTTGACCTTGGGGTCAAGGTCACACCAAATGTAGCCCGACATATTCTATATTCCAAAGACCATCCAATAAGCAAAGTTTCAGAAGTGAATCTCCAATAGTTAAGGAGATATGGCAAATCATAATTTTTGACCTTTGACCTTGGGGTCATGTTGAAGTCAAGGTCACCAAAAAGTTGCCCACTACCATCTACATTCCATGTACTATCCACATGCAAAGTTTCAAAAGTGTAACTTCAGTGGTTGCAGAGGAGATCCATTTACAAGAAACGTGACGGACGGACGGACAGACGGACTGACGCCAGACTCAACTATGGTACGAAAACAATATACCCGCTTTTTCGAAGATAGATAGAAGAAAAAATAGATTGTTGTCTGCCCTAGAATTTTTCATAGCTCTTGAAGAGTTAATGGCTAAATACTGAAAAAAAAATAAACCACAATCCTTTACCAAATATCCCTAATCTGGTAGAACATGACACTCCCTACCTTTGCAAATAGGGCAGATACAGATCAGATGGCTTATGAAGCCATCTGATCTGTATTTGCACTGTTTGCATGCAGTTTGTGAATTAAATGAATGCGTTATTTCAAATGATTTTGTTGGTTGATAGTTAGAAATGGGTGCGGCTAAATTATTTTTTTCAGCACATTAAGGCTTAACCCTTGTCCTGCTGAGCCCTGACATGTCTTATCATTCAAACAATGCAGATCCAGATCAGATGGCTTCTGAAGAAGCCATCTGATCAAGATCTGCACTGTTTGTCATTCAGATAGTGATTTTGTTGCAATAATTTACATCAAGTAATCTGATAGGTTGATAATTGGTAGTGGGTGTGGCATATTTAAATATTCAGCAGGTCAAGGGTTAATAACCGGAGCATAATCATTGCAGGTTGAGCGAGATGGTGAGGTGTTGTTTTACGATACCAGCGACGAGAACAAGTGTAACTGGATGATGTTTGTACGATCGGCGCGCAACTTCGTGGAGCAGAATCTCGTCATGTATCAGTTTGGTCAGGATGTCTATTTCACAAGCATTAAGCCTATAGAACATAAAACAGAACTCAAGGTATTTAGCTCTATATTCTCTGATTTACGTTATACAGTTGAGAATCTGCAGGCAAACAATAGGGCTAGGCGTATGTCTTCTTGCTTGAAGCTGTCTCAAACTCAAAGTCTTTTAGCAGATATGGTCCATCTACCTTTGGGACCATGAACATTATTGAGGTACGGGTATTTCAAACCCCTGAAGGTTAATCATAATGTCAGGCCATGAGGCGTAATGGGGATGACTTAAAGATATCTTTCCGATCTTCTATAAAATAATGTTGTGAGTACTCATTAGAATCGCTTCACTGAGGCGATTCTAATGAGTACCCACAAGTTCACAACATACCTTTTCAAGATAAAATCAATCTGCCTTCGTGGCCTAGTGGATAAGAGCACTGACTCTTAATCATTAGGTCTCTCACTGCTGTGGTTCAAGCCTGGCTCGGGTCTCATGTGAGATGCCAAATTCTGCAATGGAAGGTCAGGTGGTTTTTCTAGGGTACTCCGGTTTTCCTCCACCTTTGATTAACAATCTGCTTGATATGAGTGAAATAATCTTAAAAAATTCTGCAAACCCCCTCACCCATCCCCCAAAACTGATTATATTAGAAAAATCTTCTGTGAATTATTCTAAATATATGTATATTTGGACCTATAGGAAGATTTATCCAAGGACTCTGGAACAAGTTCGAATTAGGCATGGTAAATGAGCCATTCATGTTCCAGTTATCTAAGTTTTTGCTGAAAATTGTTGTAAAGTGAGTGGGTTGGATCTGCGAACTAGGGTCACTATTAAACGGCCAACTAAAGTTAGATTGAACTGTCTCTGGTTAGAGGAAATAAGGTCAGTTCAGTGTCTGCAGTTCAGCCCATATGGATCGGATGGTCAGACTGTCGTTGACTGGTTCCCAGTTTTCCCTGAAGAATAGCAGAACCAGCAATTTTGATTTGTCAGCATTGATTGGTTTGTTTCACAATGGTGTAAGGTCTAATAAAAGTCAGGGCTACTTATGGGGAATGGGAACACCTTCAGGGGAGGCAACTCCTGCAAAAGTATTTTTGTCACCCATGTCAATAGGGATCAACTCTTAAAGGAAAGAATTTGCTCCTGAGGAGCAAATTCTTTCCTTTAAGAGTAGACCCCTTTTCAGTGTGACAGGGCTTATGGAAAAGCGAAAGAAAATCTCGAAAGTTGTCTTCCTTTGAAAAGTGGCAGAAAAAATCTGCTATTGCCTTTTAGTTGATAGAACTGTCTCATTATAAAAACTTTCACTTGTTGTTTTTCAGGTTTGGTATGCAAATCACTATGCTGACAGACATGGTCTCAACAGGCTGGAAATCACAGAAAATGACATTGACAGTGGGTTGCTTTTTTCTTTGCTATCACAGATTATGGCAGAATTTGATGATATCATATTTACCCTAATATGTCATCACATGAACAAGTCCGTGAAATGAAGACCCCCATAAACCCTATCTTATATAGAAAAAACTGGGGTTTACGGGGTATACATTATTTTTCTTATTTCTGCTCCAAGACATAGGTTGTGGCGGTTCTAACGAGCACCCACAACCTATGTTTGGAGCATAAATAAGAAAAATACCACAGATTTTCATCAGACAATTAGCCATTTTGGAGATGTGAAAGAATGCACTATGTCGCACGGGTGAGTTATGGTAATGTTCTCGAAAGGGTTATCCTTTGGAAGCAAGAAATACACCACAAAACTGGAAAATATGGAGTGTACATGTTTTCTGGGCCAGCTAGCTAGTTTCGGCCATTTAGGCCTCATCAGTAAAATTCCACAATGGAATCAATGATCTGGTATTCTATTTATCAGTTTATCCCTTTGTACACTCTTATAGTTTTGCCAATTTTTTCAAGTATTCCAGTTCATAGAAGTGCAGTATCCTGTTGACCTAATAAAGCACACTTGACCTGAGAAAGCATATCTTTATCAGGTCAGTATGTTACAATGCAATTAATATAGGGGATACACCTATTTCTTTGTATTACCTAAGTATTAGGACACCACAAATCATAAAAATGAGCCTGAACAAATAGTGTAGATCCAGATCAGACTGTTGCTGATGGAGTAGTCACTTCTGAGCTATACTGTTCACCATTGAGTATAAGTCTTTTTGGCCAAAATATATATTAAATGATAAATAGAGAATACCAGGTTCGTGTCTTTTGATATCAAGTTTATCAGGCAAGGCTTCGAGAAAGCTTGTAGAGTCGCGAGGCTTACCAAGCGATTCTACATGCGTTCTAGAAGCCAAGCCTGATAAACTTGATATCAAAAGACACGAATCTGGTATTCTATTTATCAGTTTATCCCCCCTGTAAACTCTTTAAATTTGCAATCATTACGATCAGTCAGTGCGTCCCAACACTCCGGTGCGGAATATAATCGTCAATATGTTTACTCTCAGCTGACCGTTATTTTTCTTTTGATATTTTATAATGTAATTTTTCCAAGTTTTTCCACAATAATAACATTTTAGCCTTTTTTGCCAGTAGTCCGCTTCATTCATAAAAAGTGCAATGTCACGATGACGTGATAAAGCTCACTTGTCCTGAGATAGCATATCTTTATCAGGTCAATGCGTTGCAATGCAATATATATAGGGGGTTACTGATAAATGATACTGTAAGGCCCACCAGAAAGTGTCGGAAATCGTGGGGTAAATGCAGTAATTTTGGAATAATTGTATTTTATCACAGATGCACAGTGTACAACAGGGAGCTCAAACTAGATATGTATTGTAAAAGCTGGACAAAAGTGATTTCCAAGTTTCCCACCTGAACATGAATACTAATGGTTGATTAGACAGACTTTATAGCACAGGCTCTGCGGCCCCTGCCCATCAGGGCTTGAAGAAATAGATGGGTTGCATAATGCTTCCACACTGAGCTGAAGCCGACCCAGTCAAAGTGGTGCAAAGTGATCCATGCTTATAAACCGTATTGCTTTCATTGGGGGACAGGGCTTGAGGTGTCATTTCATCTCCATGTCGGGTACAAGTCCCACAAAATTGGAAACCTCTCAAAAATGACCTACACAGTGTTGACGGGGACGTAAAACCATGCTTATATTGAGTAAATATTGATTGCCTACAACAGGCCTCATATTTTTCAGGCATTTGCAGTATTTCAGGCTTTTAAAGCTTGATTTTTTCCTGATTTCAGGATTATGATTTTGGGTTTTCTTCCTATACTATGGTTAAAATGACCATTTAACCCTTATCCTGTGAAAAAAATTATTTAGCCACACCCATTTCAGACTATTCACCAATCAAATTAATTGATATTATGTATTTCTTCAGTTCATAAACAACATGACAAACTGTAGATCCTGATCAGGTGGCTTAAAGCAGCCACCTGATGATCAGGTGGCTTCTTCTTTAGAAGCCACCTGATCTGGATCTTCACTGTTTGATAGGTCTTGTTCAGCCGGATAAGGGTTTAGGCTGCAAAATCAGGCCTTTCAGGCACGGAAAAGCTTGGTCAGTATGAGGCCTGCTACAAGTATTTCCATTTGTTCACAGCCTTGCAAGAGACAGAATACAAGTTCCATTGCTTTGAATGCTCAAAGAAGTTCAAGACTGCTGTGGGTGAGTCATTTTTCACTTCCTGACTATTAAAGAACAAAATATTTTCAACCTGATTTCGGGAATAAAAATGTTAAACCCATTCTGTACTTGAAACCCCAAATTGGGTAATTGGCAAACAGTGCAGAATGCGGCGTCTGATCAGGTGGAGCGCTGTGGTGCAGTGGTAAAGCATCGGATTTGAGATCGAGAGGTACCCGGTTCGATCCTCGCAAGCGCCAAGTGTTGTTTCCTTGAGCAAGAGACTTTATCCACATTGCTTAGTACTGGTTCCTACCCAGGAAAAGAGGGCCACATGGAAGATTAGTGCTAGTACTAAATGTGTTACCCTCTATAAATAAGGTAGATTATTATTATTATTATTATTATTATTATTATTATTATCAGGGCCTGCACTGTTTGCAAAATGTTCAGCAAATTTCCAAATAAATTTGGAAGAAAACCCTAAATTTTGTAATGGACTTGGTGCTATGTATAAGGTGGAGGATAACATTTGGTACAAAAGGGGTTAAGCATATTTGTAATGCTTCATTTACACAAAGATGAAAGAACATATAAACATGACCTTTAAGGTGTGAATGTTGGCATATTATTGCCACATGGTTGTATTAATAGAAACTGATGTACTGGGAGAAAATAACCAATCTTGGACAAATAACCACTTTCCTGTCACCTGCCACATCTCAGTGCCAGAAATTAAACCTACAGGGATGACAAGCAAGAGAGACACTCCTGTGCTATCTGGGCCCCTTGAAACATGTTAGTGACAAACCTACAGAAAATACATACATGTAGGTGTACTCTCAGCATCTGCCTGACCACGGCCTTCACTGTTTGCAGAAAGTTCAGCCATTTGTATATAAATTTCTAAAAATGACTCAACCGGACAACCCTAAGTTTGCTATACTTAAAGGGGAAGATTCCATGTCAAATGCCTTTTGAGGAGATTGATCATGAAATCTTTTCTACGGTCATTCTCTCTCTTCCGCTGATTCAAGAAGGGCAATAGTCAGTTTCTGTGGAAAGAATGTGCACGGTACTGGTTAACCGCTTACATATAAGCCTGCCCAGGAAAAGTTGTGGATAGGTAAACTGACCGGCTCAAAAATGACCTAAAATAGTGTTGACTTGGCCGCTAAACGCCAATACAAACAAAATCCATGTTAAATGCAGAACTGGCCTCCTGGTTAAGGAAATGGATGCACATTTAAAGAAAGTTTCTCTTTTTAAAATTTGAAGGAAAGAATCTGCCACAGGAGAAAGTTCTTTCTTTTCAGAGTAGACATGTTTTATTGCTTAAAGCACTATGGAAAATTCTAGAGCAGATGATATTTCATTATTTTTCAAATAAAAAAAGGGCTTGACATTTCATGTGAATTTTCAGCCCGGCAGACAATTCACATGTAATTTTAAGCCTTATTTTATCTGAAAATTAACCCTTACCTTGCTGTTCACGACAACCCCTATCTTTGCAACCAGTGTAGTTCCAGATCAGATGGCTTCTAAGGCTCAAGAACAATTAACAACGACCCATCAACGTTATGACTTTCTTTCGCTCCCTAAATATTTTATATATTTGGATGAGTTAGAACCTTCGACCTTGGCACTGACGTTAATTCTAGTAGCAAAGACACACCCAGCGATCTTTATGTTTGGTTTTACCATCCTTTCAAGAATATTTCACTCACATCAAGCCAATCGTTAATCAGAGGCGAGCATAAACTGGAGTACCCGATGAAAAACCTCCTGACCTTCCGTTGCAGAACTTCACATTATGTGACCTGAACCATGCTTAAACCTACAGCGTTGAGAGACCTAATGATTAAGAGTCAGCACTCTTATCCACTAGGCCACGGAGCACTCTTATCCAGTAGGCCACGGAGGCCCGTTACACCCGGCGATCTTTATAAATGAGGAAAAATAACGTTCTCTGTCTTTCCAAAATTTACATATACGTATTATTAGAGCTATCAGCGTACCCAAAGTTGTTCAGAATATATAAATCTGTTCCTATCTGTGTGAAGTAAACTTTGCAAGTTTTTTTTTTTTTTTTATTTAACGGCCCAATCAAAACTTATTTGGGTCATGTTTTGGCTGTCAATGTACCTATCCACGCTTTTCCTGAGCAAGCTTATCCGTAAGCGGTTTACCAGTTCAGTGCACATTTTGTCGCCAAAAACTGACCCCTGCCCTTCCTGAATCAGCGGAAGTGAGAGAATGACCATAGAAAAGATTTCATAATCAATGTCCACGAAAGAATGTTGCCGATCCTGGTAGGTATCGAACTCGAGACTTCCTTATCACCAGTCAGACTGCATCCGACTGAGCTACCGCAGCCAGCCACACGTTGTGAGTGGTAGTAGTTATGTTCTGTTGTTTTTCGTTTCCATGGCCCCATGGACTTACTCCCTAATGACATTGCAAGACGTAAAATTTGCGTAAAAAAACTGCGGCTGTTATAAGTTCCCCATAAGGGAAATAGATACGCCTTAAAGGGGTGGGGCTACTCCTGCAAAAGTAGTTTCTCTTTGGATATGTATAAGGGGTATACTCTTAAAGGAAAGAATTTGCTCCTGGGGAGCAAATTCTTCCTTTTTAGAGTAGACCCCTTGAGGAGCAAATTCTTCTCCTTTTAGAGTAGACATTTTTTTCAGTTGGACAGAGCCAACAGAGTAGCAACCATAAGGTCCTTAAAGTTGTATTTCCATCACGAAATCATGCCTATAGAATTGTGATCCCCTTTTATATAATCTATAAAAGGGTTATCCTTTGGAAGCAAGGAATACATCACAGAACTGAAAAATATGGTGTGCACATGTTTTCTGGGCCAGACTGGCTAGTTTCGGCCAATTAGGCCTCTTCAGTGACCCTAAGATATTATCAAATTTCCACAATGGAATCAATGATCCCAAAGGACAAGAAAATATAATCTCCACTATGATGTAGGGCAGGGAGACGTTTTACCGCCGCCACACATTCCCATACACCAGTTGAAGTGAAGTTAAATATGTTCTATAAAAGGGCTATCCTTTTGAAACAAGGAATACACCACAGAACTGAAAAATATGGAGTGTACATGTTTTCTGGACCAGACTAGCTAGTTTCGGCCAATTAGGCCTCATCAGTGACCCTCAGATATTTTCAAAATTCCACAATGGAATCAATGATCCCAAAGGACAAGAAAATATAATCTTCACTTTTATATAGTAAAGCTCGGGTTTGCAGGGGTATACATTAATTTCCGTATTCATGCTCTGAGACACTATGTTGTGGGTACTCGATAGAATCGCCTTGTCGAGACGTTTCTTTCGACTCCCGCAATCTATGTTTTGAACAAAAAAGGCAAATATTCCAATTTTTCTTTTTAAAATTTCTTTTTCTTTGGCCAAAAAATGACAATGTATTTGTATAGGTGTGTTTCGAAATACGGTACACATGCCAGGTGTATCCATTTCCCTTTAGATATTTATTGTTGGAGTTGAAACGCTTGCTTTTCGGTCTGTTTCGCTATTCAGACAGGCTGTTTCCTGTAATTGCAGTATAGTATTGCATCATCGTTAAAGCTGGTTGGTTGATCGCGTCACGTGCCCCTCCATGGAACAGTTACACTCTGGTCATTATACCCGGTTTGCCCGCCTCATGGCGACCAAACCAACAAGAAAGCAGTATGAGGAATAGCCAAATCACCCGCCTCACTTAGTATCAGGGCTCAACCTTGTGACCTTGGCCTTGAGTTGGCATGGTTTATTTATGGATACTGCACATAAGCTCACTAATGGGGGTATATTTCACAAGACTTTAATGAAAATCCTTCCATGGGTAAATGAGATATGGAACGGACACAAAATTCCAAGTTTCAAACTCGTGATATTCACCTGTGAACTTGATCTTGAGTTGGCATGGTTTATTTATGGGTTCTGCACATCAGCTCACTAAGAGTGATATTTGATAAAAGTTTAATGAAAATCTTTCCAGGGCAAAAGGAGATATGGAACGCACACAAAATTCGAAGTGTCAAACTCTTTACCTTCAACTGTGACCTTGACCTTGAGTCGGCATGATTTATTTATTTGTTCTGCATATCAGCTCACTAAGGGGGACATTTGACCAAAGTGTAATAAAATCCTTTCAAAGGTAAAGGAGATATTAAACGGACACAAAATTCAAAGTTTAACACTCGTGACCTTCCAGTGTGACCTTGATCTTGAGTCGGCATGGTTTATTTATGGGTTCTGCACATCAGCTCACTAAGGGGGACATTTGACCAAAGTATAATGAAAATCCTTTAAAGGGTAAAGGAGATATTAAACGGACTCAAAATTCAACGCTTCAAACTCGTGACCTTCCAATGTGACATTGACTTTGAGTCGGCATGGTTTATTTATGGGTTCTGCACATCAGCTCACTAACGGGGATAATTGGCCAGAGTTTGATGAGAATCCTTGCAGGGTTAAAGGAGATATGGAACGGACACAACATTCAAAGTTTCAAACTCTTGATCTTCAGATGTGACCTTGATCTTGAGTCAGCATGGTTCATTAATGGGCCCTGTACACCAGCTCACTCAAAAGAATATTTGACCAAAGTTTAATGAAAATCCTTCAAAGGGTAAAGAAGATATGGAACGCATACAAAATTCAAAAAGGTTCTAAGTTGTGATCTGTGACCTTGACCTGAGTCGGCATGGTTCATTTATGAGTTCTGCACATCAGCTCAATGAGACGAATAATTGACTAACGTTTAATGAAAATCTATCAAAGGGTTCAGGAGATATGGAGCGGACAAGAAAGTGTTATGGACAGACAGATGGACAGATGGACGGACGGACGGAAGGACAGACGGACAGACGAAGGACATTCCTATAATCTCCGTTCCACTTCGCTGCGAGGGAAAAAAATGCGTTGTACTGTCAACAATGGTCAAAAAGATTATACCGATATCAGACGTGGTGTCACAGCTAATGATTTTCCATGAAGTGATCGTGCAAATAAACCATATACGCCCTTGTAGTTTACAAGAGTATATCCACTTCTATATATGGTTTAAATGGGTGTGCCGAACCTGTCATTTTGTCTTTGTCTGTGAAAGGAAATTTCGATTTTGCAATTTTCTCCAAATAATCACAGCCTTTCCTGGTTGCCACAGAGGCATACGACTTGCTGGAGAAATCGGCGGAGGGTCGGGTCTAAAACTTTCCCATAGTGATGTATGGGCTATATTGAGTATTAACAGCAAGAAACGAAAAAAATCGATGATTCAGATTTTCTGAACGGAGTTTAGTCTTTATAAGCACTTTACAGATTAACCCTTGGCCTGCTGAACCAGGATAAGCCCTACCTTTGCAAACAGTGAAAATCCCAGGCCTCATATTTTTCAGGCATTTGCAGGATTTCAGGCTTTTAGAGCTTGATATTTTTCTTGATTTCAGGCTTTTAGATGTTGATTTTTTGTTCCTTTAGTCTGTTTAAAAAACTATTTAACCCTTATCCTGCTGAGTTAATTTATTTACCCACACCAATTTCTGACTATAAGTCAACCAAATTACTTGATATTTTCACAAACTGCATTACAAACAATGTAGATTCTGATCAGATGGCTTCTTCAGAAGCCATCTGATCTGGATCTACACTGTTTGCAAAGGTTATAGTTGTGTCTCGTTCAGCAGGATAAGGGTTGATGCTGCAAAAAACGGCTTTTCAGGCATGGGAAATCGTCAGTATGAGGCCTAAAATCCAGATCAGATGGCTTCTGCAGCAGCCATCTGATCTGGATCTTCACTGTCTTTTAATTGGTGAACTGTCTGTAAGTCTTAATTAGGATTTTACAGGTTAACCATTTTCCTGCTGGATATGCTCTACCTTTGGAAGGGCCCCCACCCATCAGGTCTAAGAGAAATAGATTGGGCTGCATGATGCTTCCACGCAGAGCTGAAATCGACGGCACATGAGTACTGGTAAACCGCTTAGAAGGCCTAAGCCTGCCCAGGCAAGTGATGCAAGTCTGACCGTCTGTGCATTTAAACCCTATTGGTTTCATTGGGCGGCAGGGCTTGAGATGTGATTTCATCTCAATGTCGGGTAAAAGTACCACAAAATTGGAAGCAACGTCTCCAAATTGACCTACACTGTTGACGGGGACGTTAAACCCCAAATCAAACAAACAAACAATTTATTAGCGCTTTACAGGTTAGCCCTTTTCCTGCTGGATATGCTGTACCTTTGCAAACAGAGTAAATTCAGATCAGATGGCTACTGATCTGGATCTTCACTGTTTACTTATAGGTTGTTGTTGTTGTTGTTATAGGTATAAATTACATCAAGTAATTTTATGGGTTGATAGTCAAAATTGGTGTTTCTTAATTAATCTATTCAGCAGAACAAGGGTTAAGATAGGACTGTTTCCCTTGTGAAATGGCAGAAATATCTCAGATGTACCCAGTCACCATAAAAAATTCAAATCATTGTAGATCATATCATGTCACAAGAGAGCTCTCATGATTGGTTTTCTTCTTTTTCTCACAGCTCTCCAAAAGCATCTGTTTGAGCATGATGAGGAGGCTGGTTCCTCAAAAGTTGAGTCAACATGGGATTCTCTTCTGGAACATGAAAGGAGACCAGCCAAGAAACCCAGACCCCAGATGTCACACATCAGGAAAAGAATACTGCTTGCCAGGAAACAACTTGCCAAGGTATGAAAAAGATTGCAGCCTGCAAGGTTTTAAGACTTGTTTCATTGACCAGTTGAGCATTGTGTTTGTCCTGCTCATAGATATCAAAATGGCAACAGTTTGATTTTGTCCGGCTCATAAATATTAAAATGCCAACGGATTATGGATTGAGTTTTTCCTTCTCATATATTAAAATGCCAACTGATTGAGTTGGTCCTGCTCATAGATATCAAAATGCCAACTGATTGAGTTTGTCCTTCTCATATATTAAAATGCCAACTGATTGAGTTGGTCCTGCTCAAAGATATTAAAATGCCCATTGATTGAGTTGGTCCTGCTCATAGATATTAAAATGCCCACTGATTCAGTTTGTCCTTCTCATAAATATTAAATTAACAATTATTGAGTTTGTCCTCATAAATATTAGAATGCCAACTGATTGAGTTTGTCCTTCTCATAAATATTAAAATGCCAACTGATTGAGTTTGTCCTTCTCATAAATATTAAAATGCCAACTGATTGAGTTTGTCCTGCTCATAAATATTAAAGGAGATTTTAGTCTTTTATCTTGCAAATGTATGCTGTGTGTTTGTCCTGCTCATAGATATTAAAATGCCCACTGATTCAGTTTGTCCTTCTCATAAATATTAAAATTAACAATTATTGAGTTTGTCCTTCTCATAAATATTAGAATGCCAACTGATTGAGTTTGTCCTTCTCATAAATATTAAAATGCCAACTGATTGAGTTTGTCCTTCTCATAAATATTAAAATGCCAACTTATTGAGTTTGTCCTGCTCATGAATATTAAAGGAGATTTTAGTCTTTTATCTTGCAAATGTATGCTGTGTGTACTCATTAGAATCGCCTCGATGAGGCGATTCTAATGAGTACAGCATACATTTTCATTATAGAACACCAAAAAGATGTCTAAAAAGTATCCCGTTATGCCTCCTGGCAGTAATTTCAGTTGCTCGAACTACCCTGTCTCGAACAGATTTTCGAGGTCCAAAAGGTGTTCGAGCCATTGAAGTTTGACTGTATCATGACGATCCTATTTCGAAAGTCATAGTAAACCGCCCGGAGAACTACCGTGGGTGCAGTTGGTTCTGTTTTCTGTCGTCTGTTCGTTTGTATATATTGGGGTTTAACGGCCCAGTCAACACTATTTTATGTCATTTATGAGCCGGTCAGTTTACCTATTCACACTTTTCCTGGGCAGGCTTATACGTAAGCGGTACGGTGCACATTCTTTCGCCAGAAACTGGCAACTGTCCTTCTTGAATCAGTGGAAGGGAGAGAATGATCGCAGAAAAGATTTCATGATCAATCTCTACGAAAGAACGTTGCTGACCCCGGCAGGTATCGAACCCGCGTCCTCCTGTCTTACCTGATGCCTCTTAATTTGAAATGGACTACTGCTATATATGAGGTTAAAAAATGGATAAACCCTTAAAGCACCACAGAAATATTTTGAGCAGATTTTTTTTTATGCCTTGCCATTCTCATGTCCATCTGTCTGTCCGTCTGTCTCTGTCTGTGTCTGAAATAGCATTAGCGAATTGGGTTTAAGTTTTCTTAATTGCATTACTGGGTGGGGGTATCTGTGTCCTTATTACACTATGTCCTTGGGACACATTTCTAATTATGTTCTAAATTATTTTTCAGAGAAAGTTAGGCTTGACATTCCATTTGAATCGGCTGCCCTGCAGAGGATTCACATGTAATGGCAAACCTTATTTTCTCTGAAAATTAGTCAGAAATATTTGAAAATGGCATCTGAAAATGTTGTGATTGGCAGATTAAATGTTAATTTGGTTTATATAGAAGATCTTACATGAGTGCTCATGTATTATTGAATTTATTAAACGAGTTGAGGAAAAGGGATAAAATGCGAGGTTTTGCCGAGCATTTTATCCCTTTTGCTCAACGAGTTTAATAAATTGTTGACATAGAGGATTTTACATGAGTGCTCATGTATTATTGAATTTATTAAATGAGTTGAGGAAAAGGGATAAAATGCGAAGCGTAGGTGAAGCCTCGCATTTTATCCCTTTTTCTCAACTCGTTTAATAAATTCAATAATACATGAGCACGAATGCAAGATTCTATTTATTATATGAATTTGAAACACATTTTATTCACGAGTGTTACAAAAAAGTCAATTTTCCACCATTAGTAAATGCGACGCCATTACGGACGTCGTACTTGTAACGTTACTGAACGTATCTTGTATATTTAATCCACTAGTGGATTATTGAAAATATTACATGGCGTTATTACACTCCCAGACGCGACGTCATATGATAAATGGCTTTTTGGCCCTTTCAAGATTATTCCACTTATTTCAAGCTGATCATTAATCAGAGGCAGGCAAAAATCAGAGTACCTGGAGAAAAAATACCTGAGCTTCAGTTGCAGAACTTGGCATCTCACATGTGACCCTAATATGGCTCAAACCCACTGAGGTGAGAGACCTAATGATTAAGAGTCTGCTCAGCATTCTTACCTATTAAACCACAATGATTATAGTATACAGTCAAACTTCAATGGCTCAAACACCTTTGGGACCGCGAAAATCTGTTCGAGACATGGGTAGTTCGAGCCACTGAGGCTTACTGCCAGGAGGCATAATGAGGTACTTTTTGACATATTTTCGGTGTTCTGTAATGAAAATGTATGCTGTGTGTACTCATTAGAATCGCCTCATCGAGGCGATTCTAATGAGTACACATAGCATACATTTGCAAGATAAAAGACCAAAATTTCCTAAATTATCTTGCACCATTTCTTATGTAGAGGACTTCCTTAGGGGCTCAAGAACGGGTTCGACTCAGCCATGGTAAATGAGCCATCGGTATTCGAGCCATCGAACTTCTACTGTATTTCACAGTATTGTTACTTTGTTTTCAGGACCCACCCTCAGACACTGCAGCCAGTCCAATGTATCATTGGAAGAAACGATCCACAAACATTTACTTAAACAAGTAAGTCTTTTCTCATTATAATCTCCCATGTATGGTTGTTTCAGTCAAACTTACAATGACTCAAACACCTTTGAAACCATGAAAATTTGGGGCCCCCGCCCATTGAGCTTGGAGGAAAAGATTATTAGGCTGCATGGTGCTTCAACCCCGAGCTGAAACTGTCCACACATGATGACTAGTAAACTGCTAAGCCTGCCCAGACATATTTGTGCCAGTCGGACCGTCCCTGCATATAAACTCTTTCGGTTTGGGCAGTAGGGCTTGAGATGACATCCCTGCATATAAACTCTTTTGCTTTGTTTGGGCAGTAGGGCTTGAGATGACATCCCTGCATATAAACTCTTTTGCTTTGTTTGGGCAGTAGGGCTTGAAATGACATCCCTGCATATAAACTCTTTTGCTTTGTTTGGTCAGTAGGGCTGGAGATGACATCCCTGCATATAAACTCTTTTGGTTTGTTTGGTCAGTAGGGCTTGAGATGACATCCCTGAATATAAACTCTTTTGGTTTGTTTGGGCAGTAGGGCTTGAAATGACATCCCTGCATATAAACTCTTTTGGTTTGTTTGGGCAGTAGGGCTTGAGATGACATCCCTGCATATAAACTCTTTTGGTTTGTTTGGGCAGTAGGGCTTGTGATGACATCCCTGCATATAAACTCTTTTGCTTTGTTTGGGCAGTAGGGCTTGAAATGACATCCCTGCATATAACCTCTTTTGCTTTGTTTGGTCAGTAGGGCTTGAGATGACATCCCTGCATATAAACTATTTTGCTTTGTTTGGGCAGTAGGGCTTGAGATGACATCCCTGCATATAAACTATTTTGGTTTGTTTGGGCAGTAGGGCTTGAGATGTCATTTCATCTCAGTGTCAGATAAGAGTCCCACAAATTGGAAGCAATGAGCAGCCAGCCTCCGTAGCTCAGTTGGATGCCCGTCTGACTGGTGATCAGGAGAGCGGGGGTTAGATACCTGCCAGGGTCGGCAACATTCTTTCTTGGAGATTGATCATAAATCTTTTCTACAGTCATTCTTTCTCCCTTCTGCTGATTCAAGAAGGGCAGTTGTCAGTTTCTGGCAAATTAATGTGTACTGTACTGGATAACTGCTTACCTATAGGCCTGCCCAGGAAAAGTGTACATAGGTAAACTGACCGGCGCAAAAATTACCCAAAATAGTGTTGACTGGGCCATTAAACTCCAATGCAAACAAACTTCTTTGAGCAAAAGGTACGTTGTATGCATTCATAAGAGTCGCCTCATTGAGGCGATTCTTATGACTACACACACCACATTTTTTTTTTTTTTTTTTTACCGGCCCCGATAGCTCAGTTGGTAGAGTGTCCGCTCCGGGGAACGGGAGGTCACGGATTCGATCCCAGGCCACGACATACCAAAGTTGTTAAAAATGGTACTAGCTGCTCCTCGCTTGGCACTCATATTAAGGGGTAGAGCTAGGACTGGTCGACCCAGTGTCAGGATAATGTGACTGGGTGTTGTATCATGTAATGTGTCTGGGACATGATGCTTCAGTGAGGCAGCACTATAAAAGTGAGCATTGAGCTCCCTGTCGCAACCAGACACCGTCTTGATATGACTGAAAAATTGTTGAAAGCGACTTTAAACCCAAATTCACACACACACACACCACATAATTTTCCAGATGATATATATTAAAGAAAATTATGCCAAATATATTCTTATCTTATATTCTTGGAGGAAACTTTTTCGGGGACTTAAGAAAGAGTTCAAAACAGCCTTGACAAATGAGACATTGGTGTTCGAGCCAACAAAAATTTACTTTATTTTGGGTATAACTCTCTTCAAGATTGTCATTTTGAGGTTTTGCAGCCAAAGATTTTGTTCTACAGTGATGTTTCAGTGCAGCCTTAAAATGCTGTTTGGGACCATAGACTAATGAGTTACCTTGCCAAATAACAATTTTCAGTACAGAATTGTTGGTTTGAGGTGTTGATAGAAAATCCATACCTCGGGATCACTGTCTGGCATCTCTCGGCAAGCCTTGTGATGCCGGACAGCGACCCCAGGATAGATTTTTCTTGCACACCAGACAAGGAAATCCGTGATTTTACCCTGGGATAGAAATAAATGTTCTGACCCTGGTGTTCCGACCCCAAATCGAATATAATCACGTGTTTGATAAATGCACTGGTTGATTACAACCTCATGCGCGGCGGCGTCATGCGTGACATCACTAAACATTCCTGTTGTGTCCTGGCGGACGTTGGTAACCGAAGTGACGGCAGCATTAAAAATTCGCTATAGAAATGGAAGGTATGCAAGAAAAAGAATCCAATATGGGTGTGAGGGGTGGATTGAAAAATCCGTCCCTCGGGATCACTGTCCGGCATCACTCGGCAAGCCTCGTAATGCCGGACAGTGTCCCTCGGGACGGATTTTTCCATCCACCCCTCACACCCATATAAGATTCTTATATTCTATCTACCCCTCATACCCATGTCAGATTCTTATGTTCCACCACTTTCATTCGGTCTATCTTGTTTGATTGTTATTTTGAGGATAACAATCTTCAAAATTGAGCATGACAAAACCTACAATAAGACTTGTACGACTGTGCATTTGCACAGGCTGATCTGAGTCTTCATTGGTCGCTCAAGACTTCTTGTAAATTTTGTCATGTGCTGGCTCAATTGTCATATGAGGGGATAACTGTATTCAAAATTGTCATTTTGACAGGTAAATCAGCGGTTTTACGGTCAGAAATTATGTTTTATGGCAATGGGTAAGCATTGCTGTAAAACAGAATTTGCGACCGTAAAACCGATGATTTACCTCCTCAAATGACAATTTTCAAAACAGTTATCACCATTCTAATGCATGTATTTGGCTGTTTTGTTAAAACGTGTACTATTTTGCACAAAGCGGCAAGCCATGTGAGCTACGTAAAACCCAATACATGATGACATTGGTTTTCCGACAACATGTCCTAGAATTTACTGTCACACATTTTTAGCTCACCTTTTTGTCTGTCTTTCATCCTGCGTGCTTGCGTCCGTATATTTTTTTCTTCAGACAACATCTTATCCTAAACCACTGATCAGATTTTTAACCAAACTTCACAGGAATGATCCTAAGGTGGTTCCCTTTCAAAGTTGTTGAAATGGTTCCGGTCTGTTGCACATCTAGGTCACAGGAGCTAAAAATAGATTTTTTACAGAAAAGTTAAAATATCTTCTTCTCTAAAACCCCATGGCCCAGGTCTTTGATATTTGGTATGAAGCTTCATCTAGTGGACCGCTACCAAGATTGTTCACATTATAGCCCTAGTGGCCAAAAATTGTCCCCGCCCTGGGGCCTTTGGTTTTGCGTAGGCTTATATAGAGAAAATCTTTAAAAATCTTCTCTGAAACCGCAAGACCCATGTCTTTGATATTTGGTGTGAAGTTTCATCTTGTGGACCTCTATCGAGAGTGTTCAAATTATAGCCCTAGGGCAAAAATCAAATTATAGCCCTAGGGCAAAAAATGCCCCCGCCCCAGGGCCCTTTGGTTTTTCATAGGCTACATAGGTTCCTCTACATAAAGTTGCTACAGTTATCATAGTTACTACAAATGAAAAATACACAAAATTAGTTTTGTTTTAGATAGAAGATTCATTTTCCCATGCAATATCCAAACTGTTTCTGTTTATGTAAACTGGCCAGCCTGTGCTATTGTTTTAAACACTCAAGGGGTCACTGTGGCAATTTTGCAGAGTAAATCAGTACAAAAGCCAAGATTTAACACCATAAAAAAATTTCACTTGACACAAGATTTCTATAATGTGATACATGTAACCTTTTAGTAGATACCCTCTGGTTTTTATTCACAAAAGCTTTTGGAACTTTAGTTCCATTAGCCAAGAGAAATAGACGATCACGTATAGGCCTCCGATTCTTTGAAGTTGTGTGCAAAATGCTGTTTTCAACTGAAAATCAGTAGAAAATCGAAATTGGTAGTGCTACATGCTGCATGAATTTTCTACATTATTTTCCATCATGGTTAACAGCAAAGGTGGCAACAAAGTGCTTTTGAAAGAAATTGCAAAACCTGAATGACAGGTATTGAAAAAGCGTCGGTTTGAAAATTGGTATAGGTTTAATTGAAATGGAGATAATCTGAGAATTTCACAAATTAAAGCCTTGGTTGTAGTGCAGAACCAAGCGATATTGTAAAAGTAAAGTGAGTTTCGATGTTCAATGAACATGGTCTTACATTTCAGACACAAAATGATCATATGCGCATTTCCGATTTTTTTTGCCAAACCTTTCTAGACACATCCTCTATCAAGATTGTTCAAATTCTAGGCCTAGGGTGAAAAATGCCCCCACCTGCGGGCCCTTTAGTTTTACATTGGCTTATGCAAGGAAAATCTTTAAAAAACTTCTTCTCCAAAATCGCATGGCCCAGGTCTTTGATATTTGGTGTGTAGTTTCATCTAAGGACCTCTACCAAGATTGTTCAAATCATAGCCCTTGCGCCAAAAATGCCCTCGTTGAACTTTGACTTATATAGGGAAATTAAAAAAAATCTTCTACTCTAAACTGCAAGGCCCAGGTCTTTGATATTTGGTGTGAAGCTTCATCTAGTGGACCTCTATCAAAATTGTTCAAATTATAGCCCTAGGAAATAGATGTCAAGGCAATGAAAACCTTCGAAAATCTTCTTGTCTGAAAGCAGAAGGCCAAGGTCTTTGATATTTGGTATGAATCTTCGTGTTGTGGATTTCTACCAAGATTGTTCAAATTATAGCCCTTGGGCCAAAAATGGCCCGCCTCGGGAACCCCAAGGTTTATATAGACTTATATAAGGAAAACCTTTAAAAATCTTCTTGTCTGAAACCAGAAGGCTCCGTTCTTTGATATTTTGTATGAAGCTTCACCCTTTAGACCACTACCAGATTATTCAAGTTATAGCCCAGGGCCAATAATGGCTCTCCCAGGGGCCCACTTGTTACCCTATGGATCATGTGAGTGATCCAGGGCCATCATGGCTCTCTTTTATGTTATCCAATCAGACGCCTTGTTACATTTGCAAGTAGAATGTTGGTTTTACTGTTGAAAATTTTGTTTCCTGCAGAAGCTATGTAACTGGTATATTCACTGTTTGACATTCCTTTCTTGAATTTGTAGGAATAAATTCCACAAGTAATCTAATTGGTTGAAAGTCAGATATTGGTGTGACTAAATTAATTTGTTCAACAGGACAAAAGTTTATCCCTTAAGACCCCGAGAAAAACTAAATCTGAAAATGTTGTCTGCTTATGTCGTCTGCTTAATTTTTTTTGCAAACATTCTTGGAAATATTTTTGCACACAGGCAAACAGTGTGGGCCCAGATCAGACTGCTCCTACAGGAGCAATCTGTAGGAGCAGTCTGATCTGGGTCCACACTGTTTGCAAAAAATTTCTTTTAAGGTTACCGGCAGACGGCAAAGCAGACGACAGTTGTCGTGACTGGCATTTTATGGGTTAACAGAGAGTTTCAAAAGTTGTCTTGCTTGTAAAAAAAAAAAAATGCAGACGTCCTTAAGATATATTCAAACATAAGTCCCGTCTTTTTTGAGCTGAGTCCATTTCAAAGTACAGTTAGCTTGACCAGCTTGTTAGTGGTCAAAATGTCAACTGCTCTAACAAGTAAAATATCTAATAGAGTGGTACAGTAGTCAAAGATATAATGGACTAGGTGGAGCTATTGTTTGCACCTGCCTTTGGAATGATCTATTAACAAAAATATAGCGCAAGTCACCCGATTGTGTGAAGTCAGCTGTAACACAAATAAAGCTATAGAGTATTTGGCCATTTGGTCCGCTTGCAGAAAGCATGCGAAAGGCACTCTACTGAATCTTCTGGTGGACTCAGTGAATTTGACATTTATTGGCAACACCGGAATAGCTCCGCCTAGTCAATCTTATCTGCGACTACTATACTTTTGCTAAAAATTGCAAGTAGCTTTTGCAAAAGCTAAATGCAAAAGTTTTTCCCATTTTGTTTAGCAAAAATATTAGCATATTTGGCATATAGAATGATCAAGGTTTTAACAACACTTTAGCTAATGGGGCTGTTAGTTTTGAATAAATGGACACTGGTGTTTTGGAACAAGAAATGTTATAAAAGATTATTAATTGACTTTCCTGTATTGTTCGGAGGTCATCCGCATTAACACTGAGGTCAAAAATCAATTTTCATGTTTTTAATGGTGCCAATTAATAAAAGTGTCATTAATCAAGTAATTCTGAATTGTCCCAGTTACAGGTCCTCGGTCGGCTGTATTGGCCTCGGGCCAATACAGCCGACTTCGGCCTCGGGCCAATACAGCCGACCGAGGACCTGTAACTAATTACTTGATTAATAACATAATATTATCAATTATTTCAGGACATTGAAGAAGTATCACAAACGTACGGGGCCGGCACAGTCAATGTATCAGAAGACTGGGAAAGAAGCTGGTGGTAATGAGTGGACCTGTACCTCATGCTACCTGGTTTTCGACAATCCAAATTTACTCAATTTACATACGCTGACACATGCTGCAGAGAATGTGAGCTTGGAGGAGATGGCAAAATTATCATGTGAAATCCATCTGAGTGGTGACGCAGGGCAAGACACAGAGTCAGCTTCAGACAGCAAGCCACCAGAGATGCATACCTTAGCCTGCCCAGTTTGTTCAGCACAGTTCACACAAATGATGGCCCTAGTAGAACATGCGGCAGAACATGGAAAAGCTAAACCAAAGTTCCCAAACTTCCATCGACCATACAAATGTGACAAATGCTGGAAGGCATTCACAACCCATGAGCGCCTAACTCAGCATTTCTTGGTTCATGGACCTGAAGAAATGAAGCCATTTCAGTGTCGAATGTGTGGTAAACGTTTCATGAACAATTCTGCACTGGCATGTCACTTGAAAACACACAGTGTTCAGAAGTATTACGAATGTCCCCTATGTCATCTAGGTTTTGATCATTCAGCTGCCATGCGAGAACACAGCCTCGTACACGTCAGTCCAGAAGGTTTATTTAACTGCCTTCATTGTGATAAAAAATTCTCTGAGTTCCTGGTGCTGAAGAAACACATCCGGGGCTTCCATAACTGTAAATATTATCCTTGTGAGCTTTGTGAGAAGGTGTTCCCTCGGGAAGACAAGCTAAAGCTACATATGTTATGTCACTCGAGTGTTCGGGACTTTATGTGCGAGACATGTGGGAAACAGTTCAAAAGAAAAGATAAATTGAAAGAACACATTAAGCGACTTCACTCTTTGGAGAGACAAGTTAAAGATTTGGAGAAATCTCTGAAGCCACAGCGCATAAAGTTTGTTCCGAAGGTTGCTCCAACAGACTATGAAAGATTTATTTATAAATGCCATTTGTGCTTGCTGGGATTTAAAAGGCGTGGCATGCTGGTCAATCATCTGGCTAATAAACACCCTGGGATTAAACCTGACTCAGTGCCAGAACTCAATCTTCCAATTTTGAAAACACAACGTGATTACTACTGTCAGTATTGTGATAAAGTCTATAAGTCGAGTTCGAAACGTAAAGTTCACATCTTGAAGAATCACCCTGGAGCAGAGCTGCCCTTGAGTGCTAGAAAGAAGCTTCCTATGGAAGAACCAATAGTAGGTATTGACAATCCAACATACTCGCAGACAGTCGGGAGTATTACAACAATGCCCCACGGTTGTGAACATTGTCATAAGCAATATGCCAGCAAAGCTAAATTAGTACAACATCAGAGGAAAAAACATGCTGGTCTTGTTCCTCCAGCTCCTGAGAGAATAAAACGTGAGAAGATTGACATTGGTCATATGCAGCAACATGAGGGAGCAACAGGCGTCATACATGTAGTTGAGGCTTATGATACTGATGGACAGGCAGCGGAGGCAGTGCCGGGAGCAGATCTACTCACACAGGCTATGAGTGAGTTGACCCAATCTATACAGGAGTACCGTCAGAATACACCTGGAGCCCCTGATCTCTATCAGGTCTCAGCTAGATTGGGAGCTGGTCCCCCAACCATGGTACAGATACAAACGGGAAGTACACAAGCTGGTTCCACCATTGAACTTGCCCATCTCACACAGGCTTTGCAACAATTCTCACCAGGTCAAGGTCATATCCAGGTTGCTGTGTCAGGAACCAGTCAACCTATACAGATCCCCATAGTAACCCAAGCTTTGCAGACATTTTCTCCCGGTCATATCCAGGTGTCAGTATCAGGTACCAGTCAGCCCATACAGATCCCATTAGTTACGAGAACAGTTCCTGCTGGTGAGGATCCGGGAGATAATGCTACAACATCAAGCCAGGGAGCCGGGACACCGACCACCCAGACTGTCAGTTATCAGCCACTTAACTTGGTGTCTGGAACAACTTATATACCAAAGTCATGGACCAATTATGCTTACAAATGAACACTTTTTATCTTGTAATATTTTGCTGCTTGCACATCAATAATACATGTACAGCTGAGCTTCTAAAACTAAATTACCTTAGAGAACAAAAAAATTTGTTTCAAACAGGAGTAGCTAGAAATATTGAGAGTTAATCAAAGTGCAAGTCAAGAGGCAGCATTGCCATTAATTAAGGTGCAGAGTTGTCAGTTGACAATTTTCAGGACTTCCTGTTCACTTTTCTATAAACTCTGTCCCATGGAAAAAGAGGTCTACTCTTAAAGGAAAGAATTTGCTCCTCAGGAGCAAATTCTTTCCATTAAGAGTTGACCCATA
The DNA here is from genome assembly GCA_963580285.1 of Lucinisca nassula. NCBI lineage: Eukaryota > Metazoa > Mollusca > Bivalvia > Lucinida > Lucinidae > Lucinisca > Lucinisca nassula. The sequence continues at coordinate 48,022,918 of OY757019.1, forward strand.
TTGACATAGGAGACAAAAATACTTTTGCAGCAGTTGCCTCCCCTGAAGGTGTTTCCATTTCCCTTAAGGATATATATTTGATTTTCATCGAATTAGTGGAAGGTTTTGTGTGACCATTCGAATCACCTTAATTCATTGAGTTGATTCTAATGTGAACAGACAAGAACTTTTCAAGATAAAATCAGAAAACTCCCTAAATTATCATTACGAGGACTGTTCAAATATGAATTCAACTAAGCACATAAAAATGATTCTGTGATAGATTTCGATGAAAAGTTTATTTTGTCCCCTTAAAGTATTCCCCTTTAACAGATATACAAACTTTCAGTCTTCTGATCCAATCATTGAATGCATTTTGATAGTCTTTTCGAGGTATACTATGAAGGAACTGGAATATTGCAGAACTGAGGTGTTTGCGCTGTACAAATTTGCGACCAGAAAGGTATTTTTTCAGCCACGGGAACAAAAAAAAGTCACTCGGGGCAAGGTCAGGGGTATACGGGGAGTGAGGGAGTTCAACAACCTTTTACTACTTCAGATAGTTTTGCACAATGAACGCCTTGTGCGATGATGCATTGTCATGTAGCAATCTGACATTGGCCAAACCAGTTGCGGGTCTTCGTTCTTTGAAATATTTCTTTCAAAGAACTTTATTCTTGTAAAACTTCGCATTTACAGATTTGCCTTTAGGCACAGCAACCTGAATAGCAGGGCCCTGATTTGAAAAGAATATGGCATACATTAACTTCTTGATGCTCATGGTCCGCTTTGCAATGCATGGTCTTTTGCAATACCTTGTTGCCCATATTTTGTTCTGAATCTTTCGTTTTGGCTCAAAAAAGTGAACCCATGTCTCATCACCTGTGACGACATTAGCGAAAGACCGTGCATTGTAATTTGGAAATTCTTAAGCAACTTCTTGGCGCACTGAACGCATGTCTTTTTCTGCTCATCTGTCAACAGATGGGGAATCCATCTAGCACAGATCTTTCTCATTTTCAAATCCTGTTTCAGAATTGTATGAGCTGCTCCTAATGAGATGCCAACCATACTAGCTATTTGCCTAGTGGTGTATCGTGCATCGGTAGCAACTATTTCTTTCACTCTAGGAACCATCTTGGCAGATGGTGCTCTTTTCGGCCGACGATCATGTGGTGCATCTTCTGTTGAGCCTAGCCCACAGCTGAATTTCTTACACTGACGAAAAATTGTCGGAAAAGACATTTCATTAGGCCCATAAACCGAACATATTTCATCAAAAATGTCTGTGCACCATATACCAAGAATACAACGATTCTTAATATAGGACCATATTTCAACGGCGTACTCTGACCTTCTTCCAACCATGTTTTGTATTAGTATACAGGAGTATACAGTGTTTATCGAACGATATACATGGCTAAAGTGGACAGATTTTAACAGGTTTGGTATCAATGTATAGGTAAAATGTTTATCTACGCTGTGATATTTATTTCCAGGTGATTTTTGCAAAAGTGCATGAGAAAACGTTATACTTGCATTCATATTTGAACAGTCCTCGTATTATTATGGAGCCATTGTAAACGAACTGTCCCTGTTCGAGACATTGAAGAGTCTTACAGTACCGTTTTCAATACCCATTAGACTTTCAGTCAAATGGAGCAGACCAAAGGGGTACATTCTGTTGTAATGTTGTAATTGCAGAGGTCAGTGCACCAGAAAGATACATGGGACTTTCACCAATCTCTTTGTACTCCAGACGTATTGGAGTCTAACTATTGGTTTTCTTTTGCTCCAGCATTTAAGTGGTTTCTTGCTGTCGAGTCCTCACCATTGTTTCATCTCTGTGGTTGTTTGATTATTTGTGTTCACAGAGATGTTGCACTGATGAGTTAGGAGGCCTTCATGCGGACTGAACAAATTATTTGTCTAAATCGCGACAGAAGGGGAGGATTGTGGCCACGTAAAATCGATTTAAGCCCCCCAGTGGAAATAGTTTCTGCTGACCATTATAAGGCAGTTCTTCTGTCGCGATTTATTTTTGTTATGGTTTGTCTTTGGGTGTATGTGTTGCTTATATTATTTTATTTTTGATAGCCTATTTGCCATTTTGTGGGAAAGTAACTGTCCTTTTGGCTTTCTGCTGTTGATGTTTCCATTGGGTCTGTTGTTTCATGTTTGTGTTTCTTTCCCTTTGGTGTCTCTGATGGGAGCTGTGGGTTGATTGTGTCGATTCCTGATCATTGCCTCCACTTCTATTTTTTCACAGGTGATTGATGCATGATAGACTTCTCTTTTTGGACATCTGCTAATTACTGAAAAGGGAAATTGTTTCTGATTGGATACTTGTACACTGGTTGTATCAGAATTTGTCTATCCTTGTCAGTTTGTGACATCATAATCGATGCAGCAACAGCTTTGTAATTGGTTGGGGTTAGACAGTTATTTGAGTATCATGTCCACTCCAAAGTCTAATGAATATTGAAATTTGGAGTAATCAAAGCTTAACCCTTAACCCTCTGCATGCTGGGTTTTTTTGTGTGTTTTTTTTTCAGCAGGCAACATTTTTTTTATATTTTTACCCCAGAAAACAGGACTTGACATTGCAAGCAAATTGTCTCCATAGATAGGGTGGATTAGCCCAGGGAGTGGTAAGGGTACAGCTGAGAAAAACTACATCTGAAAATTTGTCGTCTGCTTATGTCATCTGTTGATTTTTTTTGCAAACTTTTCAAAAATATTTTCGGATACAGGCAAACAGTATGGGCCCAGATCAGACTGCTCGTACACTATTTGCAAAAAAATCTCTTTTAAGGTAACCAGCAAATGGCACTGCAGACGACAGTTGTCATGATTGGCATTTTATGGGTTAAAGCAGCAGACAACATTGACAAGATGAGAAATATTAATTTTAAATTTCGTTTGGCAGTACCACTGCCAGTGCCTGTGACCTTAAGGTAAAGGTCACAGATTTACAGTCAATCTTCTTTAAACAGACATTTATTATAATGACATAACTCTTAACTTATATAACGATTTCAGGGGAATTTATCTTGGCTCAAGATGAGACAGATGAATGTAGATGAAAATTTTATATGTAACCCTTGTACTGCTGAGCCGGGATATGCCTTATCTCTCAAACAATGTAGATCCAGATCAGATGGCTTCTGAAGAAGCCATCTGATCTGGATCTTCATTGTTTGTAGATCAGATCAGATGGCTTCTGAAGCCATCTGATCTGGATCTTCATTGTTTGTTATTCATTTTCTGAATTTGTTGCAATAATTTGCATCAAGTAATCTGATTGGTTGATATTCAGTAGTGGGTGTGGCATATTTAAATATTCATCAGGTCAAGGGTTAATACTACAAGAAATACATGGTATAAATGTACATTAGAACTGCATTATTATACTACCATAATGATCATAAGTATTGGGACATATAAGCCTAAGCAAACTATGCAGACACAAATCATACTGCTCCGATTAGGGTCTACATGATTTACCATTTTATTAGCTCACCTGTCACATAGTGACAAGGTGAGCTTTTGTGATCACTTTTCGTCCGTCGTCAGTGTGTGTGTGTGTGCGTAAACTTTTTCTTCAAATGACATCTCCTCCTAAACCACTGATCGGATTTTGACCAAACTTCACAGCAATGATCCTTAGGTGGTCCCCTTTCAAAATTGTTCAAATGGTTCTGGTCCATTGCACATCTGGGTCACAGGAGCTAAAAACAGATTTTTTAAACGAAAACTTTAAAAATCTTCTTCTCTGAAACTGCAAGGCCCAGGTCTTTGATATTTGGTATGAAGCTTCATCTAGTGAACCTCTACCAAGATTGTTCAAATTATAGCCCTGGGGGCCAAAATGCCCCCGCCCCGGGGGCCTTTGGTTTTACATAGGCTTATATAGGGAAAATCATTAAAAAATCTTCTTCTCTGAAACCACAAGGCCCAGGTCTTTAATATTTGGTGTGAAGCTTTACCTGGTGGACCTCTACTAAGATTGTTCAAATTATAGCCTTGGGGCCAAAAATGCCCCCGCCCCGGAAGGCCTTTGGTTTAACATAGGCTTATACAGGGAAAATCTTTAAAAATCTTCTTCTCTGAAACCGCAAGGCCCAGATCTTTGATATTTGATGTGAAGCTTCATCTAGTGGACTTCTACCAAGATTGTTCAAATTATAGCCCTGGGGGCCAAAATGCCCCCGCCCCGGGGGCCTATGGTTTTACATAGGCTTATATAGGGAAAATCATTAAAAAATCTTTTTCTCTGAAACAACAAGGCCCAGGTCTTAAATATTTGGTGTGAAGCTTCACCTGGTGGACCTTAACTAAGATTGTTCAAATTATAGCCTTGGGGCCAAAAATGTCCCCGCCCCGGGGGCCTATGGTTGTTCATAGGCTTATACAGGGAAAATCTTTAAAAATCTTCTTCTCTGAAACCGCAAGGCCCAGATCTTTGATATTTGATTTGAAGCTTCATCTAGTGGACTTCTACCAAGATTGTTCAAATTATAGCCCTGGGGGCCAAAATGCCCCCGCCCCGGGGGCCTATGGTTTTACATAGGCTTATATAGGGAAAATCATTAAAAAATCTTCTTCTCTGAAACCGCAAGGCCCAGATCTTTGATATTTGGTGTGAAGCTTCATCTAGTGGACCTTTACCAAGATTGTTCAAATTATAGCCCTTGGGGCCAAAATGCCCCTGCCCCGGGGGCCTATGGTTTTACATAGGCTTATATAGGGAAAATCATTAAAAATCTTCTTCTTTGAAACCGCAAGGCCCAGATCTTTGATATTTGGTGTGAAGCTTCATCTAGTGGACCTCTACCAAGATTGTTCAAATTATAGCCCTGGGGGCCAAAAATGCCCCCGCCCCGGGGGCCTTTGTTATTACATAGGCTTATACAGGGAAAAGCTTTAAAAATCTTCTTCTCTGAAACCGAAAGGCCCAGATCTTTGATATTTGGTGTGAAGCTTCATCTAGTGGACCTCTACCAAGATTGTTCAAATTATAGCCCTGGGGGCCAAAATGCCCCCGCCCCGGGGGCCTATGGTTTTACATAGGCTTATATAGGGAAAATCATTAAAAAATCTTCTTCTCTGAAACAACAAGGCCCAGGTCTTAAATATTTGGTGTGAAGCTTCACCTGGTGGACCTTACTAAGATTGTTCAAATTATAGCCTTGGGGCCAAAATGTCCCCGCCCCGGGGGCCTATGGTTGTTCATAGGCTTATACAGGAAAATCTTTAAAAATCTTCTTCTCTGAAACCACAAGGCCCAGATCTTTGATATTTGGTGTGAAGCTACATCTAGTGGACCTCTTTCAAGATTGTGCAAATTATAGCCCTGGGGCCGATAATGGCCCCATCCTTGCACCCTTTGGTTTTTCATAGCCTTATATAGTGGAACCTTTAAAAATCTTCTTCTCTGAAACCACAAGGCCCAGGTCTTTGATATTTGGTATGAAGCTTCACCTAGTGAACCTCTACCAAGATTGTTCAAATTATAGCCCTGGGGCCAAAAATGCCCCCACCCAGGGGACCTTTGGTTTTACCTAAGGTTATGTAGGAGAAATCTTTAAAACTTTTCTTCTCTGAAACCGCAAGGCCCAGGTCATTGATATTTGGTGTGAAGCTTAATCTAATGGACCTCTACCAAGATTGTTAAAATTATAGCCCTGGGGCCAAAAATGCCCCCCACCCCTGGGGCCTTTGGTTTTACGTAGGCTTATACATGGAAAATCTTTAAAAATCTTCTTCTCTGAATCCGCAAGGCCCAGATCTTTGGTATTTGGTGTGAAGCTTTATCTTGGCGACCTCTTTCAAGATTGTTCAAATTATATCCCTGGGGCCAAAAATGCCCCCACTGTGGGACCCTTTGGTTTTCATAGGCTTATATAGGGAAAACCTTTAAAAATTTTCTTGTCTGAAACCAGAAGGCCCAGGTCTTTGATATTTGGAATGAAGCTTCATCTAGTGGACCATTACCAAGTTTGTTCAAATTATAGCCCTTGGGCCTAGAATGTACTGGAGACACTAATTCTCAGGTGAGCGATTCAGGGCCCTCTGGTCTGTACTTGTTATGCCCCGCCATTCAAAAATTGGTGGGGTATTATGTTATACCCTCTGGAGTTTTGAGTGTCCATCTGTCCATACCTCTGTCAGCGCCTCATAGTTTTGTGTTGGCTCCATGACTCTGATACCGTTTGAGATATTTGCACGAAACTTCACAGATATGTAGAGCACTATCAGTCGGGGCTTGAAAAAATATATGGGCTGCATGATGCTTCCAGGCAGAGCTGAATCCGGTCCGCCTGAATCCGGCCCGCACACTGGTACTGGTAAACCGCTTTGGGGATCTAAGCCTGTCCAGGAACCGTGGTGCGAGGCGGACCGTCAATGCTAATAAACCCTATTGGTTTCATTGGGCGACAGGGCTTGAGATGTCATTTCATCTCAATGTCGGGTAAAAGTCCCACTAAATTGGAAGCAATGTCTCCAAAATGACAATGTTGGAGTGTTGGCGGGGACATTAATCCTCAAATCAAACAAACAAACAAAACGGCATGCAGAACATAAGAACTGTAACTCTGATTTTCCTACTTTTGGAGTTGTTGCCCCCTGAACATTGAACATAGCCATTTCTGTCATAGTTTCACGTCCGATCCATAACTTTGATACCGTTTGAGATATTTCCATGAAACTACAGTCCAACCTGTATTAAGCAAGCACCTAAGGGATAACAAAAATATGCTTGCTTAAGACAGGTGCTTGCTTAATACAGTTGCAATTTAACACATTCGGCTTTTTCGGGAACAAAACACCTGCTTGCTTAAGACAGGTTGCTTGCCTAATTGAGGTGGCCACTAAGACTGGTTTTACTGTAAACAGATATGTAGGGCTTTATGAGATGACATGCAGAACATATAAACTGTAACTCTGGTTTACCTACTTTTGGAGTTATTGCTCTTTGAACTTTGCATATAGCTGCTGGTATCCGTTTTGTGTCTGCTCCATAACTCTGATACCATTTAAAATATTTTCATGAAACTTCGCAGATATGTAAAGCATCATGAGACGACGTGCAGAACATATGAACCATAACTCTGATTTTCCTACTTTTGGAGTTATTGCCCTTTGAACATGAACATAGTTATTTGGGTCATAGTTTCCTGTCCGCTCCATTACTTCGATACCATTTGAGATATTTCCATGAAACTTCATAGGTATGTAGAGCACCATGAGAGGACGTGCAAAACATATGAACTGTAACTCTGATTTTCCTACTTCTGGAATTATTGAAGTTTGAACATAGCTGCTGCTTTCAGTTTTGTGTCCGCTCCATAACTCTGATACCATTTGAGATATTTTCACTTAACGTCACAGATATATAAAGCACTATGATATGATGTGCAGTACGTATAAACCTTAACTCTGATTTTCTTACTTTTGGAGTTGTTGCTCTTTGAACATTGAACATAGCCATTTCTGTCATAGTTTCGTGTCCGCTCCATAACTTCAATGCCGTTTGAGATATTTCCATGAAACTTAACAGATATATAGAGCAGAATAAAACAAAGTGCAGAACATATGAACCATAACTCTGATTTTCATACTTTTGGAGTTATTGCCCCTTGAACATTTCTATCATGTAGTCTGTTTGAAGCACTATATCTCCTGAACCTAATAATTGATTCTGACCAAACTCGCATGGTTACATCACTAGGATGGGGGAAAACAGCATTTAGGTTTTGGTGACCTTGACCTTATTTTCAGGGGAGCAGGCTCCCCAAAATTGTCAATTTTGGGCCAAAGATGGCTTATCTGCACCCAGTCTCATGAACAAATCGATGAAATGTGGTCTAACTTGGTACAAAATATCATTGGCATTGACAAAAGATTTGACTAGATTTTGAAGACCTTTAGCCCCCCAAAACTGGAAATGAGAATTTTAATTCTTGTTTACTTTCTTTTGGAGCCATGGCTCTTTGAACATTGACAATAGTCATCTTAGTCATGTAATCCTTTCAACTTTATTAAGGGAAATATTAATGCAGCCTTACTTTGAATTCCCTTTTCACTGTGATATGGCACTTGCTTGATGTAGTTGTAGTGGAAGGGCATCATGCAGTGCTTGCAGTTTTATTAGACTCCGTTTTGGATTGTGAAACAAGTTTGTTAAAATTTTAGGAGAATTACAGCAAGTCCTAAAGAAGCCTGAATTTTTAGGATTTTTAAGGTACACCTTACTGGTTTCTTTATAGCCGCTTATTCTTTATACATACTGTTGAGGAACTACGGTAATACTGTCGTAAGTGTCGTTATAAGGAGGGTTCTCTGTATTATTTTGTTTAAAAGACAATGCAAGAACGAGCAAGCTATACTGTCAAGTGGCAGGATTTGTTGACATGTAGTTTATTTTGTTAAAGGCTGTTAATTGATAGCAGCAAATTGCTTATATGTGTGCTTCTGTGCATGCATGTGTGTGTGTGTGTTCCCAAAAAAGGTGAATCTTAGCAAAACTCTATTATACCCATTTCTGTTGAATCAAACCCTTCTTACTGAATACTAGATCAGTACAAATTAAAGATTTTCTGAATGTGGCTATTTTTCTTGTTTTGTTGAAAACAATATGATTTTTCAAAGGTGGTCTTATCAGACATTTTGTCAAGCAACAGCAAAAAATCAGGGTCTCCAATATTTGCTGGATGCGGACTAAAAGCACAAATGGGTTAACATTCTGGAAAAAAAATCAGTTAACCTCCCAGACTAAGTTTCTGATCAGGTGATTTATGAGCCTTAACCTCTAGGGTTTTTAATCCATTTTGTACCAAATGGAATCTTCCTCCTTAATTTATAGCTGGAGTCCATTTCAAAATTTAGGAGTGTCGGGTTGTGGTTTCTGCAGAATTCATTTGAAAATGGCTGAACTTTTTGCAAACTGTGCAGGCCCTGATCAGACACCGTGTACTGCGGCATCAGATCTGGACTTGCACTGCTTGCAAACTTCCTGTTTTGGGGTCTCTGGTACAAAATGGGTTGACAGCTGCATAATAAATATAAATAGCAGAAAACAGACTATAGAATACTAGCAGATAAATTATTAACCCTTATCTTGCTGTTCACAACAACCCCTATCTTTGCAAACAGTGTAGATCCAGATCAGATGGCTTCTGAAGAAGCCATCTGATCAGGATCTACACTGTTTGGCATTCAGTTTACGAATTTGTAGCAATAAATTACATAAGTAATTTGATTGGCTGATAGACAGAAATGGGTGTGGCTTAAATGAATATTCAGCAAGATAAGGGTTAATAATCCATGCAGTTAAAAACAGCCAACCGCTCATTTTAAGCGTCCTTAGTCTGGGTTAGGTGAAGTTATGTAGACTCAGAATTGCTTAAATCATTCTGTGGCGATATCCATGGCAACCATCTTAAAATGCTTCAAAAGACATATCATATATCATATCAAATCAGATTAGCTGAAAATGAACAGTAGGCGTTTTGGCAACATGGAGATTCCACTTTTCAAAAATCGTTCTGTTCTGATGTCCAAGATGGCCAATCTTGTAATCATTCAAACGACCTCTCCTCCAGGAAGGAGTGTCACATCGAGCTGAAATTTAACCATTCCTTTACGATATCCAAGATGGCCACCTTGAGCTGAAAGTCGGATTGAGCTGAATCTTCAAACCTTCTGAATGCAATTACCATTTTTATTAGCAGGGGGTCAGATAAAATTTTGATACCTTCATGTGCATCTGCAGTCCTTAACCAGTACCAAAATTGGTCATCATAGGCCAAGTGATAAAAAAAAAGTAAATGCATTCAAAAGGTTTGTGACAGATGGAAGGACAGACGGATATACACCTGTGACGAAAAATATATAGCCGTTTTTAGCTCACCTGTCAAGTAGTGACGAGGTGAGCTTGTGGGATCACTTTTTGTCCGTCGTGCTTCCGTGCGTGCGTAAAATTTTTCTTCAAACGACATCTCCTCCTAAATCAGTGAATGGATTTTGATATAATTTCACAGGAATGTTCCTTGGATGACCCTCTTTCAAAATTGCCTAAATCGTTCTGCTCCGTTAAACAAAATGGCCACCAGAGCTAAAAATAAAAAACCTTTAAATGACATCTCCTCCTAGGCAAATGGCCCGATTTGAAAAATAATTTCACAGGAATGTTCCTTGACTGACCCTCTTTCAAAATTGCCTAAATCGTTCTGCTCCATTAAACAAAATGGCCACCAGAGCTAAAAATAAAAAAAACCTTTCAATAACATCTCCTCCTAGGCAAATGGCCCGATTTAAAAATAATTTCACAGGAATGTTCCTTGAGTGACCCTCTTTCATAATTGCCTAAATCGTTCTGCTCCGTTAAATAAAATGGCCACCAGAGCTAAAAATAGAAAAACCTTTAAATGACATCTCCTCCTAGGCAAATTGCCCTATTTGAAAATAATTTCACAGGAATATTCCTTAAGTGACCCTCTTTCAAAAGTGTTTAAATCGTTCCGCTCCGGTAAATAAAATGGCCGCCAGAGCTAAAAATAGAAAAAACCTTTAAATGACATCTCCTCGTAGGCAAATGGCCCGATTTGAAAATAATTTCACAGGAATGTTCCTTGACTGACCCTCTTTCAAAATTGCCTAAATCTTCTCGCTCCATTAAACAAAATGGCCACCAGAGCTAAAAATAGAAAAAAACTTTAAACGACATCTCCTCCTAGGCAAATGGCCCGATTTGAAAATAATTTCACAGGAAATTCCTAGAGTGACCCTCTTTCAAAATTGCCTAAATCTTCCTGCTCCGTTAAACAAAATGTCCGCCAGAGCTATCAATGACATCTCCTAGGCAAATGGCCCAATTTGAAAATAAACTCACAGGAATGTTCCTTGAGTGAACCTCTTTCAAAATTGCCTAAACTGTTCCGCTCTGTTAAACAAAACGGACACCAGAGCTAAGAATAGAAAAACCTTCAAATTCCACTACAATGAAAAATAGCCTATAAAGATAAAAATCTTTGGTCCACATTCTTTTTAAAGTAATGAAACATCTTGGATTCAGGTGAGCGATTCAGGGCCATCATGGCCCTCTTGTTTTGTTTGTAGCTCACCTGTCACGTAGTGACGAGGTGAGCATTTGGAATCACTTTTTGTCCATCGTCCGTCGTGCGTGCGTGCATTCGTCCGTTAACTTTTCTTGTGAACACACTAGAGGTCACAGGTTTGGGCCAAACATCATCAGACTTGGTCAGAATGATCATCATGACAATATCTCAGTCAAGTTCGAATATGGGTCATGTCGGGTCAAAAAGTAGGTCAATGGGTCAAATCATAGAAAAACCTTGTGAACACACTAGAAGCCACAGTTTTGATCCGATCATCATCAAACTTGCTCAGAATGATCATCTTGGCAATATCTCAGTCAAGTTCGAATATGGGTCATGTCGGGTCAAAAGTAGGTCAGTAGGTCAAATCATAGAAAAACCTTGTGAACGCACTTGAGGCGACAGTTTTGGCCCGATCATCATCAAACTTGCTCAGAATGATCATCTTGACAATATCTCGATCAAGTTTGAACATGGGTCATGTAGGTTAAAAAAATAGGTCAGTAGGTCAAATCATAGGAAAACCTTGTGAACAGACCAGAGGCCACAGTTTTGGTCCAATCATCATCAAACTTTCCCAGAATGATCATCTTGACAATATCTCGGTTAAGTTTGAATATGGGTCATGTCGGGTCAAATAGTAGGTCAGATCATAGAAAATCTTTGTGAACACTCTAGAAGCCTTAGTTTTGGTCCGATCGTCATCAGACTTGCTCAGAATGATCGTCTTGACAATATCTCGATCATGTTTTAATATGGATCATGTGGGTTTAAAAAGTAGGTCAGTAGGTCAAATCATAGATAGAAAAACCTTGTGAACAGACCAGAGGCCACAGTTTTGGTCCGATCATCATCAAACTTAGTCAGAATCATCATCTTGACAATATCTCGGTCAAGTTTGAATATTGGTCATGTCGGTTGAAAAAGTAGGTCAGTAGGTCAAATCATGGAAAAACCTTGTGAACAGACCAGAGGCTACAGTTTTGGTCCAATCTTCATCAAACTTGCCCAGAATGCTCATCTTGACAAAATCTTTTTCAAGTTCGAATATGGGTCATGTCAGATCAAATGAAAGGTCAGCAGCTCAAATCATAGAAAAACTTTGTGAACACTAGAGGCCTTTGTTTTGGTCAGATTGTTATCAACTTGCTCAGAATGATCGTCTTGACAGTTTCTCGGTCAAGTTCGAATATGGGTCATATCGGGTCAAAAAGTAAGTCATTAGGTAAAATCATAGAAAAACCTTGTGAACAGACCAGAGGCTACAGTTTTGATCCAATCATCATCAAACTTGCACAGAATGATCATCTTGACAATATCTTGGTCAAGTTCGAATATGGGTCATGTTGGATCAAAAAGTAGGTCAGTAGGTCAAATCGTAGAAAAACCTTGTGAACACACTAGAGGCCACAGCTTTGGTCCGGTCATAACGTAGGTCATGTGTGTGTGTCTGTGAATTCGGGTTTAACGTTGCTTTCAACAATTTTTCAGTCATATCACGACGGTGTCTGGTTGCGACAGGGAGCTCAGTGCTCACGTTTATAGTCCTGCCTCACTGAAGTATCATGTTCCAGACACATTACACGATACCACACCCAGTCACATTATCCTGACACTGGATCGACCAGTCCTAGCTCTACCCCGTAAATCTGAGTGCCAAGCGAGGAGCAGCTAGTACCATTTTTAACGACTTTGGTATGTTGCGGCCTGGGATCGAACCCAAGACCTCCCGTTCCCCGGAGCGGACACTCTACCAACTGAGCTATCGGGGCCGGTCATAACGTAGGTCAAATCATAGAAAAACCCTCTGAACACACTAGAGGCCACAGGTCCAATCATCATCAAACTTGCTCAAAATGATAATTTGATAATATCTCGGTTAATTTCGAATATGGGTCATATGGTCAATAAGTAGGTCAGATTGTTGAAAAACCTTGTGAACACACTAGAGGTCCATGTTTTGGTCCGATCATCATAAAACTTTTTCAGAATGATCAGCTTGACAATATCTGGGTCAAGTTTGAATATGGGTCATGTCGGGTCAAAAAGTAGGTCAACAGGTAAAATCATAGAAAAACGTTTTGAACATTCTAAGAGGCCACAGTTTTAGTCAAATCATCATAAAACTTGCTCAGAATGATCATCTGGACAATATTTCAGTTAAGTTCGAATATGGGTCATGTCAAATCAAAAGGTAGATCAGTAGGTTATTTTGCCATAACTTTTGAACTGTTTGAGATAGAGCCTTCATTTCTGGCATATAGGTAACTTGTGACTTGCCACTCAAATAAAGATTTGACCTGTCACCTTGACTTGTGGCCTACTTTACCATAACGTTTGAACCATATGAGATAGTGCCTTCATATTTGGCATGTATATTCCTTGTGTCAAGGTTTTCTCAACCATTCAAAACTTTTGGCCCCTGACCTTGACATTTGACCTACTTTGTCATAACTTTAGAAGCATTTGAGATACAACCTTCAAATTCATATTCATACATTAAATGATCTGTGGCCTTTACCTTGACATTTGATCTATTTTATTATAACTTTTGAACTATTTGTGATAGTGCCTTCATATTTGGCAGGTATGTTCCTTGTAAAAAGGTATTCCCACCCATACAAAATTTTGTCTTATGACCTTGACCTTTGACCTACTTTGTCATAATTTTTAGGCATTTTTGATAGGGCCTTTGTATTTGTCATGCAGTTTCCCTGTGACAAGGGCTTCCTATGCATACAAAAATGATTTGGATTTAAAACTTCACAGGAATGTTGCCTAGGTGACTCCCTACCAAAATAGTTAAAACTCATTCCACTCCAATGAATAAGATGGCTGTCAGAGCCAAAAATAAAAAAAAAATCTTCAAACAACAATTCCTCCAGTACCCTTGGGCCAATTTCATCATACTTCGAAGTAATGTTCTTTGATGACCCTCTACCTAAAAGTCTAAAACGATCCCGCTCTGATGAACAAAACGGCCACCGGAGCTAAAAATCGAAAAATATTGTAAATTTTATTCAAACGTGAAGTCCTCCTTAACCCTAAGGCCAATTTGATTCAAACTTCACAGGAATGTTCCCTAGGTTACTCCCTTCCAAATAAGCTCAAATCGCTCGGCTGATGAACAAAATATCCACCGGATCTAAAAATTGAATATACTCGAGACACTGACACACAGGAGAGCGAACCAGGGCCCTCTGGGCCCTCTTTTTTTTTAAAAAAAAAACAACGTATAATAAGCCTATGAAAAACGTGGGCCCCTGGGCGTGATCACTTTTGCCACTAGGGCTATTATTGGAACAATCATTGAAGAAGTCCACTAGATGAAGCTGTGTACCAAATGTCATAGTAGAATAGAAGTGAAGGCAATGCATAGGTATCGATACAATTAAGTCACAGCTCCCATCAGAAACACCAAAATGGAAGAACGACACATAAAATAACTAGACCCCATTGGAAACACCAATATGGGAAAGCCGAAAGGACAGTCACTTTCCCACAAAATGGCGAGTTGGCTGTCCAAAACCAAAAATATAAGCAGTACACACACTCAAAGACAAACCATAACAAAAATAAACCGTGACAGAAGAACGGCCTTGTTATGGTCAGTGAAACGAATTCCACTGTGGGTGGTGGTGGTGGGGGGTGGGGGGGGGGGCTTAAATCAATTTAGGTGGCCGCAATCCTCGCCCTTACTTCCGCCGTGGTTTAGACAAATAATTTGCTCAGTACACACGAAGGGCTCTCAACTTATCAGTGCAATATCTCCGAGAACACAAAAATAAAACAACAGAGATGAAACAACATCGAGGACTCGACCGCAAGAAACCACTGAAAAGCTGAAGCAAAAGAAAAACCAAAAGTTAGTCTCCGATGGGCCCGACCAGAGAAGCATCAGAAACCAATCAACATTACATATAATTAAATTCTCATTAATTCTCGGTAAACCGTTACGCTTAAACCAACATGGAATCTGAGGCCTGACCCACGGCGTGCAATTTGAGGGAGGCAAAGTTGTCAACCCTGATTGTTAACTATCATACATGCAGTATGTCGTATAATACTCATGTTGTACCCAGTCTTTTTATATCGAAGAATGATTCTATGAAATTGGGTGCCGAAATTATTGCAATTATATATTTTTTTCTGAATTTGCATACTAAGTCACCATAAAAGTCGGGTTCCGAAAGACCCTGCTACAGAAGAGACCCAAGTCCAATACTGAATTTTGAAATTAAAGCAGAATGACGGCTTTAAAATTTTGAAAAGGTTTTGCATTGTTTATGATGCCGATAACCCTGATTAAGAAGTTTAGCAGTTAACAATTTATTACAAGTGTTGAAGTCAGTTAAATGACTAGACACTCTGGCAAATTGAATAAATTGTGATATATAAATGCCGTAGGATGCGGCACAAGGAACATCACTATCCAAGAAAGGAAAACTCACCATCTCAAAATCAAAATCATCACGTTTATCAAATTTTGCAGGAAACAAACCCATCTGCAATAGATATATGTAAATAAAAAAGGCCTCAGTATCAGAAGAATTTGCATTTTATATTGCATTTTATAATATCCAAGGGATGTCTGGGGTGGGGGTGCAAATCTGACCGATCAAACCATCGAAATAGGTATTGCCAATATCTAATAAATCATCCGAAGCTAAAGGCTTCATTGATTTCAGATTGACCTTCAACAGAGAGGGACATCATGAAGTCTCTTTCATAACAAAATAAGAACAGATCAGCCAGAAGGGGTGCACAATTCATACCCATACGAACACCCAAAACTTGTCAAAACAATCCAGCACCAAATTCCATGCAAACACTGTCAAGCAGAAAGGGGAGATCCCCACACATACCCCGACACGACCACAACGTATCATTTTTGTGCTCTTCAGAAGTGAAAAAAGCATAGGCCTGAGCCTTCTGGTTTCTGACAAGAAGAGATCTAATGGTTTTCCCTTTATAAGTATATGTAATTCACAAAACAAGAACAGATCAGCCACAAGGCATGCACAATTCGTACCCATCAGAACACCCACAACTTGTCCAAACAACACAACAGCACCAAATCCGATGCAAACACTGCCAAGTAGAAAGGTGAGAGCCCCTCACACCCTCTGACACAACCACAAAGTATATTTTTATGCTCTTCAGGTATGAAAAAGCATAGGCCTGAGCCTTTTTGATTCTGTCACGAAGAGATCTAAAGATTTTCCCTTTTTAGCTCACCTGTCACGTAGTGACAAGGTGAGCTTTTGTGATCACTTTTCGTCCGTCTTCCGTCGTCAGTGTGTGCGTGTGTCCGTAAACAATTTTTTCAAACAACATCTCCTCCTAAACCACTGATCGGATTTCGACCAAACTTCACAGGAATGTTCCTTAGGTGGTCCCCTTTCAAAGTTGTTCAAATGGTTATGGTCCGTTGCGCATCTAGGTCACAGGAGCCAAAAATAGATTTTTTCACCGAAAACTTAAAAAATCTTCTTCTCTGAAACCACAAGGCCCACATCTTTGATATTTGGTATGAAGCTTCATCTAGTGGACCCCTACCAAAATTGTTCAAATTATAGTGCTTTGGGCCAAAAATGCCCCCGCCCCTGGTCCATTGGATTACATAGGGAAAATCTTTAAAAATCTTCTTCTCTGAAACCGCAAGGCCTAGGTCTCTGATATTTGGTATGAAACTTCATCTAGTGGACCCCTACCAAGATTGTTCAAATTATAGTGCTGAGGCCAAAATGCCCCTTGCCCGGTGTCCTTTGGTTTTACATGGGCTTATATACGGAAAAACTTTAAAAAATCTTCATCCCTGAAACCACAAGGCCCAGGTCTTTGGTATTTGGTATGAAGCTTCATATGGTGTACCCCTACCAATATTGTTCAAATTATAGTGCTTTGGCCAAAAATGCCCCAGCCCGGGGCCCTTTGGTTTTACATGGGCTTATATAGGGAAAAACTTTAAAAAATTTCTTCTCTGAAACCGCAAGGCCCAGAACTTTGCTATTTGGTATAAAGCTTCACCTAGTGGACCCTACCAAGATTGTTCAAATTATAGTGCTGGGGCTAGAAATGCCCCCGCCTCGGGGCCCTTTGGTTTTGCATGGGCTTATATAGGGAAAATATTTATAAATCTTATTCTCTGAAACCGCAAGGCCCAGGTCTTTGATATTTGGTACGAAGCTTCATCTAGTGGACCTCTGTCAAGATTGTTCAAATTATAGCCCTAGGGCCAAAAATGCCCCGCCCCGAGACCCTTTGGTTTTACATAGATATATATATATATACTACTCAAAATTTGATAGGGATCACTTTTTATATACCAAATTTTGCACTGAAAATTTAAAATTTCTTGACAGAATTTATACTCGGTATATTGATAAATATCTTAAGCAGAAACTCATGTGCAGTTCAGTACTCATAAAAGTGCACACTTCGCAAATGAATTCATGCACCCCCAAAATTTTGCCTAGCACTGCTTTCCAGCAGACCAATGAAAAGTAGAAGTAAAACAAAGATCAGGAATTGATACAATTAACTTACTCCACCCATAAAAGACACCAAAGTGAAAGAAATACAAACACTAAGCGACCAGACCACAATGGAAACGTAAACAAAGGAAGGCCATAAGGACAGTTACTTTCCCACAAAATGGCCATATGACCATCCAAAACCAAAAGACACAAGTGATACACACAGAAAGTAACAAACAACAACATAAATAAATCGCCACAGAAGAGCCGCCTTGGAACGGTCAGTGGAAGATTTCCACTGGGGGGCTTAAATCGATTTTACGTGGCCACAATCCTCGCCCTTACTTCCGTCGCGATTTAGACAAATAATTTGTTCAGTCCGCATGAAGGCCTCCTAACTCATCAGTGCAACATCTCCGTGAACACAAAAATCAAAGAACCACAGAGGTGAGACAACGGTGAGGACTCGACAGCAAGAAACCACTGAAATGCTGGAGCAAAAGAAAACCAACAGTTAGACTCCGATGAGCCCAACCAGAGACAGAGCATCAGGCACCAACCAACATTATCTCTCTAATTTTCAATAAGCCTTTACGTTGGAGCCGTCATAGAATCTGAGGCCTGACCCACCGGCGTGCAATTAAAGAGGGAAGCAAAGTTGCCAACCGTGATTGGGTTAACTACCATGCATGCAGTCTGTCGTATAATATCCATGTTGTACCCAACCTGTCAGTGTTCCGTAACCAAGCGTAAAAAGGACTTCATTTGATTTGCGAAACACTAAAATGCATAGGGGAGCCCCGAAGAAATGAATCGTGGCGTCGGAATGTTGGAATCCGGCGTCTCTCAACGTCGTGTTGCTGGGATTCTGAATGTGTCTCAGAGCGTGGTTTCCCGAATGTGTAGTCGGTGTCTTACCCACGGAAATCCTTCACACTGACACGACGGGGTCGAGAAAGGGCTACAACTCAACGTCAGGTCCGTTTCTTGTTGATTCAGTCTCTACGTCAACGGTTCCTGAACGCTACGCGTTTGCATAACAAGATTAGGAACGGAACTGGAGTACGAATTTCCACACAAACTGTCAGAAACGGGCTCCACGAGTTCGGACTTAATGCCATGAGGCCTGCTGTACGTGTTCCGTTGACGAGACAGCACGTGCTAGAGCGGTTGGACTTTGCCAGAACTCACGCCAGGTGGACTGTTCGTGACTTGACGCCAGTACTCTTTACTGAGGAGTCCAGAAACTTCACTTATATAAACGTCAATTAGTGTGGCGAATGTCTAAAGAGCCATTCGATGACTTGAATGTGGCAGAGCATGATCGCTATGGAAAGGGGTCAGTCATGGTTTGGGCTGGGCTAAACGTGAACGGTAAAACTGACTTGTGCGTCGTTGTAAACGGAACGTTAATGACAGTGAGGTACTGTAATGAGATTCTTGATGAGTTTGTCAGACCATATACAGATGCTATCGGCCCGGACTCTATTCTGATGGACGATATTGCCCGTCCCAACCGTGCCAACGTCACTGATTCCTATCTGGAACGCGAGACAATCGTTCGTATGGACTGGCCTGCTCGGTCACCGGACTTAAATGCGCGGGACATGCTACAGCGTGCTGTTTCAGCCCGACCTGTGCATCCGAGGACTTTAAAGGAGCTCAAAGATGCATTGCTTGCTGAATGAAAGCTGATTCCACAAAACCGGATACAGACTCGGATTACGAGCATGCGCAGGCGATGTCGTACTGTAATTGATGCCCGTGGGCGCCATACACGTTATTAGGCACATTTGTCTAAACAAGTTTGGAAGTTTGTGAAAAATCAGTTGTCCAAATCCCTTCGTGTTACGGCACATTTTGGGGGTGCCAAGACGGTTGCTGTTGTCACGCTTGAATGCACTACCAGTTGACAAAATTAATCACTAGGTTTTGTGATGGATACGTTTTCTATCATTATGTATCAAATTTGGATTCAGCTGATTAATCATCCAAACATTATTTTGCATTAAAAAAAGTGATCCCTATCAAACTTTGAGTAGTATAGGAAAATCTTTAAAACTCTTCTTCTCTGAAACTGCAAGGCCCATGTCTTTGACGACATTTGGTATGGAGCTTCATCTAGTGGACCTCTACCAAGATTGTTCAATTTATAGCCTTTGTTGATATTTGGTATGAAGCTTCACCTTTTTAGACCTCCCTCAACATTGTGCGCCTTATAGCCCTGGGTTCAATAATGGCCCTCCCCAGGGCCCACTTGTTACTCTATGGATCAGGTGAGCGATCCAGGGCCATCATGACCCTCTTGTTAAGTATATGTAATTCATGTGGGCCCCTTTTCCCTTGATAAGTATATGTACATTATATGGGCCCCTTGGCGGGGCCCCAGTGCTTAAATTTGAATAATCTTTGTAGACATCCACTAGATGAAGTGGTGTACCAAATATCAACGGCTAGGGCCTTCTGGTTTCAAATGAGAAGATTGTTAAGGAAATTTCCTATATTGGCCTATAAAAAAACATGTGGGTCCCAGTGTGGTACCATTTTTGGAGCGTAGCTGTTGCAGCGTAGCTCCAGTGAGATGAGAAGTGATTTCGGCACTACTTTCGGTGTTAATGCATATGACCTGAGAATATAGTACCCCGTGTTAACGTAGTAGATTATTACGCCATGCGGTATCTTCTTATAGACTGCTTCACAGATCACCTATTTCAAACGGAATAGATGAATATTTTTAATAGATGAACTGTGTAGCAGTCTAATCGTTTTATAGTTCAGTTCATATAACCCAGTTTACAGCCCATTTGTACCATAAAATCCCAAACCTGGCAACTTGCAAACAGGACAAACCCAGATCAGATACCACACAACGCGGAGTCTCATTATGCCCTTCACTGTATACTTACAAAAAAGGTTCAGCCATTTTTTGCCAAATATTTCGTGGAAGCCACAACCTGACATCCCTGATTTTAAAATGAACTCATCCCATTCTGATATAAGGTGTTGAGGATTCCATTCGTTTAAAATGGGCTAAAAGTACGCAGTGTGGGTCGATAATGTATTACCAAAATAAGACAGTTGGAATGAGTTTGGACAGGTGCACGTCATGGCTTATATTGAAAGGAGTAAATTTTGCAGTTTAGACACAGATGAGACGCCACTTGTTGTAGCGTCTGATTTGGGTCTGCTATGTTTGTCCCTAAAAGGCTGCTAGACATATACTCAGAGTATGGGTAAATGTGTGTGTGTTGGGGGGGGGGGTTACTTTTTTAAAGCGACCTGTCTGCGTCCTAGGCACGTGACCATAAATAAAGCAAATTTTCAGCTCAGACGCAAGTTCGATACCTGCCGGGTTCGGCAACATTCTTTCCAGGAGATTGGTCGTGAAATCTGTTCCACGGTGATTATATCCCTTTCGCTGATCCAAGAAGGGCAGTTGTTGGTTTCCGGTAAAAGACTGTGTACTGTGCTGTATTGATAATATCTAACCAAAGAAATTGCCTTAATGCCAGATCATTTCATAAATGGCCTCGTTGAGGCAATTTATTTTTATATAATAATAACGGAGTATAATGTCTAAACCTCTTCAAATATTCCTATGGATTGATATTGACAATAACTAACCCAAGAAACTGTCGTATGCAAGATCACTTCATAAATGGCCTCACCGATGCAATATATATTTAGAAAAATGTTAACAGAGTATAATGTTCTAACCTCTCTGAATATTCCGATCATTTTTGGCATTCGGGTTGATATTGACAATACCTAACCCGTGAGGCTGTTTTATGCAAGATTACTTTATGAATGGCCTCGCCGAGGCAAAATAATATAAAGAATGAATACAGAGTATAACATCTAAACCCGGCTTTGATCATTTTCGGCATACAGGTTGATATTGACAATACATAACCCGCAAAATTATCTTATGCCAAATTACTTTACAAACGGCCTCACCTAGGCAAACTGAAAAATTATTTCGAAGTGTAACTTCTAATCTACTTGGAATATTTTTGACAACTGTTAGCATGCAGAGAGATAATGTACAGATCTAACCAACGCGATTCCTGAATGCCCAATTTCTTTATTTTAGCCTCGGCAAGGTAAAAAATTCACCCACTGACACGGTCTTATAACTTTCAACCCGACGGGTATATTTTTATAATGTTTTGCATGCAGATGTAAATTGACAAGATCAAGCTAATGGTATTGTCTAATGCCAGATAGCTTTATAAACAGCCTCACCGAAGCAATTTTTAAAGACTGATTGCGGATGTATAACTTATAAACCGCTGGGAAAAGTATGATAATTTTTCACAATCAAGTCGTAACCAAGAAGAATGTCTAATGCAAGATAAATAACCTCCCAAAGGTAATTTTTCAAAAACTGATTCCATAAAATAACTTTAAAGCCGCCAAACAATTGCGCAAGCCGCAGTTATTGCACGAACTATAGCTCAGCAGAAATCTTCAAGTAAACTGTTGAACTGCATGGTTGCTGTATTGCTCAAAAACATTGATTGTGGGTTCTTGATAAAACTGCCTCGCCAAGGCGGTTCAATCAAGCCCCCGCAATCAATGTTTTGAGCAGAGATAAGAAAATATCACGATTTTGTATCTTAAAATTTCCATTTTTTTTGCCGAAAATTGACAATGTATTTGTACAGGCGTGTTTTCGTGATGTTTGTTGTGGGGTCTACACCTAAGCGCGAGTTAATTTCAATATAGGTCTTGTTGCTTTAACACGACTTCTGGCCCAGAATAGCTTCAAACAGCAATGTTCATTGGATCAATATGAGCCTGAATTAAAATACCAATCAGACGCTAAAACAAATTATCAAAGCTACGCTCCATCAGCACTCTCAGTGCTTTGATTATCCCAGGGCTATAGTTTGAACAAATTTCACCGAGATCCACTAGATGAAGCTTTGTACCAAATATCAAAGACCTGGGCCTTCTGGTTTCAGACAATAAGATTTTTGAAAGTTTCCTTTTACACATGTATCATGTAAAACGTGGGCCCCGGGCGAGGTGGGGGAAGGGTGCCTTTTTGGCCCCAGGGCTATAATTTGAATGCTCTTCCCACAGTTCCAGTAGACGAAACTGTGTACCAAATATCAAAGACCTGGGCCTTCTGGCTTCAGACAAGTTTTACCTTTATAAATGTGTTGCAGAAAGGGTTATCCTTTGGAAGCAAGGAATACACCACAAAACTGGAAAATATGGAGTGCATATGTTTTCTGTGCCAGACTAGCAAATTTCGGCCAGTTAGGCCTCATCAGTGACCCTCAAATATTTTCAAAATTCCACAATGGAATCAACGGGCCCAAAGGACAAGAAGATATAAACTACACTATGATGTAGGGCCGGGAGACTTTTTACGGCCGCCACACATTCCCAGACAACAGCTGTAGTGACGTTAAATATGTTGTAGAAAGGGTTGTCCTTTGGAAGCAAGGAATACACCACAGAACTGGAAAATATGGAGTGCATATGTTTTCTGGGCCAGACTAGCTAGTTTCGGCCATTTAGACCTCATCAGTGACCCTCAAATATTTTCAAAATTCCACAATGGAATCAATGAGCCCAAAGGACAAGAAAATATAAACTACACTATGATGTAGCCTATGTAAAACGCGGGCCACTTGGTGGGGCCATTTTTGGCCACAGAACAATAATTTTGAACAATCTTGGCAGAGGTCCACTGGATGAAGCTATGTCCTGAATACTAAATGCCTGGGCCTTCTGGTTTTGGACAAGATTATTAATGGTTTTCTCTATATAGGTCTATGTAAAACATGCGGGACCCCGGGCGGGGACAATTCTGCCAGTTGGCTTTAATTTAAACAACTATGATAGAGGTCCGCTAGACAAAGCTGTGAGAAAATATCAAAGACCTGGTCCTTTTGGTTTCAGGCAAGAAGATTTTAAACGTTTTCCCTTAATAAGTCTTATGTTTAACATGTGGGCCCCTGGATGGACCCCAGGGCTGTAATTTGAATACTCTTTGCAGAGGTACACTGGACAAAGCTGTGCATCAAATATCAAAGGCTGTGGCCTTCTGCTTTCAGACCAGAAGAGTTTATGGTTTTCCCTATGTTAGTCTATTTTTTGCCCCAAGAACCATAATTTGAACAAACTTGGCAGAGGTCCACTGTATGAAGCTGTGTACCAAATATCAAAGACATTGGCCTTTTGGTTTCAGACAAGAAACTTTTTGCACAGTATTCCCAATTTAACTATGTAAAACCAGTGGGTCCTGTGGTGGGGCCATTTTTGGTGCTAGGGCTATAATTTGAACAAACTTGGTAGAGGTCCACTAGATGTAGCTAGGTGCCAAATGTCAATTTCCTAGGCCTTCCAGTTTAAGACAAGAAGATTTTATTTATTTTTTTTTCTTCAAATTCTGTGTATGTTAAACAATGACCCCTTGGTTTGGGCCATTTTTGACCACATGGGTATAAATTGGACAACTTTGGTAGAGGTCCACTAGACGAAGCTGCATACCCAATATCGAAGAGCTGGGCCTTCTGGTTTCTGACAAGAAGAATTTAAAAGGTTTTCCTATTATAACTCTATGTAAAACGAGTGGGCTATGGGGTGGTGCCATTTTTGTCCCCAGGGCTATAATTTGAACAATCTTGGTAGAGCTCCACTAGATGTAGCTACATGCCATATATCACGTGCCTGGTGGACAAGAAGATTTTTTTAAGTTTTTTCCATATACATGTATAGTGAAGATGGTGCCCAGGATCGACGTGGCCGGACTGGTTAACAGACGTCACGGTTGATAGATTTAATCTTTTTTTTTTTTTTTTTTTTTTTTTGGCTTAAGGGAATGCGTGCCTAAGCGTGCTGTAATCATGCAATCGTTTGGTTTCAGAATCAAAGCTCTGTGCTGGTGCTGGAGGACCGATTGCTTTCCGAGTGTAGGTTGGGGTCATAGTCCTGGGCTGAGATTTAACTCTGAAATTCCAATAGTGAAGATTTTGATAAGAAGCCATGTTGTGCAGCGTCTAATCTTGGTCTACTCTGTTTGTCAAGCTCGCTGATTCCAGAATAACCCTCTTTTAGATTTATGGAATACCCTGATCTCGCTACGGCTATTTTCTACAAAAATAATATTCTTGTCTGCAGATGACATTGTCCTGCAGTAGGCTGGTCTTTAAGAGTCAAATGTTGACGGCACTGTTAGAAAACAGTGTAGAACCTGAGCAGATGACTGAACAGCCGCCGCATTGATCTGGGTATACAGTGTGTGCCAAACCCGTCGCCTGATGCAGCTGATTCAAATGAAATGCTTATTCATAGGAAATGCTGAATGTATTTTCTGAAAGGTAAGATAAAATCGTCAAGTCGTCTGCCTCAAAATTTGTATTGCGCTTATAGGATAACTAGTACAAATTTGACTACTTCTCCAAACTGGACATTTTGTGCGGACTCTTATGGTTGTAAAAGCCGGAATAAAATAAATGAAAAATGTTAACTTTGGAAGCCGGAACTACTTTAAGACGTGTTATAAGATGTAGCACTTTATGGAAATAAGGGCGAGGATTGTGGCCATGTAAAATCGATTTAATCCCCCCCACCCCCAGTGGAATTCGTTTCCGCTGATCGTTCCAAGACGGTTCTTCTGCCGCGATTTATTTTTGTTACGGTTGTCTTTGGGTGTTTGTGTCGCTTGTGTTATTTTATTTTGGATAGCCTATTGGCCATTTTGTGGGAAAGTGGCTGTCCTTTTGGCTTCCCGCTATTGGTTTTTCCATTATGTTTGTTGTTGCATGTTTGTGTTTCTTTCCCTTTGTTGTCTCTGATGGGAGTTATGGGTTGATTGTATCGATTCCTGATCATTGCCTTTACTTTTATTTAGTCACAAAGATAAATATATAGCTATCCACAAGGTATCATTTTATTATGTTTTCTGCATATTTGTTAGCTATTTGTTTCAAATGAAGTTTTTAACAGTAAATTGAAGGGGACTAAAAAGAATTTGCTATTCGCCTATAATTATGCTGTGTAAATGGCATTTCTATAACGAAATTGCGGGTTGAAATATAAACCTTAATTTTCTTACATGAGCATGTTAACATGATGAAAATAAAATTGGATAAAACTAACCAATGTGGTCTGTTGGAATGTACATAAATAATAATAACAACACTTCTACTTCTACTGCTACTGCTACTGATAATTATTTTAATAATAAAACGATGGTAAATATACTGTTACTACTTTTTCCACTACTGCTTCTATCAATGGGCCCCGCCGATAGGGGCTTGAAGAAATAAAATTGGCTGCAAGATGCTTCCAGGCAGATCTGAAATTGGCCACACATGAGTACAGACAAACTGCTTAGGAGGTCTTAGCTTGCCCAGGCAAAGTGATTTAGTCAGACCGTCGCTATATATGAACCCTTTTGGTTTGTTTGGGCGTTAGGGCTTGAGATGCCATTTCATTTCAATGTCGGGTTAAAGTCTCACAAACTGGAAGCAACGTCTCCAAAATGACCTTAATAATGTTGTCGGGAACATAAAATCTCAATACAAACAGACAAACCACTACTGCTGATGATACTACATATAATAACGAAAATAATAATCTTAAAAATAAAAACGATGACTGTTACATTATTAGTCAATCCTCTTAGTAAACTGATGATAATCCCCACTGTGTACCTCACTGAATATACACCTGTGGTCACAAAAGCGTTCTAACTTTGATGAGCTTCATTTCATTCTGACTTGAAACATCATTCGATATATCCTAACATCCTCTCAGCCAACTGTCAGGCAGAAATAAATTCAAAACAGAAGATGGTGTACATTTCATTGCTGACTCCTGCACTGTCCAATCAAAATACATATCAAATGTCAATCAGAAAGTGTTTTCCAAATATGGCCAATCAACTGCTTGATCTAGTTTTAGAATTCTTTGATAAATGACATTTGCTTGTCAAATTAACTTGATGCGAAGAGGTCCATTGAAAGTTATTTCATAGGAGTTTGAACGGTTTTGTGTCCACAGGTGTAACTTCTTTCAGCCTCTAAAATACCACACTTCTCTTGTAGCTATGATCATGTTTGTTATATGCTAGAACCAGTCGTCTTATTAAATAATAGTTTGAACACATTGTCGTTCTTCATACATAATAAGTTATTATCACTGCATCATATATCAGTGCATAATATTACATGATGTCAGAATAAGCGGATTTTACTTAACTGACAATAAACGGTTCATTTATTAAGCTTTAAAACTTGGATTTAAACTTGTGAAAATGGACATATCAGGTATTCCACAGCCGCGCATGGACTGGGAGTCATCCAACCTCCCCGAGGCTTGGAAAAAAATCCAACAACATGTGGAATTAGAGTTCAATGGACCACTTAAAGCAAAGACGGAAGAGGTGAAATTCACTTATCTTCTCCTATGGGTGGGGGAAAAGGGTCGTGACATTTATAATACTTGGGTATTAGACAACGACGACAAAAAGAAACTTAAATCACATTATGACAGATTTGCAGCATATGTTAGAACCAAATTAAACCCAGTGTTCACACGTTTTAAGTTTAATAATGAAGTACAAGGCACACATTCCACTGAACAGTTTATTACTAAGTTAAAACTCCTAGCTAAGCACTGCGTCTTCGGAGTTTATGAAAATGACATGGTCAGGAACAGAATCGTGTTCGGCGTGACGTCAGTCAAAATCCGGGGGAAACTAAGTCAGGATGAGTTCCGAAGAAAATTTGACGAGTGCCTGGAAGGCCTCCCGGGGGTTGTCGCTATTGATGACGACATCCTTGTCTTTGGGCAAACGCGTGATGAACACGATCAGAACCTGTGCAACGTAATTTAACGTTCATTAGAAAAGGGTATCAGATTTAATGAGGACAAACTTGCAGTCGGGGTTCAGCAGGTTGAATACTTTTGTCATATTTTGACAGCCCAAGGGGTCAAGCCTTCCCCAAATAAAGTTTCCGCTGTGAGCAATATGGACCCTGCCACAAACAGAGCAGAACTGGAAACGTTTTAGGGAATGATAAACTATCTTTCAAAATTTTGTTCAAACTTGGCAGAACTTTCAAGTCCACTTCGTAAGCTTTTAGCAAAAGATGTGGAGTTTACATGGGATAAGCCCCAGGCTGATGCCTTCCAGAAAGTCAAGGACATTATTACTCAAACCCCAGGCCCTGTACTGGCATATTATGACCCAAAGAAGCCACTAACGTTTCAGTGTGGCGCATCAATGTCAGGCCTAGGTGCCACCATTATGCAGGATGGTCAGCCATTTTTTGTTTTAAAACCATATATGAGGTATAAATCCTGACATTTTAATGGAAACATAAACAGTTCTACCTATCCTGGAATATATTTCATCTCATGTTGCTGAAAATCAGCTTGCCTTTATCAACAACCTGTCAGATTAGTGTGTGTCTTAACAGAATATGGCCTGTCATTGTGTTTTTCTATTACGACAGCTGGTTTCCATGTTTTGTCATTTTGCTGAATTCTAGCAGTGTCTCCTATACTGAGCTAAATAGAAGAAGAGGCAATGATCAGGAATCGATACAATTAACTCACAGCTCCCATCAGAGACACCAAAGGGAAAGAAACACAAACATGATGTAACAGACCCCAACGGAAACACCGTGACCCACAGAGGAAAGTCAAAAGGACAGTTACTTTCCTACGAAATGGCCAAAAGGCTATCCAAAATAAAATAATAAAAGCGACACAAACACCCAAAGGCGAACCATTACAAAAATAAACCGCGACAGAAGAACTGCCTTGGAACGGTCAGCGGAAACGAATTCCACTGTGGGGCTTGAAGTCTGTGTTTTTGAACCTTGATCAAAATATTTCTTTTGCTGTTGTTTAGCACTCTGAATGTTTTCTTTGATTTGTTCAGTAGGGGGTGTTTTGGGTAATAGCTGATCAAGGGTGACTGGTAGTACAGATCTCAACTTTCTCCCCATGAGTAACTGACTAGGAGAAAAGCCAAGTTTTGTGGGAGTTGTGCGGTACTCTAGTATGCCCAAATATGGATCTTTTCCTTCTGATTTTCAGCAACATCAGATGAAATATATTCCAGGATAGGAAGAACTGTTTATGTTTCAATTAAAATGCCAGGATTTATACCTCATATGTTTTTTTTTTAAACAAAAATGGGCTGACCATCCTGCATAATGGTGGCACCTAGACCTGACTTTGACGCGTCACACTGTAACGTTAGTGGCTTATTTTAAAGGCATTTATTCTTGAATATTGAGGACTCTCATTTTATTACATAATATTATGCAGCCCTGAGTGCTGACTGTAGAGAAGTCCTCTGTCTTCAACACCTAAGGGCCTCCTTGGGGAAAATCAATAGCTTACTAACTGTTGACTAGAGTGTACCTTATTGATTTTTCCCTAAAGCGCCACAGTCAGAGGATTTAACAAGCGCTACTAATCACCCTATTAAAGGCCGCCTTTGATCTGCTATAGACAGTATTTCACAAGGGGCAATAAAACAATTATGAACACACGGTGTGGCCTACTGTTCGGGAATAAATGCCTTTAAGCGTGTAATATATGGCATCATGTCATTCTTCCTTGGTGGTATAACTGAATCCGCATTATTATTTTGTGTGAACTGCTTGTTTTGCTAATTTGAGGCACCTGAAGGGATTTTCCCTTTTCTTCATTTCTAACTGAGGGCTGATCAGAAAGTGAATGATCAAGTGTAGATTCAGAATTTGCTTGATAATTTGGATTTTTTCCAAGCCTCGGGGAGGTTGGATGACTCCCAGTTCATGCGCGGCTGTGGAATACCTGATAGGTCCATTTTCACAAGTTTAAATCCAAGTTTTAACGCTTAATAAATGAACCGTTTATTGTCAGTTAAGTAAAATCCTACTTCTGACAACATGTAATATTATGCACTGATATATGATGCAGTGATAATAACTTATTATTTATGAAGAACGACAATGTGTTCAAACTATTATTTAATAAGACGACTGTCTCTAGCATACAACAAACATGATCATAGCTACAAGAGAAGTGCGGTATTTTAGAGGCTGAAAAAGTAATTATATTCAGTGAGGTACACAGTGGGGCTTATCATCAGTTTACTAAGATGATTGACTAATAATGTAACACCTCCCTTCTATAAAAGAACACAGATTTAAACTCAATTAAACACCTTGAAAACAACATACCAAACATTCAGTCCTTAACTAGCACACTTACTGTCACTGGCCAAATTTGACTAAGTTTGACTCCATCATGTTATCACAATCTAAAAAAAATTGCACTTAACATTGCCAAATTTATATATTTTGCTGAACAACTAAGAATAGAAACAGCTAAGAGTATATTTGAATCCAAAACTGATTCTGTTCATTCTACCTATTCTCATTCACATGTGTATGTTCCGTCTTTAAACATGTTTTACTTCTCTGTAAATGTATTTCTCTGTACTTCATTTGTAGGCTAAAAACATTGTAAAATGTTTAATGCTGAATAAATTATGTTATGTTATGTTATGTTATGTTAACTAGCACAAGAAAGTTCAACCAGTTCAGTGAAACATTGACATTTGCAAGGCAGACAGTTTTTTCACCAACCCATTGGACTGACTGTTTTTTGGACATTTTTGTCAAAGAAAAGTTCCAATTCTTCAGAGCAAAATTGCGGTGCATTATCGGAGAAAAAGTTCATAGGAATGCCATTTCTGGCGATGGTACTTTTTAATTTGGCAATTATAGTACTGGTTTTCATGCTGGGAAGTTTCTGTACTTCAAAATATTTACTGTAGTAGTCTACAGTAATGAGGAAATTCTTGTCATCCCAAGTAAATATGTCAGAGGCGATGTTCTGCCATGGGTAATCTGGAACCTTGTGGGGCATAAGAGGTCCTTTGAGATTCAAACTTCTTCGTTCAAGACAGATAGGGCAGCTTAATACCATTTCGGTGATTTCGGCTGAAATTTTGGGCCAAAAGATGACGTCTCGTGCTCTGCAGCAAGTTTTTTCGCAGCCAAAATGTCCTTGGTGTAATATTTCGAGCATCTTCGGTCTTAAAGCTCTCGGAATTACGATTTTCTGGCCCTTCAACATTAAGCCGTCGACAACTGTCAATTCGTCACGGAAGTTCCAGTAATCTAGTACCTGCTCAGGACAAAGATGTCTCTCGACAGGCCGACCTTTTAGGATAATGTGTGTGTGTGTGTGTGTGTGAATTCGGGTTTAACGTCGCTTTCAACAATTTTTCAGTCATATCACGACGGTGTCTGGTTGCGACAGGGAGCTCAATGCTCACGTTTATAGTGCTGCCTCACTGAAGTATCATGTCCCAGACACATTACATGATACCACACCCAGTCACATTATCCTGACACTGGATCGACCAGTCCTAGGTCTACCCCGTAAATCTGAGTGCCAAGCGAGGAGCAGCTAGTACCATTTTTAACGACTTTGGTATGTCGCGGCCCGGGATCGAACCCGAGACCTCCCGTTCCCCGGAGCGGACACTCTACCAACTGAGCTATCGGGGCCGGTCCTTTTAGGATAAGCTGTTTTAGCTGATCCATTTGTGGATCCTGCTCAGTGTGTGTCTTAATCTCTTTCATTTTGCAATCACTGATTGGTAGACTCGACAACACTGTGTGGACATGTAAATCCATACCCTCAGCAAGTTCTGGGTATGTATCTGACACATATCTGCGCGAAAGTGTGTCGGCGACGGGTATCTGTTTTCCACTGACGAAATTAATCTCTATGTCATACCGCTGTAATTGTAAAAGCATGTGTTGCAGTCTCAGTGGGACTGCATGAAGCGGCTTTTTCATGATGGATACGATAGGTAAATTGTCAGTTTCTACATGTACTTTGCGACCGTATTTGTACTGTTCGAAGCGCTTACATCCGAATAAACATGCATATAGTTCTTTCTATATCTGTGCATAGAGGGTTTCTGTAGGTGTAAGGGACTTAGACGCATATGCGATGTGCTTACCATCCTGCATAATGGTGGCACCTCGGCCTGACTTTGATGCGTCACACTGTAGCGTTATTTCTGCTTAAACAATCGATTGTGGGAACTTTTTAGAATTACCTCGCCGAGGCTGTTCTGACGAGTAACCATACTGTGCGTTTTCAGCAGAGATCTAGAAAATGTAAATTTAGCAACCATAAAATGAAATTCCGATAAAACAAAAAATCTCATACTTTTTTTTTCATATTTCTGCTCTAAACAGAGAGTATACGAACTCCATAGAACGGTGTGACGATTTCAACGAGTACCCACAACCTATGTTTTTTTAGCAGAAATAAGGATAAAATGTATACTATACCCCTGTTCAACAACAACCGAAGTCTAATGATTGTGCGCTTTTTGCAATAGCGAACGTGGTTGAGATTTGTTTTGCTCCGGACTCATTTAACACTAGAATAATATACGATGTGTCAAAAAATGAGGTAGCATTTAGTTGAATGTTTGGAAAATGGAAAAATGTCAGCGTTTCCGAAAGAAAATGATACAGGCAGGCGTAAACTTCATTCCTTCACTTATTAAATCGTAAAAATTCCAGTCTGGTGCTTCTTCAAAATGCCTGATAACATGATTTGCTGTGATAATCGTAAGTTTAAAATTTGGTTTCATAGAATATATTTAGGTCAGAATTCATCATCAAATCAATGACAGTGTCCGTCTTGTGAGCAGCAACATGTGTGACATCATTGAAAGCCGGGTAATGAAAACCCTTGTAAATCCAAATTTATACAGAGATAAGTTGGATTTACACGGGGTATGCATTCTTTCTTTCCGGGTTGTGAGTTCTCATTAGAACTGCCTCATTGAGGTGTATAAAAAGATTTTTAAATAATATTTTAGAATTGAGCTTAATATTTTAACAGATACAATTGTTATCGATTAGTTATTTCCACAAACCGAGATATTATGAAAAATACACAACTACCCCAACATCCAGTTCACAATCCGATAATTTCCTGGACAAACTATCTTCAAAAAATAACCCCCAAAATGGTTAAAATGAAAAATATGTTTAAATAATCTTTTTAAATGGAGCTTAAAATTTTATTTGATGCTAATTTCATTAATTTCTGGCCACCCGAGTGGAGATATTGGGGATAACTTTCTACTACCCCCAACATCCAGGACACAATCCGAGAATTTCCCGGACAAATTAACTATTAGACATATAAGACAAATTTTATTTTAAGTCGGACAGTAAACAATATAACATTAGCTATGAATAGCTATTTACCGACTTACAAATGGGCCCCGCCAAGCGATTTTGGTACTTATCGCCTATGCGAGCAGCGAAGGTTCAGGCGAGCCTGCGCATCCGCGCAGTCTCGCCAGAACCTTCGCTGCTCGCTCATGCAAGCAGTGAATCAAGAGGAACCTTCAGACAGAAAACCATGTCCCTGGCCCCTCTGAATGGCTGGGCATGCGCAGTTAAAGTTTGTCATGACGGAATGCTCGAAGACCCAAATTCGCTTGGCGGGGCCCAAATATTCACAACACATTTCCACATAGACATAGACAAAAGCACTGACCCATTAAAACATAAAACATATACATGTACATGTACGGTAAACATTTATGAAGTCCTTATTTTGACCTAAATACACCACGCTGATCCGCCAGCTGTATGGGCAGTCCACACTCGCTGGAAATCAGCACGGCGAAAAGTACTTTTAAGAAAATATTTAATAAATAGATAAATAAACAGATAAATGAATACATTAAAAATAAATAATAAAAAAAAAAAAAAAAAAAAACACAAAAAAAAAACAGATACATGTATATAATACATATAAGTGATAAATCTAAGTCTGCATAAAACAATGTGTAAATAGAAAGATCCTAGATTCATGTAAAAGTTTACAAATACGATTAAATGTTTATAACGAGACCGTAGGCAAATATTATAAAATGTTTAAAACTAGAAGCACATTTGATTAGTATCAGTTGATTAACTCATTATAGCATATCGATGGCAAATTTTAACAAAATATATAACTACATCTAACACAGACCAGAAACATATCAACTTTCTCAACAGAACGAGCATGCACAGTTCCCTCCAATCCATGCAGCTATTTGACTTTTAAATAGGCTAAAACAATGTGGAAGAGAGTTCTTAAAAAATAGACCCCAAAAATGTTTTAAAGAAGACAATTATTTTTAGCTCACCTGTCACGTAGTGACAATGTGAGCTTTTGTGATCTAATTTTGTCCGTCGTGCGTGCGTCCGTCCGTAAACAATTTCAAACTAGAATTTATTTTTCTACAAAAACACAGATGGCTCCCCCGTTTTTGACCTCTAAGTATAACCTTGACATTGGAGGTATTGAGTCGGGTCTTGTGTGCAACACATCATCTAATGAAGATAAACATTTCTGCAAAGTAGCTTTAAAAATGTTCATAGAAAAATAAAAAGTTATTGGCCATACACAAAAAAGCCCTTTTTTTACCTTTGACCTCTAAGTATGGCCTTGACCTTTGAGGTACAACACATCGTCTCATGATGGTTAACATTTCTGTCATGTAATTTCAAAATCCATCAAAGAATAAAGAAGTTATTGACTGTCCCTTTTTTTTACCTTTGACCTCTAGGTATGACCTTGACATTGGAGGTATTTGGACCTTGGTCTTGTACATGACTCATGGTCTAATGACGGTGAACATTTCTGCATGGTTACTTTATAAAGTCCATCCAGAAATAAAAAAGTTATTGACGGGACACC
The DNA here is from genome assembly GCA_963580285.1 of Lucinisca nassula. Classification (NCBI taxonomy): domain Eukaryota; kingdom Metazoa; phylum Mollusca; class Bivalvia; order Lucinida; family Lucinidae; genus Lucinisca; species Lucinisca nassula. The sequence continues at coordinate 48,057,263 of OY757019.1, forward strand.
AAAAAAAAACAAAAAAAAAAAAAACTTTTTTTACCTCTGACCTCTTAGTATGACCTTGATCTTGGAGATACCGACCTAGGTCTAGCTTGCACCACATCGTCTCATGATGGTTAACATTTCTGCCAAGTAATTTCACAATCTATCCAGGAAAAAGAAAGTTCTTGACTGAACACTAAACTAGGAATGGTGTTTGTAAAACACAATGCCCCCAACCTTTGCTTGTCCCTAGATGGCAAAATATTCAACAAATATTGTTAAAGACTCAAAAAAATACAACAAGAATTCCGCCGAAGGCTATGTCGCGCCTGTGGGGCCCATCCACCCGCCCAACCACCCACCCGGATATCGCTATTTTAAAGGACGGAATTTTTGAAAAACCCGTCCAATAAAACCGAAAATTACCATGATTACAATAATAATTCAAAGTGTGTGGCCTTGGCCCCAAGGTTATGCTAACAAATAAATCAAAGGACAATAACTTTTGAAAGGGGCATAATGCGGATGAGGAAAAAATATGTGTCAGCTAATTTTCCATAGCAAACCATATATAAAATTTCAAAACCCTAGCTTACACGGTTCTTAAGTAAATCCGGATGAAAAAAAAAAATACTTGTCAGCTTATTTTCCATCAGGAACGCATATATGAAATTTCAAAACCATAGCATACAGGGTTCTAAAGTAATGGAATGCATCACTTTTAGCATACATTACAATAGACACAAATTACCAAAATTACAAAGGGCCACAACTCAAATTTTGTCGAAAGTTAATCAGGTCATCTACTCATCACCACCAATCTTTTCATCAACTTTCAAGACTCTAGCTATAATAGTTTTTGAGATATCTTGCTGACAAGATTTTATTAAAAAAACTTCAAAGGGCAATAACTCTTGAAGGGGGCAAAATCCGGATGAGAAAAAAAATACGCGTCAGCTTATTTCCATCAGGAATGCATATATGAAATTTCAAAACAATAGCGTATACAGTTCTAAAGTTATGCTATGCATCACTTTTAGCATACATTACAATGGGCACAAATTACCAAAATGACAAAGGGCCAAAACTCACAAAGTATTTTTCGGATTTTTTTTTGTCAAAAGTTAAGCAGGTCATCTACTCATCAACACCAATCTACGTGTATTCGCCAACATTCAAGGCTCTAGCTATAATAGTTTTTGAGATATTTTGCTGACAAGATTTTATTCAAAAAACTTCAAAGGGCAATAACTCTTGAAAGGGGCATAATCCGGATGAGAAAAAATGCGTGTCAGCTAATTTTCCATTAGGAATGCATATATGAAATTTCAAAACCATAGCATACACGGTTCTAAAGTTATGCTATGCATCACTTTTAGCATATATTACAATGGGCACAAATTATCAAAATGACAAAGGGCCATAACTCAAAAAGTGTTTTTCGGAATTTTGTCAAAAGTTTATCAGTCCATCAACTCATCACCACCAATATGTTCACCAACTTTCAAGGCTCTAGCTCCAATAGTTTTTGAGATATCTTGCTGACAAGATTTTATTAAAAAATTTCAAAGGGCAATAACTTTTGAAAGGAGCATAATCCGGATGAGAAAAAAAATACGCATCAGCTTATTTTCCATTAGGAATGCATATATGAAATTTCAAAACCATAGCATACACAGTTCCAAAGTTATGCTATGCATCACTTTTAGCATTCATTACAATGGGCACAAATTACCAAAATGAAAAAGGGCCATAACTCACAAAGTATTTTTCGGAATTTTGTCAAAAGTTAATCAGTTTATATAATCATCACCACCAATATACTCAACAACTTTCAAGGCTCTAGCTCCAATAGTGTTTGAGAAATTTTGCTGACAAGATTTTATTAAAAAAATTTCAAAGGGCAATAACTGTTGAAAGGGGCATAATCCGGATGAGAAAAAAAAAATACGCGTCAGCTAATTTTCCATGAGGAATCCATATATGAAATTTCAAAACCCTAGCATACACGGTTCTAAAGTTATGCTATGCATCACTTTTAGCATACATTACAATGGGCACAAATTACCACAATGACAAAGGGCCATAACTCACAAAGTATTTTTCGGAATTTTGTCATAAGTTAATCAGTTCATCTACTAATCACCACCAATCTTTTCACCAACTTTCAAACCGGCCCCGATAGCTCAGTTGGTAGAGTGTCCGCTCCGGGCAACGGGAGGGGAGGTCTCGGGTTCGATCCCGGGCCGCGACATACCAAAGTCGTTAAAAAGGGTACTAGCTGCTCCTCGCTTGGCACTCAGATTAACGGGGTAGAGCTAGGACTGGTCGATCCAGTGTCAGGATAATGGGACTGGGTGTGGTATCATGTAATGTGTCTGGGACATGATACTTCAGTGAGGCAGCACTATAGACGTGAGCATTGAGCTCCCTGTCGCAACCAGACACCGTCGTGATATGACTGAAAGATTGTTGAAAGCGACGTTAAACCCGAATTCACACACACACACAATTCACCAACTTTCAAGGCTCTGGCTCCAATAGTTTTTGAGATATCTTGCTGACAAGATTTTATTAAAAAAATTTCAAAGGGCAATAACTCTTGAAAGGGGCATAATCCGGACGAGAAAAAAAATATGCGTCAGCTAATTTTCCATGAGGAATCCATATATGAAATTTCAAAACCCTAGCATACACGGTTCTTTAGTTATGCTATGCATCAAAAGCGTAACAGACTGACGAACGGACGAACGAACCAGAACCAATATGCCCCTCCAACTTTTTCAAAGTTCGAGGCATAAAAAGGCCCCTTTTTGTCCTTTGACCTCTTAGTACGACCTAGACATTTGAGGTACCAACTTGGGTAATGCACACAACACATCGTCTAATGGTGGTTAACAATTCTGCCAAGTAATTTCAAAATCCATCTAAAAATAAGAAAGTTATTGACAGAACACAAAAAGACCCCTTTTTTACCTTTAACCTCTATGTATGACCTTGACCTTCCAGGTACCAAACTGGGTCATGCGTGCAACACATCATCTCATGGTGGTCAACATTTCTGCCAAGCAATTTCAAAATCCATCTAAAAATAAGAAAGTTATTGACCAAACACGAAAAAAGGCCCCTTTTTTGACATTTGACCTCTATGTATGACCTTGACACTTGAGGTATCAAACTGAATCATGCATGCAACACATCGTCTCATAAAAGTTAACATTTCTGCCAAGTGATTTCAAAATCCATCTCAAAATAAGAAAGTTATTGACAAAACACGAAAAAAGGCCCCTTTTTTGACCTTTGACCTCTAAGTATGACCTTGACCTTCGAGGTACTGACCTGCCTGATGCACACCACACATCGTCTCATGGTTGTTAATATTTCTGCCAAGTAATTTTAAAATCCATCTCAAAATAAGAAAGTTATTGACAAAACACGAAAAAAGGCCCCTTTGTTTACCTTTGACCTCTAAGTATGACCTTGACCTTCGAGGTACTGACCTGCCTGATGCACACCACACATCGTCTCATGGTTGTTAATATTTCTGCCAAGTAATTTTAATATCCATTTCAAAATAAGAAAGCTATTGACAAAACACGAAAAAAGGCCCCTTTTTGACCTTTGACCTCTAAGTATGACCTTGACCTTCGAGGTACTGACCTACCTGATGCACACCACACATCGTCTCATGGTTGTTAATAGTTCTGCCAAGTAATTTTAAAATCCATCTGAAAATAAGAAAGTTATTGACCAAATACGAAAAAAGGCCCCTTTTTTGACCTTTGACCTCTAAGTATGACCTTGACCTTTGAGGTACCAACCTGATTTATGCGCACCACACATAGTCTTATGGTTGTTAATATTTCTGCCAAGTAATTTTAAAATCCATCTGAAAATAAGAAAGTTATTGACCGGACACGATTTTCCCATACATATATACATACCAACAAACTTCCAATGGAGATAATTCAAAAAGTATAAATGCGAGAGTTATAGTTCTTGCGCACTGCACGTCGTCTAATGCTGATTTATATTTATACTAAGTTTCGTGACGATAGCTCGAACGGTTTTCAAGTTATAGAGCGGACACGAAAGTGTGACAGACGGACAGACGGACAGACAGACGCCCGGGGGAAAAACAATATGTCTCTCCGAAAAATTTTTTTTCGGGGGAGACATAATAAGTATATCTCTAAGACCCCATGGCCAATCTTGATCAAGCATCATCAGATAGGGGGAAAGGCTGCATAAGGTTTTTGGGCTGATCAGATTGGACTTCTGGTTGCCATGGCAACATATAGCTCCCATAGACTTATAATGGGAAAATTTTTAAAAATGTTCTTCTCTGAAACCACAGGGCCCAGAGCTTAGATATTTAGCTTGCTAAAATTCCCTTGGCTTGGATGAACAAAATGGCCACCAGAGCTAAAAATAGAAAAAGGTCAACAATTTGATTTAAATGCAAACATCTCCTAAACCCTTTGGCCAATTTGATTTAAACTTCACAGGAATGTTGTTTAGGTCGCCCTCTACCGAATTAGCTCAAATTGTTCTGCTCTGATGAACACGATGGCCGCCAGAAATTTCAGAAGCTATTAGATAGCTTTGAAATCAGGTGAGCGATTCAGGGCCATCTTGGCCCTCTTGTTTATAGATAAAAGGCTTGATTGCTGACAGTCGGATTCACTTTAAATGTCAATTATTTTCATTGAAAAATAATAATACCAAAAAAAAAAAAAAAAGGATTGAATGTGCGGATGTTTGCTTAGAGCTTAAAAGTAAGCAATTACTTTTCATTTTTAGCTTCTGTTTATATTGGGTTTCATAGCAAACATTTGAGTGGCAAGGGACGTGAGAGGCTGATATTGAATAAAATCAAAGTACTGAAAGTACTGAGGAAAGTTGATTTATGAGGTATATTCACCATGATAAAATTGGTAGTGGTAGATTAAACAGTTCTCTAAGTATCTTTTTGACAAGGTTGAAAAGGGAGTTTAACCAGGTTCGACAAAGAAAAAAATTCCTGTTGCTTGTCATTGTCCTCGTGACAATCACTGACCATCTGACTGGCGCCGACCCTGAACAAACTCCAGGTATTGGTTATTGATAGCACCCCTAAGATGTCAGTGCGGAACGTCAGAAGAAAATTCTGGACTGTGCTTGTTTGTTTGTTTGTATGTTTGTTTGCTTGTTTTGAGGTTTAACATCCCCGTCAACACTGACTAGGTCATTTAGAGATGTTGCTTCCAATTTTGTGAGACTTTTACCCAACGCTAAAGTGAAATGACATAATTATCAAGCCTGTCGCGCAATGAAACCAAATAGGCTTGTGGCATGGACGGTCCGATTCGCACCACTTTGCCTGGGCAGGCTTAGATCCTCCTTCGATTTCAGCTCGCCGTGGAAGTTTCTTGCAGTCCGTCCATTTCTTCAAGCCCTGATGGGCGGGGGCGGTAGGACTGTGCTCGTGCATTTGGCCATTGGCAAACAGAACCTTCATAATCAGACGCCACATAATGCGGTGTCCGATCAGATCTAATGTACCTGCTTAAACGAACAGTACGATTCTCAGTTCATGACTATTCTCCAAACTTACATTCAGAGACGATCGATCCACCAGTTCTCTCAACACTTTTATTAATTGAGTATTTACGCAAATACGCTGTTTATCTGGAGCACTGGACGGGAGTGAACTTTAAAACCTATTGCTTTCTTTCGGCGAGTCATGGGTCTCCAAAAATGAAGTGTACATTGCTTTCGGGGACGTTACAGCAGGGCCCTTTAATTTCTACATTTTAAACAGTGGGGACGCTTCGACTTAGATTCGTCTTCCCAAGTGTCTATAAAACGAGTGCATATGCACCCAAAAATGCAAAGCTTCCTTTTATAGCACTGAAGGGTCTGATTCGAGGTCACAGAATGAGGTGTCTGATCAGTGGCTTCCGAATTTGCTAAACCAATATATGCCAATGGAATCTTCCAACAAATAAGTTCGGAGCAGGATTGTGAGATTTGTTTTCTTAAAGGTAGGTTTTGCAAGAATATATGTTTTTTAGCAATCAATGCAGACTCAGATCAGACGCAAAATTGTGCTGCGTCTGATCTTGGCCTACAATACTTACATGCCATAAAAAAGTGACGGTAGTTATATATGGGCTAATGTCCAGTTCGAAAACCGAGGGGTGAAAGGGAAGGAACACCTGTGGAATTAAGTCCGCCTTGATATAAAAGGATACACAGAGTATCAAAGCTGGAAAAGTCCAGTTCGGCAACTGAGGGGTGAAAGGGAAGGAACACCTGTGGAATCAAGTCCGCCTTCAGCGCAAATGTTAAGAAATCAATGCGCTGGAAAAGGAAATGAGGCAAGTGCTTAATTTGGACTATTTTATGCAGCGAACGAACAGCGGAAGTGTAGTAACGCGGTCCAGTACCGGAAGAAGAAATGCAATGACATATAAACTTGATACACGTATCAACTTTCAAAAATCGACCTTACACCGAAAACAAGAATTCCACAGAGGCGGCGTCGCACCTGCTGGGGCAAAAGTCACAAGTACGACAATCAGAACATGGTTATTTATCCCATTTAGTACCAGAAACCCATAGACTAGCTACTAGTCGGATATCATATTTTACAGTTAATAAGTAATATTCTTCTGTATTTTTACTTCTTTTTGCCTCTCTGATAGCAACTTGTTTTATCTTGGGAAGATATTTTGATGTCTGAGACAAGATTAAAGTCTAACAAGGTTTCATATTTGATAAAAACACACAGGCAGGTTGGTCACTAGCCAATATGACATCAAGGTCTAGGAGCTAGACTACAGAAACCTCCAAACGGGTAGTTGGCAAACAGCGCAGGCCCAGATCACACTGTTTGCAAAAGGTTCAGCTATTTTCCGAATAGTTTTTGAAGAAAACGCAACCTGAAACCCCTAAATTTGAAATGGACTTCTGCTAGATATAAGGAGAATGATTCCATTTGGTACAAAAACGGTTAATAAGTTAATTTCAATCTTGGCTGTTGATAGTTGAAAACGTGGACATAAAATATGTCGAAGTTTCTAGAGCACAAAATATAGGTCAAAGTCACCTAGTCAAAAAGAATCTGCTGAGTCACCACATTGAGGCATATATGCGCAGAGATATCGAACGTGAACGTAAAAACTGTCAAAAACACTGGAGTGTAAACTACAGGTCAAGGTCACTGGGTCAAAGTACCTGCCAAGTCAGTACATCGAGGAGAAGCACTAAGAAGGTTTTGTGGTTGTAGGCCTTTCAGTTGAGAAATAGAGAATACCAGGTGAGTGTCTTTTGATATCAAGTTTATCAGGCAAGGCTTCGAGAACGCTTGCATAATCGCGAGGCTTGCCGAGCGATTCTACATGCGTTCTCGAAGCCGAGCCTGATATACTTGATATCAAATGACACGAATCTGGTATTCTATTTATCAGTTTATCCCCTTGGCAATTTTCGATCATTTACCGATTGTCCTCAGTGCGTCCCAACATTCCGGTGCGTAAAATAATCGACCAGTATATTTACTATCATCTGACCGTTATTTTTCTTTTGATAATTTTCAATGTAATTTTTTCGATTTTTCTAGTAATAATAACATTTTGCCATTTTTCCGGTTGTCCGGTTCATTGAAAAAGTGCAATGTCACGTTGACGTGATAAAGCTCACTTGTCCTGAGATAGAATATCTTTATCAGGTCAATGCGTTGCAATGCAATATATATAGGGGATAACTGATAAAATATGGAACGTCAAAGTAATATGTGTAAGTCATGGCTGGAAGTTCCCGTTAGGATTTGAGTGCACAATCGCCCGCTTCCCCTAACAAATTTACCAGCTGTGCTCTACCCTTACACCAGGACTTGGCCAACTGTAAGCTAGTATCAGTTGGACGCCCCGTTGGCATAAGATACACGACACCTTCTCCTCACCCACCACCCTAAATTTAAACCTAGATACCGAATAAGGCAAAGCACTGACAGCACTGGTGGGTCGAATAGATAGTCCCGACCTGACTTGTGATGTTTCATTTAATCCTTTAGTTCAAATGTAATAAGTTAAACAGTCTAGATCCATTCAGACGCCGCATTCTGTGGCGTGACGCCGTGTTCTGCGGCATCTGATTTGAGTCTGCACTGTTTACCATCATTGTCCCATTTCACGACCCCAGTCCAGGAACCCCTTTTACACAACACTCTGACCTCGCAGGGAGACGGAATAACTGTTACATGGATTAAGTTTGCTTGTTTGATCTGGTATTTAACGTCCCCATAAACACTATATAGGTCATTTTGGAGATGTGGCTTCCAAATTTGTGTGACTTTTACCCTACATTGAGATTATTGACATCTAAAGCCCTGTCGCCAAATGAAACCGGTAGGGTATATATGCATTGCATGGACAGGCTTAGGTCGTCTTTGTAGAAACGGTTTACCAGTATTCATGTGCGGTCGGCTTCAGCTCTGCGTGTACGTATCATGCAGTCCAATCTATTTCTCCAAACCCCGATGAGCGGAGCCGGAAATGGATTACGCACAAATGAGCCGGGGCATTCTGATCAGAGTCTTCGTTATGCGCTCAAATGATAGCTAGGGACCCAATTCCCCATCATACAGAAAGATAAGTCTCTGGTGAGACATGTGGATTCGAAGGCTGTCTGATTCTTCGCTGAGCGCACATGTAAATGGTAGGAAATGTTGTGCCCCGGCTCAAAAGTTTTTAGCGTTCTTGCATGGACATTAGCACCATATCTCCGATTCCTATTTATCTGCTGGTTCCTAGTCTGAACGTTAACAGTGTTGGAAAAACAGGTAACCAGACCTTTCAGGTCAGCGCGGGGTCTGTTTACCTTTTTTCCAATATTGACAATTTGCAAGCTGGGAGCCAGCAAATAATGCAAATATTGTGAATAGTAACTTTAACCCTTTTTGTACCAAATGGAATCTTCCTCCTTATCTATATCAGGAGCCATTTCAAAATTTAGGGGTGACAGGTTGTGTTTATATCAAACTTGATTTGAATTAGCAAACTGTGGAGGCCCTGATCAGACGCCGCGTTCTGCGGCGTCTGATCTGGGCCTGCACTGTTTGCCCGGGTACCCGTTTTGGGGTTTCCGGTACCAGATGGGTTAATATTGTGTAATCGTAGTGGGCTGGCCCAATCGAGTCTAATTGCAAAACAATCTGACCATACGACAACAAATGATGTACTATAAGCTATGTTTCCATTATCCACGGCAACTCGACAATGCCGGCATTTTTAGTCGCCTGTTTGTCTGTCGACCAAACGTTGTGCAGAAGCTTGACGCAGCTGATGTCCACGTGACCATCATTAATTTGTACGAAATCCAGGTAACGGTTATTTATAGGGGCCGCCCTATCATAATCGTGAATAAAGGTCACTAGAACTGATCTGGGCTGGACTCATATTTTGTTTGGTAAACAGTTAAGACCCAGATCAAACGGCGTCTGCTTTGGATCTACACTGTTTACTAAAATACAAAAATCTAAGAGCTAAACGAAACAGTCTAAGGACACAGAAGATGATTCTCACATAAGCATCGTGCTTACCGTCAGATCCTGTACCATATATATATATATGATTCTCACATAAGCATCGTGCTTACCGTCCGTCAGATCCTGTACCATATATATATATGATTCTCACATAAGCATCGTGCTTACCGTCCGTCAGATCCTGTACCATATATATATATATGATTCTCACATAAGCATCGTGCTTACCGTCCGTCAGATCCTGTACTATATATATATATATATATATATAAACAAATGAATTAGCGTACAAAAATCGGTCGCACCGCAACCGGGACTCGAACCACGGATCTCCTGTCGGAAGGCCGCGGTGGTGTAATGGTTAGCACGTCTGCCCGGAAAGCAGGAGATCCGTGGTTCGAGTCCCGGTTGCGGTGCGACCGATTTTTGTACGCTAATTCATTTGTTTATTTCATTGCCTGTATCGTGCTTTACTTTGTTTCTCATATATTTACTCGATACAGTAGAACATTTGTAAATCTAACAATAAATAAAATAAATAGAATAAAAATGGCCGCCGTCCGTAGGTTAGAAAAGAACCGAAAATGATAGGGTCGCCTATGGCGGTAAATGAAAGGTCTCTAAATAGCGCTAATGACGTTAAAAGGTTTATAAATGTTAAAATTGGCGTACAATGTCGGAAGGCCGCGGTGGTGTAATGGTTAGCACGTCTGCCCGGAAAGCAGGAGATCCGTGGTTCGAGTCCCGGTTGCGGTGCGACCGATTTTTGTACGCTAATTCATTTGTTTATTTCATTGCCTGTATCGTGCTTTACTTTGTTTCTCATATATTTACTCGATACAGTAGAACATTTGTAAATCTAACAATAAATAAAATAAATAGAATAAAAATGGCCGCCGTCCGTAGGTTAGAAAAGAACCGAAAATGATAGGGTCGCCTATGGCGGTAAATGAAAGGTCTCTAAATAGCGCTAATGACGTTAAAAGGTTTATAAATGTTAAAATTGGCGTACAATGTCGGAAGGCCGCGGTGGTGTAATGGTTAGCACGTCTGCCCGGAAAGCAGGAGATCCGTGGTTCGAGTCCCGGTTGCGGTGCGACCGATTTTTGTACGCTAATTCATTTGTTTATTTCATTGCCTGTATCGTGCTTTACTTTGTTTCTCATATATTTACTCGATACAGTAGAACATTTGTAAATCTAACAATAAATAAAATAAATAGAATAAAAATGGCCGCCGTCCGTAGGTTAGAAAAGAACCGAAAATGATAGGGTCGCCTATGGCGGTAAATGAAAGGTCTCTAAATAGCGCTAATGACGTTAAAAGGTTTATAAATGTTAAAATTGGCGTACAATGTCGGAAGGCCGCGGTGGTGTAATGGTTAGCACGTCTGCCCGGAAAGCAGGAGATCCGTGGTTCGAGTCCCGGTTGCGGTGCGACCGATTTTTGTACGCTAATTCATTTGTTTATTTCATTGCCTGTATCGTGCTTTACTTTGTTTCTCATATATTTACTCGATACAGTAGAACATTTGTAAATCTAACAATAAATAAAATAAATAGAATAAAAATGGCCGCCGTCCGTAGGTTAGAAAAGAACCGAAAATGATAGGGTCGCCTATGGCGGTAAATGAAAGGTCTCTAAATAGCGCTAATGACGTTAAAAGGTTTATAAATGTTAAAATTGGCGTACAATGTCGGAAGGCCGCGGTGGTGTAATGGTTAGCACGTCTGCCCGGAAAGCAGGAGATCCGTGGTTCGAGTCCCGGTTGCGGTGCGACCGATTTTTGTACGCTAATTCATTTGTTTATTTCATTGCCTGTATCGTGCTTTACTTTGTTTCTCATATATATATATATATATATATATATATATATATATATATATATATATTCCTTGTAAATATGAATAATAAATACTGTTTAAACCAACAGTCTAAGTATTGTCCCAGCCTAGAGTCAGAGACAATCTATCCACCAGTGCTGTCCGTCGGCCCTCGCCCATAGGGGCTTGAAGAAATAGATGGGCTGCATGATGCTTCCACGCAGAGCTGAAACTGACCGCACACGAGTACTGGTAAGCCGCTTAGAAGATCTAAGCCTGCCCAGGCAAAGCGGTGCGAATAGGATCGTCCATGCTTATAAACTCTATTGGTTTCATTGGGCGACAGTGCTTGAGATGTCGTTTTGTATGGAAGCAACGTCTCCAACATGACCTATACAGTGTTAACCCTCAAATCAAACACACTATAGAACTTCGATGGCTCGAACACCGATGGCTCGTTTACCATGGATGAGTCGAACCCATTCTTGAGCCCCTAGCGAAATCCTCTACATAAGAACTAGTGGGGGATAATTAAGGAGATTTTAGTCTTTTATCTTACAAATGTATGCTATGTGTTCTCATTAGAATCGCCTCATCGAGGCGATTCTAATGAGTACACACAGCATACATTTTCATTATAGAACACCGAAAAGATGTCTAAAAGTATCTCGTTATGCCTCCTGGCAGTAACCCTCAGTGGCTCGAACTCCCCCTGTCTCGAACAGATTTTCGCGGTCCCAAAGGTGTTCGAGCTATTGAAGTTCGACTGTACAAAGTGCTGTCTGTGCTTTGGTTCTTCGAATTTGTCGGACACCTTAAGGGGAATGGATACACCTTCAGGGGAGGCAACTCCTGCAAAAGTTTTTCCCATGTCAGCAGGGCTGGGTCAACTCTTAAAGGAAAGAATTTGCTCCTGAGGAGCAAATTCTTTCCTTTAAGAGTTGAGCCCTTTTCCACTGGGACAGGGTTTTTAGAAAAGCGAACTTGAAGTTCCAAACGTTGTCCCCCTTTGAACGATTGCGGACAAATCTGCCAGGTGTTCCCATTCCCCTTAAAGTATTACAGCCGGCAAGCTATTTTCACGCAGTCACTGCATCATCCCCCTGGTGGTGTGTAAAAGTCAATTTGAAGCGGAAAAAATGAGGATTTTCCTCAGTTACAGCTATTACAATATTTATGGGATTTTGTTGATACAGTATGCCGTTTCCATGAGCCGGTGCTGAGCGAAACCTGCTAGGTTACGTGCGACGGCAACGATAACACACCTGTGCAACATAGTGCGTTTTCCAAGTCTCAAAAATGTCTATGAAAATACGTGGTACTTTTTTTTTACCCAAACATAGGTTGTGGGTGCTCGTTAGAACCGTCTCATTGAGGCGGCTCTACTGAGTACCCACAACCTATGTCTTGGATCAGAAATAAGAAAAATAATGTATACCCTGTAAACCCCAGTTTTCTCTATGTAAAGTGGTGTTTAGTGGGGTTTTCATTTTCACGACCTTGTTCTCGTGATGGGATATAAAAGCACCTATCAACAGTGGCAGCTCTTACGACATGAAAGTCGTAACAAAGGAAAGAAGCACTGCAGAATAGAAATCCCTGCCGCCTTTGGGATTCAGACCCGGGTAGCTCGGGAGAAAGTCCAGTGCTCTAAGCACTGAGCCAGAACTGAGCCGAAGAGTCGACTCCCGAGAATGGTTATAAACACAACCTACCAATGTAGGAACATGGCAGGAACTGCGTACGGTCCGTAACAATCCCTGTCTTCAAGAAAGTCACCATTTATGGTGATACGAAGCGATCTCGAACATTGCAATACGCTTTTAACATATGCTTCAGGACCCAGACCCACTAGACTGGTATTTTTACATCAGGTTGCAATGGCTAAGTATTGCTTTGCTTTTCAAATCATGGCCAAGCAGGCACATGACGTAACTGTGACGTCACATCAACGTCGGTGCTACGTCATGACGTTTATGCAACGTCACATCAACGTCGGTGCAACGTAATGACATTGCACCGGAGTTGATTTGACGTTGCCTTAGCGACGTGTGTCTGCTGGGATATAACGAAACTATGCTATAGCATGTCAATTTCATGATATGAACACGGACAAGGCTTATGGCAATTCCAGAATAGCATCAAAAAGGTATGTTCATAGGATTTTATGCGGGAATCAACAATTATTCAGGATGGTCATGTTGGGTACTTGATATATAAACGGAGACTGGTGATTTTCCTCGAACAAAATTGAACTGAATGCTGTAGGATAGGTTATTGTTTATATAATATTGAGAATCAATATGAACACGATCGACCCTGAAAGGTTTTAAATGGAAAGTTAAGAGCTTATCAAATTTATCTCATTAACCCATATATGACAATGGAATCTTCCATCTTATAAATTTGGAGTTGTCCATTTTCAATTATAGGGGTGTCAGATTTGTTTTGTTTAATGTAAGTTGTACAAAAATGTATGTTCTTTGAGCAAACAGTGTAGACCCAGATCAGACGCCGCGTTATGCGGCGTCTGATCTGGGACTACACTGTTTGCCAACGTCCCAAAAAAGGGCCACTAGGCATATATGGGTTAAACATGCAGGGGTCAAAAAGCATAAGGGGAAAACCTGCATTAACTATCAAATAACATTCCCGAACAGTAGCTTAATAATTCATAGGCGCATCGGAAGAAGTATATATCTGAGAGAAAAATGAACCAAGTAAAAATAGTGAGAATATTGAAGCGGTATTGTTCCCGAGAAGGTTAGGAAACGAAAGTGTTTATTTATTTATCTATTTATGTATTTATTTATGGGCTGATGATTCATGTGCACATGTCCGTACGATATAATTCCTTATTTCATATCTCCGAAACTTACATTGTCCTAAGGCAAATTTGTGATATTTCTATTTTTGTACTCCAAACATGGCTAGGTTGTGGGTTCTAGTTCTAACGAGTACCCTCAGACTGTCTTAGAGCAGAAATAAGAATAATGAATAGTCCTGAAAACCCCAGTATTTTTGTTTATTTTTTTTTACATAAAGTGCGGTTCACAGTGCTGCTGTGCGGTTCACAGTACTGCTCTTTTCACTTTAACTGTAAAATGCAAACATTTTAAAATTTCTGGGGTGAAAAAATAGTATGAGAAGGAAATTTCCTCATTTAACTCAATATTAATGAGCAAGTTGAGCAAGAAATCAGGTTTTATGAGCACAACTCTTAAGTAATGAAAGAGTTTATCGCGCAAAAAATATAATAGGTTTATCACACAAAAATAGGTTATAATTTCTATATCATAGGAAAACCTTTATCCAGCTGAACACGACAATCCTACCTTTGCAAACAATGTAGATCCAGATCAGATGGCTTATTCAGAAGCCATCTGATCAGGCTCTTCAATGTTTGTCATGCGAACAAATCCATTATATAGTGGACAGTCTGAAATGGGTGTGGCTATATTATTTGGGCCCCGTCAAGCGATTTTGGTACTTAACGCCTATGCGAGCAGCGAAGGTTCAGGCGAGCCTGCGCATCCGCGCAGTCTCGCAAGAACCTTCGCTGCTCGCTCATACAAGCAGTGAATGAAGAGGGACCTTCAGACAGAAAGCCATATCCCTGGCCCCTCTGCCTTGAATGGCTGGGCATGCGCAGTTAAAATTTGTCACGACGGAATGCTCGAAGACACAAATTCGCTTGTCGGGGCTCATTTTATTCAGCAGGATAAGAGAAAACACACGTGAGAAATAATGATTTCCTTCAGTTCTCATGAAAATGTGTGGTAGTTTTTTCCCCACTTTTAATGGGGTTTACACGGTTATTCATTCATTTTCCGTTTTGTATTAACACAAAATGAGGGAACTTCGTAGAACCATGCACCTCTTAGATTATGAGTGCTCGTTACAACCGCGTCAATGAGGCATTGATTGATTGATTGGTTGTTTGATTGATTTGGGTTTAACTACACGTCAACCCTTGTGAGTCATTTTGTGTCTTCTCCCAGAAAAAAGGGAGAAAAGAGATAGAAGAGAAAGTAGAGGAGATGAAAGTGAGGGACAGAGGAGAAAGAGGAAAATGAATGGAAGTGTAGAAACAGAAGAAATAACAACATTCCCCTCTACCCTTACCTGTTGCAAGGACAGAAGGCCTTGTCCAACTATAAGCCAATATCAGTTGGACACCCCAGTGACGCGAGATATACGTCACCTTCGCCCCACCCAACCACCCTTCCTCAATGAGGCAGTTCTACCGAGTTCCCGCAATATGTTTTATTCCAAACGTATATATGCTTGTTTTCGTGATGTACTTCAAGACATTCGGCCCCCGCCCATCGGGGCTTGAAGAAATATATGGGCTGCATGATGCTTCCACGCAGAGCTGAATCCGACCCGCACACGAGTACTGGTAAACCGATTAGAGGATCTAAGCCTGCCCGAGAAAAGCGGTGCGCACGAGTCGGACCGTCCATGCTTATAAACCCTATTGGTTTCATTGGGAGACAGGGCTTGAGATGTCATTTCATCTCAATGTCGGGTAAAAGTCCCACAAAATTGGAAGCAACGTCTCCAAAATGGCCTTTACAGTGTTGACGGGGACGTTAAAATCAATTCAAACAAACAAACAAACTTCAAGACATTCATTGTGGCAGCTAATAAGAACCGCCTCAGTGAGTCTCATTGAGGCGGTTCCACCCAGCACCTACAAACTCTGTTGTGGAACAAAACACTATTTATCACATGACGTCGCGTCTGAGAGTGTAATGACGCCATGTAATATTTTCGATAATCCACTAGTGGATTAAATATGCAAATTAGCTAGATACGTCCAGTAACGTTACATGTACGACGTCGTTAACGAGGTCGCGTTTACGAACGGCGGAATATTGACATTTTTGTAAACAATCGTGAATAAAATGCGCTTTAAATGTCATATGATAAATAGAATATTGCATTCGTGCTCATGTATTATTGGATTTATTAAACTCGTCGAGGAAAAGAGATAAAATGTTCGGCAAAGCCTCGCATTTTATCCCTTTTCCTCAACTCGTTTAATAAATTCAATAATACATGGACACTCATGTAAGATCCTCTATTTTCATATATAAAATGGTGCACGAGTGTGTTTTCTAATGTTTTGCTTCTTCTCCCAGAGAACGGTAGAAAAGAGCATAAGTAAATAAAACCAAAGCAAGGAGAATGTGTAGAACGGAAAATACAAAAAAAAAAAAAAAAATAAAAAACAGATTGGCTAGTTAAGACCTAAATACTGTTAACTCTAAAGAAACAAATAAAACCATGCCTACTGCTAGCTTAGTAGACCCTGCCCAACTGTAAGCCAGTACATCACGAAAATACGCCTATATAATTCTGACCCCCTTGAACCCCACTTTTATATAGTACAACTGGGGTTTACAGGGGTAAACATAATTTTTCTTATTTCTGCTCAAAAACATATATTGTGGGTACTCGTTAGAGCCGCCTCGTCGAGGCGGTTCTAACGAGTTCCCACAATCTATGTTTGGAGAGGAATGTGACAAATATCAGACATTTTTTTATAAAAAAAATTACCTGCTGCTAGGACAGCAGGTGTTGCCCACCTGTAAGTCAATGTCAGCTGGACTCCGCAGTGACACAAGATACACATCGCCATTGCCTCACTCAACAACCCCCGCGAAGAAAATACGGAAGAAAAAAAGAAAAACGTGCCTGCCAATTTCTTCATGGTCCAACCATAAACTTTCTAAATTAGCTCAGTACATGTCTGCTAATAATCTTACAGCGAAGTTCTCCTAGCGGGCATATGATGTCTTAGCAACGTCGCATCAACGTCGCATTGATACGACGATAAAAATACGTTGTGCAGCCGCTTGGAGCTATGTTCCTTCGAGCGTTGGGACATAATTAAAGCACCAAAGACACTGAAATGACAGATTCTATGAGAAAATCATAACACTGTGAAAACTTACAGAAACCTTTCTAAAAAGATCCTAAAATTTAGAAAAGTAGTTCTGCAATTTCCATTATATGATGTTTCAAGATGTCTATAGACCGGTGGTATTATGAAACATTTTTTTGAAAGAAACCGTTTACGTTTTCTGAACCAAACATTAAACTTCAAGTTTAAACAATGCTACTGTCCATAAGTAACAGTTTTTGTCTGGTCGGTTGTGGATACCTCTCCAAAAAGATACTCAATGGGAAAGAGATCGGAGGAGAAAAGATGGCTAGGCTAGCCCAGTACATGAATTCCACTTGCCTGGAGACATTTTTTTAGTACGAACAGCACTATGAGCCCGCGCGTAATCCTGCTGGACAAAATACCCCGGATTCTGAGCATAAACAAATAAATGGAACCACATGAGGCCGACGCACTTGATTGATGTAACGTCTAGCCGTTCAGTTCACGTCTCAGCCATGATCTTGAATGTTCTTATTGACACTAAGCTGCGTTCGCTAACTACATGCAATAGCGCGTCACACAATTACGCTTATTCCACCCAATATGTCATGCTCTATTACGCACGAGGCTCATCGGCATAGCTGACACCTATACGTCGAAACACCCAGAAACGACAATCGGCATGGTTCACGCTGAAGTGTGATTTGTCACGGAAACGCATATCACGTCAGTCGCTAAGATGGCAATTTACGTATTTCATGCACCAGCGTAAGTGATCCATACTGTGTAATGTCAACGTGTTATTTTTGGTCACGTCTAGCTCTCAAACGTGCATCGCATAAGGGCGACGAACAGTGTCAGTGCTTATTAGTCGGTAGTTGGGACCCTTGTTTAACTACAGGTACAGTGTAGCAGCTGCCGGCGGAAATCTGTTTCGCATATGCGTTTGTCGGATGAATCGATCTTGACGTACTGACGTCGGTCTTCCGCTACGTCCACGTCAACTAGCGTATTCTGTTTATAGCGAGATGTCGCTCCAGTAGGCGATAGATCACACACATGTGGCGCCAAAAATCAGAGTCAACATCATCCACTTTACGACCAGCTTCTAACTGTCCATTAGAAGCCTCCGTGGTGTAGTGGTTATGCTACTTGTAAACCAGGTATCGCAGGATCGATCCCGGGCTTCTCTAGGCTTTTAAACCGAGGTATCGTCTCCGTATGCCCTTAGCTGTTGGTGGGGCGTAAAACTCAAACACCTACTCACTCAATCTAACAGTCCAGGGGCACGCTTACGATCCTTTAATGAAAAATGTTGCAATACGCTCTCACTTAAAATATTAAGTTTCTTCTTTTCTAGGCACGACCTTACATCACACATCAAAAGTTTGATCCTGAGCATGTGGTTTCTGTCAGTACTGGTGTGAAGGTGGTACACAGGATCGTGACCGGACTGGTAACCATACGTCACGGTTGATTGATCGAACATTTTTAGCTTAAGGGCATGGTGCCTAAGCGTGTTGGAATCATGCAATCGTTTGGTTTCAGAATCGAAGCACTGAAAGTGTTTGTGGGATGTAAGTTGGGGTAATAGTCCTGCGCTGAGATTTAAACTGTTTAATCTAACTCTGAAATTCCAAACAAATAGTGAAGATTTTGATAAGAAGCGGATTCTGCAGCGTCCGATCTTGTTCTACACTGTTTGCCAAGCTCACCCTATGATTCCAGGATAACCCTCTTCAGTCTTATGGAATACCCTGATCTCACTGCGGCTATTTTCTGCACGAAAAAGTGTTATTCTGAGAAGTCAGTGATAGTCACATAGATGTTAGCTCTGAATCGCTTTTCTTATTAGTAACAATCAACCCAAACATAGCCGGGTCGTTTGTCAGTGTTGGGTACATGTAAGTGTTATCTGTAAAATCTGCACTTGAATCAAATGTTGGATCTGGCAAACACTGTAGACTCAGTTCAAACGCCGCAGAGCACGGTGCTGATCTTGTTCTACACATTTTTGCATCAGTTACTAACATCTTGAGTTTAGACGAATCGGTCCAAGTCCCCGTTAATGACCAGACTGCATTTAGAGACAATCGGCATGAGTGTTGTCAGTGCTTTGACTTATTCACTACCTTGAGTTTATGGAGTGTACTCTTCCATCACTGAAGTTGGGCTCGTCCATTCTGCTAAATATGGCACCTAAAATTGTATCACAGGACCTACACTGTTTGCATAGGTATCTGTATCATATTCCAGGGTTGAAAGGGACAGCCTTTCTCGCAAAGTCTAATATACACCTAAGTTGTAACTGACCTAGACTTGACCTAGAAAGCCAGAAAACCCATTAATATTCTTGTCTGCAGCTGACCTGGTCCAACAGCAGGCTGGTCTTTATGGATTAAATATTGATAGCACTTGATTTAAACAACAAGTGTTTTGTAATATTAGAGCTCTCGAAAGCAGGCGAATTGTAGGTCAGTAAAGGGCTATTATAGCTAACTCTTTTAACCCTGTAGACCGATGCAGACACTGAGGTAGAAATACACTGTATCTATGCAAACCTTGTAGATCCTGATAAGACGGCACGTAGCTAGAACGTCTCGCCAGAATCTACATGTACACTGTTTGCCATCCTGTCAGTGAACTAATCAGAAATCCTTTTTTATATGAATATATTTAAGGCAAGAAGAGTCCTGTTTAGAAACTCAGGGATGAAAGAGTAAAACATAAATATCACCGAAAAGTGCGTAGGTTAATAGTTCCAGAGTACTGTTTTCTTTTCAGAATTCGTCTTTCTGTGCCAATTTATATTCAATCCGTATAAAGTCTGGAAAACTGAAATATTTTGAAAGACGTTCCATGCGGGGCCGGCATGCAAAATTAATTTTCAAGAGTAGACTATTTTATGCAGCGAACGAACAGCGGAAGTGGAGCAACGCGGTCCAGTACCGGAAGTAGAAATGTAGTGACAAAGAAACTTGATTTAAAAAATCAACTTTCAAAAAAATCAATTGTTTCTTATTCTGTAAATATTTGTGTGGGTTTTATCAACACTTTTATATATTTAATTAGACACTTTTCTAGTTAAACTATTCAGCTTATTGTCATAAGGTTTGTTAAGAGCCAGAAATAAATGGAAAGGTTTTGTTTGAACAGTAAAAAATTATGAAGCAGAATTAGAATCCAAACTATTGTCACTGTGGCTGAAAATGGATATATTAATGGAAAAAAGAAGTCCAATTCTCATATTCCCAAAGTGAACTTTTATTTTACCAAATAACTCTAAATATTGAGGTATTTTAAGTACATTTGTTAATGTACATTTATTAATCAAACACAATAGTATAGCATTTACAGTAAAATTCCGCTATTAAGACCACCTGTGGGACTGTTCAAAAGTGGTTTTTAAGACCACTTTTGAACTGTTCAAAAGTGGTCTTTAAGACCACTTTTGAAAAGCCCCAAAGGTGGTCTCTGACCAAAGGACACTGTATGCAGAAAACACAAAGAATAAATAACTGCAGCCTATTAAATAAGCTCTTTAAAGCAGAATTAGTCTTATTTGGTCTTAATAGCAGAATTTCACTGTTTATAGCCAAAACTGACTGCCTTATACAGATGAAAAACAGGGCCAATACGAAAAAAGAGGGCCAAATCAAGAAAAAGAGCGCCAATACGAGGAAAGGACGGCCAGTATGGAAAAAGCCGGGCCAATACGACTTATTGAAAATTGTCAATAATCAAGTAATTTTGTATTGATCCAGTTACATTTCCTCGGCCAGCTATATTTACCCTCGACCTTCGGCCACGGGCCAATACTGCAGACCTCGGACCTGTAACTGTGCCAATACAAAATTACTTAATTATTAGCATCATATTATTATTGAAGTTAATTAATAGAATTGTCATAAACCAAGGCCGAGGTTCAATACAGCAGACCTCGGACCTGTAACAAGGCCTTTACGAAATAACTTGGCTAATAACATTATAGTAGTTGCCATAATTACAATGAAACTTCATTCTAATGTACTTGCGTATGTAACGTGACGTCTGATTTGATAACGTCAAAATTTGGGACAGTATATTCTGCGATAAACTGTCGGAAACCCGACCTCATCACGTAACGTCGCTTTTCATTTGGCTGGCATTTGGTTTACGCAGCTCACCGCCCTGGTACAATGGTACAATTTTTCACTTAACAACTGAGTGAGTGCATTAGGATGGGGATAACTGTATTGAAAATTGAAATTTGGGGAGGTGAATTGTCGGTTTTATTGACTCTGAGGTCGCAGAAAATCGAAGTTACCCTTGATAGAATATTTGGCGCAGTTTGTTACAGGTACAGTTTGTTACAGCTTTACAAAAGAGAGATAATCATCTGAAGACCTGTTCACCCTATCCAGACGTCACAATCCTGTTTTACCTGTAGTTACACAGAATTGTTTATGACTTATTCTTTAGTTTAAACAATATTTTATTTACTTCTTTTCAATTACAGATATATAACAAGAATGTACATATTAGGAAGATCAACAGGATTTGAAAACAAGCAAGGTTGCTTATACTAATCATCTCCTGACTTATTCTTTGTTCAGTTCAGTATATAATGCCAGATTTCCTGTTTGTCAGTTTCTAGCTTCCCCTTTCACAGTATCAGGGCCCTGCTGAGTGGGCAATTTGAAATTGCAGAACCTTTATATTTCTGCTTATGCCAGTTATACTACCTAAAACATTAACAACATTTTGCAAACTGCCAAATTTTTTGATAAATAAGGATGTTTTCGATATCAGTGATTCTGTTGTCTTTCCATTTTTATGCCCCATCACTCAAACAGTGGCGGGGTATTATGTTACACCCTCTGACGTTTTGAGTGTCCGTCCGTCAGCGCCTCATAGTTTCGTGTCCATAACCTATAAACATGTAATTTGCATATTTAATCCACTGATGGATTATCGAATTTACTACATGGCCTTATATCATTCTCAGATGCGTGTGTGTGTGTGAATTCGGGTTTAACGTCGCTTTCAACAATTTTTCAGTCATATCACGACGGTGTCTGGTTGCGACAGGGAGCTCAATGCTCACATTTATAGTGCTGCCTCACTGAAGTATCATGTCCCAGACACATTACATGATACCACACCCAGTCACATTATCCTGACACTGGATCGACCAGTCCTAGCTCTACCCCGTAAATCTGAGTGCCAAACGAGGAGCAGCTAGTACCATTTTTAACGACTTTGGTATATCGCGGCCCGGGGTCGAACCCCAGACCTCCCGTTCCCCGGAGCGGACACTCTTCCAACTGAGCTATCGGGGCCGGTATATTTTTCTCAGATGCGTCGTCATATGATAAATTTATTTATGCATTTCCATTTTTACGACCCCAACATAGGTAGAAGCTTGTTATACCAGTATCTCGGACATATACAGTATTTTAATAAACAGCCCCGCCCATCGGGGCTTGAAGAAATATATGGGCTGCATGATGCTTCCACGCACAGCTGAAACCGACCCGCACACGAGTACTGGTAAACTGCTTAGAGGATCTAAGCATGTCCAGGCAAAGCGGTGCGAGTAGGCCCATCCATGCTTATAAACCATATTGGTTTCATTGGACGGCAAGCAGGGCTTGAGATGTCATTTCATCTCAATGTCGAGAAAAAAAGTCCCACAAAATTGGAAGCAACGTCTCCAAAATGACCTATACAGTGTTGAAGGGGGCGTTAAACCGCAAATCAAACAAAACAGAATTTTAATAGAGAAAGTAGACATCCTACATGCCAAAGAAGTTTTGCAGTGAGTCGAATTTGTTTATTTAATGATTAACAACAGTGATAAGACAATTTGCTGGCTGTACAAGAATTGGTCATTTGGCATTTGAAAACACGTCTATATAGTTTTGACCACTTTAACCTAAAACTGGGGTTTACAGGGGTTAACCTTATTTTTAGCTCACCTGAGCACGAAGTGCTCAAGGTGAGCTATTGTGATCGCTTTGTGTCCGTCGTCCGTCTGTCCGTCAGCATTTTCTTTAAATGACATCTCCTCCTAGGCCAATGGCCGGATTTCAAAATCATTTCACAGAAATGTTCCTCTGGTGACCCTCTACCAAAATTGCTAAAATGGTTCTGCTCCGCTGAACAAAATGGCTGCCAGAGCTAAAAATTGAAAAACCTTTAAACGATATCTCCTCCTAGGCCAATGTCCCGATTTCAAAATAATTTCACAGAAATGTTCCTTGGGTGACCCTCTACCAAAATTGCTATAATGGTTCCGCTCTGCTGAACAAAATGGCCGCCACATCTAAAAATAGAAAAATCTTAAAACGATATCTCCTCCTAAGCCAATGGCCGGATTTCAAAATAATTTCACAGAAATGTTCCTCGGGTGACCCTCTACCAAAATTGCTAAAATGGTTCTGCATGGCTGAACAAAATGGCCGCCAGAGCTGAAAAATAGGAAAAAAACCTTTAAATCACATCTCCTCCTAGGCCAATGGCCCGATTTCAAAATAATTTCAAAGAAAGGGTCCTTGTCTGACCCTCTACCAAAATTGCTAAACGTTTTCGTTTTGCTGAACAAAATGGCCGCCAGAGCTAAAAATAGAAAAACTTTTAAACGACATCTCCTTCTAGGCTAATGTCCCGATTTGAAAATAATTTCATAGAAATGTTCCTTGGGTGACCCTCTATCAAAATTGCTAAAATGTTTTTGCTCTGCTGAACAAAATGGCCACCAGATATAAAAATAGAAGAACCTTTAAACGATATCTGCTCCTAAGCCAATGGCCCGATTTCAAAATCATATAACAGAAATGTTCCTCGGGTGACCCTCTACCAAAATTGCTAAAATGGTTCTACTCCGCTGAACAAAATGGGCACCAGAGCTAAAAATAGAAAAAAAAAACCCTTTAAACGACATCTCCTCTTAGGCCAATGGCCTGATTTCGAAATAATTTCACAGAGACTGTCCTTGGCTGACCCTCTACCAAAATTGCTAAAACGGTTCTGCTTTGCTGAACAAAATGGCTGCCATACTTTTGCAGAAATGTTCCTAGGGTGACCCTCATCCAAACTTGCGAAAATGGTTTTATTCCAATGAACAAAATGACCTCCAGAGTTAAAAATAGAAAATACCTTTAGATGACAGCTTCTCCTAGGCCAGTGGCTAGATTTCGAAATAATTTTACTGAAATGTTCCTTGGGTGACCTTTTATCAAAGCTGCTAAAATGGTTTCCCTTGCTGAACACAATGGCTGTTGGATATTATTATTTTAGGTCTAGCCTGCCCAGGCAAGGTGGTGCAATTTGGACCATCTATGCACATGAACTATATTGGTTTCATTGGGTGGCAGGGCTTGAGATGCCTCCTCAATGTTGGATAAAATTCCAACAAAATTGGATACAACATCTTCAAAATGACCTAAATAGTGTTGACTGGGACGTTAAATCTCAATTTAAACAAAAAGGACATAAGAGGACCAGTCTGATCTGGATCCACACTGTTTGCAATAATGACTTTAAAGTAACCAGCCAACACAAAGCAGAAGATAATTCTGAGGGGTTAAACAGAAACATCTTAATCACTCTTTGAAATTATACGTTTATATAAAAACAACAAGGTTTTAGACCTGTCAAACTATCAACAGGCAGCTGAAGATAGACTATTATACATAGCTCTGTCACTGCTTGCATAATATGGTATGAATCAGTAGGACTCAAAACAAACTGTGAAGTGACTAATATTGTTATGCCAGAAGGTATACATATTTAATTGTGCAGTGACTCTGGCTCTCATTGTATAATAGACGTCACTAAGAGGTTAGGACCCAGGTGTTTGACCTAGTTATAAACAGAGCTGCAAACATGGGCTAGATAACTACTAGGCTCTTGAAAATAATATAGTTGGCTTAAGGATCTGCGCTGCAGTATACAGAATCAGCACCAAAAACTGTTTATTTTGGATGGAGTGCTGTAGATAAGGTGGGTATATGTTGATAGTTAAATAGAGGGTCTTACACGAGTGGTCATTTCATATGAAATTTATGAAACGAGCCTTCGGCGAGTTTCATAAATTTCATATAAAATAACCACGGGTGTTAGATTCTCTTTATCATATGGCTACTTTAAATTGGATTTTAGCGCCTTTTAATTTGACAAGTTTTCTACGAAAAATGCATTGTTGACATGGACGTCGTCATGACGTTACTTAATCCCGCCAAAGTTTAATTACACGTGTGGTCATACGATATTTACTACACGACGTTATCCACTATCTTATCAGCGACGTCATATGATAAAGGATAGTTTTCCTTATCAATAAAACATATGTTGTGGGTATTTATTGGAACCACCTTGCTCTTAATGAATATATACACACCATACATTTTTATTTCTGGCGAAAGAATGTGCACTGTACTGGTTAACCGCTTACGTATAAGCCTGCCCAGGAAAGTGTGGATAGGTAAACTGACCGGCTCAAAAATGACCTAAATAGTGTTGACTGGGCCGTTAAACTCCAATACAAACAAAACCATACATTTTTATCGAAAAATAAGGGAGACTTTAGCTAATGTACCACTAAATACCCACCATATCTACAGCTCTATGAACTATAGATTTGACTGATTGATTGTTTTGGGTTTAATGACACGTCAGTCCGTGTGGGTCATTTTGTGTCCTCTCAGAGAAACGGAGAAAAGAGGTGGGAGAGATAGTAGAGGATATGAAAATGAGGGACAGAGGAGAAGAGGCAAATGAATGGAAGGAAGTGTATATAGAAACAGAAGAAATAACATTCCCCCTCTACCCGTACCCATACTTGCAGCAAGGACAGTAGGCCTTGTCCAACTGTGAGCCAATATCAGTTGGACACAACAGTGATGCAAGATACACTTATAGAGATTTAATTACAGTATTAATAAATGAATTCTGAGCTAAGGCACAGAAAAGAATCAAGCTGGCATAAAGTATTGGCATGCCTATATAGTGTTGACTTGGATGTAAAGCTCAACACAAACAAACGAATTAACCCTTGCCCTGCTGAGCCTGGATATGCCTTATCTTTCAAACAATGTAGATTCTGATCAGATGGCTTCTTGGCTTCTAAAGGTGCCATCTGATCAAGATTTACACTAACATTCAGTTTGTGAATTTATAGGAATAAATTACATCATTTTAACCCAGTTTGTGCCGAAAACTTAGAATGGGATACTGGCAACCAAGGATTGGCAAACAGTGAAGGCCCAGATCAGATGCTGCAGAACTTGACGTCTGATCTGGGCCTACATTGTTTGTAAAAGGTTCTGCCATTTTCCATATTAGGGGTTGAGGTTGACAAAACAGTGTAGACATAGAACAGTGCCACAGAATATGGCCTCTATCTGATCAAAGTCTACTTTGTTACTTACAGTACAGGAAATTTTGAGTAAGATGCTGCAGAATGTGGCGTCCAATCGGAATTTACACATTTTCCTTACAGTACAGAAATGTACAAGTAATAAACAAAATGTAAACAGTCTATACCGCAATTCAGGATCATTTTTCCTAGCCTACATTCCGACACAATTGGCCCACCAGTGCTGTCAGTGCTTTGAAACATGCTATTGTTTCCCAAAATAAAACTGACTTCATAACGAACTTAAGTGTTTATGCTCGAAAATCTAATGTCATTATTTCCAAAAAACAAAACTTAACGTCATTTATATTCAAATACAAAAACTCCAGTGCAAACTAACACAATTTCATGTTATCAGAAAATTAGTGTTAGAAGCTTCTATGGTGAAATGGTTGAACTACTTGCCTAATAAACCAAGTTTCATGGGTTCAATACCATGCTTCTCCACACTTGGGGCGTTTTTGATGCCGAGAATCCACATCCTTTAAACACAGTGACCTTTACAGTGTTGACGGAGACGTTAAACCTCAAATCAACCAACCAACCAACCAACCAGTGACTGAATTTAAGAAAAATTTTACAAAATCTCCACCTAAGTTCTTAAATGGTTCTGCTACATTGAACAAATAGTACATAGACAAAAATAAAAACATCATCAAAAGATAATACAACTTGACTCAGGTGAGCGAATTAGGTCCATCATGGACCTCTTGTTCTTATTTCTGCTCAAAATATAGATTGTCGGTACTCGTTAGAACCGCCTCATCCTTATTTTACTTATTTCTGCTCTAAAATATAGATTGTGAGTACTCGTTAGAACCGCCTCAATGAGGCGGTTCTAACGAGTACCCACAATCTACATTTTGAGCAGAAATAAGAAAATGTCACACTTTATCATCTGAAAATGTTCGTATTTTCTGCGCTAAAATTTACAATGTATTTGTATAGGCGTGTTTTCGTAATCCTGTGTTTTTCTTGTGCTTTATTTAGCCCATCCAAGAAACGGTGCCGGCCTCGGTAGCTCAATCGGAAGCACGTCTGACTGGTGATCAGGAAGACGCAGGTTCGATACCTGTCGGGGTCGGCAACATTCTTTCGTGGAGATTGATCATGAAACCTTTTCTAGGGTCATTCGCTCCCTTCCGCTGATTCAAGAAGGACAGTTGTCAGTTTCTGGCGAAAGAATGTGCACTGTACTGGTTAACCGCTTACCTATAAGCTTGCCCAGGAAAAGTGTGGATAGGTAAACTGACCGGCTCAAAAATGACCTAAAATAGTGTTGACTGGGTCGTTAAACTCCAATGCAAACAAACAAACCAAGAAATGGTAGCATTGTTTACATGTATGTTCACACACTGTAATCTTCACTGCAGTGTTAGGAGCTCTTTTCTTGTGATCTGACTGCAGTTCTTCAATTAGAATTATCTGACCATTTTGATTTAAAAGCATGCAAATATTTACTGTGGAAAAAAATTAATGAAATCAATCATTAATATTCTAATAATTTTGCTTTGCTCATGGAACAAACCCAGCTATGACATTGTAAGAACCTATTTTGGATATTCTTTATTTTAAGATATTTTGTTACCTGCTGATTACAGAAACATGTTTATTAATTCTTGTTATTTTTTTCAAAAGTGAATTCTGTTTATTCTAATATTTAGTGAGGATATATTGATTGAGGACATTAAGAATTCACAAGTGATCAAATTTGAGAATACACACCGACCTCTTTATAACAGTACTATAGTTGGGGTGGTCCAAAGCACAAACCGTGTTAATTAAACAACCGTATCATATACATGTATATCCAAACAAAAATGTATGGACCATTTATGGACATTTTTTCTATATAACGTATGTTTTCGGGACCCATCTTTGAACTTTGTTATATGCAAGTTGTCTTTTTATCAGCCTTGGTATATAAAGGTTAATTGAGACCTAGCCAAAATAAAATTCTCATAAATAGGATTTGCTAGCAAGTTTGAGCAGTCTGACAAAATAGAAGTGAAGGCAATGAATTGACACAACCCCTCGCTCCCATCAGAGACACCAAAGGGAACGAAACACAAACATGAATCAACCTGACCCTAATGGAAACATAAATAGCTGAAAGCTACAGTCACTTTCCCACAAAATGGCCAATTGGCTATCCAAAACAAAAGAGTATAAGTGATACACGCACTCAAAGACAAACGATAACAAAAATAAACCGTGACAGAAGAAGAAAGAACCGCCTTGGAACGGTCAGTGAAACGAATTACCCTGGGGTGGTAGTGGTGGTGGTGGTGTGGGTGTGGGTGTGTGCGGCCGCAACCCTCACCCTTACTTCCGTCGCAATTTAGACAAATAATTTGTTCAGTCCGCATGAAGGCCTCCTAACTCATCAGTGAAACATCTCCGAGAACACAAAAATCAAACAACCACAGAGATGAAACACCGGTGAGGACTCGACAGCAAGAAACCACTGAAATGCTGGAGCAAAAGAAAACCAAAAGTTAAGACTCCGATGGGCCCGACCAGAGATAGAGCATCAGGCCCCAACCAACATTACCTAAAATTAAATTCTCTCTAATTCTCAGTAAGCCTTTACGCTGGAACCGTCATAGAATCTGAGGCCTGACCCACTGGCGTGCAATTTAAGAGGGAAGCAAAATTGTCAACCATGATTGAGTTAACTTTCATGCATGCAGTCTGTCGTACGTATAACATCTATATTGTATCCAATTTTTTTATATCGAAGAATGAGTTTACGAAATCGGGTGCTGAAGTCATTGCAATTTTATATGTTTCTGAATTTATATACTAAGTCACCATAACATTGAATTGAGAAATTAAATTGGATATGGATTTAAATTTTCGAGTGTCAAGTTGAAAAGTTTGAGTATGGAGTTGAAAGCTTTGAGTATCGAGTTAATACTTAATTTTTTCAATATTCAAGTCGATACTTGAATTTTTGAACTCAGAACGCAAACTTTTTAACTCAGAACATTGTACTCGAAACTCAAATAAAAGTAAATTTGGTATGAGGTATGACATAATCAGACACGTATGATGTACAATGATGTAGTTGACGTTTTTGATAGTGATTCATGTGATCCTGTTAATCATGATTCAGCATACTTCAATTGTTTGCTTTATGCTGATGATGTGATTTTGGTATCTCAATCTGCCAAAGGTCTACAGAATTGCTTCAACAAACTTGGAGTTTATTGTCAGAACTGGTATTTAGATATAAATTTTGATAAATCCAAGATCTTAGTATTTAATCGTACTGGCAGACTTATTAAACATGATTTTTCCATATTAGACATAAAACTAGAAGTTGTGAGAGAATACAAGTATCTTTGGGTTATGTTCACAATATCAGGCAAGTTTTCTGTAGCTATTGTGGGTCTGTATTCTAGAGGCCAAAAAGCTTATTTTAAGCTCATTAATATTTTTAAGCATGAATCGTCCAAAACCTCGACCGTTATATATACATTTGATCATACTGTTAAACCCATATTATTATATGCTAGTGAAGTATGGGGTGTTTTCGACCAAAATAAGTTTGCTCGTGCTCCAGAAAGTCCATTTGAAAAAGTTTTTAAAGACCTTCAAATAGAAAAAAATAACATACAGTTTTGTAAATTTATATTGGGCGTAAATAAGAAAGCCTCTAACCAAGCAGTCAGGGGATGAACTACATAGATATCCATTTTATATTGATGCCATTATTACAATGCTTAAATATTGGTTACATCTACATACAATTGATTCCAATCAGGATAGACTCCTTAGTCAAGCATTGAATGAAAATTACTCAATGTTTCATAACAACCAGAGTTGTTGGCTACAATGTATTTATTTAATTCTAAAAGAGCTTAATTTGCTTAGCATTTTCCAAAATTTTTTTCTTTGACTAATAAAACGTACGTGATATAAAACTAAAACTAAAACATAAATTCGAAAGACAATGGTTGGCTGATATTATCTATCTTCATATACTGAGTCGGTCAAACTTGGCCATTACCTCAGTTGGGTGGTGCGCTAAATTTAGAATTTAGCAAAAAAAACAAAAACAAAAAAAAACTAGAACTGTCAGTGAAACTGACTAGGGCCCCGGCAGTGCCATCAGAGGAGTTGGATTTTTTTTCAAAGGGCTATTACTCTTAGAGTATTGTAGCTAGAGTTACGTCGGTTGCCATGTAATTGTGTAATGATATTGTGACCATATATCTTAAGTTTGAAGTTGATGCATTTGACTGTTTGTAAGTTATGAATTAAAAACAAAAGGGTATTACTATATGGCAACTGTCAATAACTTCAGCTTCAGTTTGTAAACATGAAAAATGTTGATGGATAGACGGGCAGAGTGACAGACGGACGGACGGATGGACAGACAGGGCATTACTATACGGCACACTGTCACATTATGGTTAATATTTCTGCTAAGTAATATTTAAATCCATCCAGGTATAAGAAAGTTATAGATTGGACACAATAAAAAAGACGCTTTTTTGACCTTTTATCTCTAAGTATGACCTTGACCTTTGAGGTACGGCTGTGGGTCTTGCGTGTGACACTTCGTCACATTATGGTTAACATTTCTGCCAAGTAATATTTAAATCCATCCAGGAATAATAACAAAGTTATTAATTGGACACAGGAAAGACCCTTTTTTGACCTTTAACCTCTAAGTATGACCTTGACCAGATGGACAGACGGACGGACGGATGGACAGACGGACAGACAGGGCATTACTATACGGCACACTGTCACATTATGGTTAATATTTCTGCTAAGTAATATTTAAATCCATCCAGGTATAAGAAAGTTATAGATTGGACACAATAAAAAAGACGCTTTTTTGACCTTTTATCTCTAAGTATGACCTTGACTTTTGAGGTACGGCTGTGGGTCTTGCGTGTGACACTTCGTCACATTATGGTTAACATTTCTGCCAAGTAATATTTAAATCCATCCAGGAATAATAACAAAGTTATTAATTGGACACAGGAAAGACCCTTTTTTGACCTTTAACCTCTAAGTATGACCTTGACCAGATGGACAGACGGACGGACGGATGGACAGACGGACAGACAGGGCATTACTATACGGCACACTGTCACATTATGGTTAATATTTCTGCTAAGTAATATTTAAATCCATCCAGGTATAAGAAAGTTATAGATTGGACACAATAAAAAAGACGCTTTTTTGACCTTTTATCTCTAAGTATGACCTTGACCTTTGGGGTACGGCTGTGGGTCTTGCGTGTGACACTTCGTCACATTATGGTTAACATTTCTGCCAAGTAATATTTAAATCCATCCAGGAATAATAACAAAGTTATTAATTGGACACAGGAAAGACCCTTTTTTGACCTTTAACCTCTAAGTATGACCTTGACCTTTGAGGTACGGACCTGAGTCTTGCGTGCAACACTCCATCACATTATGGTTAACATTTCTGCCAAGTAATATTTAAATCCATCCAGGAATAAGAAAGTTATGGAGGATAAAAAAATTTGTGGACGGACAGACGGACAGACGGACAGACAGACAGACAGACAGACAGACGGACGGACAGAGTGATTACTATAGGGCACCCACACTTTCAGTGGAATAAGAAAGTTATGGAGGATAAAAAAATTTGTGGACGGACAGACGGACAGACGTTCTCACAAATGGATACTTATGTGGCTATTTTGAGCAAGATTGATACTTAGGTGGCTAATTTTAACCACATAACAGACCTTTTATGTGTCTAACGGAATAAATCGCACTTTCTCTCATTGACTTACATTGATTCTGTCCAAGTTCATAGCCACCTATCTATCCATTTGTGTGTACGGACAGACAGACAGACGGACGGACAGAGTGATTACTATAGGGCACCCACACTTTCAGTGCGGGGCCCTAAAAAACACACCCACTGGATGAGTTCTTAAAACTATTTACAATCTGCTTTCAGAGGTGTACTAAGTAGAAGTAAAACAAAGATCAGGAATTGATACAATTAACTTACTCCACCCATAAAAGACACCAAAGGGAAAGAAATACAAACATTAAGCGACTAGACCATAATGGAAACCTAAACAAAGGAAGGCCATAAGGACAGTTACTTTCCCACAAAATGGCCATATGGCCATCCAAAACCAAAAGACACAAGTGATACACACAGTAAGTAACAAACAACAACATAAATAAATCGCCACAGAAGAGCCGCCTTGGAACGGTCAGTGGAAGATTTCCACTGGGGGGCTTAAATCGACCCCACGTGGCCACAATCCTCGCCCTTACTTCCGTCGCGATTTAGACAAATAATTTGTTCAGTCCGCATGAAGGCCTCCTAACTAATCAGTGCAACATCTCCGTGAACACAAAAATCAAAGAACCACAGAGGTGAGACAACGGTGAGGACTCGACAGCAAGAAACCACTGAAATGCTGGAGCAAAAGAAAACCAACAGTTAGACTCCGATGAGCCCGACCAGAGACAGAGCATCAGGCACGACGGGCCTCCAAGGATGGCCACTCCAGCTCATCGAGCATTTCACCAACACTGCTTCTGTTCCGCCATCGCCTGCAGGTCCATCGGGCAGCCGTCTTCTGAACCTTCTCAACCTGTTGAACCTGAGTTTTAACATGGGGATGCCAAACAGGTGATGCATACTCTAATTGAGGTCTAACCAAGGTTTTGTATGCAACACCCTTTGTCTGCCTAGGTGCAAAAGCCAAATTACGTCTAAGAAACCCTAATGTCCTAGTTGCTTTAGAGGTAATCTCAGAAATATGTTGACCCCAATCAAGATTATCAGTAATGGTGATACCAAGATATTTTGCGGATTGGACATGTTCCAAAGTATGCTGATGTAATGAGTAGTTGAATTTAATCTGCTTGTCTGGAGGGTGCCGTGACACCCTCATTGAATGACATTTGGCCACATTGAACTTCATTTGCCAATCGGCCTCCCAACGTGCTAGGCTATCCAGGTCATCTTGTAAGATAAGACAGTCAGAAGTAGTATATATGTTCCTATACAAAACACAATCATCAGCAAACAAGCGAACAGATGACCTGATATTATCAGGAAGATCGTTAATAAATATCAAGAAAAGGACCGGCCCAAGTACCGAACCTTGTGGGACACCGGACAAAACAGGGACTGGATCCGACGCTTGGCCGTCAAGTACAACTTGTTGAGTGCGTCCAGAGAGCCATGAGCTAACCCACTTAAGTGTGGATCCTCTAATCCCATAATAATCTAGTTTGTACAATAGCCTCCTGTGAGGTACCTTGTCGAAGGCCTTGGCAAAATCCATGATAATCAGGTCAGTCTGTTTGTGGCCACGATTAATGGCACCATCCAGATTGCTCACTATGTCATGGTAGAACTGAACTAATTGAGTTTCACAAGACCTTCGACTTCGGAAACCATGCTGGCAGTCAGCAAGAATGCTTTCAGAGGCTAGGTGCTGTTAATGTTGCTAACTAATATATGCTCCAGGGTTTTGCAACAGATGCATGTGAGCGACACCGGTCTGTAATTCGCAGCATCATATTTTTCTCCTTTCTTAAAGACCGGGGTTACGTTTGCTTGTCGCCAGTCATCTGGTACAGTGCCCCGAGCAAGTGATTCATTGAAAATAAAGGCCAGCAGGGGAGATATTTCAGCACTACATTCCTTAAGCACCCTGGCATGCAGACCGTCAGGCCCAGATGCCTTATGTATGTTGAGCTTGTCCAACAGTTTTGCGACCCATTTGGGGTCAACTGTTATGTCCCCCATAGAGGGGAACGGACTTGTACCTTTTGATGGTAGCTCACCGTCAGCTTCACGTGTAAACGCTGATTGAAACTGCTTATTACATATATTTGCCTTTTCGCGCGATTCAGTTTTCAAAATTCCATTTTCCCTAAGTGAAGTGATCCCAAATGATTCTTTTTTCAGGGACTTTACAAATGACCAAAATTTCTTAACTTTTCCATTCTTCTGGGGGCCCTCGGGCAACAATAACAAAAGCAAATCTTCAGACATTAGTGGTGGAAACAAATTGCGTACATATGCTTCTTGTAAAAAGCCAGTTTTCTTGTGAATCCTACATTGATGTTCTTAAATTTAGAGAAAGACAAGCATTGTCGAAGTTTCGAACCAGTGCTCATAAACAAGAAATTGAAAGAGGCCGGTATTCAGTTCCCAAAACCCTTGTGTGCAACCGCATATGTAAGCAATGTTGTAAAGGGTTAGTTGAAGATGAACTGCATTTCTTGTTAGTATGCCCAAAGTACAGTTTAGAAAGAAACATACTTTTTAACCAAATTCAACATAAAAAAATATGTTACTGTCCATGCATCAGAAATTTATTTGGCTTATGAGTAAAGAGGAGACTAGAATTTGTAAAGCCAATTCAAATTTTATTTTACAAAATCTTGATAAGCGTGATAATTAATTAGCTTAGACTTACAGCAGTCACCTTGGCGCAATGAGTCAACAACTCTTATAAGTCATAAATTGGAGTTGTTGGCTTTTTGCGCTGGGCGACAATTGTTACAGTGCCTTTAGTCAATCACTCTTATAACTATACAGCATTTTTATCTTTATATATGTTGGCTACTGGACCCAGGTGTGCAGAATTTTGCGTGAGCTTAATTACTACATCTTGCACTCTTATTACATTTACAACTGGTAGTGCTGTTATAAAACTGAATGTTTAATGCTCTTAATTAAAACATAGCTGTACTGTTGGATCCAGTTGACAACTAGCAAAGACCGATGTTCCTAAATATATGGTATTTAAAGATGTCTTCCTCTGGTAGCTATAGTATAGGTATAGGCTAGAAGTTTTATTTCATTACTTTTTTTTTCTTTTTCTTTGTTCTTATTCTCTTTTCCTTTGTAGTTATATGTTTCATTAGTGAAACTTTCTGTTCTGATGAATAAACTTGTAAACTTGTATATATATTATATCAATAATTTTCAGGTTAAAAGATGAAAAAATGCTGGAACAATTCAGAATTTAGAACAGAATTAGCTGACAAGAAATGAATTTATTGGCTATAAAAATCTTACTGGTGGCTCTAAACATTCTGATTACGGTAGGTGTGATTTTTCTGAGATTTTCAACTGAAACATTAAATGTTTACTTCTTTCAGAAATAATAACCTTTCAAATGCCTGGTACTCAAATTTCTGGAGCAGAATACAATTAGATGTCGTAAAATATTTGTAATAGTAAATAAGGCTTGACATTACATATGAATTGTCTGCTTGTCACTGAAAAATAAGTAAAAAACATTGATATTCCTCTATTAAGATCACCTTTGGGACTGTTCAAAGATTTTTAAGACCACTTTTGAGCAGTCCCAAAGGTGGTCCCTGACCAGAGGACATTGCGGTCAGAAAACACAAACAAGGATTAAGTGCAGCCTTCAAAATAAGCTTTATAAAACAGAATAAGTGTTAATTTTAGGTAACTTCTAGGTAGATTTGAGTTAAAATACCATTGAATGAGGAAGGCCAGCTGCTTAAAATATGCTCCAGACTGGCCCATAAAATTACGCCCAACAAGGACTTAAGTACATGTATCAACCTTTAAGATGCCGAGAAAAACCACATTTGAAAATGTCGTCTGCTTATGTCGTCTGCTGAATTGTTTTTGCAAACTTTTTAAAAATATTTTTGCATACAGACAAACAGTACTGGCCCAGAAGGAGTCTGATCTGATCTGGGTCCACATTGTTTGCAAAAAAAAAATATTTGTTAGGTAACCGGCAGACAGCAGAGCAAACGACATTTGACGCGATTGGCTTTTTATGGGTTAACCTGTTTTTTTTTGTTTTGTTTTTTTTTTTTTTAAAGCTGAATTATAGTCTATTATGGTAGGAGTTCATTTCGAAATGTAAGGCTGCCAGATTGTTATTTATAGAAACATATTTTGAAAATGGCTAATTGTTTTTGCAACTAGTGAAGCCAATGAGCAAGATATGATATTCGTAATTGTTTCATTTTCACTTTCATTTCAAACAAGAAAAGGTGTTTTATCAGTTACCCCCTATCTTAATGGCATTGTAACATCTTGACCTGATAAATATATGCTATCTCATGACAAGTGAGCATTATCAGGCCAACGTCACATTGCACGTCTATGAAAAGGGACTGCTGGAAAATGTGCAAAATTTAAGATTACCTGATAAATTGAATACCAGATTCCTGTTATTTGTTATCAAGTTTATCAGGCTCGGCTTCGAGAACGCATGTAGAATCGCTCGGCAAGCCTCGCGATTCTACAAGCGTTCTCGAAGCCTTGCCTGATAAACTTGATATCAAAAGACAGGAACTCGGCATTCTCTATGTTCGCAACTTAGGTATCATTTTGTAGGGAATGTAAAAAAATGGGACTGAATTTATGAGATGGGCCCCGTCAAGCGATTTTGGTACTTATCGCCTATGCGAGCAGCGAAGGTTCAGGCGAGCCTGCGCATCTGCGCAGTCTCGCCAGAACCTTCCCTGCTCGCTCATACAAGCAGTGAATCAAGAGGAACCTTCAGACAGAAAGCCATATCCCTGGCCCCTCTGAATGGCTGGGCATGCACAGTTAAAATTTGTCATGACGGAATGCTCGAAGACAAAAATTCGCTGGGCGGGGCTCAGATAAGCAGTAATGCAAAATACATGTACCTTGCACCTACTGGTTTTGTTGCAGAATAAAACACTATTCCTTTTCATAGCCTTCAAAGGATTCCTGTTTGCTCTGTCTTACATATACTTACTTTTAAAGCAACAGCCCCGGGTGTATGCTTAAAGGAAAGAAGTTGCTCCTCAGGAACGCATGCTTGGCTTTAAGAGTAAACCCTGATTGGTAAGGCAAAGATATTTTGGTGTTTCTCTTCATGAGCGTGTAAATATTTACTTCAATAATACAGCCAGCTCTCGTTATCTCAAACTCCAGAGGACTGGATTATTTGTTTTGAGACAACAGTAGTTTGAGATTAAAGGAGTTAAAATCTAAGGAACATACAGCAAAACTAACATAACGGTGCACAAAATTTAGTTTGACTTAAGCCATTGTTTGAGATGTCAGGGTTTTAGATAACAAGAGTCTACTGTACTCATATTTGTTTTTCATTTAGATTCTTGGTACCATACTGCTGACTATTGGATATGTTCTACAGTTTAGGACTGAGATGTTCACTGGGTATCTGGCCCCTTTACTGAAGGTGATCCCTGCAGGAGGTGGGACGGGGGAAGATGTATGGACCCTCTTTAACTATACTTCTATATTTTTCATTGCCGGTGGCAGCATCATTGTACTTGTAGGTAAAGAGGTTTTCACAATTTTTATAATACAATATACATGTATATAGGTAAATAGGTTACAATTTTGAAATATATATCTTTTTGATAAAGATGTCTCACGATTTTGTAATGTATCTTATGGGTAAACATGCCATGCAATATATCTTATAGGTAAAGAGATTGTCACAATTTTGCATTTGCAATGTAATATAGCTTATAGGTAAAGAGGTTATCATAGTTTTGTAATGTAATTCATGTACCATTACATGTAATATCTTAAAGGTGAAGAGGTTATCACAATTTTGTAATTTTATTCATGCTTATTAAGGTAAAAAGGTTATCACAAGGCTGGAATGTAATTCTTACATTTCTTGCAGGTAAAGAGGATACCACAATTTTGCAATTTAACCCATAAAATGCCATTCACGACTTTTGTCGTCTGCTTTGCTGTTTGCCGGTTACCTTAAAAGTATTTTTTTTTTCAAAACGTTTGCAAAAGATTCAGCAGACGACACAAGCAGACAGCATTTTCAGATGTAGTTTTTCTCGGCGTCTTAAGGGTTAATTATATCTTATAAGTAAAGATTTTGTCACAATTTTGTGATGTAATGTAGCTCTAAGTATTGGAATATTTACACCAATGTCTAGAAAAAAAGTATCCAAAATTTAAATGTAAGGGGTGGATATAAATTTGCTTTCAGGAGCTGTACTTCCTTCAAAAGTATTTCGTTTCCCTTATCATTTTGGAGCTACTCTTTTAAGAGTTGACCTTTTTTTTTTCAGAGGAACACAGTGTCCAGGGCAGCCTATAAAAATAGCATAAAAATCGTGCCCTTCTTAAATTTCAGCAGATTTTTTTTTCAGTTTTGGAACAATATGTGCTTTTTAGTATAAACCAGAAATTCTATCATACATGATATGATATACCGGCCCCGATAGCTCAGTTGGTAGAGTGTCAGCTCCGGGGAACGGGAGGTCACGGGTTCGATCCCGGGCCGCAACAAGTCGTTAAAAAATGGTACTAGCTGCTCCTCGCTTGGCACTCAGATTTACGGGGTAGAGCTAGGACTGGTCGACCCAGTGTCAGGATAATGTGACTGGGTGTGGTATCATGCAATGTGTCTGGGACATGATACTTCAGTGAGGCAGCACTATAAAAGTGAGCATTGAGCTCCCTATCGCAACCAGACACCGTCGTGATATGACTGAAAAATTGTTGAAAGCGACGTTAACCCCGAATTCACACACACACACACACACACACACACACACACACACACACACACACACACACACACACACACACACACACACACACACACACACACACACACACACACACACGCACGCACGCACGCACGCACGCACGCACGCACGCACACACACACACACACACACACACGTGATGTGATAACTTGTGGCCAGTTGTCTAAAAATAAAAAATATTGTTAATAGTTAACTTGGATCATTGTCGCACCTGCTTATAGCAGGGTGCGACATAGGCGTTCGATTTTCCGTCCGTGCGTCCGTTCGTCCGTCCGTTCGTCCGTCCGTCTGTTAACATTTACGTCGAAGTTCGACATTTACGTCAAAGTTTTTATTTTACAAACCTCGGCTACCATCAAACCTTACAAGAAACATCTCATAGACCTTCTCACTTTGTAAGCACCTTGACCTGGTGATTTTGACCTATATTTTGCGCTCCAGTGACTTTGACCATTACGTCGAAGTTCGACATTTATGTCGAAGTTCGACATTTATGTCAAAGTTTTTATTTACAGACC
Organism: Lucinisca nassula; assembly: GCA_963580285.1. Classification (NCBI taxonomy): domain Eukaryota; kingdom Metazoa; phylum Mollusca; class Bivalvia; order Lucinida; family Lucinidae; genus Lucinisca; species Lucinisca nassula. The sequence continues at coordinate 48,096,956 of OY757019.1, forward strand.
TCAGCTACCATCAAACCTTACATGAAACATCTCATAGACCTTCTCACTTTGTAAGCACCTTGACTTGGTGACTTTGACCTATATTTTGCTCTCCAGTGACTTTGACGTCGAAGTTCGACATTTACGTCAAAGTTCGACATTTACGTCAAAGTTTTAATTTTACAAACCTCAGCTACCATCAAACCTTACATGAAACATCTCACAGACCTTCTCACTTTGTAAGCACCTTGACCTGGTGAATTTGACCTATATTTTGCGCTCCAGTGACTTTTACCATTACGTCGAAGTTAGATATTTACGTCGAAGTTTGTATTGTAATCAACTATAAGTCTAAACAACCATCAAACCTTTCATGAAACATCACCCTGAGCTCCTGACTAGGCAAGCACCTTGACCTGGTGACCTTGACCTATATTTTACGCTTCAGTGAGCTTGACACAAATTACGTCAATGTTCCAGATCTTCTCAAATAAAAGACCTACACCAATAAAATCTTGAATAGTATTTCTCCTAGATGTATTGACTCTGCAGGTACCTTGACATGGTGACCTTGACCTATATTTTACGCTCCACTGACTTTGACACATTTTACGTCGAAGTTCCAGATCTCCTCAAATAAAAGACCCACAGCCATCTAATCTTGCATATTGCTTCTCTTAGATGTACTGACTCTGCAGGTACCTTGACCCGGTGACCTTGACCTATATTTTACGCTCCAGCGACTTTGACAAATTTTCATGTCGAAGTTCCAGATCTCTGCAAATAAAAGGCCTACAACCATCAAAGCTTGCATAATGCTGCTCCTGGATGTACTGATTCTGCAGGTACCTTGACCTGATGACCTTGACCTATATTTTACGCTCCATTGACTTTGACACAATTTGCGTCAATGTTCCAGATCTTCTCAAATAAAAGACCTGCAACCACCAAATCTTGCATAGTGATTCTCCTAGATGTACTGACTATGCAGGTACCTTGACTTGGTGACCTTGCCCTATTCTTTGCACTCCATTGACTTTAACATATTTTAGGTCGACATTCCATATTTTCTTAACTATAAGACCTACAACCACCAAACCTTGCATAGTGCTTCTCCTACATTTACTTACTCTGTGGGTACCTTGACCTGGTGACCTTAACCTATATTATGCACTCCAGGGACTTTTACGTCAATGTTCAATATGTCCTAAAATAAATGGCCTACAGCCACCAAACTTTGCATAGTACTTCTCCTCATTGTACTGATTTGGCACGTACCTTGACCTGGTGACCATGGCCTATATTTTTGGTCCAGTGACTTCGACACATTTTACATCAACTATCAACTGCTATGAAATTTACTTAATAAATAACAACATTCTGATTGTGGCTTCTATGACTTTTGCCCCCAGCAGGTGCGACGCCGCCTTCTGCGGAATTCTTGTTTAATATGGCAAATACAGTGAATTTTCTGTTTAACCCATAAAATGCCAATCACGACAATTGTCGTCTGCTTGTCGTCTACCAAGTACTTTAATATTAGTTTTTGCAAACAGTGTTGACCCAGATCAGACTGCTCCTACATCAGACTGCTCCTGTAGGAGCAGTCTGATCTGGGTCCACTCTGTTTGCCTGTATGAAAAAATATTTCTGAAAAGTTCGCAAGAAGATTCAGCAAATGGCATAAGCAGACGACATTTTCAGATGTAGTTTTTCTCGGCAGCTTAAGGGTTAAACATGACTTGGGCGAAATAAAGGAGTCTGAGCTTCACTATGAATAACAAGGTCTTGTTATTTTTCACAGTGCGAAAATATATATTTTCACAGTTTTTGAAATCAGCCCCCGCATATCGGGGCTTGAAGAAATAGATGGGCTGCATGATGCTTCTATGGAGAGCTAAAACCGACCGCACACGAGTACTGGTAAACCGCTTAGAGGATCTAATCCTACCCAGGCAAAGTGGTGCGAGCAGTCCGGCCATACTTATAAACCCTATTACTTTCACTGGGCAACAGGGTTTGAGAAGTCATTTAATCTCAGTGTCAAGTAAAAGTCCCACAAAATTGGAAGCAACGTCTCACAGTGTTGACGGGGACGATAAGCCTCAAATCAAATTGTGAAAATATCATTTTTATTTGTTTCAGATATGCATTCATTTCACTGCTAAGTATAAAATAAAGTAATTGAAAGTCTCATTATAACTCTTCCTCATTATAACATGATCTTGGTTATAGTACTATCATGTTGTGACTTTAGAATGTTCATTTTACTACATACATAGTCTATGATGCATATAGCATGGCCACATAATATAACATACTACACCACAACCTCATTTTAACATGGTTTTGGATATAACACGGTTTCAAGATGGATCTCAAAAATGTATAGATTATATAGGAAAATGACCATTTATGGTCATTTTTCTATATAATCTATACATTTTTGTTTGGATGTAACACAGTTGTTTAACTAACATGGTTTCTGCTTTGGACCCCACCAATAGTGTTATAAAGAGGTGTTGGTGTATTTTGTATGACTCCAAACATAGCATTATAGAGAGACTACTGTTTTCTGTTTTGAGACAGTAATTCCTTACAGGTGTTACGGGCTGTGTGATTGGGACATGTCCAAGCAAGTTTTATGCTCTTGTGGTAAGTTGTGTTCTTTTTTTTTTCTTTTTATGCTTGTCTCTATAAGGTTGCATGTTCATTCAGAAGCAGCAAAAAGCTTTATTTTCATGTATATTATACAAACCATGTCATTACATACATATCAAACTTAAACATTATTTCACTATAAACACGACAAACCCTACCTTTGAAATAGTATCGGAGCCATCTGATCAGGATCAGGCTTAGAATTTAAGCCATCTGGTCAGGATCTACACTATTTGTGATGCAGATTGTGAATTCAAAGAATATATTATATCAAGTGATTTGATTTGTGGACAATAAGAAAAAGGTGTGGTTGAATTAATTTATTCAGCAAGACAAAGGTTAATTAAGAACTTTAAGTCTTTATAATATTTATTCATTATACACTTTGGATATAAAACAGTGTAGAGGTTGATCCAAACAATGCATAGAAAATGTAGATTTTTTAGCATCCCTTTGTGAAGTACTATGATCCCAATCGTCCGCATGTGTATTTGCATTCCCGTTCCCATTTTTTTTTCTATATAATCTATACATTCTTGGGATCCATGTTTACATCATGTTATACCCAAAATCAAGTTGTAATAAACGGTGTTATAAAGAAGTTTAGGTGTATTATTTATGTACATTATTTGCTAAAAGTTTTTGGTGATAAGCAACACATGATATGTTTACTACAGTCAAACTTCAGTGGCTCGAACACCTTCGGGACCATAAAAAGTTGTTGGAGACTGGGGTAGTTTGAGTCAGTGAGGGTGACCAATAGCACCAGGTCATGAGGCATATTTGGGATATCTTTTCAGTTCTCTTTAAAATAAAGATATGTAGTGTGTACTCATTAGAATCGCCTCGATGAGGCGATTCTAATGAGTACAAACTACATACATTTTCATGATAAAATAGGAAACCAGAAGTGAAGGCAGTGACCACATCTCCCATCAGAGACTCCAAAGGGAAACAAACACGGACATGAAATGCAAAACCCTATAATGAAAACATCACAAGTGGAAAGCCAAAAGGACAGTAATTGTTACTTTCCCACAAAATGGCAAAATTTTCCCTAAATTATCCCAAATATATTAATATCTGCAGTTGTGGGAAATTTTTCCTGGGGACTGAAGAAGATGTTGAACAGCGATCGCTGTTCAAAATAGAAGTGAAGGCAATGATCAGGAATCGATACAGTTAACCCGCAAATCCCATCAGAGACACTGAAGGGATAGAAGCACAAACATGAAACAACTAGACCCTAATGGGAACATCAATAGCGGGAAGTAAGTCAAAAGGACAGTTACTTTCCCACAAAATGACCAATTGGCTATCCAAAACAAAATAATATAAACAATTAAACTTTGCACACACTCCAAGACAAACCATAACAAAAATAAACCGTGACAGAAGAACCGCCTAGGAACAGCCAGTGAAACGAATTCCACTGGGGTGGGGATGGGGGTTGGGGGTGCTTAAATCGATTTTATGTGGTCACAATAATAAAACCTTTAATGAAAACATCACCAGTGGAAAGCCAAAAGGACAGTAATTGTTCCACAAAATGGCAAAATTCTCCCTGAATTATCCCAAATATATTAATATCTGCAGTTGTGGGAAATTTTTCCTATGGACTCAAGAAGATGTTCGAAACAGCCATGGTAAATGAGTGATCAGTGTTAGAGCCATCAAGGTTTCAGTGTATATGATTTTTGCCGATGTTTCTATATGTTCCGCTTTCTTCCAGTACCTGACAACACTTGGCATGATTCTTCTCTCACAGATTACTGGTACTGCCATTCTAGCTTCAACTAATGTAAGTTTTTCAGACGTTAGTTCTAATGACAATAATAATAGTCGTCTTTATTTTGAGAGGGTAACACATTTAGCAACAACAAGCTAATCTTCCAAGAGGCCCTCTAATTATAATGTACAATATTTACAAACGAGCCTCCGTAGCCTAGTGGATGAGAGCGCTGACTCTTAATTATTAGGTTTCTCACTGCTGTGGGTTCGAGCCTGGCTCGGGTCACATATGAGACGCCAAGTTCTGCAAAAGAAGGTAAGGCATTTTTCTCCGGGTACTCCGGTTTTCACCCACCTCTGATTAACGATCGGCTGATATGAGTGAATAATCTTGAAAGGTCCGTAAACCAAAATAAAAAGACAACAAAAAACAAACAACATTTACATGTAGAGATACTTATTACAAATAACCCCCCCCCCCCCCCCACCACCACCACCACCACACACCCACACACACACAAACACACACCATAAATAAATACAAAAATATCCGATTCAGCAAATAGATTTGCCATTTTGTACCAGGTCACAAGATCCTGTCTTGTTCATTTTTTAGAGTTTAACAACTTAACTCATACATCACTGTTAAACAGTGGGGTTCACAAGAGTTAATCTACTGACGGTGTATAATTTTTTATTATAACCAGCACCTGTGATCTATGTATGCAGCTGAAATCAGAAAAAAAAATATCACTAATTCCCATCAGTGAAATATCAGTTTTAGAGCAGGCCTTGGTACCTCAGTTGGAGTACGTCTTACTGGTGACCAGGAGTTTGTGGGTTCGACACCTGCTGGGGTTGGAAACATCATTTTGTTTAGATTGATCATGAAATGTGTTCTCGAAAGGGTTATCCTTTGGAAGCAATGAACACACCACAGAACTGGAAAATATGGAGTGTACATGTTTTCTGGGCCAGACTAGCTAGTTTCAGCCAATAAGGCCTCATCAGTGACCCTCAATTATTTTCAAAATTCAACAATAGAATCAATGATCCCAAAGGACAAGAAAATACAAACTACACTATGATGAAAAGTAGAAGTAAAACAAAGATCAGGAATTGATACAATTAACTTACTCCACCCATAAAAGACACCAAAGGGAAAGAAATACAAACATTAAGCGACCAGACCATAATGGAAACCTAAACAAAGGAAGGCCATAAGGACAGTTACTTTCCCTCAAAATGGCATTATGGCCATCCAAAATTAAAAGTCACAAGTGATACACACAGTAAGTAACAAACAACAACATAAATAAATCGCCACAGAAGAGCCGCCTTGGAACGGTCAGTGGAAGATTTCCACTGGGGGGCTTAAATCGATTTTACGTGGCCACAATCCTTTTTTGCGGTCATTCTCTCCCTTCTGTTGATTCAAGAACGTCAGATGTCAGTTTCTGACGAAAGAAAGTGCACTCTGCTGGTTAACCGCTTGATGTATGAGCCTGCCCAGGAAAAGTGTGGTTAGGTAAACTGACCAGCTCGATATGACTAAATAATATTGATTGGGCCATAAAATTCCAACACAAATGAACAAACAAACAAAGCAAAGTCATTAGTCACATGAGTGTACCATCCTAATGAATATGAATTCATAAGAATTTACTGTCAACTTCTTAAATGGAGATTCTTGAAGAGCAAATATTTTCCTTTTTGAGAAGACTTCCTTTTAGTGGTGGTGGTTGGTTTGAGGTGGGATGAGGATGTGATCTTAGTTTATGAGAAAGTAAGTAGAAAATGATGGAAAATATAGATATGTAAATGGGGTGTATCCATCTACCTTTACCTTGTACAGGACTCTTAGGAGCAGTGGGTTAAGAATGCTGATTCTTAAACCATCACGAGAACACACCTGTATAAGTTTGACCCCCTTGAACCCCACTTTTATATAATAAAACTGGGGTTAACAGGGGTAAACCTTATAAGGGCCCCGCACTGAAAGTGTGGGTGCCCTATAGTAATCACTCTGTCCGTCCGTCTGTCTGTCTGTCTGTCCGTCTGTCCGTTCACAAATTTTCCTACTCCTCTGATAGCGCTGCCGGGGCCCTAGTCAGTTTCACTGACAGCTCTAGTTTTTCTTATTTCTGCTCTAAGATATAGATTGTGGGTACTCGTTAGAACCGCCTCATATCTGCTCTAAAATATAGATTGTGGGTACTCGTTAGAACCGCCCCAAATATAGATTGTGGGTACTAGTTAGAACTGCCTCAATATGAGGCGGTTCTAACGAGTACCCACAATCTATATTTTAGAGCAGAAATAAGAAAAATATCACAATTTTTTATCTTAAAATTTTCGTTTTTTTTCGGTGGTAAAGTTTTCATTGTATTTGTATAGGCGTGTTTTCGTAATGATAAGGTATCTCGCTGCTGCAAGTTTGAGCCTTGCTCTGGTCACAGATGAGAAGCCAATTGCAGGTTCTGCAATGGAAGGTCTGGTGGTCTTTCTCTGGGTATGCCAACTTTTGCCCATTCCGATTGACCATCACTTGATATAAGTGAAGTAACATTGAAAAGGTTGTCAAATATGAAATGAAATAATTCTATAAACAAGAGGGCCATGATGGCCCTGGATCGCTCACCTGATCCATAGAGAAACAAGTGGGCCCCGGGGAGGGCCATTATTGACCCCAGGGTTATAATGTGCATAATGTTGAGGGAGGTCTAAAAAGGTGAAGCTTAATACCAAATATCAAGAAAGGCTATAATTTGAACAATCTTGGCAAAGGTCCACTAGATGAAGCTACACACCAAATATCAAAGACCTGGGCCTTGCAGTTTCAGAGAAGATTTTTTTAAACATATTCCCTATATAAGCCTATGTAAAACCAAATGGCCCCAGGGCGGGGGCATTTTTGGACTCAGGGCTATAACTTTAACATTCTTGATAGAGGTCCACAAGATGAAGCTTCACACCAAATATCAAAGACCTGGGCCTTGCTGTCTCAGAGAAGAAGATTTTCAAAGATTATCTCTATATAAGTCTAGGTAAAAACAAAGGGCCCCGGGGCGCGGGCATTTGTGGCCTGAGGGCTATAATTTGAACAATCTTGGTAGAGGTCCACCAGATGAAGCTCCATACCAAATATCAAAGACAAGGGCCTTGCAGTTTCAGAGAAGATTTTTAAAGATTTCCCTATATAAGTCTATGTAGCACCAAAGGGTCTCACGGTGGGGGCATTTTTGGTCCCAGGGCTATAATTTGAACAGTCTTGATAGAGGTCCACTAGATGAAATTTCATACCAAATATCAAAGACCTAGGCCCTGTGATGTCATAGAAGAAGATTTTTAAAGATTTTCCCTATATAAAGTCTATGTAAAACCAAAGGGCCACGAGGAGGGGGCATTTTCGGTCTCAGGGCTATAATTGGAACAATCTTGGTAGAGGTCCACCAGCTGAAGCTTCATACCAAATATCAAAGACCTAGGCCTTGTGGTTTCAGAGAAGAAGAATTTTTTCAAGATTTTCCCTATATAAGTCTATGTAAAACCAAAGGGCCCCGGGGCGGGGGCATTTTTGGCCCCAGGGTTATAATTTGAACAATCTTGGTAGAGGTCCACAACATGAAGCTTCATACCAAATATAAAAGACTTGGGCCTTGCAGTTTTAGAGAAGAAGATTTTTAAACATTTTCCCTATATAAGCCTATGTAAAACCAAAGGGCCCCGGGGCACGGGCATTTTTGGTCCCTACACTATAATTTGAACAATCTTGGTAGGGGTCCACTAGATGAAACTTCATATCAAATAGCAAAGCTATGGGCCTTGCCGTTTCAGAGAAGAAGATTTTTAAAGATTTTCCCTATATTAGCCCATGTAAAAACCGAAAGGTCTTGGGGCGGGGGCATTTTTGGCCCCAGGGCTATAATTTGAACAATCTTGATAGAGGTCCACTGGATGAAATTTCACACCAAATATCAAAGACCTAGGCCTTGTGGTTTCATAGAAGAAGATTTTTAAAAGATTTTCCCTATATAAGTCTATGTAAAACCAAAGGGCCACGTGGCGGGGGCATTTTTGGTCTCAGGGTTATAATTTGAACAATCTTGGTAGAGGTCCACTAGATGAAGCTTCATATCAAATATCAAAGACCTAGGCCTTGTGGTTTCAGAGAAGAAGAATTTTTCAAGATTTTCCCTATATAAGTCTATGTGAAACCAAAGGGCACCGGAGCGGGGGCATTTTTGGCCCCAGCACTATAATTTGAACAATCTTGGTAGGGGTCCACTAGATGAAGCTTCATATCAAATAGCAAAGACCTGGGCCTTGCAGTTTCAGAGAAGAAGATTTTTAAATATTTTCTAATATAAGCCCTTGTAAAACCAAAGGGCCCAGGGCGGGGGCATTTTTGGCCCTAGCAATATAATTTGAACAATCTTGGTAGGGGTCCACTAGATGAAGCTTCATACCAAATATCAAAGACCTGGGCCTTAAGGTTTCAAAGGAGAAGATTTTTAAAGATTTTCCCTATATAAGCCCATGTAAAATCAAAGGGCCCCGGGGCGGGGGCATTTTTGGCCCCAGCACTATAATTTGAACAATCTTGGTAGGGGTCCACTAGATGAAGCTTCATACCAAATATCAAAGACCTGGGCCTTGCGGTTTCAGAGAAGAAGATTTTTTAAGTTTTCGGTGAAAAACATCTATTTTTGGCTCCTGTGACCTATATGTGCAACGGACCGGAACCATTTGAACAACTTTGAAAGGGGACCACCTAAGGATCATTCCTGTGAAGTTTGGTCAAAATCCGATCAGTGGTTTAGGAGGAGATGTCGTTTGAAGAAATTGTTTACGCCAGACGGACGAACGGACGCACGGACGACGGACAAAAAGTGATCCCAAAAGCTCACCTCGTCACTACGTGACGATGAGCTAAAAACAACAACTTTACTTTCTAGTTAAGAAGTATTGATAGAATTTCAAAGGTACATGGATGCAACTCTTTCAAAACTATTATTGTCTCCCTTGTCAGTGGGGGTCTAATTCTTAAAGGAAAGAATTTGCTCCTGACAGGAGCAAATTCTTTCCATTAAGAGGTGGGTGAGTTTTAGTTTTACGTCCCACCAACAGCTGAGGTCATACGGAGACGGGACCTCGGTTTAAAGACTCATCCGAAAGTCTGGAGAAGCGATCCCTGGTTTACAAGGCGAGTAGCGTAACCACTGTACCACGGAGGCTTCTATTTCCATTAAGAGTAGACCCCTATTCAGAGGGGCTGAATTTGTAGGAAAGCAAACAGGAAATCACACAAGTTATCTCCCTTATAAAATATGGCAGAAAAAAGCCAGGTGTAATTATTCCCCTTACCTCCATTCTGCATTATTGGTATCAGTGTTCGTCTATTGGTTTAAACAGAATTTATTACATTCTCTTATGTTTGTTTGGGCGGTAGGGCTTGGGATGTCATTTCATCCTAATTATGTGATGTTGGTTCGACGTGGTGTAGGATCATGATATTGTAAGGTCCGGAAATTCTAAATCAGTGTAACCTTTATGTATCGACGCTTCTGCGCCGGTGCGACGTCATGGCGCTGCATGGGCGTTGACTTGACATTGCCACGGTTACGTGTGCCTGCTGGGATTGAGTTATATTCCTAATCTATATGTGTTGTATCTTAAATTGTGGTTTCAAGTGTAGTTATGGATGAACAATGATGTAAACAGTACATACATACCACTCCGATAGGATTAAAATAGGCTATGCCTATTCTCCAATTCAATGGTACATATGTACTCTTCTGTGTGTATGTATGTAACCATGAAATTTCTAATAAATAATATATAAATAAATTTCATCTCAATATCAGGTAAAAGTCCCACAAGATTGGAATCATTGTCTCCAAATTTACCTAAATAGTGTTGACAGGAATGTAAAACCTCAATTCAAACAAAACTTTTTCTTGTGAACATACATTTAACAATATCTACAACAGCATGCGACAGGATCTTAGAGTAAGCTAGTACGGCAGTTATAATTATCAACTCCATTTGAGAGGTCACTGATGACGTTACCTTTCTTGCTGGAGACACCCTGGCTGATTTTCAACAAAAACTTAACCCATTTTGTATCAGAAACCCCAAAACAGATAGTTGGCAAACAGTGCAGGCCCCGATCAGACGCCACAGAATGTGGTGTCTGAACAGGGCCTACACTGTTTGCAAAAAGTTCAGCTATTTTCCAAATAAATTTTTATGAAGACATAACCTGAAACGTACCCCTATTTTTTTTTTAAATGAACTTCTGCGATATAAAAGGTTGAATACTCCATTTGGTACAAAAAGGGTTAATGTACTTTGAGCATTTATTTTGTTCTTAACTTGTGGAGAAATACACCAAAACAATTTTTTTATACTAATATAAAGATTAATTATGACTAAATTTTACTAGCAAGTCCCTAAATTTGTTTCTCATTCAGATAAAAAGTGATGAAAATTATGGTCAACAAACTTGTGCACAAAAACATGTATGGTGTCTCCAACATAGTGGATCAAAGGAGAATAGTTTTAGAAAACTGCACACCTCTGAATTGTTGTTCCAACAGTGTCAGATTATAGTTTTGCAATGCTGACACGTTTTGCAAATTTAGCTTCCGTGATTATACCTCATAATTCTTCTGTTTCTACACTTCCATTCATTTTCCTGTTTCTCCTCTGTCCCTCGCTTTCATCTTCTCTACTATCTCTTCTGTCTCTTTTCTCCCTTTCTCTAGAAGATGACACAAAATGACATACAAGCGTTGATGTGGGATTAAACCCAAAACAATCAATCAATCAATCAATCAATCAAGCAATACCTCATAATTATCCTAAATATCACCAATCTTGTTTGTTTCCAGATCAATGGTGCACTAATGGCTACCCTAATAAATAACCTACGAAGGAAATATACCGGTGCAGAGTCTATGGATGAATATTCTCAAGCTTGGAACTACATTTTTGTAGAGGTTCCATTTTTTTCTGATCATTTGTACACATAAAATATATTAACCCATTTTGTACGGTAATCCCCAAAACGGCTAATTGGCTAATACGAGGTCGGATCAGGGCCTACACTGTTTGCAAAAAGTTCAACCATTTCCTAATAAATTTTGACGAAAAACAGAACCTGACAACCTAAATTTTGAAATGGAAGCCTGCTATATATAAGGAGGAAGATTCCATTTGGTACAAAATGGGTTAAAATTCCAGTTGTCTGCATTTTAATATGCATTTATCTGCAGGCCAAATGTGACTCCCTGTGGATGTGAGCATAAAAGGCCTTACACAACTATCTCTTTATAGCACTGTTGTTTGTGTCCAATTATATCCAAATAAAAATATATAGATTACATTGAAAGCTGTTTGGTTGTCTTTAATCACAGATGCAACTTAGCTTTTGGATGAATTCTTGTCTACTCAAAGTGTACATTTTTGGTTTTTATCCAAAATCATGATGTAATATAATGTTATTAATTAAGTAATTTCGTATTGATTCTTTTGGAGCAGGTCAATCTAAACGTTTTAACGAGTAACCACAATATATATTTTTAACTTCACACGGCATCTGCTATTGTTGTTTACCACATGTGAAAAGACAAACCAACAACGAGATTACGTGATCGGCTCTTTGGCCAATCAAGTTCAAGAACTCCAATATTTATCACAGGTCATTGATATTAGTATGAGGTTAACCAATATAAGTCAGGGGTCAAGCTCGTATTTTGCAGAGGTCAACTTGCATATACTGTACAAAGAAAGAAACGAGAGCTGTATCATGTGGGCTGATTTCTCTGTATGTATACTGTACACATACACACTTGTTAATAAATAATATAATGTTATTAATCAAGTAATTTCGTATTGGCCCAATTACAGGTCCTCGGCCAGCTGCATTGGCCTCGGCCTTCAGCCTCGGGCAAATACAGGAGACCTCGGACCTGTAACTGGGACAATAAGATATTATCTGATTAATGCAATTTTATTAATTGACACAATTAAAACAAGAGGGCCATGATGGCCCTCGGTTGCTCACCTGATGCATAGGGTAACAAGTGGGCCACGGGGAGAGCCATTATTAACCCCATGGCTATAATTTGCATAATCTTGGTAGTGGTCTAAAAGGTGAAGCTTCATACCAAATATCAAAGAACGGAGCCTTCTAGTTTCAGACAAGAATATTTTAAAGGTTTTCCTTATATAAGTCTATATAAAACCTGCGGGTCCCGGATGCGACCATTTTTGGCCCCAGGGCTATAATTTGAACAATCTTGGTAGAAACCCAAAAGACAAAGCTTCATACCAAATATCAAAGACCTTGGCCTTCTGATTTCAGACCAGAAGATTTTCAAAGGTTTTCCCAATATAAGTCTATATAAAGAAGTGGGCTCGGGGCGGGCCCATTTTTTGTATCAGGGCACTAATTTGAACAATTTTGGTAGAGGTCCACTACATGTAAATCCAAGATCTTGGCCTTCTGGTTTCAGACGAGAAGATTTTCAAAGGTTTTCCCAACAAAAGTCTATGTAAAACCAGTGAGCACCGGGTTGGCCCCATTTTTGAGCTCAGGGCTATAATTTGAACAGTCTTGGTAGAGGTCTACTAGACAAAGCTTCATACCAAATATCAAAGACCTGAGCCTTCTGGATTCAGACAAGATTTTTAAAGGTTTTCCCAATATATGTCTATGTAAAACCAGTGGACCCCGGGGCGGAGCCATGTTTGGCCCCAGGGCTATAATTTGATCAATCTTGGTCAAGGTCCACTAGACAAAGCTTCATACCAAATATCAAAGAACTGAGCCTTCTGGTTTCAGACAAGAAGATTTATATAGATTTTCCCTATAAGTCAATGTAAAACCAGTGGGCCCCGGGGAAGGGGGCATTTTTGGCCCCAGGGCTATATTTTGAATAATCTTGATAGAGGTCTACTAGGCGAAGCTTCCTTCCAAATATCAAAGACCTGAACCTTCTGGTTTCAGACAAGAAGATTTTTAAAGATTTTCCCTTAATAAGTCAATGTAAAACCAAAGGGCCCTGGGGTGGGGACAGGTTTGGCCCAAGGACTATAATTCAAACAATCTTGGCAATGGTCCACTAGATGAAGCTACACACCAAAGATCAAAGACCTGGGTCTTGCGGTTTCAGAGAAGATTTTTAAAGATATTCGCTACATAAGCCTATGTTAAAACAAAGGTCCCCAGGGCGGGGGCATTTTTTGCCATAGGGCTATAATTTGAACAATCTATAATTTGAACAATCTTGATAGAGGTCCACTAGCTGAAGCTTCACACCAAATATCGAAGACCTTAGCCTTGTGGTTTCAGAGAAGATTTATAAAGATTTTTTTATAAGTCTATGTAAAATCAAAGGAACCCGGGGCGTGGACATTTGTGGCCCAAGGGCTATAATTTGAATAATCTTGTTAGAGGTCCACTAGATGAAGCTTCATACCAAATATCAAAATACTGGGCCTTCTGGTTTAAGACAAGAAGATTTTTAAAGGTTTCCCCTATATATGTCTATGTAAAACCAAAGGGCCCCGGATTGAACAATCTTGCTAGAGGTCCACTAGATGAAGCTTCATACCAAATAGGAAAGACCTTGGCCTTGCAGTTTCAGAGAAGAAGATTTTCCCTATATAAGCCTATGTAAAACCAAAGGGTACCGAGGCGGGGGCAATTTTGGCCCCATGGCTATAATTTGAACAATCTTGCTAGAGGTCCACTAGATGAAGCTTCATACCAAATATCAAAGACCTGGCCCTATGCAGTTACAGAGAAGAAGATTTTTAAAGATTTTCCCTTTATAAGCCTATGTAAAACCAAAGGGTCCCAATACTGAATTATAACAAAAAGTGTTATAATGAGGTTGTAGTGGATTCACCGGAAGCCACTTACTGTTTCAGTTTGACTGCTGTGCTGTGGAGTCATACACAGAGTTTGAGCTCACAGCTCGCTGGAATAGTAAACAGAACATCAGTGGTGTTGTAACAACAGTTATTATACCGGCCACCTGTTGTAAGCTGCCAGGGGACTACCCAGACCATGGCCCACCCTACGATTCAAACTGTACCATTGCTCCGACACAGAACAACTCAAACTATCTTAAGGTTAGTTCAAAGATGATTTTGCCGTCGATTGTCAATGGAGCACAGAAGCTCTTAAGTACAGGGCCCAGTTGTTCAAAGCATTGTTAGCTAAATAAGTTCATTAAACTGTTTTAGTAAGTACAATATCTAAAATTCTGTTATTTTTGCATATGCAAAAGCTACTCACATTTTTTCAGCAAAAATATTAGTTTATTTGCCATATTAAATGATCAAAGTTTTAACGATATGTTAACCAGCAGCTTTGATAGTTTTGAAAAACTGGTCCCTGATGTCCACCGGACTTTCATTTGTAAGAAATCCAGGCAATGCTTATCTATAGAAAATAGCTACGCTATTCTTATCGATTTGAGGTCAGAATGTTGCATAAGAGGGTTGTCTATAGAACCTGGACTGGAATTATCTTTTGGTTTAAACTGTATTTATTTGACTTCATAGTAAACATATACAATGCATAATATTAGACACATATGACACAGGATTTGACGGTAAGCACTAGTGCTTATTTTAAGTCATCTCCTGGAAGACAAAGAAAAGAAGTTACATCATCTATGAATGGAATGCAGCGTAAACTTGTGATATGAATCTAGAAAGAAAGAAAGAAAGAAATAAATAAAGATCAAGAACATCTCATTTTATATGTTTTATGAGGATACAATATCTAGAACTGATTAGTGAATTTAGTGGAAGCACAGCTATAAATACAGAACAAGAAATAGTTAAGATCTAGAAACGGTAAAAACAACAAAGCATATTCTAGAGTTCAAATTCAACAGATGTGAAACATTCTTGTGACAAATGAAAATACTCTGGCTTTTCTTCCGTGACTTTTCTTCCTACCCAAAAAACTGTGACTTTTTCCGTGACTTTTTTTCTTGTGACTTTTTTTCCTACAACCACGGAAAAAAAGCCACAGGAAAAAAGTCACGGAAATAAAGTCACCGAAATAAAGTCACAGGAAAAAAGTAACAAATAAGAAAATAAAGAAATATTCCACTGAAAGGATGTTGCTAATAAATTAAAATATTGAAAACACCTATTCTTCCAACTTTTACCTATATAAAGTGGGATTTCAAAGGAAGTTCATTCCACAGATCACTGCCTTCACTTCTAATTGGTTAATGTGATGCATACATGTATATATATATATATATATATATATATATATATATATATATATATATATATATATATATATATATATATATATATATATATATATATATATATATATATATATAGTTTCAAATAATGTGAATATTCCACAATACGGGTTTTAAATACTTTGATAAATAAATGAAGTTCAGATGCACAAACAATATTTTATTTTTGGCTAACCGGTTTCATGACATTAGTCAATTTTCAAAGCCTTTATTTAAGTATAGCGATGTCCATATAATGGCGTCTTGTTACTATGGAAGTTGGCGTAACGTAACGTAACGTAACGTCATGAACTTCCGTCCGGTCTGTATGTATTATGTAACGAATTAATAATGGATAAACATGATCGGTAAATACACGTTGAAATGAAGTGATATCATAACTGGCGTCTCCACTATCTACAAACGGTTATGTTGAATTGAGTTCTGGTTTATATTGTTGTATAAAATACTTTTCCTTTTCTTTTCTTTCAATTATGCTGTCTGTTTTCATTTTGTAGAATGGAAACATGTAATATTTCGGGTCTTGTTTCGAACAGGAAGCAATGTGTCCACTAAGGGGTATCATTCTCAAGTTTTCATTTCTTATGTGCTGATTATGTAGGGTCGTTCTTTTTCTCAAGTTGTTTGTTTCCCCAATGTAATATTTGTTACACCCCCTGCATTCAATTACATATATGACATTTCTGACGGTACACGACATGTCACAAGTCACAGTAAAGATTTTGTCATTAAAGCTGTATGTCGAACCTTCTTTTATATATTTGCACAAACCACATCTTGGTTCGTTGCATTTTGTTACTTTGGCTATGCTTGGTTGTTTGTTTGAAAACTTAGCTTTTGTTAATAGTTTCTTTAAATTTGGAGATTGGCGCTTGCTTTTTAAAAAGGTTTTACTTCGGAAAATAGATTTTAACCTGTCATCTCTCAGAAGGAGTGATTTATTTTTCTGTATTTCTGGGAAAATCTCTGGGTTGTGAGGATTGAAAGTAGATACGTATGGTATCAAATTATTATCTTTGCTTTTTTCGGTGGGGTGTAGAAGTGTCTCTCTGTTTAAAGCCTTAATTTTTGCAATGCTGTCTTGTATCAGTGAAGGTGGATATTTCTGCTTTAAAAGGAATCCATGCAATTCTTCGAGACGTGTAAGAAGTGTGTTTTCTTCAGAAATGATCATCTTTAGTCTTCGAGCTAAATTGTATGGAATGCTATTTCGTGTGTGTTTTGGGTGGCATGATGTGTATAAGAGATATTGCTTTGAATCTGTTGGTTTATAATATATGTCTGTTTTAATTTTTCCGTTGTCGTTAATGACCATGGTATCTAAAAATGAGAGTTGTCTTCTGTTTTTATCGAGTGTAAATTTGATGCTTGGATGTAACATGTTTAGTAGACTATGAAGTTTCTTCAAATCTTCTTCTGATTGTTTAAATATAAGGAAACAGTCATCAAGGAATCTTTTGAAATTTGTTTCCAAATATGACCTGAACTCTAAACCAAAATCGTTTTCCGATTGTTCATACAATTTCTCTTCAAGGTATGCTAAAACGAGTGTGGCATAGACGGGGGCAAATTTGGTTCCCATCGCCGTGAGGAGAACATAAACTCCTAAACATAGAGAAATGTTACTAGAGAAAACACACTTCTTACACGTCTCGAAGAATTGCATGGATTCCTTTTAAAGCAGAAATATCCACCTTCACTGATACAAGACAGCATTGCAAAAATTAAGGCTTTAAACAGAGAGACACTTCTACACCCCACCGAAAAAAGCAAAGATAATAATTTGATACCATACGTATCTACTTTCAATCCTCACAACCCAGAGATTTTCCCAGAAATACAGAAAAATAAATCACTCCTTCTGAGAGATGACAGGTTAAAATCTATTTTCCGAAGTAAAACCTTTTTAAAAAGCAAGCGCCAATCTCCAAATTTAAAGAAACTATTAACAAAAGCTAAGTTTTCAAACAAACAACCAAGCATAGCCAAAGTAACAAAATGCAACGAACCAAGATGTGGTTTGTGCAAATATATAAAAGAAGGTTCGACATACAGCTTTAATGACAAAATCTTTACTGTGACTTGTGACATGTCGTGTACCGTCAGAAATGTCATATATGTAATTGAATGCAGGGGGTGTAACAAATATTACATTGGGGAAACAAACAACTTGAGAAAAAGAACGACCCTACATAATCAGCACATAAGAAATGAAAACTTGAGAATGATACCCCTTAGTGGACACATTGCTTCCTGTTCGAAACAAGACCCGAAATATTACATGTTTCCATTCTACAAAATGAAAACAGACAGCATAATTGAAAGAAAAGAAAAGGAAAAGTATTTTATACAACAATATAAACCAGAACTCAATTCAACATAACCGTTTGTAGATAGTGGAGACGCCAGTTATGATATCACTTCATTTCAACGTGTATTTACCGATCATGTTTATCCATTATTAATTCGTTACATAATACATACAGACCGGACGGAAGTTCATGACGTTACGTTACGTTACGTTACGCCAACTTCCATAGTAACAAGACGCCATTATATGGACATCGCTATACTTAAATAAAGGCTTTGAAAATTGACTAATGTCATGAAACCGGTTAGCCAAAAATAAAATATTGTTTGTGCATCTGAACTTCATTTATTTATCAAAGTATATATATATATATATATATAGGGAGAGAGAGAGAGAGAGAGAGAGAGAGAGAGAGAGAGAGAGAGAGAGAGAGAGAGAGAGTCGAGTTTCTAAGACGATGAATGTTAAATGTTCATTCACTGACAAAATATATATATAATATACTTAAATTTAGAACAAAAATAATCAGGTCAACAAGCCCAGGCAAAGAATATCCCTTTTAACCCCCCTATATATAGAGAAAAGCCGGGCTTTACTGGGGTATAATGATGATACCCTATCAATATTTTTTTCTTATTTTTGTTCAAAAACATAGATTGTGGATACTTATTAGAACCACCTCATCAAGTTGGCTCTTACTAGCACCCACAATCTGCATTTTGACTAGAAATAAGAAAACATATTGAACATGTTTAAAACCAATTCTGTGACTTTTCTTCCGCGACTTTTTTCCAACCCAAAAATGTGACTTTTTTCCTGTGACTTTTTTTCCTACAACCTTTCCTGCACCCAATTTATCTTTTGGAATTGGCAAACAGTGAATACCCAAATCAGATGCTGCAGAACATGGTGTCTGATCAGAGTCTACATTGTTTACTCGGCTTCTGATCAGGGTATACACTGTTTCCTTACAGTACAGGAATTTAAGGGTTAAAGAAAAGTCTGTTCAGGACCATTTTTCCTTCATATCAATACACCATTGCTGTCAGTGACTCCAATACCTTTTATCAATGGAATAGCAGCCATTACACAAATTATGCATGTGCATAGTGTGAAGACAAGCTATCACCATAGAAGCATCAAACCTTCCACAAATATTCCCCATGGAGAGAGGATGAACACTGATTTTCACGGGTGGCATCACACTGTTACGCGCCAGAAACCATGTTATTACATGTGTAGTCATACTATTGTTATTACAAGATGTTATTCACAAAATAACAGCGATGTTCTATGATGAAAATCTGTTTAATGTGCATGAAAACTGTATATTATACATGCGGGTGGCTTTCTTCCAGAATCTGAAATAACAACAGCAGACTCCGCACACTGGTGAAAAAAATACATGTATTAGTTTTGAAAACATTGGAAGCATGTATTCTTATGTACATTTAGAAGAGACTTGTACTGTTTTTGTTTATAAATGCATGTGCCTTAATACTCATCAAATGTAAAAATTCCTTGTATATTAAATACAGAAATTTAATTCTTGCATAACCAGACTGAATTCACTTTTTTCAACTCAAAACTAAATATCTTTTCTTATTAAAATCTAACTCCCCTCAGCTCACAAGATATAATTTGAGGCTTGACATAAATTGGCAAAGTCAGAACAAAAATATTATGCACAATACGGAATAGCTATGTAAAATCAACTTTCTTCAAGGTTGGAGCTTCTGTTAAAGGGATTTATTCTTGATTTATTCTTGATTATTAAGGACTATCATTTCATTACATAATATTATGTAGCCCTCAAGTGAAGTCCTCTGTCTGCAATAGGTAAGGGGCCTCATTGCGGAAAATCAGTAGTTTACTAACTGGCGACTAGAGTGTACCTTATTGACTTTCCCCTTAGGGTTTCAACAAGAGCTACTAATCACCCTATTAAGGACCACTTCGATCTGCTATACACAGAATATCACAGGGGGCAATAAAACAATTATGAACACATGGTGTGTCCTACTGTTACAAGAATAAATGCCTTTAAGAAACATGTAATGGAAAATATTTCTCTTTAGTATCCCCTCCCAACAAAGTTATAGCATCGCTGCCGTGCATTATTGTGTGTACGTGTCCCGAACCTTGTGAATTTTTAATCATTTTTACAGGGTTGTTATGAGCCACTTAGAAACCATCTGTGGTATTACTATGTATTAATGATCCTATGTGAGAGTACTCCAGTACTGTTTGAGGTAAGATCACTTACATAACCCCATTTATATCAACTCTCAGCAAAAGCATGGCTGCAGACTTTTCCCTCCATGATATTTAGTAAAATTCCGCTATTAAGACCTAAAATAAAGACTAAATCTGCTTTAAAAAATAGAAGTGGAGGCAATATCAGGAATCGATACAATCAACCCACAGCTCCCATCAGAGACACCAAAGGCGAAAGAAACACAAACATGAAACAACAGACCTAATGGAAACATCAATAGCAGAAAGCCAAAAGGACAGTTACTTTCCTACAAAATGGCCAATAGGCTATCCAAAATAAAATAATATAAGCGACGCAAACACCCAAAGACAAACAATAACAAAAATAAACCACGACAGAAGAACCGACTTGATAATGAGCGAAACAAATTCCACTGGGGGGGGGGGGGGGGGGGGGGGTGGGGCTTAAATCAATTTTGCGTGGCCATAATCCTCGCCCTTACTTCTGTCGCGATTTAGACAAATAATTTGTTCAGTCCGCATGAAGGCCTCCTAACTCATCAGTGCAACATCTCCATGAACAAAATAACCAAACAACCACAGAGATGAAACAACAGTGAGGACTCGACAGCAAGAAACCACTAAAATGCTGGAAACCAACAGTTAGACTCCAATGGGCCCGACCAGAGAAAGAGCATCTGGCACCAACCAACATTACCTTGAACTAGATCTCTCTAATAGTCAATAAGCCTTTACGCTGGAACCATCATAGAATCTGAGGCCTGACCCACCAGCGTGCAATTAAAGAAGGAAGCAAAGTTGTCATCCATGATTGGGTTAACTACCATGCATGCAGTCTGTTGTATAACATTTATGTTGTACCCCATCTTTTTATATCGAAGAATGATTTTACGAAATTGTGTGCTGAAGTCATTGCGGTTATATATTTTTCTGAATTTATATACTAAGTCACCATAAAATTAGAGTTCCGATAAACCTTGTTGCAGAAGAGATTTAAGTCCAATATTGAATTTTGAAATTAAATCAGCTTATTCAGGTTTCAGTTATTCTTTCTGTCTTCTACATCCAGTGTCTCCTAATAAGACAAGGAGGTCTTATTATAGGAATTTTACTGTAGTTAACCCCTTTTCTGCCCTGGAGTCAAAAACATGTATAGTGAAACTTCGGAGGCTCAAGTACATGGGACCATGAAAGTTTGTTCAAAACCGGGGTAGTTCGAGGCACCAAGGTTGACTCTTAGTGCAAGACCAGAAGACATACAAGCTCGTAATGGAAATAATTTAAATACATGTAAATACTTTTGATTCTGTTTAAAACAAAGGTATGTGTGTACTCATTAGAATCTCACCTCCTCAAGGCAAATCTAATGAGTACACACACAACATACATTTTCAAGAAAAAAAAAAAAGAATAGAAAATCTGCCTAATTATACCTCACTATTCATGACATGCCATCTCATTGTGCCAAGTATTATCAATATATCCCAAATGGTATTGGAATTATAGTTGTTTCTACAGATGGATGCCAGGCTGCTGAACCTGTTCTATGGTGGGGTGGGGGTGGGGGTTGGGGGGATAAAAATTATCTAGAGCTGTGGTCATTCTGTCCCTTCCTCTGATTCAAAAATAGCCATCGGAAGAGATGGCAAATCCCCCGACCAAAAGCCAATATGGCCTTCAGAAGATTGTTCACCAATAGAAAGTGCACCAGAATTAAACCGGCAATATATCACAAAAGTTTTGGTGTTATGGCCATCACAAGATTATACCAAAAACCAGGGCACTCAGAATTGTTGTTCTTGCGCATGACATGCCTGCTTAAGCTCATGTACTTCTGTACGAATTACCATTAAAATGTGTCTCAAAGGGTATTGGAGATAGGGTGATCACAAGCTGGTCATAGTGTTATATTGGAAGGGTAGATAACTCAAATACCACAACACCAACAGTTGTGGTTCATGCACATGACACCCCTTCTGTACCTTGTATACAATTGCAACAATTTCTTTCAATATATCTCAAAGGGTGTTGGAGTTATGGCCATCACAAGGTTATATTGTCAGGGGAGATAACTAAAAAACCAGAGCACCCAGAGTTGAAATTCTAGACCTTGACAAACCTGCTTAACCTCATTTACATCTGCATCAAGTACCACCAATATGTCTCAAAGGGTATTGGAGGTAGGGTGATCACAAGGTGGTCATACTGTTATATTGGAAGGGGAGATAACTAAAATACCATAGACCCAGAGTTATGGTTCTTAGGCATCAAGTGCTGTCTCAACCTTGTATACAATTGTGCCAAGTACCATCAATATATCTCAAAGGGTATTGGAGTTATGGCCATCACAAGGTTATATTGTCAGGGAGATAATTGAAAAAACAGGGCACCCAGAGTCGTGGTTCTTGCACGTGACACACATACTTAACCTCATGTACCACTTTACCAAGTACCATCAATATATCTCAAAGAGTGTTGGAGATGTTGCCATCATAGGGTAGTGATTCTATTTTATTGGAATAGGAGATAACTCAAAAACCATGGCACCCAGAGTTGTGGTCCTTGTGCATGACACATTGTCTTGGCCTTGTGAACAACTATGCCAGGTACCATCAATATATTTCAAAGGGTATTAGAGTTATAGCCATCACAAGGTAGTCACTCTATTTTATTGGAAGGGTAGATAACTCAAAAACCATGGTAACCAGAGTTGTGGTTCTTGTGCATGACATGCTGTCTCGGCCTTGTGAACAACTGTGCCAAGTACCATCAATATATCTCAAAGGGTATTGGAGTTATGGCCATCACAAAGTAGTCATTCTATTTTATTAGAAGGGGAGATAACATAAAAAGTATGGCATCGTTCTGGTTCTTGTGCATGACACGCCGTCTCAGCCTTGTGAACAATTGTGCCAAGAACCATCAATGAATCTCAAATGGTATAGGAGTTATGGCAATCACAAGGTTGCGTCTACGGATGGACGGACGGATGCTAGGCTGATCCTATATCCCCCAAACCTATTCGGTCGGGGATAAAAAGGGCAGTTATCAGTTTCTGGCAAAAGAATGCACTGTACCGGTTAACTACTTGTGATGAATAACAACTTTGCCTGGGCAGGCTTAGATCCTCTAAGCGGTTTACCAGTACTTGTGTGCGGTCGGATTCAGCTCTGCGTGGAAGCATCATGCAGCCCATTTATTTCTTCAAGCCATGATGGGCGGGGGTCAACAGTCACTGAAGTATGAACAACAAAGGGTCAAAAGCAAAGTTTCAGTTAACCTCCAATGTCCATCCTTCAATGAACGTTAAATAAATTAGTTGAACTTCAATGGCTCGAACACCTTTGGGACCTCGAAAATCTGTTAGAGACAGGGGGATTTCGAGCCACTGAGGGTTACTGCCAGGAGGCATAACAAGATACTTTTAGACATCTTTTCGGTGTTCCATAATGAATATGTATGCTGTGTGTACTCATTAGAATCGCCTCAACGAGGCGATTCTAATGAGTGCATACAGCTGTCAGATAAAAGACTAAAATCTCCTTAATTATCCCCCACCAGTTCTTATGTAGAGGATTTTGCTAGGGGCTCAAGAACGGGTTCGACTCATACGTGGTAAACGAGCCATCGGTGTTCGAGCCATCGAAGTTCTACTGTACATTCATTTCCTAAATCAAAGTTTTATGCCCGTTGGGATATCTTCTATATTTTTATTTCAGGTGTTTGCTCTTGCACTTGGTTTACTGGTGGCCAGTGGTCTGAGGAAACAGGATAAAATCAAGTTTTGAAGACTGACAGAACAGTTACTGCTTGTAAAGTGTACCATGCTAATGATGTTAGTTGATATCAGGAAAACATGTCTGTGTGAAATAATGGCATTTAACATGGTGTCAGAAATGACAAATTTTGGGTAAAAATGATAGCATCTTTCTTATGTCTGTTTTCAACATAGATTGTGGGTGCTCGATAGAATCACCTCATTGAGGCGGTTCTAACGAGTACCCACAAACTGAGGTGGTTCTAACGAGTACCAACAATCTGTTTTTGAGCAAAAATAAAGCAGATAATGTATACCCCCATAAAGCCCACTTTTTCTCTATATAATTTGTGGTTTAGAGAGGCCTTCGTTTCACGGACTTGTTATAACAATGCTTTGAACAACTGGGCACAGGCATTTAACATTTCAATCAAATATAATGCACTTAGGACGTTTTTGAATTAATTTTCCTTTTTGTCATGCCTACTTTTAGCATGGCGCAATATAGGCAGTTGATTTTACCTGTTGGTCTGTTTGTTTGTCGTCTGTCCAAAAACTGTCCACATTTGTGACAATCCTGATGTTCATTTCCCAAGAAGTCCGATTTGGCCAGCACAGGCACAACATTGCCCGCTTTTTCTTTCAGTTTTATGGTCCTATGAGAATATTTCAATGACAGTCACCATATCAGATGCTGCATTCTGTGACATTGGATCTGGGTCTACACTGCCAATGTGCCAAACATGGGTCGCTAAGCATAAATTGGTTATTGTTTTTGTTTTACGGCCCTTTAAAGATTATTTCACTTTTTTCGAGCCTATAGTTATTCAGAGGTGGGCGAATACTGGAGTACCTGGAGAAAAGCCATCTGACCTTTCATTGCAGAACTTAGCATCTCGCCTGACCCGAGCAAAGAAAAATGGGTTATTTAGAAGACAAGAAATGTTTGTATCACACTTTTATTTCCATCTCTGAGTCAATGAAAAATTCAACCTTCAACATGAAGGTATTTCTAATATTCAGACAAACCTCTATCTCGGCATTCAATACAAGTACAAAACTTATATAATAAGGACAACTTCAATGGAACAAATCCTCAGCTCAAGATGAGACAGATTTATGGCGACATTCAAGAACATTGTATTTAATACTCCCAAGAAAAAAAACAAATGTTGAGGATATTTGTAAGAATCACCATTTGCTCCTTGGAATACATGTAATTAAGGGAAAAGGGCCTTTATTACAAATCATTTTACTCCCCATTGGCATTCTTTGAAGAGACAAATTGGCCCCCGCCCACCCGGGCTTGAAGAAATAAATGGGCTGCATGATACTTCCATGCAGAGCTGAAACTGATCACACACGAGTACTAGTAAACCTCTGACAGGTTCTAAGCCTGCCCAGGCAAAGCGGTGCCAGTCGGACCGTCCATGTTTATAAACCCCATGCGATTTAAGCCCCCCGTGGAAATCTTCCACTGACCGTTCCAAGGCGGCTCTTCTGTGGCGATTTATTTATGTTGTTGTTTGTTACTTACTGTGTGTATCACTTGTGTCTTATAATTTTGGATGGACATATGGCCATTTTGTGGGAAAGTAACTGTCCTTATGGCCTTCCTTTGTTTAGGTTTCCATTATGGTCTGGTCGCTTAATGTTTGTATTTCTTTCCCTTTGGTGTCTTTTATGGGTGGAGTAAGTTAATTGTATCAATTCCTGATCTTTGTTTTACTTCTACTTTGAGATGTCATTTCATCTCAATGTTGGGGAAAAGTCCCACAAAATTGGAAGCCACATCTCCAAAATGACCTATACAGTGTTGACGGGGACGTTTATTAAACCTCAAATCAAACAAACAAATAGTGACAAATTCTTTGTAATGACAAAATGTTAGGGAACAAATTCAGTCATTATAACATTATACACAGATGATCCTCATAATAAGGCCAGTATCTGTTCCCTAACATTTTGCCAGTATATAGTGTGTGTGAATTCGGGTTTAACGTCGCTTTCAACAAATTTTCAGTCATATCACGACGGTGTCTGGTTGCAACAGGGAGCTCAATGCTCACTTTTATAGTGCTGCCTCACTGAAGTATCATGTCCCAGACACATTACATGATACCACACCCAGTCACATTATCCTGACACTGGGTCGACCAGTCCTAGCTCTACCCCGTAAATCTGAGTGCCAAGCGAGGAGCAGCTAGTACCATTTTTAACAACTTTGGTATGTCGCGGCCCGGGATCGAACCCGTGACCTCCCGTTCCCCGGAGCAGACACTCTACCGAGCTATCGGGGCCGGTGCCAGTATATAGAATTTGCCACTATAAGGAATCCCAAAAATTAGTATAATAGGTAAATAAATGGCCATTTTCCCTTAATTACTCAAAGAAAGTAGTGTTGGTTAATAAATGTGGCGACTCTAACAAATATCCAAAACATTCCTTTCTTGGGGTGCTGAACACAATACTGTTGAATATATCCATTTATCTTCTCTTTGGGCTAAGGACTTATTCCACAGAAATAGTCAATACGAGACATGTCATTATACTGAACGTTAAAAAGGGTTGACTGAATAAGGATGTTGCATCACATGAACGAGTCTGTGTAATGAACACCCCCTTAAACCCCACTTTATATAGAGAAAACTGGGATGAATGGGGGTATACATTAATTTTCTAATTCCTGCCTCAAGACACAGGTTGTGGGTACTCGTTAGAACCGCATCAATGATGCGGTTCTAACAAGCATCCACAACCTATTTTTGAAGTAAAAATAAGTAAAATATGACCAATTTTCATTGGAAAAGTAGCCGTTTTGGAGGTATGTATAATGCCCTATGTCACACGGGTGTGTTATTGTAATGGAAAATAGTAAACTGTTAATCCCAGAATTCCACATCATGTGCTGCAACAAGTGATTTCTACAAATAAGCCAAGGCACAGCAAAAGGTACAAACTGGTTAGTGCAAAAAGGAAAGACTCCAATCAGTATACACAAACAGCAGTCTGGGTCCATTTGATCAAAACTAACAACATCGTTAGTTAAGTTCAAAACATTTTTTTTCAGCAAAAAATAACTCTATGGAAGATACAGTTCTTGCTATAACAGTTAACAATTTGATCACTAACAAGCTTATTAACCCATTTTATGCTAGTGGACTCTTCCATTGCTATATGTTGGACAAGTCCATTTGTCAAATAATGGATGTCAGGCATATATTTTCATGTTTATTCTATTTTTGACGGAAAATTCCGTTAGCAAATAGTGCAGGCCCTGATCAGACGCTGCGTTCTGCGCCGTCTGATCTGGGCCTGCACTGTTTGCCAAGTTACTCCTTTAGGGGTTTCCCGAAAACAATGGGTTAAGCTAACAAGACTGAACATCTGTGCCCTGATCATTTGTCACAGACAATGTGAGTCACTGATGGATCCTGAGGCAATGACTGCGTGTAAAGTTGACAATTCAGACTGCACAGGTCTGCAGGCTTAACTGAATAAACACTGGCCAAGCCAACTTGCACTTTTTGCCATGCCCCAAAAGAAATGACCTAGTACATGTGAAACAGTTTTAAGTAGACTGGCTACATCTGTTATTCTTTGGCTATGTTCGAGCATTGACCCGCCTGACTATAGTTGCTGGGAACCAGTCAACCATAGTCTGACCATCCTATGATGAGACTGGTTTACTGATTCCCAGTTTCCCTCAGGAACAGTGTAACACCTTAACCAATAATGTTGTTTCGCCTGCATTGATCAGTTGTTTCTTTTACAAGGGAGTAAAGTCCAATAAAAGTAACAGCAACTATAGTCAGACTAGTGTAACCCTAGTTAATGCACCAACTCATTCTGTCATTTTTAAAAGGGAGACAAGAACAAAGCTAAATAAGATTTGAGCAAATAAGTAACCCTGTTACTGTTGGTTATACTCATTAACCCCTTGTATGCTAGTGGACTCTTCCATTGCTATATGTTGGACAAGTCCATTTGTCCTATAAGGGGTGTCAGGCCTATTTTTTCGTTT
Source organism: Lucinisca nassula (assembly GCA_963580285.1). NCBI lineage: Eukaryota > Metazoa > Mollusca > Bivalvia > Lucinida > Lucinidae > Lucinisca > Lucinisca nassula. The sequence goes on from OY757019.1 coordinate 48,124,963, forward strand.
TTGTTCTAATTTTTAATAATGCAGGCCCTGATCAGACGCCACGTTCTGCAGCGTCTGATCTGGGCCTGCACTGTTTGCCAAGGTACCCTTTAGGGGTTTTTCCCCATACAATGGGTTAACCCCTTCATGGTTATGAGTCTTCCATCAAGCCCATAAAATATCAAATTAAGAGGTGTATTTAATTACATTTACTGTAGGTTAAATAACAAATACTGTTTTGCAAGTTAAATAACAAATATTGTACTGCCACATTCTAGAAGCTTCTTGCAAACCCCTTATCTGTAAGTTAAATAACAAATATTGTACTGCCACATTCTAGAAGCTTCTTGCAAACCTATTATCTTTAAGTTAAATAACAAATATCGTACTGCCACATTTTAGAAGCTTCTTGCAAACCCATTATCTGTAAGTTAAAGAACAAATATTGTACTGCCATATTCTAGAAGCTTCTTGCAAACCCATTAGTGTTCTGCAAGTTAAATAACAAATATTGTACTGCCACATTCTAGAAGCTTCTTGCAAACCCCTTATCTGTAAGTTAAATAACAAATATTGTACTGCCACATTCTAGAAGCTTCTTGCAAACCTATTATCTTTAAGTTAAATAACAAATATCGTACTGCCACATTCTAGAAGCTCCTTGCAAACCCATTATCTGTAAGTTAAAGAACAAATATTGTACGCCATATTCTAGAAGCTTCTTGCAAACCCATTATCTGTAAGTTAAACTAGAGCTGTCAGTGAAACTGACTAGGGCCCCGGCAGCGCTATCAGAGGAGTAGGAAAATTTGTGGAAGGACAGACGGACAGACAGACAGACAGAGTGATTACTATAGGGCACCCACACTTTCAGTGCGGGGCCCTAATAACAAATATTGTACTGCAACATTCTAGAAGCTTTTTGCAAACCCATTATCTGTAGGTTAAAAACAAATATTGTACTGCCACATTCTAGAAGCTTCTTGCAAGCCCATTATCTACTTAAGGGATGTCTGGTAATTTCAATTATTTTCAGTAAGTTGGTAATTTCAGTTATTTTCAGTAAGTAACAATAAGTGTAAGGATTTTCTGGAGTTAGTTGCTCAACTCTAATGATAATGTTAATGTATCGTTAAAACTTTGATTGTTCAAATGCCATAAATACTAATATTTTTTAGAAACAAGAGCACCGCATGCGGGTGCCAACGCTCGGCTGCAGTTTCTTTTAGTTAAACAAAAATTCTAAGTCGAAAAAGGGGCATAACTGTGCCAAAAATATTTTAAGGGTTACCTCACCTATTGGTATGAGTTCCCCTTTTCATAATGAACAACTTGTCCGAGTTTCAAGTAAATATGTTCAGTAATGACTGAGATATTACAAAATGTCAAAGTTTTTGCAAAAATTCTAAGTCCAAAAAGGGGCATAACTGTGCCAAAAATATTTTGAGAGTTACCTCACCTATTGGTATGAGTTCCCCTATTCATAATGAACAACTATTCCGAGTTTCAAGTTAATATGTTCCGTAATGACAGAGATATTACAAAATGTCCAAGTTTTTGCATGACGATGCAGACGACGACAGAGCTATGACAATACCTCATCGCTTTCTTCGAAAACAGCCGAGCTAAAAATACCAGGGTATTAGATATTGTACTTAGTTACTTCAAACAGACCAACGCTTCAATAGTGCAAGGCTGTGAAAATGTGTAGCAGCACAAGTTATCTCCATGGAATCGTTCTTTAACAGGAATTAAACATTTCAGACTTAACTTACTTCAATAACATAATTTAACAAGCAGACACCTGGGGCCAGTTGTTCAAAGCATCGTTAGCTTAACGAGCTCATTAGTGATCATATTGTTAACTGTTCTAGCAAGTTTAATATGTAAAATTTTGGTATTTTTGCTGAAAAAATGTGATCAGCTTTTGCATCCGCAAAAGCTGCTCACATTTTTTTCAGCAAAAATATTAGCATATTTGCCATAATAAATGATCAAAGTTTTAACAATACGTTAGCTAACGACATCGTTAGTTTTGAACAACTGGCCCCTGTTTGTGTACAGAACACTAATCTAATAATCTCCATAGCTCAGTTATTATGTGTTATGTGTGGTGGTTTAACTGTCCAGTCAACAGCTAAGGTCATGTTGGGCCAGTCAGTTATCTTCACTGTTCCTAGACAGGCTTAGACCCTCAATTGTTTTAACCCTTATCTAGCTGAATATTAAATTTAGCCACACCCATTACTGATTTTTATCCAATCAGATTACTAGATGTAATTTATTCCTACAAATTCATATACTGAATGTCGAACAGAGTAGATTCTGATCAGACATCTGATATGGATCTTGTTTGTTTGTTTGTTTGTTTGATTTGAGGTTTAACATCCCCGTCAACACTGTATAGGTCATTTTGGAGACGTTGCTTCCAATTCTGTGGGACTTTTACCCGACATTGAGATGAAATGACATCTCAAGCCCTGTCGCCCAATGAAACCAATAGGGTTTATTAGCATGGACGGTCCACCTCGCACCGCGGTTCCTGGACAGGCTTAGATCCTCTAAGCGGTTTACCAGTACTAGTGTGCGGGCGGGATTCAGCTCTGCGTGGAAGCATCGTGCAGCCCATATATTTCTTCAAGCCCCTATGGGCGGGGGCGGGATCTGGATCTACACTGTTTGTAAAGTAGGGGTTGTCCTGAACAGCATGATAAGGGTTAAAGCAGTTTACCAGTACATAGTGAGATCACCCCACCGGTGAGAGACCTAATGATTATGAGACGGCGCACTAACCCACTTCGCCATGGAGGCCCGTTTAGTGGATGGATGGACGCATGTTTTATTTAAAGATACTCAAGCCTTAAAGGGCATACAGCAACAAATAAGGATTATAAAAGACAATCAAGATGCACTGGTGGAGCTGGTACTGTAAATTGTAGCTATAAAAAAATCTGTTTTTCAATACATTCATCCCAATCTCAATGCATTATGTTAAAAATTGTACACTTTGTGCAAAAAGGCAGCAGCGTAAAAGCAAATGCAGTAACAGGTGTCTGCATTTAATATCGCTTTTCATTGGTCCAACGAAAAGCGATATTACATGCTGACACCAGTCCTGTACTTCTGACAGAATGTGTGTCATTTGTTTTTACTCTGCTGACAGGACTTGCCTTTTTGTGCAAAGAATCGTTTTTAGGGTTGAAAGGGTAATCGCTTTTCACTGTGCCAGTGTAAAGCGACATTACATGTTGACACTTTTCTGATATACACTGCCACAAATTTTAGACATCATACAAGATGTCATTATATCAACTATACTAACAACTGCACAAGCATCACTCTAACCCTTCTCTTGCTGAATATTCAGTTTAGCCACACCCATTTCTGACTTTGAACCAATCAGATTACTTGATGTAAGTTATTCCTACAAATTCATAAAATGAATGTCAAACAGTGTAGATCTTGATCAGATGGCTTCAGAAGCCATCTGATCAGGATCTACACTGTTTGCAAAGAAAAGGGTTGTCGTGAACAGCAGGATAAGAGCTTATACATACATGAGTAATGAATATAAAATTTAACAGCTGCCTGGAGTTAGAAAGATGAAAATAATGGATCCATGTTAATGGTATATGATGTCCGACAGATGCTTCAACCCTTTCACCCGTGTCCTCAAGCTTTGCATCTGCACACACCCGTTCTTGCAGATAGGAGTTTTACTTCTAATCATAATCTGGATGGCAAACAGGATAGATCCAGAAGAGACAGTCCACTATGAGTCTCATCTGCATCTACAAAGTCTGCATAGATATCAGGGGCCAGTTGTTCAAAATTGATGACGTCGTTAGTTAACGTATTGTTAAAACTTTGATCATTATTATGGCAAACATGCTACTATTTTTGCTGAAAAAAATGTGAGCAGCTTTTGCAAATGCAAAAGCTGCTCACATTTTTTCTGCAAAAAAAAAAACAACAACAAAATTTTAAATATTAAACTTGCTAGAACAGTTAACAATATGATCACTAACAAGCTCGTTAAGCTAACAATGCTTTGAACAACTGGCCCCTGTACTGTTTTGTTTGTTTGAATTGAGGTTTAACATCCCCTTCAACACTGTAAAGGTCATTTTGGAGACGTTGCTTCCAATTTTGTGGGACTTTTACCCGACATTGAGATGAAATGACATCTCAAGCCCTGTCGCCCAATGAAACCAATAGGCTTTATTAGCATGGACGGTCCGCGGCCCCTGTACTGGAATACAGGGTTAGCCGATGAGGTACAAGTAAAACTGAAGCAGAGGATATTCCTATTACATTTTGATTATTATTATTAATCCTTCTCTTGCTGACTATTCAGTTTAGCCACACCCATTTCTGACTTTGAACCAATCTGATAATTGATGTAATTTATTCCTACAAATTCATAAATTGAATGTCAAACAGTGTAGATTCTTCAGAAGCCATCTGATCTGGATCTACATTGTTTGCAAAGCTAGGCATTGTCGTGTGTGTGTGTGAATTCGGGTTTTACATCGCTTTCAATAATTTTTCAGTCATATCAAGACGGTGTCTAGTTGCGACAGGGAGCTCAATGCTCACTTTTATAGTGCTGCCTCACTGAAGTATCATGTCCCAGACACATTTCATGATACCACACCCAGTCACATTATCCTGACACTGGGTCGACCAGTCCTAGCTCCACCCCGTAAATCTGAGCGCCAAGCGAGGAGCAGCTAGTACCAATTTTTAACGACTTTGGTATGTCGCGGCCCAGGATCGAACCCATGACCTCCTGTTCCCCGGAGCGGACAAGGGGTTGTCGTGAACAGCAGGATAAGAGTTAACTAGTATTATTCAGAGAATGAAGCTGAACGTCAATTCATTCTGCTAGGCAACTGATTGCCAAATAATGTGCCAGTCTTGTTAGCTCAGTGGGCTGTCAGTCTGACTGGTGATCAGGAAGTCATGGGTTCAATACCTGCTTGGGTCAGCAACATTCTTTAATGGAGATTGATCATAAAATCTTTTCAAGTCATTCTCTCCCTTCCGCTGATTCAAGAAGTGCAGTTGTCTGTTTCTGGCGGAAGTATGAACCTGCCCAGGAAGTGTGGTTAGATAAACTGACTGGCTCAATAAAACCTAAATAGAATTAACTGGAAACCAATCAGCTTCACATGTCCTTAATAGTGTTGATTGGGCTGTTAACCCATTGCGTGCAGGAAACCCTTAAAGGGGTATCTTGGCATACAGTGCAGGCCCAGATCAGACGCCGCAGAACAAACTAGATAGCTCATTAAGACTGAATATCCATACAATAAATTATTATAATATAGTTGTCTGCTTCATAGGGGCTTACAGCTTCAAGGATTAAAACGTGAAAGGAGGCAAAAACTGAGACAAGGGGTTTATTCATAACAGATACATACTTCTATTTTATCACACATTATCAGCAGGAACTAGGGCTGGCTAATCGGAGCTGAAAAGATAATCGATTATCAGCCCTGTCATTGTGATAGATAATCGATTAGTATTCGCTAAGGTTTTTGTCATAATTTTACCTGTCCGGCTTCCTCTCTGAGCATGACTCTAACCATATGTTGCACTTTACCATATGTATATCTGAACAGACAGGCCTGAGCAAACAGTGTAGACCCAGATGAGATGCGGCATAATGCGGCGTCTCATCAGGGTCTGCACTGTTTGCCACTAATCCAACTATTTTAGGCATAACTTTGGGTAGTAAATTGTACCTATCAAGTAATCGATTAAAAGCAAATCAGAAATGATAATCATTTTTTGTAGAATTTATCGATCGATTAATCGATTATATGATCAATCGTGTCAGCCTTAGCAGGAACCATATAGGTTAAAAGAGATGCTTTTGTTAATTAAAATGTAACATATAGCTGATGACTTCTTCAACAAAATCACACAAGACATTCACAGAAAAACATTAGCAGGTACAAGTCCTTGTACAAACATGGTTTCTATAGATACACGTCCTTGTACAAACAAGGTTTCAGTAGGTACAAGTCCTTGTACAAACAAGGTTTCTGTAGGTACAAATACTTGTACAAAGTTTCTGTAGGTACAAGTCCTTGTACAAACATGGTTTCTGTAGGTACACATACTTGTACAAACAAAGTTTCTGTGGGTACAAGTACTTGTTTGTTTGTTTGTTTGATTTGAGGTTTAACGTCCCCGTCAACACTGTAAAGGTCATTTTGGAGACGTTGCTTCCAATTTTGTGGGACTTTTACCCGACATTGAGATGAAATGACATCTCAAGCCCTGTCGCCCAATGAAACCAATAGGGTTTATTAGCATGGACGGTCCGCCTTGCACCGCGCTTCCTGGACAGGCTTAGATCCTCTAAACAGTTTACCAGTACTAGTGTGCGGGCCGGATTCAGCTCTGCGTGGAAGCATCATGCAGCCCATATATTTCTTCAAGCCCCTATGGGCGGGGGCGCCACAAGTACTTGTACAAACATGGCTTCTGTAAGTACTAGACAAAGTGCCCAGTGGGGCACGAATACCCCCGGCCAGGGCCATCGCCTCAGCTGAAACAAGAACTACAAAGGGAAATAACTCTAAAAGGCCTGACCCCTTGGCCCTTATTTTCTTTCCCACAATACAAGTAGTCATACTGATCATGTGTGCAAAATTTCAAGTTTCTATGTGAAGCAGTTCCTGAGATATCTTTGACACAAAATAATTGTTTACGGACACACAGACAGACAGACGGAAAAGACAAAAACTATATACCCCCATTGCATACTTCGTATGCCGGGGGTATAGCAAGTACTTGTACAAAGTTTCTGTTGGTACAAGTCCTTGTACAAACATGGTTTCATAGCTCCAGATTTGGAAATTTAACAAGGATAATTAAGGCATAACTTTCCTTGCTTCTAATCTTGTAAGAACCATATGCTGTGGGAACTTGTTAGAATCGCCTCAATGAGGCGATTCTAACAAGTACGTACAACTTACATTCTTTACGGCAAAATAAGAAATATCATTCCAAAATTATTCTCATTACTCCCCCATATTTTGAGCTATGCCCAAACAATGATAAATACATTCACGAAAAAAAAGAGCTAAAAAAAACAACAACATTGTAGGTATAAAAGTTCTTCTACACACGTAGCTTGGTCAATGTTCTCTTGAAACTGGTCAATGGACAGAGGTAACAAAAAGCCTGGATGAATTCATTAATATCATAGCTCCAGATAAGGATGGAAAACAAGGATACATAGTAAAAGATAAGGTGCGTATTTCGTGATAACTGAAGGATAGTTTTCCTTATTTCTGCATATAAACCTATGTTGTGGGTATTCATTAGAACCGCCTCGTCGAGGTGCTTCATATGAATACCCACAACATAGGTTTTTATGGAGAATTGACAAAAACTATTCTTCAGTTGTCAAACTATCCTTCAGTTGTCAAAAAATACCAAGTTATCTGTTGCTATGTAAAAAAGATAATTTTCTATATTTCTAGAAAAAAAAAACAAGTATGTTGTGGGTACTTGTTAGAATCACCTCATCGAGGCAATTCTAACAAGTACCCAAAACATGTGGTTTAATGAAGAAACAAGAAAAACTATCACAAAATTATCCAAAAAAATTCTCTTCCTGACACCTTATCTGAAGCATAATGCAAAAGACAATGTAAGGCAAATGGTCCAGGTAAAAGTATACATGGCAATAGATGTCATATTTACAGATTCATAAAATATTTATATCTATACAAACGGTTTACTATTTACATCAAAATTGAGCCAAAACGTGGCAAAACTTATAAAATGCCATATGAACAGAGCAAAGAGTGAATAGTTAAAGTCAAGGATGCGTAATAAGTATACATGCAATTTTTCTTATTTCTCAATAAAAACATATATTGTGGGTACTTTTATACTGAGGCAATTCTAACAAGTACCCACTATGTATGCTTCACAAAGAAATAAGGAAATATTCCCTTAATTATCCTGGTTATGCCTCCTTATATGCAGCTATGTCCAGGTTGCATGTTCAGAGCTTGATAACCGTATGTCATTTTATGGAATATCGAAAAGATATATCTTATCTATCCCCATTGTGTCTCCTAATCTAGTGTTATGACTAAGGGGATAACTGTATTCAAAATTGTCATTTTGGGAGGTAAATAGGCGGTTTTACGGTCATAAATTTCATTTTACGGCAACACATCAGCGGAGCCGTAAAATCAGAATTTGAGATCGTAAAACAAACTATTTACCTCCCCAATTGAAAATGTTCAATACAGTTATCCCCATTCTAATGCACTTATATACTTGTTTTTGTTTGAAAAATATTCTTTTTGCCCAAAATGGCAAGTGCAGTGAGCTGCGTACAACCAAGGACCAATCAATTAAAAGTGGTGTTACATGATAACGTCAGATTTCCGACAGTATATTGTAGAATATACTGTTTCAAAATTTTTGACGTTATCCAATCAGCCATTGCATTTTAATATGCAGTGAATAAGAATAACCCTTATCCTGCTGAATAGATTCTAGCCACACCCTATTCTGATTATAAACCAATCAAATTACTTGATATAATGTACTGGCTCAGTTCACAAACTGCATGACAAACAGGGCAGATCCTGATCAGATGGCTTCTTCAGATCTGGATCTACACTGTTTGCAAAGGTAGGGGTTTGGCAGTTGTCGTGATCTGGAACTACGCTGTTTGCAAAGGTAGAGGTTGTCGTGATCAGCAGCACAAGCTTTAACCCTCAGTGGCTTGAACTACCCTTCTGCAGCAAATTTTCATGGTCTTACAGGTGTTTCCAGCAAAAGTGTTGTATTGAGGCTAAGATCTTGCCACATTTTGGCTCGAATTAAAATTTCAGTGAGCACATGAAAACTAATCAAATGTATGCCCTGTCTGTGTTGACATTTTTGAAATGTCGATAGTCCTTTGTTTTGTGATCTGAGGTCTTAATGTCTCTCTCACTCGTTGTAATTTTTTCTCAGCACACATTGTCACCTGTCTGTTAAGTTCTCCGGCAGAATATCCCAGTAACATTTTTAAATCACAGACAAACTTGTACACAAACCGCTTACCATGAACCTGAAGAAAGAAGATTAACTACTATTAATACAGAGCCCTTGTTATAAAGACAGTTTTGTTTGTTTGTATTGGAGTTTAACAGCCCAGTCAACACTATTTAGGTCATTTTTGAGCCGGTCAGTTTACCTATCAACACTTTCCTGGGCAGGCTTATACGTAAGCAGTTAACCAGTACAGTGCACATTCTTTCGCCAGAAACTGACAACTGCCCTTCTTGAATCAGCGGAAGGGAGATATATAACGACAGTAATAGTTCCCCAACATTTTGTAACTATATAGAATATGCCACTATAAGAACAACACAATAGGTTATAAATAGCCATTTTTCCTTAGTTACTCCAAACAAATGTTGTCAACAAATGTTGCAGAGGTTTGTTAGAAATGCCTCGGTGAGGCAATTCTAACAAATATCCACACAATTTTTTCTTACATTACTGAATGTCCCATTAATCCTCATCTTGAGCTATGGAATTTAACCCTTATCTTGCTGAATATTCATTAAAGCCACACCTATTTCTGTCTATCAACCAATCAAATTGCTTGATGTAATTTAGTGCTACAAATTCATAAATTGAATGCCAAATAGTGTAGATCCTGATCAGATGGCTTCTTCAGAAACCATCTGATCTGGATCTACGCTGTTTGCAAAGATACTGATTGTCTTGAACAGCAAGATAAGGGTTAACTGAAATTGTCGTTCGATCGTTTTGCCCATATATTGAATATCGGTAAAAATGAGGCTGTTTTTGTTTGATTGAGGTTTAATGTCCCTGTCAACACTTATGTCATTTTGGAGATCTTTCTTCCAATTTTCTGGGTTTTAGTTTTAGACATAAGTGTTGACAGGGACATTAAACCTCAAACAAACAAAAACAGCCTCATTTTTTGTTTGATTGAGGATTAATGTCCCTGTCAACACTTATGTCATTTTGGAGATGTTTCTTCCAATTTTCTGGGTTTTTACCCGATATTGAGATGAAATGACCTTTTAATCCCTGCCGCCCAATGAAACCAACAGCGTTTATATGCAAGGTGCTTGCCAAACTTTGCCTGGGCATGTTAGACATTCTAAGCGGTTTACCAGCACTTGTGTGTGGTCGGTTTCAGCTCTTTGTGGGCTTAATTTTTTTAAGTAGTTTTCTTTATTCATTTGTATGAAACTGGCAAGGGCTTAGAATCTGCAGATGAACAAATTCAAGAATACCAGCCAAAAGGAAAGTCTTCATGGTGTTGTGGTGAAGCTACTCCCCTCATACCCCAGGTGTCATGGGTGTGATTCTGGGCTTCTGAGTCTTTCAAATGAGGTCACGTACTATAAGACCTTATAAATTCATACACACACCAGCCAAAAGAAGTTTTCACAAATACATATGAACCTCTTTACAGCACTGTTTATTACGACACACTTTTAGCAAAAACATGGTTTAACCCATTTTGTACCGGAACCCCCAAAATGGGTACCCTTGCAAACAGTGTAGGCTCAGATCAGATGCCACAGAATGCTGTGTCTGATCAGGGCCTACACTATTTGCAAAAAGTTCAGCTATTTTCCAAATAAATTTTAAGATAACACAACCTTTCACGCCTAAAATTCAAAATGGACTCCTGCTATATATAAGGAGGAAGATTTCATTTGGTACAAAAGGGTGGATGGTCATTTTTCTATATTATTATCTATGCATATCTAATTTATATCTATTATACCTTTGTTTTGATATAACACAGTTGTTTCTGCTTTACATCCCAACAATATTGTTGTAAAGAAATAGTGAATTTGGTCTGTTGCTGAAAATTGAGCTGCTTAAGATAACCAGGTTTTTGGGCCAGTGAAGACGGATAAACCTTGTCTCTGATAGGCTGACATGAAACATAAATGCTTGTTTTATAGAAATGCTGGATTCTATGAAATCTTCATGAAGCCATAGAATACTCTTATCACAATACACAGATGCATAGGCCTTTGGCTTTATACATTTTGTAAGTGATTCTTAAGCATTTATATGTCGGTAAACACCAATAAAATACAATTTGTGTTTATACTTGAGTATTTTGAGTTTTACGTCACACCAACAGCTAAGGTCATATGGAGATGGGACCTCAGTTTAAAGACTCATCTGAAAGTCTGGAGAAGCCCGAGATTGATCCTGCCACCCCTGGTTTACAAGGCGAGTAGCATAACCAATACACCACAGATGCTTCTAAACCAAAGATGAAGCAAAATCAACAAGAATTCTGCCGAAGGCAATGTTTCATCAATCAGGACTAAGAAATTGAACTGATCATTAGGAAGCACCCCAGGATTGATGCAAATGTTCATGGCTGGATGAAGAAATGCATAAATAATCAACAGAACTATTTTTTGCCTTACAAAATGCAGCCACAAAAAATGTCGTTCTTGTTATATTTTTACCTTTGCAATCATATCGCCATCATAATAATATCTGAGAGCACGGCTCAACTTCTCGTAGTTCATTGTGGGTTTATTTTTTCTCTGTCCCCACATCTGGGCCACCATCTCCGGATTGTTAAGCTTAAACTCTCCCTCGTCCCCAATCCACTGAATCACTTCTCGACAGTCCTTGTCCGTTAACAACTCTAGTAAAAACTGCCAGAGTTGGATTTGACCGTTATTTCCTGGAACAAATCAATTACAATTACCCCACCTTCCACATGACCCGCCTTTTGTTACTTCCTATTTTCTTTCCTATAAATGGAGTCTCTCCAAGAAAGGGGGTCTACTCTGAAAGTTAAGAATTTGCTTGTCAAGTAAAGAAATTGCTCCCAAGGAGCAAATTCTTTACTTTAAGAGTACACCCTCGCAGACATGTAGAGGTGCCTTGAAGCAGTTAAAGCTGTAACAAGAAGTCAAAGCTGTATCAACTGGCTGTGCATGCACATTTGAAAAATGTAAATCCTTGAACACAGATCATGACATGGCCCTTTTCGCATGTTTCCGCTCAACAGTACAGTTACCAAACTGCAGATTCAGATGAGACCGCTCAAAATGAGCAGTCTCACCAGGCTGTACACCATTTGCCAGCCTGTTTATGACTTTGCCTAAACCCCTATTTAAAAGGATGGACATGTCCAATTCAAATATGGAAGAATCTTTGTCAGAAACACAAGGAACCAGAGGACCATTGGTCCTGAATCGCTCACCTGACTTTTCTGAGGAAGTCCTCAAAGACTTTAATATGTGATCTTTGGCCAAGAGGGACCGAAGGTCTGTGTAACTGGGTGGGGATCTCAACTGTTTCCGAGATATTAAGCATTCAATGCAATAAAGGGAGTTGGCCCCCAGCCCCCCCCCCCCCCCCCCCCCCCACTGGAACCGTGTGTGTGTGTGTGTGAATTCGGGTTTAACGTCGCTTTCAACAATTTTTCAGTCATATCACGACGGTGTCTGGTTGCGACAGGGAGCTCAATGCTCACGTTTATAGTGCTGCCTCACTGAAGTATCATGTCCCAGACACATTACATGATACCACACCCAGTCACATTATCCTGACACTGGATCGACCAGTCCTAGCTCTACCCCGTAAATCTGAGTGCCAAACGAGGAGCAGCTAGTACCATTTTTAACGACTTTGGTATGTCGCGGCCCGGGATCGAACCCGAGACCTCCCGTTCCCCGGAGCGGACACTCTACCAACTGAGCTATCGGGGCCGGTCCACTGGAACCGTAGGTCCAACGGTCCATTACACTGAATGCGACAAGAATATATATGGTTTATGGGTGGGGATCTTAACCGTTTCCGAGATATTAAGCATTTTGTGGAAAAAAGGGGGTTAGGCATGCCCCCCTCCCTCACCCAGGGACCCCCCGGGTCCAAAGGTCCATGTCACTGAATGCGCCTTATCATAAGGAACAAGAATATATATGGTTTGTGGGTGGGGATCTTAACCTTTTCCGAGATATTAAGCATTTTGAGCAAAAAAGGGGGAGGGGCATGCCCCCCCCCCCCCCACCGGACCCCTGGTACCCCATGGTTCAAAAGTCCATGTCACTGAATGGGCCTCATTATAAGGAACAAGAGTATATATGGTTTATGGGTCGGGATCTTAACCGTTTCCGAGATATTAAGCATTTTGTGCAAAATAGGGGTGGGGCATGCCCCCCCCCCCCCCCCCCCCCCGGGGAACCCCGGTACCCAAAGGTCCATGTCACTGAATGCGCCTTATCATAAGGAACAAGAATATATATGGTTTATGGGTCGGGATCTTAGCTGTTTTGGAGATATTAAGCATTTTGTGCCAAAAAGGGGGTGGGGCATGCCCCCCCCGGGGGGGCCCAGGGTTCCAAAATCCACGTCACTAAATGCGCCTCATCATAAGGAATAAGAATATATATGGTTTAGTGGCATTATTTGTAACAGTTTGCAAGATATCAGACATTTCTACTTTTTCCCATACAAATGCCCATGTTACCAAATTTAACCTTGGCGTAAAATAGGTCAAGGTCATCCCAGGGACACCATTTATGCAATTTATGATGGGCCCATGTCTCAGGTGCTACATGCCAAGTTTCATGCAAATCGGCCCAGTGGTTCCGGAGCAGAAGATTTTCGAAGGGTTTTTACCATATATGGGCATGGCGGCCATCTTGGTCATGTGACCTAGACCAAAAATGCAAACTTTCGTTCCCCCACCCCATGGAGCCTCCACATGAAATTTGACTACAATCGGCCCAGCGGTTCCGGAGGAGAAGACGTTTGAAAATGTAAACACACACACACACACACACACACACACACACACACACACACACACACACACACACACACACACACACACACACACACACACACAGAATTTTTGCCTGGCCATACTATCAGCTCACCAATGAAGGCTCAGGTGAGCTAATAAAATTCAAGGGAGGCTACCCTAAGTGGAAAATAGGTATGTATCAGATATATATGAGCATAACTTTGAAATGAATGGGAATTTTTGCATGCAGTTTTCAGTAAAATGATCCTCTTTATGTATATGTTTTCTTTCAGTATACTTAATACTAGAAATATGTAAATTTTCGTGATAAATGACCTTTAATTTGTATTTGTTCAAATTTTAGAGCAAGTGTGGTAAGGAGTTTAGGAGGGAAAGGCTGTAAGAATGTGAAGGAAATAACAATATTATTGCAGATTTTCAGTGTGAAAGAATCAAAACAGATCAGCTCTAGTTTGTAAATAATTGTTGAGTAATAAAACACAGTTTGTCAATGAGTTGTAAGTAGACAGATAACTCGCGCAACATGCTCGTGTTTTGATCTACTTTGCAATTGACTCCAAACTGGGATTGAATACTCAACAAATCACAGCAAGAGCTGATCTATTTCTTAACCCTTGTCCTGCTGGATATTTTGATCTGCCACACCCACTACCAATTATTAAGCAATCAGATTACTTGATGCAAATTATTGCAACAAATTAATAAACTGAATGGCAAACAATGAAGATCCTGATCAGATGGCTTCTTCAGAAGTCATCTGATCTGGATCTACATTGTTTGAAAGGTAAGGCATATCCGGACTCAGCAGGACAAGGATTAAATGAGCTAGCACACAACAAAAGCTACATTAAGGCTTGTGCAACCAGAGAAGACCAGATCAGCCTGCTCATTCACAGATTTGCACACTCTAATCAGAGCCTTTGCTGATCACATGTACCGTCTATAGCCTATGGGCTATTCAAAGAGAGATACATGGCATCTCTTCTTAGTAAATGAGCAGACTGATCCATGGGTTTGAAGGTCACAGGTCTTTATGTAGGTTTTGTTGTGCACTGGCTCAAATAACTAAAGTGAAACTTTCATGGCTCAAACACCAATGGCTCGTTTACTCTTGCCCTTTCAAACTCATTCTTCAGTGCCTAGGAAAAATGTCCCATTACTGCGGGTATCAATATATGAAGGATAATCTTGAAAATGTATTCTGTGTGTATTTATAAGAATCACCTTGATGAGGCAATTCTGATGAGTACACACTATACAACTTTATTTTAACCCATTATATACTAGTAGACTCTTCCATTGCTACATGTTGGACAAGTCCATTTTTCATTTAAGGGGTGTCAGGCCTATTTTTTTCATTTTTATTCTATTTTTGCTGGAAAATTCTGTTAGCAAATAGTGCAGGCCCTGATCAGACATGATGTTCTGTGACATCTGATCTGGGCCTGCACTGTTTGCCAAAGTACCCCTTTGAGGGCTTACCGCATGCAATGGGTTAAAGTAAATTGAAAAGGTACAGTAAAATTCCGCTATTAAGACCACCTAAAATTATTCCGCTATTAAGACCACCTAAAATTATTCCGCTATTAAGACCACCTAAAATTATTCCGCTATTAAGACCACCTAAAATTAAGACTATTTCTGGTTTAAAAGGCTTATTTAGAAGTGTGCAGTTATTCTTTCTTTGTGTTTTCTGAAAACAGTGTCTTCTGATCAGGGACCACCTTGGGACTGTTCAAAAGTGGTCTTTAAGACCACTTTTGAACAGTCCTCAAGGTGGTCATAATATTGGAATTCTACTGTATATCCCTATTATATCTCCTGACCTGGCACTATACTTAACCCTCAGTTGCTTAACTACCCCGCGTCTCGAACAAATTGTCATCGTCTAAAAGGTGTTGGAGACATTGACGTTTGACTATACATGTACCAGGCCTCATACTGACCAAGCTTTTCCATGCCTGAAAGGGCCAATTTTGCAGTCTTTACCCTCATCCTGCTGAATATGACAGCCATTATCTTTGCAAACAGTGAAGATCCAGATCAGATGGCTTGAAGAAGCCATCTGATCAGGATCTACACTGTTTGTAATGGGGTTTGTGAAAATATAAAGTAATTTGGTTGACTTAAAAGTCTGAAATAAGGGTTAAATAGATTTTAAACAGACTATATACACAATAATCAGAATCTGAAAGCCTGAAATAAAAAAAAAATCAAGCTCTAAAAGCCTGAAATCCTGCAAATGTGTGAAAAATATGAGGCCTGGGTGTTGGAGACATTGAGGTTGGACTATACATGTACCTGTTCTGTTACCAGGAGAGAACCCGTGGTCCCCAGTTATTCGTGGTGATCTGTTCTTGTTGTGTTTCCATGAGGTCTTTTTCCCTGTGAAGTAGTAAATACACTCAGATGAAAAATTATTATTCTTGATTACCTTGTTCTTTTTCAGTTTTGGTTTTCATTAATCATCATCATCATCAAGAGATTTTTTATTAAGGTGCAGGTACAGGGGCAACATCCACATAAGTGCCCCCCTTCCAGGTAGCTGGCTTGCTGCACGCATGGCAGACCTCACACCAGATCTCCAGGTTTTACAGCCTTTGTAAAATTATTTCAATAATTTCCAGCCATTTGTTAGAGGTGGCCAAAACCAGAGTACCCAGAGGAAAACCACCTGACCTTCCGTTGCAGAACTTGGCATTTCCAGGGTTCATACAGGCAAGGACAAGTCAAATTCAAGGACTTTCCAAGGACCAATCTTATAGTTTTCAAGGATTTGACCTTTTTTTTCTCGACTTTTCTTCTTTCTTATATTAATGATCCTCTCCCTTTGCATATGACTGCATCACTCTTTCACCCATCTGTGCCACATCAATGACCTTCCTACATGCTAGACAGTGTGCCTTATAATCTTCTATGTGTTTCCTTCACACAAGGATATTGTGTTGGTGAAATGCGATAAAAAAAAAGATTTCAGGCTCCTTAATATAACTTGAGACACCATGTTTGTATTGCTTAGTCTGGTTATTGAAACTGATTTGTTTTGCCATTAAACTTGTTAAAATCAATTGGTACCAGTCTGCAAGAGAGACAATCCAAAAATCAGGTGTATGAAACATTCACTTCCAGTCTGTTCGCACCAAGAACAGTCAACCTTTTATATTACCGTGTTCTGGCATACCTGCTATGGCTCAAAACTTGCCAATTTTATTCTAGAATCTTTACTTTTGACTATCAGGGAGTTTTAGGTAAAAATAAATGACATTAGACAAGCATAAAAGAAAATGTCAAATTCAAGTACTTTCAAGGTCTGTGGGCAATTTTCAAAACAAATTTTATTTTCAAGGACTTTTCAAGACAGCCCTTCATATTCAAGTACTTTTCAAGCCTGTGCAAACCCTGATTTCACATGTGACCTAAGTGTGGCTAAAACACACAAGAAAATTAACCCTTGTCCTGTTGAATACTTTAATTTGCCACACCCACTACTGGTAATCAACTAATCAGACTACTTGATTCAAATTATTGCAACAAATTCACAATCCGAATGACAAACAATGTAGATCCTGATCAGATGGCTTCTTCAGAAGCCATCTGGTCTGGATCTACATTGTTTCAAAGATAAGGCATATCCTGGCTCAGCATTGCAAGGATTAAGAGACAATCCTTTTAACCTTGCAGACTCGTACAGACATATGCAAACAGTATAGATCCTGATGAGACAATTCAAAATGAGTTGTCTCATCATGATCTATATTGTTTACCATTTTGTTAACTCCAAATCAACAAGAATGGGTGCACCAAAATTCAAATATGGAAGAAGTCACTTCAGAAACACAGGGTTGAAAGGGCAGCAGAGTTTGTTTGATTTGAGGTTTAACGTCCCCGTCAACACTGTATAGGTCATTTTGGAGACGTTGCTTCCAATTTTGTGGGACTTTTACCCGACACTGAGATGAAATGACATTTCAAGCCCTGTCGCCGAAGGAAACCAATAGGGAATATATGCATGGACGGTCCGAATCGTACCGCTTTGCCTGGGCAGGCTTAGATCCTCTAAGCATATTACCAGTACTCGTGTGCGGGTCGGTTTCAGCTCTGCGTGAAAGCATCATGCAGCCCATCTATTTCTTTAAGCCCCGATGGGCGCGGGCCAGAGTCTTTTTGGCATAGATTTCTGCCATTTTTCCAAGGGAGACAACTTTCGTGACTTCCTGTTCCCTTTTCTTTAAGCCCTTTCCCGCAGAAAAAGGGGTCTACTCTTAAGGGAAAGAATTTGCTCCTCAGGAGCAAATTCTTTCCTTTAAGATTTGACCCCTGTTGACATGGGAAACAATAATTCTTTAGGAGTTGCCTCCCCTGAAGTTGTATCCATTCCCCCAAACCTAGTTACTCCCCTTTATCTGGTGCTGTGATTTATTCTTGCCGACCTGTTAGACTGATAATTCTAACAAGTATCCACAATATACGTCTCCAACAAGTACTATGAGGTAATGGCCATATATGACCAACTCGGTATAAGAAGATTGAGAGAAAAAGACCCACAACATTATAGGAAAGAATTTCATTTTTGTGGATTTTATCGATGTGTAAGCTCTGGCGAATAACACAAACTGCATAAAGCCCATAAGAGTTTACACATCGATAAAAGCCACAAAAATGGTAGTTCATTCCATATTCCAACTTTGTCATCGAAATGTTAAACATGCCACCAAAACGGAATCTTTTTAGGGGCTCTTTCGAAAGCGTAAGAATGTTCTCACCAATAGCAACGGCAGAATGTTTATTCAGTTGGAAGCTGCCAGCTTTGAAAGAAACCCAAGCGAAAAAACGTCTTTAAATTCTGTTTTGGTGTCTTCTAACATTAACATTTTCAATAGTTTCCTATCTTTTAATTGAATGCTGTTGACGTTACTTCATACGATGAAGTAATGCGCAAGTTCTAAATGTGCTCTTTGACATCACGTTTACTACCTGTCACTATGTGAAGTTATAAGATTCTTGCTCATGGAGTATAAAACATATTTCAACCAACCAAACTGCTCGAAATATACATAATGATGCAGGATTGGAGTTATAGGTTTCTGAAGATGATTAAGGAAAATTATCCCTGAATTATCCCTACCTGGAGCTATGCTTACATACCTGAGCTTGACACTCTAATAGTCCTTATAGCTTCTGGCATTTGTTGCTGCATTACCGCTGAAACAACACAGACATAACTAAGCTCAAAAGGATTAACTCTTATTCTGCTGTTCACGACAACCATTTTATTTGCAAACAGTGTAGATCCAGATCAGATAGCTTCTGAAGAAGCCATCTGATCAGGTTCTACACTGTTTGACATTCAGTTTATGAATTTGTAGGTATAAATTACATCAAACAATCTGATTGGTTCAAAATCAGAAATGGGTGTGGCTAAATTTAATATTCAGCAAGATAAGGATTAATACAAATGACTACACTTGATATTTACTGTCGTTTCATTTACAACAATGAGCCTCTGTGGCTTAGTCGGATTCATGTCTAAGAGATGATCAGGTCACATGTTCAAGCCCTCTCCCGAAACACCCTGCCTATTTTCTGTCGTCATGCACTCCCTTCCACAGATTCAAGAAGGCCAGTATCAAATTCTAAAGAAAGAATGTGCACTAAGCTGGTTAACAACTTGTACATTGTAATATCCCTGCTCAGGAAATGTGTGGTTTGTTAAACTGTCTTGCTGTTTGTTTGTATTGGAGTTTAACTGCCCAGTCAACACTATTTAGGTCATTTTTGAGCCGGTCAGTTTACCTATCAACACTTTCCTGGGCAGGCTTATACGTAAGCAGTTAACCAGTACAGTGCACTTTCTTTCGCCAGAAACTGACAACTGCCCTTCTTGAATCAGCGGAAGGGAGAGAATGACCGTAGAAAAGATTTCATGATCAATCTCCACGAAAGAATGTTGCCGACCCCGGCGGGAGTCGAACCCGCGTCCTCCTGATCACCAGTCAGACGCGCATCCGACTGAGCCACTGAGGCCGGCCAAACTGTCTTGCTGTACATGACCTAAATAGTGTTGACTGGGCTGTGAGATTCCAAACAAACTTCTGTAACAAGGGAGACAACTTTTATGACTTCCTGAATGCTTTCCTTCGCTGTAAGTTTTGGCAAAGTTAATGCTCTAGTCGACACTAATACTAAGGTCATGACGAGCTTGTCTGTCTACCTAACCAGCTACCGCTAGATGTTGCTAATCGCCTTAGAAGCGATTAAATCATTTTCAAACTGATTGTTGATTAAATTTTATTGAGGGATATATACAAACTAGAGACATAACTTGATCTTATTTGTGGAACATTGTAAGTCTTACTGATATCTGGCATGTGTTTACAGTGTAATAGTCTGATCCGTGACAAATACAGTCAGTGTTTATGACACGATTCGGTTTACTAACACTGTCTGTTGGTTCCGTTATAACGAAGTTGAGGTGTATTGGGTGGACGGTTAATCAAAGGTAGGCAAAAACAACAGTACCTGGAGAAAAAACAACTGACCTGCCATTGCAAATCTAGGGTCCCACATTTGACCCAAGCCAGGTTTGAACTCACAGCGATGAGAGGCCTTATGTTTAAGTGGAATGGGTACAACTTCAGGGGAGGCAACTCCTGAAAAAGTGTTTTTACCTCCCATGTCAATAGGGGTCAACTCTTAAAGGAAAGAATTTGCTCCTGAGGAGCAAATTCTTTCCTTAAAGGGTTGACCCCTTTTTTCGTTGGGACTGAACCTATAGAAAAGTGAACAGGAAGTTCTGAAAGTTGTCTCCCTTTGAAAAAATGGTGGAACAAGAGGCCCATGGGCCACTATGCTCACCAGAGCTCAGGTGGGCACTGCCCATCCTGCCCAATGGCAGCCATGTATTTTAACATGATATCATTTTAATCCACCAAATGAACCCCCATGTCCAAATGAGCACCCATGTGGACTCAGCATCTGAAAAGTTAGGCCTTTTATGAAGTAGAGGGGGTGGGGCATGGACCCAATGGAGCCCTGGTTGGTATCACTAAATGCGTCTTATCATAAGAAACAAAAATATATATGGTTTAGCAGTGGGGATCTGTAAGGCCTCTTTAACAGTTGAGGGGTTGGGGCATGCCCTGTTGATCCCAGGAAAGCCCAAACTGTTGTCCCTAAATGTGTCTTATCATAAGGACCAAGTATATATATGGTTCAGTGCTGGGAATCTGACCGGTTTCAGAGATTTGAGGCCCTTTTATGAAATAGGAATGGCCCCTGCGGACCCCGCTACAGTAGGTGTGCTAATAATAAGGAACAAGAACATATATGATTATGGGGTGGGGATTTGAATGGTTTCTGAAATATAAAGCCTTTTATGAAATGGAAGGGCGGGGCACATTGCCTCAGCACAAAGAGACCTCCAGGTTGGTGTGATTGAACGAGTCTTATCATAAGGAACAAGTATATGGTTTAGGGGTGGGGATCTGAACTATTTCTGATATATATGGCTTTTAATGAAGTAAAGCGGTGTGGCATGGCCTGGGCGTGCCCCGGGGACTCCCAAGCTGGTGTCACTGAATGCGTCTTATCATAAGAAAGATGAATATATATGGTTTAGGGTGGGGCTAAGAACATTCTCTGAGATATAAGGCCTTATGTGAAGTGGAGGGGTGGGGCAAGGCCCAGGGAGACTCCCAGGTTGGTGTCAATGAATGTGTCTTATCATAAGGAACAAGACTATATATGGTTAAGGGGTGGCCATCTGTAGGGTTTCCGAGATATTGTGATATTATGAAATGGAGGGGGTGGGGCATGGCCCCAGCATATCCCTGGGAACCCCCAGGTTGGTGTTACTGAATGCGTCTTATCATAATGAACAAGAATATATATGGTTTAGGGGTGGGGATCTGAACAGTTTCTGAAATATATGGCCTTTTTTGAAGTGGAGGGGTGGGGCAAGGCCCCAGCGCGTCTCTGAGGACCCCCAGGTTGGTGTCAATGAATGTGTCTTATCATAAGAAGCAAGCATATATATGGTTTATGGGCGGGGATCTGTAAGGTTTCCGAGATATTGGGCCTTTTATCAAATGGAGGGGGTGGGGCATGGCCCCGGTGCATCCAGGGGACTCCCAGGTTGATGTCACTGAATGGGTCTTATCAAAAGGAACAAGAATATATATGGTTTAGGGGTGGGAATCTGAATGGTTTCCGAGATATTGGGCCTTTTATAAAGTTGAGGGGGTGGGGCCTGACCTGTGCGCATTCCTGACGACCCCCAGGTTGGTGTTACTGAATGCGTCTTATCAATAGGAACAAGAATATATATGGTTTAGGGGTGGGGATCTGAACAGTTTCTGAGATATATGGCCTTTTGTGAAGTAGAGGGGTGGGGCAAGGCCCCAGCGCATCTCTGAGGACCCCCAGGTTGGTGTCAATGAATGTGTCTTGTCATAAGAAGCACGCATATATATGGTTTAGGGGCGGGGATCTGTAAGGTTTACGAGATATTGGGCCTTTTATGAAATGGGAGGGGGTGGGGCATGGCCCCGGCGCATCCAGGGGACTCCCAGGTTGATGTCACCGAATGGGTCTTATCATAAGGAACAAGAATATATATGGTTTAGGGGTGGGGATCTGAATGGTTTCCGAGATATTGGGCCTTTTATTAAGTGGAGGGGGTGGGGCATGACCTCGGCGCATCCCTGAGGACCCCAAGGTTGGTGTTACTAAATGCGTCTGATCAATAGGAACAAGAATATATATGGTTTAGGGGTCGGGATCTGAATGGTTTCTGAGATATATGGCCTTTTATGAAGTGGAGGGGGTGGGGCATGGCCCCGGCACAACCTGGGGGACCCTCAGGTTGGCATAAAAGCATATGGCTGAAAGAATTTTACTCAAGAAACATTTCTATAAAAGTTTTGTCCAAATATCTGCAATGACTTGGCAGTAAATGCCATTTTTCAATTTTCCCCATTATAAGTCTATGGAAACTCTAAGTTGCCATAGCAACCAAACTAATGGGCCGATTTTCATAAAAAACACACTTTCAATCCCCCTGCCCAAGGATGCTACAGATAAAATTTGGGCTGAATCGGTCCAGTGGCTTCAGAGAAGAAGATGTTATAAAGTGTTGACGTCAGACGACGACGACGACAACGACAACGACGACGCCGGACAACTGCCTATCCTATAAGCTCCCCCGGAGCCTTCGGCTCTGGTGAGCTAAAAATGTGCTAGGTGTTCCAATTCCCCTTAAGAGTCAGCATTCTTAACCACTAGGCCACAGAGGCTTATGGGTAGTGTTCTTTGCACCACTTACCTACAAACTTGCACTTCCGTAACAGCTCTAAATGTGTCCAGAATATGTCTCCTTTATCGTTGGGAATATACTTGACAAATTCTGGATGAGACATTTCACACAGCTGCTGTCCATTCATACTGAAGTTAGTGACTTCAACATTCTCCAGACCAAACTCTTTCACTGCCCACTGTATCCAATGCCGTACATGTACTTCTGTCCATTGCACTGGATCTAAAGAGATTTCAGGGCAAACATCAAGCAAAACTATGATTTACAATACACATCACCAACAAACTGCCTATCAGCTTAGCCAAGATCCAGCCTGCCCTAAGTAGAAGCCTTGGTTTGTAGCCAGATGCATTTGTTTGTGTTGAGGTTTTACTTTCCTGTCAACATTCATTATTGAGATGCAGCTTCTGATTTTGTAGGGCTTCTACCCCACATTAAGATGAAATGACATCTCAAGCTTTACCGCCGAAAGAAACTGCTAGAGTTTAAGGGACTGTCCAATTCACATCAGGCAGGCTTAGACCTTCAAGGCAGTCAGCCAGTACTCATGTTTGGTACTTTTTAGCTCTAAGCTCTGCACAGAAGTACCATGCAGACAAAGCCATTTCTCAAAGCCCCGATGGGTGGGAGGGGGGGGGGGGGGGACATCAACATTGTGACAGTTCCTGACTACCGACCAACCAAAATTTTGATTTTTGGGGTGTATAAGGGCATATTAGGGGTGTTTGTTTGTTTGATTTGAGGTTAAACGTTCCCTTCAACAATTTTTAGGTTATTTTGTAGGACTTTTACCCGGTGTTGAAATATCAACTGATATGAATACATGGAAACAGAATACCTCTGGTCACATTTATCAAGAGAGGCTTAAGACTGACTGATAGACAACTTGGCATGAATTTTCTGGCCTAAAGACAAATTTAAGTACTTCGAGATTCTTTAACAGCTGCTTAAGTATATGTTAAATGCAATATCAATTGAAATTATTTGTCAGACTCCCTTGTAAAAAAGTACTAAATGTTTGTCCTCTGAAGAAATTAATAAGCCACAACCATTTCTTACTTTCCACCAATCAGATTACTTGCTATAATTTATATCTAATTCATATAAACTGAATGTAAATTGGCTCCTTCAGAAGCCATCTGATCTGAATCTACTGTTTTCAAAAGGTATTATATATTCTCGTTCAGCAGGACATGCGTTAAAATATTCTTTGTTGAAAACAATGGCAATTGCTATTTAACCCATAAAATGACAATCACGACCATTGTCGTCTGCTTTGCCGTCTGCCTGTTACTGTAAAGTAATTTTTGCAAACAGCAAGAACCAAGATCAGACTGCTCCTGTAGGAGCAGTATGATCTGGGCCCACACTGTTTGCCAATTTGCAAAAAAAAAAACAGAGGCCCAGTGGTCCTGAACCGCTCACCTGTCTGGTGACAATTTTCCTACTTAGTTCAGCAGAAAATGTCATTTACCCTGCTCATAAATTTTAAAATGCCATCTCAATATTTGTTGGCATTTTAAAACTTATGAGCAGGGTAAATTTCATGCTGAAGTGAGTTGAGCGTGAAAAGTTTTATAACCTCGGTGCCTGGCTCACAGAAAGGGAAAATATGAGGAACTGTCCATTGGACATAAATGGTATACTGTATACAGAAGCAAATGAAACAAGAGTTGTCAGAAGACAACATAGCTCGCCTTTGGGGGCCTATGATGGATGAGGGCAAGTTTCTAAAAAACAGCCACAGTGACCTTGACCTTCAGCCCCTGACCCGGAAACTCAAAGTCACTCAAGATATCATTATACCAAACATTTGTGTCAAGTTATATTAAAATGCATCAATAAATGAAGGTGCAAGAGCGATGATAAAGTTTTTCTAAAAATAGCCACAGTGACCTTGACCTTCAGCCCCAGACCCTGAAAGTCGATCTCGCTCGAGATATCATCATACCAAACATTTCTGTAAAGTTATATTAAAATCCATCCATAAATGTAGGCACTAGAGTGATCACAAAGTTTTTCAAAAAATAGCCACAGTGACCTTGACCTTCAGCCCCTGACCCTGAATGTCGAACTCCCTCGAGATATCATCGTACCCAACATTTGTGTAAAGTTGTATTAAAATCCATCCATAAATGTAGGCACTAGAGTGATCACAAAGTGTTTTTCTAAAAATAGCCACAGTGACCTTGACCTTCAGCCCAGGAACCTTAAAGTCAAAGTCACTCGAGATATCATCATACCCAGTATTTGTGTGATGTTATATTAAAATCCATCCATAAATAAAGGCGCAAGAGCGATGAAAAAGATTTTCTAAAAATAGCCACAGTGACCTTGACCTTTAGCCCCGGACCCTGAAAGTTGTATCCGCTCTAGATATCATCATACCCAACATTTGTGTGAAGTTATATTAAAATCCATCCATAAATGTAGGCACTAGAGCGATCACAAAGTTTTTTTGAAAAATAGCCACAATGACCTTGACCTTCAGCCCCAGGATCCTGAAAGTCGAACTGCTAGAGAAATCATCATACCCAACATTTGTGTGAAGTTATATTAAAATCCATCAATAAATAAAGGTGCAAGAGCGATGACAATGTTTTTCTAGAATAGCCACAGTGACCTTGACCCCCTGACCCTGAAAGTAGTTACCTTGACCTTAAGCCAAGGTCCCTGAAAGTCAAAGTCACTCGAGATATCATTATACCCAAGTTATATTAAAATCCATCTATAAATGAAGGCGCTAGAGCGATGACAATGTTTTTCTAAAAATAGCCACAGTGACCTTGACCTTATGCCCCACCCCCGCTATGTTTTTTAAAAAAAAAATAAAAAATAGAAAAAGAAAAGAAAAAGAAAAGAAAAAAAAAAACAAAAAACATGCCATCCCCAGGATTTGAACTCACGCAGCTTGCAGGTAAACTTTAACACAGGATTTCAAGGGAGGTAATACAGAGGAAACTATTAACTTCTCAAAAAGTCCAATTTAAGCAAAAAAAACCTGAAAAATGAAGTACAATGATAATGTTACATATTTTTTTTTACCAATTGCTAATTATATATTCAAAATAAACTTGTAAAACATCACATATAATAGCTTGCAGGTAAACTTTAACCAAATGCGGACGCCGACGCTGACGCCGACACTGACGCTGACGCCGACGCCGACGACGGACGCCCGGGGGTATGGCAATAGCTCCCCCTTACTTTCGTAAGGCGAGCTAACAAAAAGAAAACTTGTTCCAATTTATTTTCATATCTCAAGAGCAGTAACAGAACAAAACTAGAATTTGTTTTTCTAAAAATACACAGATGTCTCCCCCCTTTTTTATCATTGAGGTACCTACCTGATTCTTGGGGGCAACACATTGTCTCATGACCCCCGGCCCCCGCCCATCGGGCTTGAAGAAATAGATTGGGCTGCATGATACTTCCATGCAGAGCTGAAACCGACTGCAAATAAGTACTGGTAAACAGCATACAGGTTCTAAGCCTGTCCAGGAAAAGTGATGCAAGTCGGACCACCCATGCACAAAATATGAAATATGGAACCTGCGTGACCTTGGTCTAAGGTCAATTAATGACCTTGACCTTTCTTACACATAGATCTTCATGTATTCAGCTACTTTACCTTATCTACTAATTTTGGTGACAGTGTCTTCAATGGTTTCCTAAAAATCCATTATTTTCACTTTTTCCCATGCAAAAGCCTAAGTCGGCAAATTTAACATTGCTGTAAAATAGGTCAAGGTCAACTCAGGGTCACCATTTGTACAAACTATGATGGGCCTGAGTACCATATGCTACATGCCAAGTTTCAAGGCCATTGGCCTTACGGTTCTGGAGAAGAATTTTAAGGCTTTTTACCATATATGGGCGTGACGGCCATTTTGGTCATGTGAACTAGACCGTATTGGCATTTTTTTCATGATGCAAGTCGGACCACCCATGCACAAAATATGAAATATGGAACCTGCGTGACCTTGGTCTAAGGTCAATTAATGACCTTGACCTTTCTTACACATAGATCTTCATGTATTCAGCTACTTTACCTTATCTACTAATTTTGGTGACAGTGTCTTCAATGGTTTCCTAAAAATCCATTATTTTCACTTTTTCCCATGCAAAAGCCTAAGTCGGCAAATTTAACATTGCTGTAAAATAGGTCAAGGTCAACTCAGGGTCACCATTTGTACAAACTATGATGGGTCTGAGTACCATATGCTACATGCCAAGTTTCAAGGCCATTGGCCTTACGGTTCTGGAGGAGAAGAATTTTTAAGGATTTTTACCATATATGGGCGTGACGGCCATTTTGGTCATGTGAACTAGACCGTATTGGCATTTTTTTCATTTTTTCAACTCACAAAGGCTCCATATTAAATTTTACTTAAATTGGCTCAGCAGTTTTGGAGAAAAAAATGTTTGAAATATGGATCCTGAATGACCTTGGTCTAAGGCCAATGAATGACCTTGACCTTTCTGACCCATAGATCTTCATGTATTCAATTACTTTACCTGATCTACAAATTTTGTTGACACTGTCTTTGGTGTCCTATAAATCCATTATTTTCACTTTGTCCCATGCAAAAGCCTAAGTCGGAAAATTTGACATTGCTGTAAAATAGGTCAAGGTCAACCCAGGGTCACCATTTGTACAAACCATAATGGGCCCGAGTACCATATGCTACATGCCAAGTTTCAAAGCCACAGGCCTTATGGTTCTTGAGAAGAAGATTTTTGAAGGCTTTTTACCATATATGGGCATGGCGGCCATCTTGGTCATGTGATCCAGACCCGCGAACAAGGCCAATGAATGACCTTGACCTTTCTGATCCATATACATTCATGTATTCAGTTACTTTACCTGATCTACAAATTTTGGTGACACTGTCTTCAATGGTTTCCTATAAATCCATTATTTTCACTTTGCCCCATGCAAAAGCCTAAGTCGACAAATTTGACATTGCTGCAAAATAGGTCAAGGTCAACCCAGGGTCACCATTTGTACAAACCATGATGGACCCGAGTACCATATGCTACATGCCAAGTTTCAAGGCCACTGGCCTTATGGTTCTGGAGAAGAAGATTTTTGAAGGCTTTTTACCATATATGGGCATGGTGGCCATCTTGGTCATGTGATCCAGACCCCGCGAACAAACTTTCGTTCCCCCATCCCACTGAGGCTCCATATGAAATTTGGCTTTGATTGGCCCTGCAGTATAGGAGAAGAAGATCTTTGAAAATGGTGGACGGACGGACGACGGACGCATGTTCGTACAGATGGACATTTGTTGGGTACTACAGTGTTAATTTTTCACCTATAAGTACCCAACAATCAGCTAAAATTTGCACAAGTACCCAACATGTCCCATCAAATTTGTTGGCTACTTTTTCGGACACTAACGGAATAAACGGCAAGTACCCAACTTATGTCCACCCAACATATGCCCGTGGATGCGCTCGGACGGACGGACGGACGACGGACCATGGCTATACTATAAGCTCACCTTTGAGCCTAAAGGCTCAGGTGAGCTAAAAATCAGCAGACGACATCTTCAGATGCAGTTTTTCTCGGCGTCTCAAGGATTAAAACTGAAGTTAATGATAAGCTGCTGTAAGTTTTAAAATTACAAACTCTTACCAAAAGGAATTTTTAATCTCTCTTGGTCTCTTCTAAAATTCTGGTCTACAATCCAGCGTGTTATATTTTCTGTCTCCTCGGTGAGGGGTACAACAACTTTCGCCGGAGATGTCGACTGTGGGGCTGCCTGAACTGTAACAAAACAGGAAACCTGTCATGAGAAAGGGTCCTTACTTCATCCATGAAAAG
Organism: Lucinisca nassula; assembly: GCA_963580285.1. Classification (NCBI taxonomy): domain Eukaryota; kingdom Metazoa; phylum Mollusca; class Bivalvia; order Lucinida; family Lucinidae; genus Lucinisca; species Lucinisca nassula. The sequence continues at coordinate 48,153,913 of OY757019.1, forward strand.
CGAAAATTTGTTGACCACAATTGATAAGGGGAATAAATCCATTGCTAGATGAGGTAGCTCTTTCGAAAAAATCAGTCACCCTAATCAAGTGGGGTCTACTCAAAACTTGAAAGAAAGCATTTGCTTTGGAGCAAATTCTTTCCATTTTGCCAGAGGGACCAAATATGTACCAAAATGATCCATCATCCCAAGTATTTGGATGGACATGCCTAAGCAAATAGTGCAGATTCAGCTCAGACTGCTCCTTCAGGGTCTACACTGTTTGCCATTCGGTCTGCACTTTTTGGACTCCTTGCTGGATCGTGGAACAAATTTGTTAAAATTTTAGGAGAACCACAGCAAGTCTCCTCAAGGTGTCCCAATTTTTAGGATTTTTACGTTAGAAAGTAAACAGGATGTCCCGGAGGTTTTCTCCTTTCAGATTCTACAGGTCTCAGTATGTTGTGCTCCAAAACATACTAAAGTTAGGTTTCCTGACCTGGTGCTAGCAGCTATGATTAACAATCAGTGACTTTAAGGGGAATGGACACACCTGGCAGATTTTTACGCCATTTTACTGACGAAGACAACTTTCAATACATCCTTTTCGCTTTTCTATACACTCTGTACCATGGAAACAGGGTCTACTCTTAAAGGAAAGAATTTGCTCCACAGGAGCAAATTCTTTCCTTTATGAGTTGACCCCTATTGACATGAGGAGACAAGAATTCTTTTGAAGGAGTGGCCTCCCCTGAAGGTATATCCATTCCCCTTAAGTAACTTTATCTTAAAGGGAAAACTTCAGAAATGAAGGTGTTTAAGCCACTGAAGTTTGACTGTAACAGTATAAAGTGTGCGAGTGTTTAAAGCTTTACGTCCCACCAACAACTAAGGTCATATGAAGATGGAACCTCTGTTCAAAGACTCATCTAACTGTCTGGAGAAGCCCATAATCAAACTCACAACCCTGGTTTGTGAGGCAAGCAGCTTAACCTCTACACCAGAGGCATCTAACGGCATAAAGTAACATAGATACTTACAGTCTGACTGATCCAGTCCATTTGATTCCACCTCTTCTGCTGGTTTCAGAATATCTAGAATGTTGATTTTGGGCTTTAAACCTGTAATTAATAAATATAAACGTTGATAAATCATCATGGAAACACGCCTAAATAATTCTGAGCCTGTTGAACCCCACTTTTGTATTGAAAAACTGGGGTCTGCAGGGGGTGAACCTTATTTTTCTTATTTCGGCTCTAAAATATGGATTGTGGGTACTCGTTAGAACCACCTCATCATTAGAACCGCCTCGATGAGGCGGTTCTAACGTGTACCCTCAATCTATATTGAGCAAAAATAAGAAAAATATCACAATTTTTCATCTTAAAATTTTCGTTATTTTGGCGTCAAAATTTACAATGTACTTGTATAGGCATGTTTTCGTAATGTATTACAAGCAGAACAAGGGCTGTATGCTGTTTCATGAGAAAAGAGAGTCCTGAGGGTCTTCAAACTAGAAAAGACACAGTCCAGCCCTAATGTTTTGTTTGTTTGTCTGGAGTTAATGGTCCATACAACAATATTTAGGCCACATTAAGCCTGTCAGTTTATCTAAGCACATTTTTCCTGGGTATATATTTATTTATAAGCAGTTAACTAGAACCATCAGTTGTGATAAGAGCCCTGCGATAGCATGTTTGAAGGTGTTTGTGGGGTGGGGGGATGGGGGTGGGGGTGGGGGGGCAGTGTGTATGCGTGTGCATACAGTGCTGGGGGACAAAATGGTAGAAAAGTTTCGACATACAATGGGTTGCACTGTCGGCAGTCTCCGTCGGTACACTGATGATTTTAAACATTGAGGGCCAAATCCATGTTAATGCCTTTTGCACTTCAATATGGAGATATAACTTAATAAGTCAAAATTTATTATCCTAAAGTGTTGATTTATCTTAGTGAATAAGTAAAGCAGGTTTCTTTTGAATATCTTGCATGTTTTTATTCACCAAACCATGAAATGTAGGTCAAGGTGAAACATGGCTGCTTGCATAAATGTTGTCCTTCCAAGATGCAAGTTTATACCAAGTATCATTAACCCTTTCCCACTCAGGGATTTTGTGAATTCTGCTGATTTTCAGTGTTGCACCTGACAGCAACTTCAACTAGCCATTGTTTCATAATGGACGGTCTGTTTTAAACCAAACTTGGTATGAATGTTCAGTGGGCAGTAGCCTTTCAAATGCAACCTTTCATGACTTGATCATTGTTGTCATAGTAATGAGGGGGTATCAGGTTGGCAAAAAGTGTAATTTCACATGAATTTTTGACCAGTGAGTGAGTTTTAGTTTTACGTCCCACCAACAGCTAAGGTCATACGGAGACGGGACCTCGGTTTAAAGACTCATCCGAAAGTCTGTGAATTTTTTACCAAATCTTAATCTTCACACAGCTGTCACGGCAACAATTAAGGGGTTTGGCACTGGCCATTTTCACTGTTTGCAGCATGTTTTATCAGCATCAATTTTGAGACATTTTTGACCTCAGATATAATTTTAGCTGCCGGTTGGGCCATACACCCAAAAATTTTTGGATGGGAGGGGGGGGGCGTTGCCCCGCCCCCTCCCCTTAAATCCCCCACAGAATATTTTAAGTGAGGGGCGCGCGAAAAAACAGGTCACTTTTTAGGCCAACAAATCGTAAAACAAACACAACTATCCAGGGGTAGGAAATGCAGACTAAGTGTTTCTGGGGCTTAAAATGGATGGGGGGGGGGGGGGGGGGGTGCAGACACGTAAAAACACGTATCTGAGTGGGAAAGGGTTAATGAAGCTTTTTAGTCTTATAGGTCTTGAGAAATGGACTTGAACAAAAGGGGTGAAAGCTAACTACATCAGAAAATGTCTTCTGCTAATGTCGTCCACTGTTGTTGTTTTTTTTTCAAACTTTTAAAAATATTATTGCATACAGGCAAACAGCTTTCCACTGTCAGTGTTTCCATTTGGGGCTGTTGTTTCATGATTGTGTTCCTTTCCCTTTGGTGTCTCTGATGGGAGCTGTGGGTTAATTGTATCGATTCCTGATCATTGCCACCACTTCTATTTACTAGGCAACAGTCACATACTACACCTGATCTATTCGATTCTTGCACACAAAAAATCGGCAACAATTTTATTGTTTGCTTCAAATTCTCCAAACCTCCTGCCATTGTTAGAAGAAATCCCACAAATATTTTTTACTTTAACACAATTCATGCAATTTTATTGTTTTGTTATGAGTGAGTGAGTGTTCAAGCTATACTTCCCACCAACAGCTAAGGTAATATGGAGACGGGACCTCTGTTTAAAGACTCATTCGAAAGTCTGGAGAAGCCTGGGATCGATCCTGCGACCCCTTGGATTACAAGGCGAGTAGCGTAATCACTCGACCACGGAGGCTTCTATGTTTTGTTATGTTTTTGATGCGAGAAAATTATGTTACACCTTCTAAGAATCGTCAAAGAATCCACAAGTGACTTCATACAATGGTGTTTTTTCTTGTCACGATTTTCCGTCCAACAATTTGTTGCAGCATAAATCACTATTCGTTTCCATTGCCAGTATATTGACTGATTGATTGATTGATTTGGGTTTGACATGTCAACCCTTGTGGGTCATTTTGTGTTAACTCAGAAACAGAGAAAAGAGACAGAAGAGGAGATGGAAGTTGAGGGACAGAGGAGAAAGAGGAAACTGAATGGAAGAGCAGAACTGAATAAACAGCAACACTCCCCCTCTACCCTTGCCTGCTGCAAGGATAGCAGGCCTTGCCCAACTGTAAGCCAATATCAGTTGGACGCCCCAGTGAGGCAAGATAAACTTCAACTTTGCCTCACCTAATCACCCCCACCCCCATTGCCAGTAGACTTGCTGTGTTTGTGTTAGAATATGAAATATGGAAAATTCTCCCTTCATTATTGCCGTTCCTCTATATTCCAGGATGTCAGGTATAGAACCATAAGCTGATAGAGACGGACCACCCATACTTTAATTGTGAGCCCAAAATTACCTGGTTGAGATTTGACCTCGAGATTAATTTGTACCATGCCATCTCCATGTACACACTGGTCAACTAAACTCTTTTCTGTGTCCAACTGTAGACAAAAAATTGAGATAAATATTGAGATTATAAGAATCTTATATGTTGTGAGGGGTGGATGGAAAAATCCATCACAAGGGTCTTGCCGCGCGATGCCGGACAGTGATCCCGAGGGACGGATTTTCTATCCACCCCTCACACCTATGTAGGATTCTTTTTCTTGCATACCTTCCATTTCTTAGCACAATCTTTAATGCTGCAGTCACTTCGGTTACCGACGTCCGCCATATTGTGATGACACTACAGGAATGTTTAGTGACGTCACGTAGCGTGCTGTGACATTAACCTTAATGACGGCACAGTATGATGTCGTATTCAACCAGTGCATTTATCAAACATGCGAGAATATTCAATTTTAGGTAAGAACACCAGGGTTAGAACAGAATTTCTATCCCAAGCTAAAACTATGGATTTCCTTATCTGGTGTGCAAGAAAAATATTGCTGATGAGGAAGAGTAAAGAGAATAATTTTCCTTATTTCACCATTAAAACATACGTTATGGGTATTTGTTAGAATCGCCTCATCAAGGCGATTCTAACAAATACCCACAACGTATGTTTTAACCAAACGTGAGGAAAATTATCATTTATCTTTGTTACTTTTACTTCTGGAGCCATAGATGTGTATCATTCAAGGGGACCACCATCACTTGTGTTTAATCTTAGTACTTGATATTGCTTGTCTCAGGAAAATGAATACATTTAAGAAATGAATTTTATTTTTCTGCTGTTCATGTAAGTATGAATGCAGTGGGTCGTGTGCAAAGTAAATGAATTTCGAAGGGGTTCATGTAAACTTTGCTAGCGACCCGCTGTCGTTCATACTTTCATGAAAAGCAGAAAAATCTTTTTTTTTATGTTTACATACTTTGCCCTCATCACTGGTCGAAAAAATGCTTATAGGACAAACTTTTAAAGCTGAAAAAATTTACACATGTTGAAGTCACAAATGCCCCTAGACAACCATGGTTTTGACTGACGTCACTGCAAATCACTTGACTCGTTGCGTTCATGGAAGAATGAACTACATTGTTTTCTTAAGGTTTACACTGGAAATGTAAATATAACTCAATGAACTTTAGTTTCTAGAGCATGTAACAAGTTCTTACAATACTTGAGTTAAGTTCTATCAAACTTTGTGTCCCCTCCTGACCGCGTAATCTATTAAATTTAAAATGTAAAGATTAAACATGTTTATAGAAAAATGATTTCATGTATAATCTATACTTTTTGCAAGCAAGCTTGTATTTCTATTGATATCCCCAAAACCATGCTACACATGTGGACACAAAACTGTTCAAACTCCTATTATGTACCTTTCAATGAATCTCTTTGTTTCAAGTTAGTTTGACAAGCAAATGCTGAATACGTATGCACAACTGAAGTTAATCACCTAAACAAGGAGCAGCATGTACTTGCTGAATGACAAGAAATCTTACCGGAATGCTGTCTTGTAGAAAGAACTGATGATCTGCCAGAGAACACTGTAATCTCAGTTCTAGAAGCTGTTTAAGTGTGGATAATGGCTCGGCTATGTCCATATGTTGTATAATGAGGTTCTGATATTGTGGAGCAGGCTGCTGCTGTTGTATGACCTCCTCTTGAATTACAACTCTGCAAATAACATCAGCCAGATAAGGCATATTTTTCATCCAAAAAGTAATATTTTATTTCTGACAAAACATATGTTGTTGGTACTCGTTTTTTCATCCGAAAAGTGCCAGCCTATGTAGCTCAGTCGGGTCCACTGATTCAAGAAGGGCAGTTGTCAGTTTCTGGCGAAAGAATGTGCACTGTACTGGTTAACCGCTTACATATAAGCCTGCCCTGCCAGGAAGAGTTTTGATAAGTAAACTGACCTGCTCAAAAATGACCTAAATAGTGTTGACTGGGCTGTTAAACCTCAATACAAACAAACATCTATCCAAAAAGTAATAATATTTTATTTCTGACAAAAACGTATGTTGTTTCTAATGAGTGCCAATAACAAATGTTTTTGTGCAGAAATAAGACACATAATATGTGGATACCCACCCCAGCCCTTATCAGGAGCTATGATCAGTTACTACATTGGCTGTAATAATACCTTTCCTTTATCATTATTAAGTGGATAATTTCATTTCATAAAAATATGATGACACTTGTTATAACACGTGATTACTGGCACGAAATATTATGAAGCCGTTTGTGACATCCCTGTTTTTTTCTACTGGAACTCTTGAACTTCTTTGGCAATTAACCCTTTTTGTACCAAATGGAATCTTCCTCCTTATATATACCGGTAGCAGGAGTCCATTTCAAAATTTAGGGGTGTCAAGTTGTGTTGTCTTCAAAAATTGATTTGGAAAATGGCTGAATTTTTTTGTAAGCAGTGTAGGCCCTGATCAGATGCCGCAGAATGCGGCATCTGATCTGGGCCTGCACTGTTTGCCAACTACCCGTTTTGGGGTTTCTGGTTTTTGTTTGATTTGAGGTTTAATGTCCCCTTCAACACTGTAAAGGTCATTTTGGAGACGTCGCTTCCAATTTTGTGGGACTTTTACCCCACATTGAAATGAAATGACATCTCAAGCCCTGTCGCCCAATGAAACCAATAGGGTTAATAAGCATGGACGGTCCGCCTCGCACCGCGGTTCCTGGACAGGCTTAGATCCTCTAAACGGTTTACCAGTACTAGTGTGCGGGCCGGATTCAGCTCTGTGCGGAAGCATCATGCAGCCCATATATTTCTTCAAGCCCCTATGGGCGGGGACTTTTTGGGGTTTCTGGTACAGAATGGGTTAAATTTTTGTAGGAATAAGAGAATCTTACACTGTTGGTCATTTCTTTCATAACTTATGCAACTTGCCGGAAGCGTGATTCATAAATTTTTATATGAAATGACCATTCATGTATGATCCTCAATACAAAATCACTAGGCATCTCTCAGTTTAGAATATAAATCAAACTATCGTAATGATCCTAAGTATTGGGACAGATAGGCATAAGCACACAATGCGGCATCTGATCCTACTCTAGACTGTTTGCTTAAAGACATACATTCTTGTAATATTTAGTGCAAAATGGAACAAACCCGACACCCCTATGATTGGAAATGGACTTCCCCAAACTTAATAGGTGGAAGATTCTACTGTCACAAATGGGTTAAAGGTAAGCAAAATGCTTTCCTTTAAGAGAGCTCCCAATTCCAATACCAAGGAAAACACTTTTTGATTCAGGAAATCCTTGTTTTCTCAGCTGTTATTCATTTATTTCACATTAGCATTCACCATTTTTTTTTATTCAAAATGACAATTCAGACATGCATGTAGCTTTTTCAGTTCTAAATTAAAATGCCTTATTTTAAAATCATTTATTGTCCACCTTTACCCTTTTTTCGGACAAGTGAAATATGGTTTGAACAAGTCTATATACACGTCTTTTGTGTGACGAAAAGCTTGTTATTTCCGCAGGCTTGACATGAGCAAGAACAACCTGATGAAAATTTTGAACTACATGTAAGTAGCATAAAATTGCAAGTAGCAGAGACTATTAATTCTATTTTTGATTTGGAGTTTAACAGCCCAGTCAACACTATTTAAGTCATATTGAGCCAGTAAGATTACTTACCTAACACATTTCCTGGGCAGGCGTATACATATGCGGTTAATCAGTAAAGTGCATATTCTTTCCCCAGAAACAGACAACTGCTCTTCACGAACTAGCAAAAGGGAAAGGATGAACACAGAAAAGATTTCATGAGCTTACCCGGCTGGTATCAAACCCACAATCTCCTGATCCCCAATCAAATGTGCATGCAAATGCGCTACCAACTCTTCTTGCAGAGACTATTTAGATGAAGAAGAGAGACAGATGCATAGAGAACAGTTTGTAGTTATTTGTGAAAGCTGAAGTATCACTGAGAATTATTTTTGGTGAGAAGGAACACTCTATAATTTTAGTCATTTACCTCTCTGCAATTCCGATGTCTGTCGGGTCTTGGATAATCTGTTCTTCTTCTACATGCAAGTCTGAGTTTTCCTGTAAAACGGAAAAATCTGTCATGATACAGTCGTGACAAATTACAATGTGACAAACAAAACTCTATCTTCAGCAAGGACTCATATCAGCATGAGAACTCAACCAGTTAGAACTAGAAATGCATCCATAGGACATGGATGCCCCCGCCTGAAAATATGTCTATGTTCCTATTCATCCATAGAAAGTTATTGACCATGTTTAAGTTTTGGACCCTTTTTTCACATTTGACCTCTAATTATGACCTTGACCTTGGAGGTAAGGACCTTGGTTTTGTGTGAGGATGGCCAACATTTTTGCCAAGTAATTTCAAAATCCATCCAGAGATAAGAAAGTTATTGACTGTGTTTATGTTTCGGACCATTTTTTTTACCTTTGACCTCTAAGTATGACCTTGACCTTGGAGGTACGGATCACGGTTTGCATGTGACACATCGTCTCATGATGGATAACATTTCTTCAAAGTAATTTCAAAATCCATCCAGAAATAAGTAAGTTATTGACGGTGTTTAAGTTTCAGACCCTTTTTTTGACCCCTGACCTCTAAGTATGACCTTGACCTTGGAGGTACGGACCTGAGTTTTGCATGTGACACATTATCTCATGATGGTTAACATTTCTGCAAAATAATTTCAAAATCCATCCAGAAATAAGTAAGTTATTGACTGCGTTTAAGTTTCGGATCCTTTTTTTTGACCTTTGACCTCTAAGTATGACCTAGACCTTGGAGGTACGAACCTGGGTTTTGCAGGTGACACGTCGTCTCATGATGGTTAACATTTCTGCCGAGTAATTTTAAAATCCATCAAGAAATAAGGAAGTTATTGAACACGTTTAAGTTTCGGATGCACGGACAGGGGCAACGCTATACAGTGAAATTCCGCTATTAAGACCACTTTGCAGACTTCTAAAAAGTGGTCTTAATAGCGGGGTGGTCCTAATAATGGAATTGCTGAATAAATTATTTTTGCCAAGACTGTTTTAAATTCATTTTCATGTGCATTATGCCGCTTCTTACTAGAGGCTACATGTATTTAGTAATTCTTTCTACCTTTAACTTTGCTGATCCTCAGTTTAACTTTAAAGTTCTAATTTCCCTTTTCAATACAGACAATAAAAATCCCATTAGTGATAACAGTATGAACTTAATGTTGCTTTATACCATATTGAATTGTTCCAAAATTACCTTCTTAAATATCTAAAGAAAACAGAGCTGCAGATTACCAAAATCATTAAAACTATATTGTCAATTAGCCTTGTCAGTGGTACTCATAACACTTCTTGTTAAAACAACAGGCAGATTAGAACAGGCAACCTACTGTTTTTCACACCTTTAGGGATATGTGTGAGCCATAAACTGTCTCATTACCAAGAGCTGTTGTAATTTTGAAGAACCAAGCATAAAGTGGCCTGAGAGATACAAATTGACTTGGTCTGACCAAAAAGTGGTCTCAATAGCGAACAGTAATGACAGATTTGGTCTTTTGAAAGTGGTCTTAATACGGAATAGCGGGGTGGTCTCTTTATCGGAATTAATTGCAATTAACTATATAGGAAATAATTTGGGTCTGGCAAAAACCGGTCTTATTAGCGGAGTGGTCCTAATATAGGGGTGGTCTTTAAATGGAATTCTACTGAATGTCCTTCCCGCCATTCTTCGAATGGCGGGGGCATAATAAAACAACAGCAACAAAGGTGTGTATTTGGTGATAATTGAAGGATAAGTTTCCTTATTTCTCGATATAAATCTAGGCTGTTCATGGTGAGGCGGTTCAAATGAATACCCACAATAGGGGTGCAATGATATACCGGTAAACCACGGTTCAACAAAAATAAGTATCATACCACGGTTCACTTTTGCTCCCATCAGAGACACCACGGGAAAGAAACGCAAATATGAAACAACTAGACCCTAATGGAAACATCACTAGCGGAAAGCCAATAGGACAGTTATTTTCCCACAAAATGGCCAATTGGCTATCCAAAGCAAAAATAATATAAGTGATACTCAAAGACAAGCCATTAACAAAAACAAGAGGGCCATGATGGCCCTGGATCACTCACCTGATCCATAGAGTAACAAGTGGGCCCGGGGAGGGCCATTATTGACCCTAGGGTTATAATGTGCATAATGTTGAGGGAGGTCTAAAAAGGTGAAGCTTCATACCAAATATCAACAAAGGCTATAATTTGAACAATCTTGGCAAAGGTCCACTAGAACACACCAAATATCAAAGACCTGGGCCTTGCAGTTTCAGAGAAGTTTTTTTAAAGATATTCCCCATATGAGCCTATGTAAAACCAAATGGCCCCAGGGCGGGGGCATTTTTGTCCTCAGCGCTATAATTTAAACAATCTTGATAGAGGTCCACTAGATGAAGCTTCACACCAAATATCAAAGATCTGGGCCTTGTTGTTTCAGAGAAGATTTTTAAAGATTAACTCTATAAAATTCTATGTAAAACCAAAGGGTCCCGGGCAGGGGCATTTGTGGCCCGAGGGCTATAATTTGAACAATCTTGGTAGAGGTCCACTAGATGAAGCCCCATACCAAATATCAAAGACATGGGCCTTGCAGTTTCAGAAAAGAAGATTTTTAAAGATTTCCCTATATAAGTCTATGTAAAACCAAAGGGTCTCGGGGTCGGGGCATTTTTGGCCCCAGGGCTATAATTTGAACAATCTTGATAGAGGTCCACTAGATGAAATTTCACACCAAATATCAAAGACCTAGGCCTTGCGGTTTCATAGAAGAAGAGTTTTAAAGATTTTCCCTATATAAGTCTATGTAAAACCAAAGGGCCACGAGGCAGGGGCATTTTTGGTTTCAGGGCTATAATTTGAACAATCTTGGTAGAGGTCCACTAGCTGAAGCTTCATACCAAATATCAAAGACCTAGGCCTTGTGGTTTCAGAGAAGAAGATTTTTAAAGATTTTCCCTATATAAGCCCATGTAAAACCAAAGGGCCCCTGGGCGGGGGCATTTTTTGGCCCCAGCACTATAATTTGAACAATCTTGGTAGGGGTCCACTAGAGGATGTTTCATACCAAATAGCAAAGACCTGGGCCTTGCAGTTTCAGAGAAGACGATTTTTAAAGATTTTCCCTATATAAGCCCATGTAATACCAAAGGGCCAGGGGCAGGGGCATTTTTGGCCCCAGCACTATAATTTGAACAATCTTGGTAGGGGTCCACTAGATGAAGCTTCATACCAAATATCAAAGACCTTGGTCTTGCGGTTTCAGAGAAGATTTTTAAAGATTTTCCCTATATAAGCCAATGTAAAACCAAAGGGCCCCGGGGCGGGGGCATTTTTGGCCCCAGCACTATAATTTGAACAATCTTGGTAGGGGTCCACTAGATGAAGCTTCATACCAAATATCAAAGATCTGGGTCTTGCGGTTTCAGAGAAGATTTTTAAAGATTCTCCCTATATAAGCCCATGTCAAACCAAAGGGCCCTGGGGCGGGGGCATTTTTGGCCCCAGCACTATAATTTGAACAATCTTGGTTGGGGTCTACTAGATGAAGCTTCATACCAAATATCAAAGATCTGGGTCTTGCGGTTTCAGAGAAGAAGATTTTTTAAGTTTTGGGTGAAAAAAATCTATTTTTGGCTCCTGTGACCTATATGTGGAACGGACCGGAACCATCTGAACAACTTTGAAAGGGGACCATCTAAGGATCATTCCTGTGAAGTTTGGTCAAAATCCGATCAATGGTTTAGGAGAAGATGTCGTTTGAAGAAATTGTTTACGCACACACGGACGGACGCATGCACGGACCCACGACGGACGATGGACAAAAAGTGATCCCAAAGGCTCACCTCGTCACTATGTGACGGTGAGCTAATAAACCACGACAGAAAAACTGCCTTAGAACAGTCAGTGAAACAGTGAGGACTTGACAGCAAGAAACCACTGAAATGCTGGAGCAAAAGAAAACCTACAGTTAGACTGATGGGCCCAACCAGAGAAGTCATTTTGCAGTTGTGTTTTTTTAGCTCAGGTGGCCAACATGTCAATTTTGAGCACATTTGTTGGAGTGTCACCCATGGAACATTCTTATAAAATTGCTTAATTTTAGAGAAAGAAGTCTGAAAGTTTTGGCCCCGCCCATCAGGGCTTGGAGAAACACATTGGGCTGCATGGTGCTTTCACACAGAGCTGAAACGGACTGCATGTGAGTACTGTAAACCGCTTAGAAGCCTGCAAAGGCAAATGGTGCCAGTGGAACCATCTATGAATTTAAACCCTATTGGTTTCATTGGGTGCCAGGGCTTGAGATGTCATTTTATCTTATTGTCAGAAAGAAGTCCAGCAAAATTGGAAAGCAACATCTCCAAACTGAGCTAAGTCTGGACGGCGATGGACGCAGAGTTCTCGGAAACGCCGAATCCGGCGTATTTTTACGCCTGTTTTTGCTTTTGTACGCGTAAAATTTCCTGTCGTGGATTCTTAATTACGCCAATTTTTTTTCGCCTGACGCGTCCGTAATCCAGTGTAAAAATGACCTCAGTCACATCAAAAGATGACAGCGGGTGATGAATTGATCTCCAAATTTAGCTACCGCTTTCGGATCAAAAGTTTACTGTTAATCGTCGCCGCCAGGCTTGATCAAGCATTACCTGGCGAGGACAGTCGTCTGTATTACTCACTCGGCCAATCAGAACGTCATGGCTAGAAGATTGGCAGGTCAGTCTTGAGGTTTGCGAGATGCAGCAATCTCGTGGCTGATTGACATTAATTGACTGTTTTGTTTCCGGATACTTGCATACACAGTTGGATTATCGGTAATATGATTGTTGAAAAAATGTCGGAGGCATAATTAAAGGATGCGATAATCTAGTGTATAAATCGTCTTTATTACGATTAAAGAAAATTATGACCCAAGTTTGTCGCATTATCAAGTTACCTGATTGAAAAATTAATTATCAAGTGTTGAACTGGAGGTCCACAACAGACACCTGTGGCATCTGATCTGGGCCTGCACTGTTGGTGTTTTTTTTTGTTTTGTTCCCACGTGGGGCTATTGTAATGGTCTTCGTCATACGTCCGTCCGTCTTACTGGATAACTCCTAGACGGTGATAGATAGAAACTTGAAATTTTGGGAACTGACAGATCTTTGGTCTGGGGAGTGCATGACACTTTCGGAATTTTGATCACGCCCCCTAGGGGTGGGCCCAAGGGGGGGGGGTAGGGCCTGTGTGTGTGTGTGTGGGGGGGGGGGGTCAAAAATCAAAATTTCCAGGACATGGCCATGTAACCTATCAAAGAATGTCAAATGCCAAAAGTTTCATATGCCATTTTATGAACTAGGATGTAGTGGGGGTCAAAAATCAAAATTTCCAGGACATGGCCATGTAACCTATCAAAGAATGTCAAATGCCAAAAGTTTCATATGCCATTTTATGAACTAGGATGTAGTGCATGGCCTGAACGGACTTGTCCTGTTGGTGAAGCCTGATCAGAGCCTGTACTACTGTTAACTACTCACACTCAATATAAACCCATATCCTGATGAATAAATTAATCTACCTGGAAGCCATCTGATCTGGATCTCCACTGCAAGAAAAGGGTTTTTCATGTTTAGCAGAACAAGGGTTCAAGCCCCAAAGTCTTTTGGAGTCACACTCTACAGCCGTACGCATTTAGCCATAATTGACACACGTTTTTAGGGTCAAACTCCAACTTTTCAAAATTTGACTCCAACTTTTCAGATTTGAATCCAACTTTTTTCATGGATGGATTCTTAAACTCCTGTTTTCAAAATCCTAGTGAGAACTCTGGGACGCACGGCTGATGGACAAAGACCGACCACTATAGCTCACCGCGAGCACTTGCTGCTCAGGTGAGCTAAAAATGATCACAGCTACTGATTTTCTAATACACCACAACCCCCTTATAACACGGTTTTGGATATAACACGGTTTCAAGATGGATCCCAATAATGTATAGATTATATAGAAAAATGACAATAAATGGTCATTTTTCTATATAATCTATACATTTTTTGTTTGGATATAACACGGTTTCTGCTTTGGACCCCAACAATAGCATTATAAAGAGGTTTTGGTGTACTCCATTCATATTTGATTTCTGTGTCTAGCTGTTACATTACTGTACATACGTAAAGTATCTGGACACCTCAACTCTTTACCATACTTGTTCTTTAACCCTTTTTGTACCAAATGGAATCTTCCTTCTTATATATACAGCAGGAGTCTATTTCAAAATTTAGGGGTTCCAGGTTGTGTTTTCATCAAAATTGATTGGTAAAATGACTGAACTTTTAGCAAACAGCGGAAGCCCTGATCAGACGCCGAGTTCTGCGGCGTCCCGAGTTCTGTGGCGTCTGATCTAGGCCTGCACTGTTTGCCAGAGTACCCATTTTGGGGTTTCTGGTATGAAATGGTTTAGTAAAAATAAGTACATGTACAATTTACTATGCAATAAAGCCTCTAAAATTAGGTGGATGAATGGCAAACTGAGTAGAACCTGATCAGAGACCCTGTTTGATGTTCTAAGTCCCTTTCAACACCAACTGGGTCATTTTAGAGACATTGCTTCCGATTTGTGGGACTTTTGCCCTACATTGAGATTGAAATGACATCTCAAGCCCTACCTCCCAAAGAAATTGCCAGGGCTTAATGGATGATCTGACTGGGACAACTGTTGTTTTTTTTTGGCTTAGACCCTCAAAGCTGTTTACCAGTACTCAGAAGTTTGGTTGGTTTCAGTCCTGCGCAGAATCACCATGCAGCCTAATCTATTTCTCCAAGCAAAACCTGAACTGGACCCATATAGTCAGGGGTGTAAAATTTCCTTAAAACATACTTGCCCTTATGATCCAAATTTTTTATTTAATGCTAAAAATGAAGAAAAAGTGAAGAAAGTTTAGAAAATCTCACTCGCCCTGCTTTAAAATTTACTCGCAAATGCGAGCGGGCGAGTGGAATTTTACACCCCTGATAGTGCGCTAGGCAAACAGTCAAGACCAAGATCAGATGCCATAAATGGTCAGATGAAAATAAGGTCAAGGCAACCAAAATCTAACCAAATTTTTGGTAGATAATCGTGTTATATTTTACCAAGTTTGATCAAAATTCATCAATTTTTTCATGAGATAGGGTGCAGCCAAGATAAAATTGACAGTTTTGGGGGTTTGTGCCCTTGAAAATAAGGTCAAGTCACCAAAATCTTATCAAGTCTTTGGTAGATAATAGTGATATATACTACCAAGTTTTACCAAAATCAATTGATTCGCTCATGAGATAGGGTGCAGACAAGCCATTTTTTGCCCAATTTGGACAGTCATTTGGGCCCTGACCCTTGTAAATGAGATCAAGGCCACCAAAACCTAACAACTGTTTTCCATCACCCTAGTTATATAACCATGCACATTTGGTCAGAATCCATCCACAGCTTCAGGAGATATAGTGCTTCTAACATGCTAGGCCAATTCAAAAGGGATTCACACCAAAAACAATATGCCCTCCACTTCCCTTGGTGGGTAACATAAAATGTGGTTGGTGTGTATTCAACATCCATATTTTCTAGCTTTCATCTACTGACCATAAAACTCACCTCTATTTCTTCAACTTGCTGTATAATATGTTGGCCATCTTCACCCTCAGCAATCTCTAGTCTCAGACGTTTCCCATCAGGCTCTTCAATACCTTCATCATCACCATCGTCTGCCGATCGCTTCATTGCTGTGAAAAAGAATCACTGCCATTTCAGTTTCAGAATGTCAATCCTTTCTCAATCTACATGTATGTGTATATTTTCCCCAACTTCCCAAGAGGAAACGGCACCTAGTATATATATACAACTACTGTAGGTGAACAATAGTGGTTTGCTGATTTACTCAGTCATTACCTGATTTATTTGATGATCATTCATATGGTTTTCTATGACTGCTAGCTTTTACTGTTTACATGTACATGTAACATAGAGTGTTATGGGTCCTTGGCCCTGATTCCAGCCACTGTGCATGAGTGTACCAAGTTTCAACTCAGCAGCTTTCATAGTTCCCAAGAATATCAGGGATACAGACTAACAGGCGCCCAGTCGCCCAAGGCACCTAAATTTTTGCATGGGCGCCTAAGTTTTGAATAAAAGTGCCTATTAACTTAATGTAAAATTTGGATTTATGGCAGTCTGGGCGCCTAAAGCAAAATGCTTAGTCTGTATCCCTGAATATGTAACAAAAAAATTTTAATTTATGGCAAATTGTAAAACCTATCATGGGCTGTAATGCCACGAATTAGAAGCCTCCGCGGTGTAGTGGTTATGCTACTCCCCTTGTAAACCAGAGATCGCAGGATCAATCCCGGGCTTCTCTAGACTTTCAGATGAGTCTTAAAACCGAGGACCAGTTTCTGTACGACCTTAGCTGTCGGTGAGACGTAAAACTCAAACACTCACTCAATGCCAAGAATTAGATCCCTTGCCCTAAATCCAGTATACACGATACATAAATCCATTCCCTAAAACCAAATTTCAACTTTGTAGCACTAAGAGTTGTTGAGAAAAGAATGAGAAAACTATGTCTGTCTGAGATTTTTTTTTCATTAAAACCTACCTAGGGATGCAACTAAGAGATATGGGCCCTTGGTCCCGAATCCCATATACACGATACATCAACCCACTGCCCATGGGTATACCAAATTTCAACTCTGTAGCCTTAACAGTTGCTGACAGAAGTGTGACAAAATTTAATCAGATGATCTGGCAGAATGATGGACTGAATGGCAGATGGAAGGAATGATTGAAGAACAAGGCAAATCTACAAATGTAGTATAGCCCCACTCTTTCAAAGCATTGCATTAAAAACATACCATATGGTGTCTGATCACATATGGCAAATACTGTGTAACATACCATAATGATCCTTTAGGTATTAGGACCGACAGGCCTAAGCAAACAGTGCAGACCCAGGTCAGATTGCTCCTGAAGGAGCAGTCTGATCAGGGTCTACACTGTTTGCCATTCTGTCTACATCTTTTGTACTCCTTGCTGGATCATGAGATAAATTTGTTAAAATTTTAGGAGCATTACAGCAAGGCCTCAAGGTGTCCCATTTTTTTGGATTTTTACAGTACAGTATACTTTTAAACTGTTCCTTTGTTCCAACTCATTCGTTCTACTCTTAGCCATGTTTTATGGGAGTCCTACCGGTACCTTCTAAGAACCATTGATGAGAGAACTGAATAGTATTGCAATAGTATGCCTTGATGGTAGCAGTACTGTGAAAATAGTTTCCACGATACCAATACATGTACTATCACAATAGTCACAATTGGCATCGATAATCAGTAAGGCTGGCATGATTAATCGGATAATCGATTATTCAGTAGATAAATTCTACAAAAATGATTATCATTACTGATTTGCTTGCAATCGATTATTTGATAAGTACAGTTTACTACCCAAAACTGTGCTTAAAATAGCTGTATGAGTGGCAAACAGTGCAGACCCAGATGAGACACCGCACTCTGCGGTGTCTCATCTGGGTCTACACTATTTGCTCAGGTCTGTCAGTTAAAATACATATGGCAAAGTATAGCATATGGTAGGAGTCATGCTCAGGCAGAAAGCCAGACAGGTAAAATTATGACCAAATCTTCAGTGATTACTAATCAGTTATCAATCGCAATGCAATGATAGGAATGATAATCAATTTTCATTTCAGCTCCGATTAACAAGCCCTAATAATCAGACATAGTTTTCACACCTTGTCTTTAAAACAAAAGATTTGGGCTGAATGAGATATTTTCTCCCATTTTATTCTGAACTAGAATGATTGCTGTAATACTCACACATTGATAGGTAGCCATCATCTTCCATAGTAACTGTGACAGTATTGGGGTCATCCAGCTCTGACATTCTGACTGGACTCCAGTAAAAACAACCTGTAAACTAGAAATGGTGTTTGTAAAACACAATGCCCCCAACCTTTGCTTGACCTTAGCTGGCAAAATATTCAACAAATATTGTTAAAGACTCAAAAACATACAACAAGAATTCCCCCGAAGGCTATGTCGTGCCTGTGGGGGCGCAAAGTCACCAAACCATGAAATCTAGGTCAAGGTCAAACATGGATGCCTGCATAAAAATTTCACTCCTAGTTGCAAGCATGTACCAAGTAACTCTTAAAAACAGACTCTTACATCAGGGTCAAAGTTAGGGTTGTCACACTATTTTACAAAGTCAGTGAACCATAAAATGTAGGTCAAGGTCAGAAATGGATACTTGCATTGAAGTTTCAATTCCTAAATGCAAGCTTGTACCAAATACAATTAATGAAGCTCTAATAGATCTTGAGAAATGGACTCTTACATTAGATAGAAAGTCAGGGTGGTCGCAATAATTCACAAAGTCAGTGAACCATGAAATATGGGTAAAAGTCAAATATGGATGCTTGCGTTGCAGTTGGAATTCCTAGATGCAAGTTTGTACCAATTATAATTTAAAAAGCTTTAATAGTTTTCGAGAAATGGTGAAAGTCAGGGTGGTCGCAATAATTCACGAAGTCAGTGAACCATGAAATATAGGTCAATGTCAGATATGGATGCTTGCGTTGAAGTTGCAATGCCTGGATGCAAGTTTGTACCAAGAATGATTAATGAAGCTCTAATAGTTCTCAAGATATGGACTTGCTGACAAGATTTTATTAAAAAAAACAAGGCATCGCATGCGATACAAATCCCCTCGCACAAGACAACTTCGTGTGTGGAAAACACTGAAATGGCAAAAGTCCAACTTGCTTGAGATATTATCATATGCAACATTTGTGTAAAGTTTGTTTAAAAATCCATCCATAAATGTAGGTTCTAGAGTGATGACAATATTTCTCTAAAAATAGTCATAGGGACCTTGACTTGAGGCCATGGCCGCGAAGTAGATCTTGCTCAAGATATTATCATAAGCATCTTTTGTGTGAAGTTAGATTAAAATCATAAATGTAGGTGGTAGAGCAATGACAAAGTTTTTCTAAAAATAGCCATAGTGACCTTGACCTTGAGGTCATGACCAAGCAACTCGAGATATTACCATAAGAAACATTTGTGTGAAGTTCTATTAACATCCATCAATAAATGTAGGCACTAGAGTGATGACAAAGATTTTCTAAAAATAGCCCCAGTGACCTTGACCTTGAAAGTCGAAATAGTTCGAGATATTGTCATAAGGAACATTTGTGTGAAGTTCTACTGAAATCGGTGAAGAAATGTAAGCGCTAGAGCCATGTCAAAGTTTTTCTAAAAATAGCCACAGTGACCTTGACCTTGAAAGTCAAACTCACTCGAGGTATTATCATAAGGAACATTTGTGTGAAGTTATATTGAAATCAGTGAAGAAATGTAGTCGCTAGGGCGATGAGTTTTTTTCAAAAAATAGCCACAGTGACCTTGACCTTGAAAGTCAAAATCGCTCGAGATATTGTCTTAAGGAACATTTGTGTGAAATTATATTGAAATTGGTGAAGAAATGTAAGCGCTAGAGTATTGACAAAGTTTTTCTAAAAATAGTCACAGTGACCTTGACCTTGAAAATGGAATTCGCTACAGATATTGTCATAAGGAACATTTGTGTGAATCGATTTTGAAATTGGTGAAAAAATGTAAGCGCTAGAGCAATGAAAAAGGTTTTCTAAAAATAGCCACAGTGACCTTGACCTTGAAAGTCGAACTCTTTCGAGGTATTGTCATCAGGATCATTTGTGTGAAGTTATATTAAAATCGGTGAAGAAATGTAGGCGCTGGAGCGATAGCAAAGTTTTTCTAAAAATAGCCATTGTGACCTTGACCTTGAAAGTTGAAATGGCTTGAGATATTGTCATAAGGAACATTTGTGTGAAGTTATATTGAAATCGGTGAAGAAATGTAAGCGCTAGAGCATTGACAAAGTTTTTCTAAAAATAGCAAAAATTGACCTTGACCTTGAAAGAGGAACTTGCTAGAGATATTGTCATAAGGAACATTTGTGTGAAGTTATATTGAAATCGGTGAAGAAATGTAGGCGCTAGAGCGATGACAATTTTTTCTAAAAATAGCTACAGTGACCTTGACCTTGAGGTCATGACCCTGAAAGTCGAACACACTTGAGATATTGTCATAAGGAACATTTGTGTGAAGTTATATTGAAATCAGTGAAGAAATGTAGGTGCTAGAGCAATGACAAAGTTTTTCTAAAAATAGCCACAGTGACCTTGACCTTGAGGTCATGACCTTGAAAGTTGACCTCACTCAAGATATTGTCATAAGGCACATTTGTTTGAAGTTATATTGAAATCAGTGGAGAAATGTAGGCGCTAGAGTGATGACAAAGTTTTTCTTAAAATAGCCACAGTGACCTTGACCTTGAGGTCATGACCTTAAAAGTCGAACTCGCTGAGATATTGTCATAAGAAACATTTGTGTGAAGTTATATTGAAATTGGTGAAGAAATGTAGGCCCTAGAGCGATGACAAAGTTTTTCTAAAAATAGCCACAGTGACCTTGACCTTGAGGTCATGAATTTGAAGTCGAACTCGCTCGAGATTTTTTTATAAGGAACATTTGTGTGAAGTTATATTGAAATTGGTGAAGAAATGTAGGCACTAGAGCGATGACAAAGTTTTTCTAAAAATAGCCACAGTGACCTTGACCTTGAGGTCATGACCTTGAAAGTCGAACTCGCTGAGATATTGTCATAAGAAACATTTGTGTGAAGTTACATTGAAATTGGTAAAGAAATGAAGGCACTAGAGCGATGACAAAGTTTTTCTAAAAATAGCCACAGTGACCTTGACCTTGAGGTCATGACTTTGAAGTCGAACTCCCTAGAGATTTTTTTATAAGGAACATTTGTTTGAAGTTATATTGAAATTTTTGAAGAAATGTAGGCGCAAGAGCGATGACAAAGTTTTTCTAAAAATAGCCACAGTGACCTTGACCTTGAGGTCATGACTTTGAAGTCGAACTCGCTCGAGATTTTTTATAAGGAACATTTGTGTGAAGTTATATTGAAATTGGTGAAGAAATGTAGGCACTAGAGCGATGACAAAGTTTTTCTAAAAATAGCCACAGTGACCTTGACCTTGAGGTCATGACCTTGAAAGTCGAACTCGCTGAGATATTGTCATAAGAAACATTTGTGTGAAGTTACATTGAAATTGGTGAAGAAATGAAGGCGCTAGAGCGATGACAAAGTTTTTCTAAAAATAGCCACAGTGACCTTGACCTTGAGGTCATGACTTTGAAGTCGAACTCCCTAGAGATTTTTTTATAAGGAACATTTGTTTGAAGTTATATTGAAATTTGTGAAGAAATGTAGGCGCAAGAGCGATGACAAAGTTTTTCTAAAAATAGCCACAGTGACCTTGACCTTGAGGTCATGACCTTGAAAGTCGAACTCGCTCGAGTTTTTTTTTTATAAGGAACATTTGTGTGAAGTTATATTGAAATTGGTGAAGAAATGTAGGCGCTAGAACGATGACAAAGTTTTTCACAAATTACCAAAATGACAAAGGGCCATAACTCACAAAGTATTTTTCGGAATTTTGTCATAAGTTAATCAGTTCATCTACTCATCACCACCAATCTGTTCACCAACTTTCAAGGCTCTAGCTCCAATAATTTTTAAGATATCTTGCTGACAAGATTTTATAAAAAAAATTTCAAAGGGCAATAACTCTTAAAAGGGGCATAATCCGGACGAGAAAAAAATATGCGTCAGCTAATTTTCCATGAGGAATCCATATATGAAATTTCAAAACCCTAGCATACACGGTTCTAAAGATATGCTATGCATCACTTTTAGCATACATTACAATGGGCACAACTTACCAAAATGACAAAGGGCCATAACTCACAAAGTATTTTTCGGAATTTTGTCAAAAGTTAATCAGTTCATCTACTCATCACCACCAATATATTCACCAACTTTCAAGGCTCTAGCTCCAATAGTTTTTGAGAAATCTAGCTGACAAAATTTTATTAAAAAAATTTCAAAGGGCAATAACTCTTGAAAGGGGCATAATCCGGACAAGAAAAAAAATACGCGTCAGCTAATTTTCCATGAGGAATCCATATATGAAATTTCAAAACCCAAAAACACACGGTTCTAAAGTTATGCTATGCATCACTTTTAGCATACATTACAATGGGCACAAATTACCAAAATGACAAAGGGCCATAACTCACAAAGTATTTTTCGGAATTTTGTCAAAAGTTAATCAGTTCATCTACTCATCACCACCAATCTATTCACCAACTTTCGAGGCTCTAGCTCCAATAGTTTTTGAGATATCTTGCTGACAAGATTTTATTAAAATAATTTCAAAGGGCAATAACTCTTAAAAGGGGCATAATCCGGACGACAAAAAAAAACACATCAGCTAATTTTCCGTCAGGAATCCATATATGAAATTTCAAAACCCTAGCATACACGGTTCTAAAGATATGCTTTGCATCACTTTTAGCATACATTACAATGGGCACAAATTACCAAAATGACAAAGGGCCATAACTCACAAAGTATTTTTCGGAATTTCGTCAAAAGTTAATCAGTTCATCTACTCATCACCACCAATATATTCACCAACTTTCAAGGCTCTAGCTCCAACAATTTTTTAGATATCTTGCTGACAAAATTTTATTAAAAAAATTTCAAAGGGCAATAACTCTTAAAAGGGGCATAATCCGGACGAGAAAAAAAATACGCGTCAGCTAATTTTCCATGAGGAATCCATATATGAAATTTCAAAACCCCAGCATACACGGTTCTAAAGTTATGCTATGCATCACTTTTAGCATACATCACAATGGGCACAAATTACCAAAATGACAAAGGGCCATAACTCACAAAGTATTTTTCAGAATTTTGTCAAAAGTTAATCAGTTCATCTACTCATCACCACCAATATAATCACCAACTTTCAAGGCTCTAGCTCCAATAGTTTTTGAGATATCTTGCTGACAAGATTTTATTAAAAAAAATTCAAAGGGCAATAACTCTTGAAGGGGGCATAATCCGGACTAGAAAAAAAATACGCGTCAGCTAATTTTCCATGAGGAATCCATATATGAAATTTCAAAACCCTAGCATACACGGTTCTTTAGTTATGCTATGCATCAAAAGCGTAACGGACGGACGAACGGACGAACGGACGAACAGACGAACGGACGAACGAGGCAGAAGCAATATGCCCCTCCAACTTTTTCAAAGTTGGGGGCATAATAATTAACCCAATTATGCCCGGTTGGCCCCCGCCCATAGGGGCTTGAAGAAATATATGGGCTGCATGATGCTTCCGCACAGAGCTGAATCCGGCCCGCACACTAGTACTGGTAAACCGCTTAGAGGATCTAAGCCTGTCCAGGAACCGCGGTGCGAGGTGGACCGTCCATGCTAATAAACCCTATTGGTTTCATTGGGCGACATGGCTTGAGATGTCATTTCATCTCAATGTCGGGTAAAAGTCCTACAAAATTGGAAGCAATGTCTCCAAAATGACCTTTACAGTGTTGACGGGGACGTTAAACCTCAAATCAAACAAAACAAAATCAAAGCACAGATAGCATGGGTGGGTCCATAGCACCAGATAAGAGGGGGTATACACATATACATTTTCTTAAATCTGCTTGAGAACATATGTTGTGGGTACTCATTTGAGGTGCTTCTAATGAATATCCTCAATGTATGTTTTCGTTCAGAAACAAGGATATCGGACTCCACCATCGTGGATAGTATAGCGGTTTGCTTAATTTGCAAAATCAAAGCACAGATAGCATGGGTGGGCCGACAGCACCAGATAAGAGACGGTATCCACATATAAATTTTCTTAAATCTGCTTGAAAACGTATGTTGTGGATACTCCTTTGAGGTGTTTCTAATGAATACCCTCAATGTATGTTTTCATTCAGAAATAAAAAAATATCAATACTTTTCAGATGAAAAACACGCCTTATCTGGATATTTTCAGAATCTGAACCAATTAGTCAAGCAATTGTGTTCTGTTGTCAAGGAAATTTTTGATCCAATTAAGAGCATGCACCCCCCCCCCCCCCCCACACACACACACATGCCATAAAAGTGATGTTTCAAAAGCAGTTTTTCATGAGCAACTTTGTCTAAAGCTTTATTAAAATCAAGGTGGATTAGTTCTGTTTGTAATGTTAGGATAAGGAACAAGATACTGAGCAGCATTTTGTAGTTACATGTACAAAACCCAACTTTCATCTTGGAAGGGAGGAATAATTACAAAAGATGTTAATCCTAGCATTTTCTGATTGGTGGCTTGAGAAACTTTAATAATAAAGGTCTTTGACAGTTTAAGGCCAAAAAAGGCTGAGGTTGAGACCGATGCATACCAATAGGGGTGTGCAAATATAACCGGTATACCGTGATTTAGGAGTCCCGCGATATGTAAATTTGTATCACGATATGCTTTTGACCGTACTGGTACACTCGGCAAAGTCCGCAATTTCCGGAACTTTCTTCCAAGATATTTTAGCTGCTTTCATTTTGAACTGTATTTTATTTGCACATCAATTTTTATTTCATCTTGCTTGATTATTAAAAGTATTGGATAGAATAAAATTGTAGAAACAGAATTAGTTTATTTTTATGATGCATTTCCTGTGGATAATCCGTGGCCCATCTTCCATGAGCACATGAGGTTATTTCCAACCTTCACCTGTATTGTTAACAAAATGGAAGACTACATAGACATCGCCAAAAACACAAAGGCTAGGGTTGATGTATGGAGGCAATTCGGGTTGAAGAAAAGGATATCGGACTCAACCATCATGGATGGTGTTGCGGTTTGCTTAATTTGCAAAATGCAGTCGAAAACATCTGGCCGATGTATGGTGGCAATTCGGGTTGGAGAAAAGGATATAGGACTCCACCATCGTGGATGGTGAAGCGGTTTGCTTAATTTGCAAAATGCAGTTATAAAACAGCTGGGGGTAAAACGACGAACTTAGTCACACACCTTTGTCGTCACCACCCAAACTAGACTATGAAGTGAGCATATGCTCACTAATACCCCCGGCCAAAGCCATCGGTAGCTTAGTTCCTGAAAAATCTTCACAAAATTTAAGGTAACTCACAAAATACACATCTCAGTAGCAAATATAACAAAGAGGAATAACTCTAAAGCACCTGGCCCCACAGCCCAAATTTTCTTTCCCACAATACAACTTGTTATGCATGTTGTTTGTACCAAATTTCAAGTTTCTAGGTGCAGTAGTTCCTGAGAAATCTTTGACACAAAATTTAAGGTAACTCACAAAATACACATCTCAGTAGCAAATATAACAAAGGGGAATTACTCTAAAGAACCTGGCCCCACAGCCCCAATTTTCTTTCCCAGAATACAACTAGTTATGCATGTTGTTAGTACCAAATTTCGAGTGTCTAGGTACAGTAGTTCCTGAGAAATCTTTGACACAAAATTTAAGGTAACTCACAAAATACACATCTCAGTAGCAAATAT